>CM029641.1:13745224-14945224 GCA_017311315.1 Dendrocalamus latiflorus
TACTCATGTTGAAGCATCTCAGGAGATCTTGAGTGTACCCCTTGATGTAAGAAGGTACCCTCCTGAGTCTGCTTGATCTGGAAACGGAAGAAGAAGCTCAACTCGCCCACCATGCTCATCTCAAACTCTATGCTCATGACATCAGAAAACTGGAAAAAGTATGAGAAGAGCCACCAAAGATGATGTCATACACATAAATCTAGATAAGTAGAAAGGCATTACCATGCCTGTGAATGAATAAGGCCTTGCCTACCTTACCCATCTCAAACCTATGACTCAACAAATAGAACTTAAGCCTCTCATACCAAGCTCTAGGGCCTTACTTAAGTCCATACAGGGCTTTGAAAAGCTTGAAAAATATGGTTGGGTATTTGGAGTTCTCAAAATCTGGAGGTTGTCTAACATAGACCTCTTCCTCAATATACCCATTGAGTAAGGCACTCCATTCATCTGAAATAGCTTAAAGCCTTTAGACATTGCGAAGGCAAGCAAAATCCTAATGGCCTCTAGCCTAGCTACAGGGGTAAGGTCTCCTCAAAATTTAAACCCTCAACCTAGGAGAAACCTTGAGCTACCAGTTTAGTCTTGTTTCGAATGACTAACCCATCCTCACTCTACTTGTTCTTGAAGACCTAATTGGTTCCTATGACATTATGATCAGTAGGGGGCTCAACAAGCGACCAAACCTTATTCCTTTTGAAATTTTCTAACTCCTCATGCATGGCATTGACCAAGACTCACCAGAAATGCATGGAAAATATCTTTGGGCTCAAATGTGGCGACTAAGGCATAGTGTAGATAGAACTGAGATAAGCCAACTTTGAGCACGTGAGATGCTAAGAAGATCTTCTATGATCTGCTCTGGAGGATTGTAGGGACCCAGATTTTATAATCCGGATTCCTCTGTGATTCCACCGCACTATTCCCTGGATCAATAGATAGTGCTCACAGATTGAAGTTCTGAATACTAAAGTACATATCATGCGGAAGCACAAATATAATAGTAAACTTACTCATAGGCCGATCAGGCCGAAATCACTAAATTCAAGCAGCGGAAGAACGAAGCACGCAAGTGGGACCTTCAGGACATGCCCACAGGCAGTCAACTGGAGGTGCGCGACCTAGCCCTTGACTTCTTCATCTTCTCTGCCATCATGTCCAATCGAGTTACTGAGGCGAAGTGTCCTGATTCCTAATTCTGGATTTATTGTGAAGCGAGTGTGAGCACAAACCACCGTGCTCCGCGAGCCAATACATAGAATGCAAATAAATAGTATGCATGGCTTATCAAAGGAGAGGCTCGGGTTATTTTATTTGCCAAAATCGCTTTTGGTAGCATTATTATTATTCAATCATGGTGTTATGGTTGCTACCTAAACTCCACACAACGATTACCATAATTGACTTAATCCACCGAAAATACACTTTCTTTATTGGCTGCTGTCTAAGACTCCAAACAGCGAATACCATCAACTATACAATCCACTAATCAATTGCTGCCTAAATCCTCAAACAGCGAGTATCCTCATTTATATAATCCACCGATCGAATGCTACCTAAAACTCCAAACAGTTAGCAACATCATTTATCTAATATCATTTATTTTATCCACCAATATCTTTTGTATTCTAAAACCCTAGTACTCCAATCCTTTTTGTTATTGATCCATAACCATAATTTGCTCTTCCAATAATCAACCTTATTGTTCATTGTCTATCTCTAACTAATTCAGTAGTATACCTCCATCAAGATTATCATTAATCAAGTCTACGCATCACTAGTATACATCCACCAAGAATATCATTGATTAGGTCTGCAATTCACTAGTATACATCCACCAAGATTTTCATCGAACAAATTTATACTCCAAGAATTGTTATCATACCTCAAATTTTCAAAAATTCAATTGACTCATCTAGTAGTCGATCAAATCATATTAACCCCAATATTGTCAGCATCTTCCAAGAATTCATTTTAGTTATCAGTGTTGTAATCCCACAATTACCTTTGCACTCCCCAATTCTCCAAAAATCATTTAAATCATCTATCTAGTATATATATTCATTTAGGCTCCACCAATTTATTTCTCCTAGAATCCACACTATCATTTCCTTTTTATGATCGACATGAGTCCACCAATACCTTTATGTGTTTACCACAAATATCCATCTTCCTTACACACGACTCTATTTATTCCTCCCTATATTTTATTTTGTAAGAACAGAAGTGTCATTATTTGAAATATAATACATAAAAATTTCCTGAGACCTAGCAATTTTGACCAAAAACATAATGTGCAAGAGAATGCAGTTTTAGTAGTGATCCAGATTTCATCCACCGTTACATGGTATCCGCACCATATGCTAACATTTCAGCGTTATAACCGCTTACATTACCACTGGGACGACACCCAGGACAACTCAAATCAGGGCTTTCCGCTGCCCTCCACTTTTCCATTTCCACCCACAAGGTTGTTTTTGAAACAGAACTATATCTGGTTAAGTTCCCATGTCCGCCCTTGATCGTGGGCTCGGCTATTCGGATAGTTTTGACTCTGCAGAGTTTGCACGCTTTACCCACAAGAGACAATTCACTCGTTGCCCCACACGATTCCTTAGCCATGCGGTTAAGCAAAACCATCACAGTAACCGTTCAAAGTACCTCGCCCCTTCCATCATCTCACCCTATGGGTTGTTCCCATTTGCGGTGGGACCCATTCGTTGTGCGGGATGTCCCCCTCCTATGCGCCTAGCAGCTAGCTACCCACACTGCTAGCGCGTCGCAAGAGAACTTCTCCCTCAAGCCTGCCACCCAGGCCACCACTTGCGGGAGTCCCATTCAAACCTGCCACCCAGGCCGCCACTTGCACTACTGCCATGATGATGACTTCCAGGGTCCGGTAAATTTACTAAGCCAAGTTGTACTTTACAGTCTTGTGGTTGTACTTTTTTTACACAGAAGGTCATGACAAGATTCAGTCCTTAATGGTATCTGGGCGGATCTACCACTACCCACTTTGTGCTTCCACTGCACCACATACACACACACTCGAACTATCCGCCCAGATATTTAAGCAAGTTGGGGTTTTTGGGAACATAAAATAATCATACCAACATATACCAATCATTACCACCATGACTTCTCAAACTAGTTTCTCATGATTAAAATTGATAATGATGCTTGGGGCATTTCAACGCCTTGAGTATCTATGCAGCATAACGTATAATTAGGGACTTTATTTTCGAAAAATTACTATTATAATTTTGCTAGGGCGACAAGGTTCACACATTCAAATATTCTAAAGGAGATGTAATATTAATTAAGTTAAATAATGGGCATATAACTAAAATCATGAATTAATCATGTATTTGCATATAAAATAACAGCATGCAATTTAATAATTTAAACAAAAATAATTTGCAGAAAATGTAGGATCAACATGATCAAAGTATTGACTCGCCTGGTGCGGTTTACCGTGGTCTTGAGCTCACACAATATTGTCTCATGCGATGATCTTTAATTTCGGGTCTTCATCAACCTCAGCCTCGCTTGATCCATAGAATCTTCAGGTTTCCAATTTCTAATCACGGGGTAAATGACTGAATCCAGAAGAAAAGCAAATAACTCAAGAGATCCAAATAAACTCGATTTAGTTTTATTATGAGTCAATGGGTGTTTTGAGTGATTTGAGGCATGGTCGGTAATAGAATACGACGACTCAATCCTTTTATTACGAGCTGCTTCTACTATTTTTATATTTATTAAGAAAGCTCAATGAGTTAGGTTAGACCTATGAATTGGTGTGCGAGTTTGCTGAGCATTATTTTGTTAAGTGCTATGGTTCAGGGCATAGACTATATACGCAATGTATGAAATTTCTACTCACCGAATTAATACCAGGGTCCGGGTTTATAGCATTTGATGGTATGATATTTTATGTGTACTTAGTTGTCACTAGACATAATTTATTTCGAACTAGGATCCATTTACACGGGTCCCAACTTGTTATATGCAACTATGCTCAGTATTATTATTCAGTTAAAACTAACATTCAAATTTAATTAATGTCACTTGCAATTACTTTAACTAATATTAGGCTTAGCTTCACTTCTAATTTAAGTCTAAACCAAGATATCTGGGCAAAGCTTGGTATACAAAGTTATATTGCAATATTTGCTATTTCAGCAAAACCTACTGCTAAAATTTATTTAATGAAGGCATGTTGAATATTGGGCATAGAAATAATGATTAAGGTCTAAATCAGGCTATGGCTAATCCTATAATTTTCACTAATATACAATGGCTTAGGTTTTATTTCTTTAGACCACCCTCACTTGCTAAGTCATCATTTCATGGGGGCACATCCTAACAATATTCTTTCTACACCTTTAGTTAATAATTATGAGTTAAAATAAATGGTCAAAGCATATATTATTATTATTATTACTATTTTTTTTAGTATATGATAATTAACTTATGATTAAAATATTTAGAAAGCTCATTTTGTATCCTGATTAATTTTTGTACCTTGTATATATTTATTTCATATTTTTATGGGTGTTTCTCTTTATCAACGCCTTAACTAATTTATAGGTTTAAAATAAAGAATGGGAGCACAATCATTCATATATGATATTTAATTCAATTTAAATCTTACATAATCTCTTTTTGCATCCTGATTAAATTTATTATCTCCCTTGGATTATTTTCCTATTTTTCCTTAAGTTTTACTAATTAAGATGGAACACTAGCAGTAAAAATAAAAAGGAAGTAAAATGGGCAGCGAGTGGATTCGAACACAAGACCTCTCGGCTGCAAATTCTAACATGAGCACTGCTAGCCAAATGGACCTACGGTCTGGGCTGACAGGAGAAGCGTTGAGATTTATTTGAACCGTGGGAAGGAGGGGGAATAGAGTAGAGGATACCCGGTGGCGCACGGTGCCGACACTGCCAGCGGCGAACGGCGACCGGGGAGCTGCTGGGAACCAGCAGAATGGATCCCCCCCGAGGCGGGGAGGCCTCTAGGGATGGCGGCTCCGGGCGAGTTGCACGGTGGCGGGCTAGCGGCGGTGGAGGCCGGGGTCGGGCGGCGGTGGCGCACAGCGCCGGCGGCGTACCGATGGTGATAGCTTCGTCCGGTGGTCGGAGGAGTTTCGGGACACGGAGTAGAGGCTCCCAAAGTGAGGAATTTGACCGGCATCGACTGTGGGGGAGGCGGCGGTGAGATTGGCGGTGGCGGCCGGAGATTGGGGAGAAAGGCCATGCGGCGAGCGGGGAAGAGGAAAGGAGCACGGGGAGCAATGGGGAGCCAGCAACAATCTTATAGAGACAGAAGGGAGGGGATACACAGTAGGCAGGGACCGGTCGGCGGCGAGAGACCGGGCAGCGGGGCAGAGAACCACCGGGTAAAGACCGAAGGCGCGGGGCTCAGCGCGTGAAGGCGTGGGGCTCAGCGCGCGGCGGGGCAGGGCGAGGGGACGGGTCGGCAGGAGGTGGCGACGGGACAAAGCGGGCACGCGCGCTCTGTGATGTCAGAGAAAAGCGGAGCACGCGCGGAGGAAGGAAAGAGAAGAACGAAGAAGGCGCTGGCGCTCGGTGGGGAAGAAAGAAAAGAGAGGGGGAAAGGAGGGCCACCTTGGCCACGCGGTAGAGGGAGGAGAGGCGCGGGTGGGGGCGCGGGGCCCGCGGCGCAGTGAGATGGGGAGGCGCGGGTGGAGGTGGCTTGGGTCGTGCGGCCAAGCGGGAAGGAGCGGGGAGGGGGTTGGGCCAGGCCATTTGGCCGGCCTGACTTCCCTTCTTTTTTTCTTTTTATTTATTGCATGTATTTGCATATGTATATATACAGATATATATACATGTATATATTTTTTATTTATTTCTATTTTGTATATGCACATATATATTTATTCTATATATACATATATATATTCTCTTTTTTTATGCAACTTCATTTTATATACATGTATATATTTCCTTTATGCCCTTTTTTTATAAATACATTTTATGTCTTGCTCATTTTTCTAGGCTCTTTGTATATATTCATATGTTCTATTTATTTATTTTTGTTGCCCTTTTTATAGTGCTATTTACAACATGAAAATTTTTATACTTTAATCTTAATTTGATCCCTCCTTATGTTGGATTGTAGTTTCAGTTTTGAATTCAAAATTACAATTTTCTTTTACTTCCATATTTTCTTTTATGGCATTTTTAATTCTAGTTTTATTACAAACCTTCTTCAATTTTTGAATCCTCGACCAAAACTTAAGAAACACCTTAAAAATTCTAAGTTTCAAGAAAATATTTTGCACAAATAATTCAAAAGTTTCCATTTTCAAATTTTAAAATTTTGGGATGTTACAAGGATTACGACGCTGAATATATCTGGGAGGTCCTGCATGAGAAGAAGTGGCCTCTATTTTATGAGCTGAGAAGGTAGGAGCAGAGCCACAAGCTCCAGACAAATCAGAAGATAAGGGCTGATCTCCCTGAGGCACAGTGGTAGAAGCAGGCACCTCAAGGGTACGATGGACTGGATCAGGTAAAGAATCTTCATCTCCATTCTCCTCACCATCTACAAAGATGGTCTCGGACTGCACTATTGAACCTGAGATGTCGGGTCTAGTACTAGGACTAGCCTCATCGAAGATAACCTCACAGGTCTCTATAAACCTACTAGTTTCGCAGTTCCAGATCCTATAACCACATGAAGAAGTCGAGTAACCCAGTAAGATACCATCATAAGAACGGGACTCGAACTTATCTAGATTGCTAGACTTCAGAATAAAGCACTTGCAACCGAAAACACAAACATGAGAGACACTGGGCTTTCGCCCATACCTCAGCTCATAAGAAGTGCAATGCAAGTGTGCCCTTAGAAAAACTCTGTTCAAAACATGGCACATAGTGGCTACAGCCTCATCCCAAAACTTGCTAGATGTAGCATACTCATCTATCATCATCTTGGCTATCCTGACCAAGGTACAATTCTTTCTCTCCACGACGCCATTTTGCTGAGGGACGTGTGGAGAAGAGAACTGATGCTCTACACCTGACTCATCACAAAAGCTCTCAAAGTAGGAGTTCTTGAACTCCATGCCATTATCACTACGAATCACTCATAAGGCACCAGGGAGCTCACCGGACAACCTACCAAACAACCCACGAAAATGACTAAAGGTCTCATCCTTCGAGGCTAAGAAAAACACCTAAGAGAACCTCGAGAAGTCATCAACCACAACAAGAATATACCTCTTCCCACCAATCGACTGTACTCTAGCTAGACCAACAGTGTTCATATGAAGAAGATGTCCTGGTGCTTCGGGCATAGTCACAATGACTGGATGGGAAAAGCAGCAACCATCTTGCCATACCGGCAAAAAGCATAAACTAAGTCTTTGACCATCTTGAACTTAGGCAAACCACGAATGAGACCATGGCCGCTAACTCGGGTAAAGTGATCAAAGCTAATGTGACAAAGTCTCCTATGCCAAAAAGACAGAGATCAAGAGATTCTGAACCTGAGAGAATCACCAAAATACTCTACAAAATCAGCATGAAAGATCCTCCCAAACCTAGAAATCCTGCAAACTAGACTTCCCAAAGAATCAAGAATTTTGTAAGCATTTTTCTTGAAGCTTACCTCAAAATCATCATCAATAAGCTGAGAAACATATAACAAATTATAACCTAGCTTACTCACTAAGGCAATATTCTTAAAAATTAAAGAATAATTAATGCGCACAGTACGTTTAGCGATGACTCAACCTGAAGAAGCGTCTTCAAAGGTGATCATCTCATCACCTGGAGCTCAGACTAGGGAAGAGAACCAACAGGAGTCTCCAGTCATGTGACGAGAACAACCAGAGTCAACAAGCCAAATACCTCCCTTCCCAGCCCAATGAACCTGAATTAGTGAGAAGTAAACATCAGTGGCTTAGTACAGGGATAAATAAGAGCAGATCTAGGAACCCAGTACCGAGTCACATGACAAGCAGAAGAAGCAGTCAAAGGAATAGAAGACTGACTCCTAGCCGAACTATGTGCCTCATAACTCATAGAAGCAGAAGCTCTAGAAGTAGAGTTCAGACCTCTGCCTGGAGCACACTAGTCATGTCGTGGATAGCTACCTCAATGGGAAAAGCGAGGTCTATTCGGCAGATGCTCTGACTAGAGGCAACCCGAAGACCAAAATCAGAGGAAAGTTGAAAACCAAGTCCTCGATGCTGCCTAGAACTTAGAATGTCCGAGGAGCTACCTGCAACTCTAGGTCACGTGTTAGTCCTAGAAGCACTCAAAGTCTAAGGCTGACTCCGAATACCCCTACGAGCACGACCACGATCACGGCGCGTGACCTTGGCATGCCTAAAATAGATCTCAATCGAGTGTCCATTTTTCTGACAGACTTAAACACTGTCTTCTTCTTAGTCTCGGGTGCGACCTCAATCACACCTCCGATTACAGTTCTAATAATTGCATGTGGATGTTTCCTCACATCCTCTAGTAAATTATATCCTAGACCTTAATTAAACTTGCAAATCTTTGATTTGTCTATGATAAGATTAAGCCTTTTCTTGCCTCCGACAAATTTTTCAAAAGTGTTCATGATGTACTTACACTCTCAAAAAAAGGGAAGCACATGAAACACAAGGAGAAGCAAAGGGTGAGGAACTAGAAGGAGAGGATGAAGAATCAGAAAGAGAAGATCGAATAGCACGTGCATATCTCTCCTTATGCATGGCCGCCTCAACTTTAAGGGTTTTGCAAGACACACACGGGGCAGTCCTAATTCTGGCCATCTGGGTCTCGTAACTCTTCCTAATAGTCTCTTGCATATTCCCTAACTTCTCAACTTCAATACAAAATGAGCAATCAGATTGTGGCTTTTCTAGCAGATCCTTAGTTAGCTTCACATATTTTTTACCCAATGCAATCAATTCAGATTTTAGTTTTTCACAGTTATTGTATGGTGAGCTAACAGGTGCCTTAGAAGCGTACTGAACCATTTTCTTATTGTGGTCACACATTTCCTGAAATTGCTTAGAAACATATTCAAGTTTTGCAGCTAATTTAGGACAGTTGGTGCAAGAAGCAACAAACTCCATCAAAATAACTTGTATTTCAACAATTTTATGATCTGCCTTCTTTAAGTTAATCTTCAGGTTGGTACAGCTATCACATGTTTCAGGCAAATTAAGGAGCATGGTATATAATCCTCTAAAATCATTGTTCTTATCCTCACATGAGGTGTAAGCTACAGTCTCAATAGAAATAGACTGAACAGAAGCAACTCTAGCCAACTCTAATTCAGCTAACATACTAACATTCTCTATCTTAAGGAAATCAAGCTTGGAAATCACACTATCATGTGAGGTCCTTAGCTTCTCCATATCTCCAACCAAGGAAGAATAAACATCACAATCGTCGCTGGAGAAAACAGATCAAAGTGAGGCAAGCTCCCATGACAAGCTCTCTACCGCCTTCTCTAACTCATGTAACAGCCCAGCTGTTTATTTCAATTTCTAAAAAAATTATTATTAAATTAAACTAACTTGGTTTAAAATAAAAATAACTATTTTGGTTGTCTGAGGTTTGAGTTTTATTTGCCCTGAATTTCTGTTTTAAAAAGGCTGGTTTTGAAAAGTAATTTAAGTAAAAAACCTAAAAATATTATTAAATAAAAGGATATTTTGAGTTTATATAAAAATCCTATTTCAAATTAATTATTTGGATTTATTTGGCTTTTATCTGGTTTTTCTGGTTTTCTGGAGTTTTAAAATCTATTTTGAAATTAAAAGTATGTTAAGTATAAAATTATAATATCAAAATTAGTTGAAAATAATTTTACTAAGTCCAAATTGTTCCAAGAATTTCTGTGAATTTTTCTGGAATTCTTGGAATTTATTTAGTATTTTTCTGAGCCTTTTTGAATTTCCTAGGCTTTTCTAAAAATCAAAATCAAAAAAATAAAAATTTAAATTCTCTATTCCCTCCTTGGGCCGACGCGTGGATGGCCACGATGCACCCACGTCACCGCCGACCCCATCCGACCGTCCCCGCTCATCCCGCCTTCCCTCTCTCTCCCTCAACGCGTGTGCGGTTCGGATCCGCCCATATCGCCTCCCAGCCCATCTCCCCCGTGCACTCCCACTTAACTCTCCCGGCCACCCGATTTTCTCCCCTTGGCCATGCGTCGCAATCTCCCCCACCCGCTCACTCTCCTTCCCTTCACTCACTGCGCGCGGGCCCCACTTGTCGGATGCATCTTCCCCGCCACCTCCTTACTTTCTTCTTCCCTCCCCTTTCCTTTTTGCGCTTGCCAACCGGATCCTCGCCGCCCCTGCTTTCCTTCTTCGCCTCTGCTCGGTATTGGAAACCGCATGCCGCCGGGACAAATCCCCTCAATTCCGCGCCCCTCCTTTTCCTTTCGCTCCCTTTCTTTCCTTCTCTTCCCTCACCTTCCTTCCGCTGGCCGCCATTAACGGCGAGCAATTCCCACACCCCTGCTCCCCCACTGCTCCTATAAATAGACCCCTCGGCCTCCCCTCCCCTCACACCAGCCCCCACCACCTCCAACTCACCCCGAGGAGTAGCCCAAGGCCCCAACTCCATGTTTTCCCCTTGCCGAGCTTCTAAGGAACTTCGGCGAGCAATCCCCGCCATTTCGACCACCACCGAGGAGCGCCACCACGTCCATCAGCTTTCCCGAGCCTCCGCGAAGCTCGTCAACCCCTTTGCCGCCCGAGTTCACCGCCGGAGCGCCGCTGCACCGAAGACTCGAGACTCCTCCACCGCTAGCCTCGTCGCTGACCAGTCTCCGGCCACTTCCGGTATTGCCCACGTGCACCACTGCATTCCCCGTGTCCTCCTCTCTCTCGCACCCCTAGCCGACCCCAGCAGCGCTGCCGTCCGCCGGTTCCCTCTGTCCTCGTGCACCACTCGTCGCCGGCAAGGCCATGTCAGCATGCCAGGGCGATGTGGCTGCCATCTGACGCCCAATGGCATGCCACCTCGGCGCCCTCCCGCCACACCAGCACGGGTGCCACCTCAGCCTTCCCCATGGTCCGTGGACCTGGTCCACGATAGACCAGGCCCACCTGTCAGTCAATCCACCCCAGGGCTGACGTCAGCATGACGTCATAGACCTAATTTTTCTTTATAAAAATAATTCAGCCAAAAAATAAATCCCCTACTGATGTCATAAATCCCTTTTCAATAGAAAAATAATTCCAGAAATTCCTTTTATTTTTTCTCTGGTTTTAAACTTCCGAGAGCCCGTTCTCCATCCTAACCCCGATTGAGCCCATTCAAATTCCTAAATTCATCAAAAATTCCAATCTATCCATTTATGTCCTCCGTTTAATTATTTGGAATTTATTTGAATTTGTTTTGGTTTTCTTTGAGTTTGCTTGGGTAATTTTCACGTGTAGAATGCGACGAATTAGACTTTTCACGGATTAGTAAGTTTTTCACGGAATAGACTTTATTTTTCAAAAATGGTTTTTGAAAACCTTGTGGATGGATGAAATCCATGAGTGGTTGGAAGCGTGTGGATGGATGAAATCCATGAGTGGTTGGAAGCGTGTGGATGGATGGAATCCATACGAGATCTTTTGAAAAAAAATGGTCCAGGTGGGATGCCCATGGCTAGGTTTGTGTCGGGGATGAACCTGCACTAACGGTATTAATTTCATTTACAATTACCGTTTTTACTTACTATATTAAATTCAACAATTTTAATCTATTTACTATATTTTTTTTAAATGTTGTTTTATGCTCAAATAACTCTATATGCCTTCCTTTATTGCCTTTATCATTATGTTGCATTCCTCCATGTGACTTGCGGAGTACAAGTTTGTACTCACCTTGCTATCTCCACACAGAGGAAGACTACTTCAACTACGGTGAAGACCTAGACGAGTAGGCCGCGTCTTACTGTCGTTTGCCTATGGACAGGCTTGTTCGGCTTCTTCTGCTTTATGTTTTTTTCACTGCTTATGTTTAAATTTTTGTCTATTGGCCGTGGATGTAAACTTTAGCAATCATGCCCATATTTAGTTAATAAATGTCATTATGGTTGATATTTATCTTTGTTGTCCATTGTGTGCACTAGCTAATCTAGGATCCAGGAGTTGTTGCTCCGGGGTCCGACAACTCACCACACCTAGCTCTCGACTTAGCATAGAACTTCCCTAGTTTCAGAAAAGTGCCATTGAGCTGGTCGTAGGATGGACATACCTCATCTGAGTCACTGTAGAGAGCGTCACCACTGATTCCATTCTCATCAGCCATGAAGCACATCTCGATGAAGTCGTCGCCATCCTTTGTATCCTACGAATCGTTCTCATCATCGTCGTCGCTCCAGCCCTCCTTGTCATTGAAGTCGTTGCTATTGAAAGCAGCGAGGATGTGGTGGAAGAGCTTCTTCACCTTGTCGAAGCTATGGTACTTCTTCTCTTTGCCTGGACCACGAGCTGGCGGCTTCTTGTTGCGGTTCTTGTTAATGTGATTGTTCTTGTTCGCCCCGCCATAGTCGTCTTCCCTTTCTCCAACTTGGGGTAGTTCGCTCGAATGTTGTTGGGGCCAGCACACTCGAAACTGATCACCATACCTCCTCTCTTCCTCTCTCTAACCCTCTTGTATGCATGAGAGAATTTTTTGGCTAAAGGGCAAGATCACTTTTGGGAAACTGCTCGAATTGGTCGTCACTCATCTCACACAGAGCAGCCAACGAAAAACGCAAGGTACCATCAGAAGATGCTCTAGGGGTAAAAGTGGGATCGGTGACTAAGGGCATCGACTGTAACTTTGTCTTGTGAGAGATGATGTCGATCTCATGAATCTTGATGTGTGAATACAACACGTCAAGAGTGAAGTTCGACAAGTCAGTCGTGTCCTTGATGGTCATCACTTTCATTTTCCAAACTCTGAAGTCCAAGGCAGAAAGCATCTGACGAGCATTATCTGAGTCTGAGTATGTAAGACTAACAGCTCAGAGGTTGCTCAAAATCTTGTGGAATCTGTCAAAGCACTCAGCTAAGGACTCACCAGTAAACATCTCGAATTTGTGGCATTCACATTTGTACTAGTCCTATCGGACAGCCTTAATCTAAGTAGTACCCTCATGGTATGCATCGAGGGTCACCCAGATTCATATGCCAACATGAGATGAGAGATGCGATCAAACTCGCTTCGGCTAAGACCCCGAATGATGATGTTCCTTGCCTTAGCATTTGCCTCAACATCAGGCTAGTCAAAACCGAGATGTCATCCTTGGCAGGAACGACAAATTGAGTCTTAACCTTCTTCCAAATCGCATAGCCTTGAAACCAAATGTAAGACTCCATCCAACTCTTCTAAAAGGATAGTCGAACCCAGCAAAGATAGGAGACTTGGTGGAATACTTGTCTGTTGTCATGGCTCTAAAGACTGGATAAGATCTATATGAAGAGCTAACTTGGCTCTGATACCACTTGTAGAATCGGACAAGCAATAGAGGGGGTCAATGGTACTTTAAAATGAATTCCCCCTAAGTATCTAAAAGATTCGGGTGGTCGACAACCAGTGGAGTCCAAAACCTGAGTGGTCATAACACAACTTGAATGGTCGACGGCCAGTGAATGGTCGAAAACCAGTATAGTCTAAGCAAGATGAAACATGACTAGAATGATCGAAAACCAGTGAGTGGTCCAAAACCAACATCGTCAATAAAAGCAAAAGGACATCCAGTGTTATCAATGACCAGTGAGTAGTTGAAAACTAATGTGGTCGAAAGTGACTATGGTACTACGGTCTGAATGAATAGGGTTTTCAGCATGACCGCTAGATCACAATGCACATAACTATTGATTGACTAATTCAAAAGCCGAGAAAATTTCATGCAAGAATTGTTGAGGTCGGAGGAACCTATTCCATTCAACAATTAAGAGAATAGTTATCAAAGTTCCAACCTTTTTGCAATTGAAGGAAAAACACACGAAAACAGAGCCAAAACCCCAATGGGTGAATACAGCACGCTCCTGAGTAGATGATGGCCAAGATGGCACTTGATGAATTCCCACACATCACAGTAGTCCAGAACACCAAAGAACATGCCCCAACAACCCTTGAAATAGAGATCACTTGAAGAGGTCACGAATCAAGTAAAACAGAGTTTCTTGATGAAGTTGCCATTGAAGTGCCCGAATGGTTTGAGATTAATTTCACAAAATCACCTCTATCTCATTCACATCCTTGGCATAGAAATATCACAAAGATGGTTTGAGATAGATCTAAGAAGATGTTCAAAGATTGATGTATTGTATACTTGAGATGGTTAGTTTTACAGCCACTCCACTTGGGAGGACAAAAAGCACACAAAGTGCTCAACTCTTAGAATGCTAATCCTAACAAGAAGGCACAAGAGAGATGGCTTGGATAGGATTTGATAGGTTTGCCTCCCTACCAACCCCTTTTAAAGGTGGGCAACCAGCCACCTAACCCTTAGTGGATCTAATCCACTATCACAATAGGGAAAACTCGTTAACCCTCACAACGTCGGGTTTTACTTTCTCATATGCAGGACCTAAACTACTTAGGCCAATGTTGCGGTTTCACACACCAACACTGTTTTGGTATTGGGTAATTTACCAAAATGCCCCTCTACTAGTTTCCACAAAACTTCCCTTTGCATATGACGAGCACCCAACTTTCTTGACCGCCCAGAACCTTGGCTCCTCCTTCAGCCTAGTCCTGGTCAACCTTGCCGTTGCTCATCGTGTCCACTACCGGCAGCTCCCGCTCTGATTTCTCGTAGTCGTGGCTTACAACTACCCCACAAAGTCTTGGTCTTCTTCCGCGTCTCCTTGATCGTTCTGGTCCTCAGCACCACCCTATGCCTAGTCTTGGCCCTACGACACCTCGCCATGACCAAGCTTCGAAGTCCTGCAACCAACACAAACAAGCAAATTATCACGTAGTACCACACAACGTGACTCAAACACATCAGAGATCAGACCCTGGACGAAAACCCATTATCCGGTTGATCCACAGCTGGACAGACCACTAGCCCATGGGTGATCCGACCACAGACTCCAACCAGACATACATGAGTACTCGAGGTACTTCGAAGGATACAAGAATTGAAACACACGAAACTTTCGACTGCCAATCGCAAAGCCTACGACTATCAACCGCAAAGCCTACGACTAGCGACTACAAAGTTTACAACTACAACAACATGCGAAGTCCACGACTACCCACCATCGACCATCGATCATCTGTGGTCGTTCAGGCACTGTAGCTTTCGACCATCCATGGTCGTTCAGGCACTGTAGCTTTCAACCATCGACCATCCGTGGTCATTCAGGCAGTGTAGCTTCCGACCATCGACCATCCATGGTCGATCTATCAATTAGCTAGCCCAACACATGGCCCTTTGGACTGCCTATCACAGGGCCGATCGAACTACCGACTTCCCAGGGTCGATCGGACCGCCCAACACATGGCCATTTTGATTGTCTATCACAGAGCCGATCGAACTACCGACTTCCCAGGGCCGATCGGACCGCCGAACCATGAAGTTGTAAATTTCGAATACTACAGAACTCGTAGTCCAGACTAACTCATAAACCACGAAGTTGTCAAATAAAATGCGATCTTTTACAAAAGTGAATAACCTCTCCAGAAATATTACAATGGTTCGTTACAACATTAAACTGGATCTTCTCATATGGTGCTTCAAATTTAAACCAAAACCCATAGTGTAAAAGAATCCACCGTGAACAGCATCGTCTTTTGCAACATTTGGAACAAAAGGCTAGTCAACACCGCCCATATGTTTAGTTACTAAGTGACAAAGCCTCACAAGTCACAAGTCAAAAGTGGACAAGAAGAATTATAGTATATACGACACAGAGGGGAAGGTGACGACACCGAGGGGAAGGTGACGACACCAAGTTTCACTATGCTGAAATATGACCACAACTAACGCAGCAGTACATAAAGCAATCGAACAGAAAGCATTGAACCTCTGAAATTCTTCATTTAGTAAAGGAGTATGTGGCCACAACTCAGAAAGACACATTATTAACGGGTGATACCTTGCTTACATTCGTCGAAGATTACAAATCGATCTGGACATGAGAATTATAACTCCAGTAGATTGGCGATATCTATAAAATTACAGTGATTTCGATAAAAACTGATATGTGGTATAGAACTAGAAGTATAGTCCTAAACGACCTGTAGCAAGATTAGCAGCGTATGTATATAGGATAAGCTATTGCTGCTACGGACTACTATTGAGGTACACCATAAATCTGGAAAGGAACTGCAATACTAAATGTCATCTGCCATCTGGATTCATAAGCTGTGAGAAAATGGTGCCAGGGGTCAGCCCATCCGATGCCACACTCGTGATGCTCCGGCCTGTGATGCTCACTGTGGTCGCTGTGGTAGTGGTCGTGTCTGTCGATGGTTCATCAGACTGCAGTCTGGTCATGACGAGAGGCGATGTATTTGATGACATCCCCTCTGTAAGGCTGCAATTGTCCTCTGCGCTCTCCTGAAGCTGGAGTGCAAACACAAGGTTCCAGAGGACATCACCCATAGACGGCCTGTCAATGCTGTGATCAGCTACACATTTCTCTGCAGTCTCTGCAAATTTCGTAAAGCATTGGGGAGCAATTTTCCCTTGGAGACGTGGGTCGATGATCTGGCCAAGCACGCCTTTCTTCTGGCTATGCAATGCCCAATCAGCAAGGTTCACTTGCTCGTTTGGAAGCGAGGGGTTCAGGGCGGGGCGTGCACACAGGACCTCGAAGAGCACAACACCGAAGGAGTAGACATCTGATTTCTCAGTGAGCAGCTGACGCCGGAAGTACTCGGGATCGAGGTATCCAAAGCTGCCCTTCACAACGGTGCTCACATGGGTGTTGTCCACATTCGGACCAGTCTTTGACAGCCCAAAGTCAGAAACCTTAGCTATCCACTTGTCATCCACCAAAATGTTAGTGGTCTTGACGTCACGGTGGATGATGGTTTGCTTTGCACCTGTGTGCAGGTAATGCAGCCCCTGGGCAGCACCAATGCAGATCTCAAGGCGCTGCTTCCATGAGAGTGGTGGGTTCTTGGTGTCGTACAAGTGCTCCCGAAGAGTCCCATGGGCCATGTAGTCATACACCAGAATCATCTCATTCTTATCCTCACAATAGCCAATCAGAGACACAAGGTGGCGGTGTCGGAGCTTGGACAACATCTCAATCTCAGTCTGGAACTCGTGAATGCCTTGCTCGGACATTGGGTTGCCACGCTTGATTGCCACCTTCATGCCACTATCTATCTCTCCGAGGTACACATTCCCAAACCCACCTTTTCCAAGGAGGCAGGCTTCGTCAAAATTGTTGGTGGCTACCTGGATTTCAGCAAATGAGAAGTGGCGGCAAAGATTGGATGGAAGCGTCGAGTGGCTCCCAGGGGTGGTTGTCTTTCCTGAGGTGGCTGATTGTGACTTGCCATAATCCGTTGCTACCTTCTTCTTTCTTCTGCAGATGATGCACATGCCGAAACAGGCAATCAACAGCACAGCAAAACCACCAACAGCTCCACCTATGGCTGCTGGGGCAGCACCCTTTGATTTCCCTACACTAGACAGTCCGTTAGGATTCACATCAGGCTTTGGTGGAAGTGGAGGATTGAGCCCAGCAAGATTATTCCTAAAGATATGCTGCAGCTTGAAAACCTCAAGGCCATTCAGTATTGCATCATAATACTCTGGCCTACTCGAAAGATCAGGGTGAAGTGCAACCCACAAGTCCATCTGACCGGAACCAGCAGTGACGATAACATAGTCTGTGTATGTTGTTCTGCCTATGCCGTTGCTCCACACGATGACATCCATTTGCTCTTGTGCTGTCTGGTTGTTGATGTAGATGAAGAAGGACCTCTGATTTACCTCGGTTATAGGATATTGGATCTCACAGAAATGGAACCTTAGGAGGTAGTAGAACCCCGCATCAACTGGTAAAATCCATGTAAGGTTGTAGTTCAGGTTGATCTGTGCATTTGGCCCCATCGACCGAGCTGTTGCATAAACATCAACTGGCGCAGTGTATTTTGGTCCATTATAGGTGATTGTGATATTGCTGTCTTTCTCAAAGGTCACCCCAAAGGCAGCACCATATATGTAAGGAGAATCATTATCCCATGAACGGTAAAAGCCAGAATCATCTTGTGGAGAGATGGCCTGGCCCCCAACATTAAGACGGTACATTGTTTGCAAGCCTGTCCCAGGATCGATGGGGAATGGATCTGGGTTCCCACCATTGGCGAGTGTAGGCGTCGGTGTTGTGAATATGTCAGGCGTGGGCACAATCTCAATCCCGTTCACGAATGCATAAGAGCTGTTCTGGTGCGTGGATGGGGCGAAGCTCAGGTCTAGGCTGCCTGAAGTAACATTCACTGAGAATTCATGGACGAGGTACGCAGAATTTGCAGCCAGAGCGGTTTGGGAAGCGTTGAAGTTGTCTAAAAGGATCAGATTGTTGGCTGTGACACCAAAGTAGGCATTGGCAGCAGCATAGTTTTCATAAGCAGTTGGATATAAGTAGAGGCGCAGGAACATGCGGCCCGGGCTAACAGGGAAGGAATATGTGTAATTTGAGGTGAAGATGCGAGCAGTCATGTAAGGAACTTTGGAGGGGAGTGAAGGGTCTTGGTATGAAGCACTGGCTGCAATGCCTTTCACCGATGGCGCGAACTTGGAGCTGGTGTCCCCGTCCCAAGTCCGACCATTGTTATCACTGTTCGGGCTGGAGGCTCCGCAATTTAGGAGGATCAGACCAGAGGCCGTGGAGTTGTTATCAGCCACCACTGTGAGCGACAAGAGAACTAATAGTGTGAAGCATGTGAGGGTAACTAGTAGGGTTGGGTGTGCCATTGCGGTGGTTGGTGTATCAGGATCAAAATTTTGACGATTCCTTTGCATCAATTTGCTATAATAGAGCTCTAGGAACAGTTGCACAATGCCAGAACATTGGACTTTTGTCGGTAGTGTTTGGGGCAAGAAAATATCAGGAAAGTTATAGGGTTCTGGTATCGCACTCTTCTTTAGTGAAGGAGGTACATCCAGAGAGTTAAAGACTTGACCTGTAATTACAACAACATACGAATTACGAAAATTCAGTAAACTGAATCATGGTAGGATGAACTACATAAGTTGATGCAACGTAGAGCATCCAAGTCTGAGTAAGAAAACACTATTAATTTTTGCAAGAACATTTAAGGTTCTTGTATCACCAAAAGTTACAAACTGTACCAAAAAAGTAGTAGGAAAACACTACTAATGCAGGTCTCCCGTATTCTTTCAAAAAAAAAGAAGCACAGAAGAATAAATCTTTGCAAGAACTTTAGCTACCAACATTTCTCAGAACGGGAAATAATCAGCATGTTACTAGGCCTACTATAATACCGAACACGGCCAAGTTTGCACAGAAAACAACAGGTAAAAAATACAAAATTACGAAGGAAAAAACACAACAAGGAGAGAAAAGAACATGGACTAATACTCTTAATGATCATTCTACGTCTGGGAAAAAACTAGGTGCAAATATTACCTTTATTTTGATTTTTTTTCCATTTAAAAAGCGGTGTACTCCTCTTGCTAAGCGGAGATCGTCCGAACTAACTGAACAGCAAAGCCCCCAATACCTGCCACCCAATCACACACAAGACGGTTCGTGGATCAAAGAACTGCAATTTGGGGAATTCCAAGGCCAAATTCGGCGCGAGGAAGAAATTCTTGGAACCCTTAAAACCCAAGAATGGCACTACAGTCTACAGAGCACAACTAACCCAAACAGGAAAGCAAGACTTGGACATGAAGAGGAGGAGGAGGCATGATTACCTGACCAGGAACGGCGAGCCGTCCGGGAAGAGAGATCAAAACCGCGGGGAGAGAGTGGCCTCACGAGCGGCCGTTAGTGCGTTTGGTGGGTAAAGCGATGAGAAAGTGAGCATGCGTTTGCTGGGATGGTGGTGTTGTGGTGCAGGGTTTGGCCGTGTGGGGATGGGAATCCATTCGATAATTTACACTAGGATAGTAGTGGAGTTTCACAGAAAAGTACCTGCACTCTCCAAAATTCCATTCGATAATTTACACTTTTTCCCCAGACGCAATGATCAATTATGGATTTCTGACGCAAGCCAGTGATACACTGCGGGTTTGTAGTGATGGTCATGCCTGATCGCTATCCTTCGCTGTGGAAGTCCAGGGCTCATCTGGACTGAAGGATTTTTTTTGGAATTTTAGGTCTAGTTCGGAACGTTGAATTTTATATTTTTATAGAATTTAAACTGTTTTATATAAAATTTCTACGTTTCAAACGAATCCGTAGATAATTCACCACTGTTTTGTACCACATTTTTCTGTTCCAAACATGATAAGCATTGTACAGGATAACAAGCTTTCCTCGCATGCCTACCATTCAATCTAGGTTTTTTTAACGGCTTCTAACTTTTAGCTATGGATTTTGGTTGAAATTACACTGTAGCGGTTGTTAGTTTTTTTCTAAATTATTCAATTAAAGAAGAATGAAAAAAATAAGAAAAAAATTAAAAAAAAATACGGTTATATCTCCACGGACAATACAAAGGAAAAGTTGAAATTAAGAAGCTAAAACTGAAATGAATGTGACCTAAGTTGTTTCAAGCACGATATCTAAAATAAACATTTGAGATGGAGATAGTTGGAAAAAAATCAGACACTTTGTGGATATTTTTATATACTCAATATTTTCTTTGAAAATTATCCTCATAAATGCTTGAGAGGAATGTAAGGGTGCCGGATGAGCTGCGTTGCACCGGAATACCGGATAACCACCTAGAGATAACCATATGTCGAGGCAATTGATGTTGTCCAAGTGTCAAATATTCAAATCTCAGGGTATTCGATAAATATAACAGTAATCTCTCCGGTCATAAAGAAAGTCGTTTTAGAGTCAACAAGGTCCACAAAATATAATTTTGATCACTTATTTTATGCACCTTAGTGTCTAGGCACCACAATCAATACCTGTTTATGAGCTTTGGATTCACACGTTCAATGTGGATATCCTCACGTACCATAAAAAGGTGTATTTGAAAAGTTAAGCTCCCAAAAAAATAAGTACATCTTTAGTTTGAAATGAGTTCAAAACTTATTTGACATAAAACATATCATCATACCAAGGGTATAAAATATTCCATGCACGAACTCCAAAATTTGCATTACAAGACAGTTTGTAGTGTGGGTGCTTTATGTAATTTTATCTATATATAAAAACATACTAAAATTATAATATTATAAAAAGTATGTTTCAAGATAAATTTATACGTGTCATTTTCATATGTCCATTTAAAGTATTAAAAAGATATTTATAGCTAAAGTTTGTAGTATTTAGCTGCGTATAACCCAAATCGACTTGCTTATGTGACGAGAGAGAGCAGTACAAATTCAACAGAGCCAAGGATTATTCTTGCCGTATGAGCCGTGCAAGTGGAACGACTAGTGGCCACGACAAACACATAGTTTTCTGCAACCATGCATTAGCGCGACGTTAATTTCAGGTTTGAGATTGCCACACGGTAGTACCAGAAATGTGATTAAATTGCAAATCGCAGTCGAGTCCCGTGTGGACCCGTTTTTGTAGGGGAGACTTGGGACGGCTTAACGCTAACGTGGAATGCGAGCATCATCTTTTAGACTCGGTCGGTGACTGGACCCCAGGTGCGGCTGCTTTCCGCGTTGGCGCGTGCTTGGATCACATGGTGGTACCGTGTTACAGGCATACAACTTAGCATAGGAAGCAAATGTGTGTGTTGCAGATAGCGGGTCGACCTGTGAGTCTCAGTGGGTCATGGGGCCTAACACCTTTGTCACAACAGATTGACCCTTGACTTCTAGTACTTGTGGGGGCGGCTGGCCGGTTAGCTGTTGGAAAAAATTTGGGTTAGCCCAAATAATCACCATCTAAATTGTAAATCGCAGTCGAGTTTCCGTGTGGATCCGTTTTTGTAGGGGAGACTTGGGACGGCTTAACGTGGAATGCGAGCATCATCTTTTAGACTCGGTCGATGACTGGACCCCAGGTGCGGCTGCTTTCGGCGTTGGCGCGTGCTTTGGACTGCTGGGGCTTGGCCGTGTGGGGATGGGCATCTGATGTGCGGCCGTGGGGGCACTAGGAGTCTAGGATAGTAGTGGAGTTTCACAGAAAAGTACCTGTACTCTCCAAAATTCCATTCGATAATTTACACTTTTTCCCCAGACGCAATGATCAATTATGGATTTCTGACGCAAGCCAGTGATACACTGCGGGTTTATAGTGATGGTCACGCCTGACTGCTATCCTTTGCTGTAGAAGTCCAGGACTCATCTGGACTGAAGGATTTTCTTCGGAATTTTAGGTCTAGTTCGGAGCGTAGAATTTTATATTTTCATAGAAATTTAAACTATTTTATATAAAATTTCTACGTTTCAAACGAGTCCGTAGATAATTCACCATTGTTTTGTACCAAAATTTTCTGTTCCAAACATGATAAGCCTCGTATAGCATAACAAGCTTCCCTAGCATGCCAACCATTCAATCCGGCTTTTTTTAGTGGCTTCTAACTTTCAGCTATGGATTTTGATTGAAATTACACTATAGTAGTTGTTATTTTTTTCTAAATCATTCAATTAAAGAAGAATGAAGAATAATAATAATAAAATAAAAATACCGTTATATCTCTACGGACAATACAAAGGAAAAAGAAAAAAAAGCTGAAATTAAGGAGCCAAAACTGAAATGAACAGAACCTAAGTTGTTCTAAGCACTCATCTAAGAACTCACCAGTAAGTATCTCAAATTTATTGTATTCACACTTGTACTGGTCCTATTGGACAATCTTAATCTAAGTAGTACCCTCATTGTATGCATCGAGAGTCACCCAGATGTCACATGCTGACATGAGATGAGAGATGCGATCAAACTCGCTTCGGCTAAGACCATGAATGATGATGTTTCTTACCTTAGTATTTGCCTCAACATCAGGCGTAGTTAAAACCGTGATGTCATCCTCGATAGGAACGACAAACCGAGTCTTAACCTTCTTCCAAATCGTATAGCCTTGAGTCTGAATGTAGACTCCATCTTACTCTTCTAAAAGGGATAGTCGAACCCATCAAAAATAGAAGGCTTGGTGGAATATTTATCTGCTGCCATGACTCTAAAGACCAGTTAAGATCTACATGAAGAGCTAACTTGCCTCTGATACCACTTGTAGGATCAGACAGGCAACAGAGGGGCGTCAATGGTGCCTTAAAAAACTCCCCCTAAGTATCTAAAAGACTCGCGCGGTTGACGACCAGTGAGAGTTCAAAACCTGAGCGGTCGTAACACGACTTGAATAGTCGACGGCCAGTGAATGGTCGAAAACCAGTATAGTCGAAGCAAGATGAAACACGACCAGAATGATCGAAAACTAGTGAGTGGTCCAAAACCAACATCGTTGATACAAGCAAAAGGACGACCAGTGAGTAGTCGAAAACCAATGTGGTCGAAAGTAAGTGACTATGGTACTACGGTTTGAATGAACAGGGTTTTCAGCATGACTACTAGATCACAATGCACATAACTATTGATTGACTTATTCAAAAGCTGTGAAATTTTGTGCAAGAATTGTTAAGGTCACAGGAACCTATTCCATTCAACAATTAAGAGAATAGCTGTCAAAGCTCCAACCTTTTTGCAATTGAAGGAAAAACACACGAAAATAGAGCCAAAACCCCAATAGATGAATACAACATGCTCGTGAGTAGATGATGGCCAAGATAGCACTTGATGAAGTCCCACACATCATAGCAGGCCAGAACACCGAAGAACACGCCCCAAAAACCCTTGAAATAGAAATCGCTCGAAGAGATTACGAATAAGGCAAAACAGAGTTTCTTGATGAAGTTGCTATTGAAGTGCCCGAATGGTTTGAGATTGATTTCACAAAATCATCTCTATCTCATTTACGTCCTTGGCATAGCAAGATCACAAAGATGCAAGAGGAGGGATCAAAACCAATTGAAATAAATGCAAATCAATCAAAACAAGATAAATCCAAGAAAATGTTCAAAGATTAATGTATTGCATACTTGAGATGGTTAGTTTTATAGCCACTCTGCCTGGGAGGACAAAAAGCACACAAAGTGCTCAACTCTCAGAATCCTAATCCTAACAAGAAGGCACAAGAGAGATGGCTTGGATAGGATTTGATAGGTTTGCCTCCCTACCAACCCCCTTTTAAAGGTGGGCAACCAGCCACCTAACCCTTAGTGGATCTAATCCACTATCACAACAGGGAAAACTCGTTAACCCCCCACAACACCGGGTTTTACTTTCTCACATGCAAGGCCTAAACTACTTAGGCCAATGTTGCAATTTCACACACCGCCACTTTTTTGGTATTGGGTAATTTATTAAAATACCCCTCTATTGGTTTCCACGAAACTACCCTTTGCTTATGACGAGCACCCGACTTTCTTGACCACACAGGATCTTGGCTCCTCCATGAGCCTAGTCCTGGTCAACCTTGCCGTTGTTCGACGTGTCCACTGCATGCAGCTCCTGCTCTGATTCCTCGTAGTCCCGGCTTACAACCACCCGGCAAAGCCTTAGTCTTCTTCCGCGTCTCCTTGACCGTTCTAGTCCTCAGCACCACCCTATATCTAGTCCTAGTCCTCTGACGCCTCGCTAGGACCAAGTTCCTGTAACAGCCTGAAAAATATAAATAATAAATTATGGAGTTTTTGGATTATTTTATTGCTTTTTATTTGAATTGGAGTTTATTGGCTTTTTGCAAATATAAAGGATTTCCAAAGAGGAAAAGAGCATATAAAATAATAAAACATGAGCATCACATAAAGAATCTGAAAAGATGATCCATAAAATAATGAGGGAGAAATGAAAATAAGCATAAAGTATCTTCCCTAGAAAATGTGGTAAGCAAAAACAAAGATGTTGTTAAGAATGAATTCATATGTATATATATATGTGCGTCCAGCTATACATAGCAAGGAAATCAAATAAATTAAATGTCAACCATAGTTGGAATTATTTTGCTAATTCCAGAAGGTCCTCATGAGCTTCTGGGAATTTTTCCTAAATTTTTGGTGGTATTTTCATATTTTTCTGACATTATTAGAATTTTCTGGCATTTCCTAAAAGCAAGAAATTGAAATCTGGAAAAATCGGAAATTCAGCCACCCTCCGCCCGCCGCGTGGACGGCCAGATGCCGCCCACGTCGTCGCTCTCATCCCGCCTTCCCCACCTCTTGGGCCGCCACCTGGCCGGCCCAGATGCGCGGCACGTCGCCCGCCTGCGCCATCCAACGCCCGCCGCTCTTCCTCGCTCGGCCGTCCGATGCGCGTCCGGCCCATCCGGCCCGTTCGCTTCCCGCGTGCGTCTTCCCCCCCCCCCCCCCCGCTGACCGGTGGCCCGCTCCCAACCGCGCTTCTCCCGCTGGCCAGTGGGCCCGAGCTGTCAGCGCCTTCTCCTTCCTCCCCTTCTTCTCCACGCGGCCGCGACGCAAACCTTCCTCACGCTCGCTCTTCTGCGCAGCCGATCCTCCGCTCCCTCTCTCACCTCGCGGGCATTTTAAAAGCGCTAGCTACAGGAGGGGGGAAGCACCTCCCCGCCACCTCTCTCCTACAAAATCCCGGCGGGATTTGGTTCATCTCCCCCGCCGGAGTGAGCAGTGCGGAAGCCGGCGCTGCTTCGCCACGTACCCCCTCTCTCCGGCTATAAAAGCCTTACCTGGAGATCGCAAACGCGTCGCCCCGCTTCACTGCCCCTTCCCCTGCACGCATTTGGTCTGAAGTGCCCCAATCTCTCGCCGGCGCCCTCATCCTCCCGAACTCCGGCGAGCTCCCATCCACCACACTGAGCCACCCGAGCTCGATTCCTTGCTCATGAGCCATCTCCGGAGCCAGGCGAAGCTAGCCCCCTCCTCCACTGGGTCTCTTGTCGCCTGAGCTTCGCCGGCGACGACAGCCCTCCCGAACCTCCGTCGTCGTACGCCGCTGGCCCGCCACCGTGCTCCTCCACCCCAGCTGTCTACCCCAGTAGCATCGCCAGCACGCGGGGGTTGTAAATCACGAAGCCCCGAACCACTCCGGCCTCCGCTCGCCGCCGGCCACCGTCGCCCCCGACTTCCTCTGTCCGGCCCCCTCGGCGAGCTACCTCAAAGGGTTTTATTACCCTTATAGGGTAAGCATCGCTCGGCTCGGCCGAGTGGCTTCCACCGCTAATCTATTCTCCCCCTCGCTCCCGCGGCGCGCGTTCGAGCCCCCGCTCCGCGCCTGCGGTCGAGCGATTTCTTTTAAATTGCGTCGCTGACAGGTGGGCCCCGCTTGTCGGCCTGTGCAGCTGGGACAGCCGACTGACCGCTGGGTCCCACCGGTCAGTGACACGTCTGCAGTGAGACCCGGCTGACAGATGGACCCCAGTGAACAGTACCTGGACCCACTTGTCAGCAACACAGCAATAAAAGAATTAAAATAAAAAGAAACTGACATGTGGGACCCACTGTCAGAAATTTAATAATTTTTGGAATTTACTGAACTGAGAACTCCGAATAATCATAACTTATTCATTTTAACTCCAAATTGAATGGGACAAATTTCTAAATTCATATAAAATCAAGATCTATCCAATGGAACTGAAATAATAATTTTTAAAGTTCAATTGAACTTCTGGTGATCTTTTGAGTGATGGATTGCTTTTCTTTTATTGGGTATTTCGCACGATTAAATAGCATACGAAGCTCAAGAGGAAGAGATCGAGGCCGCAGCACTAGAAGCCCCGGACAATCAAGCACCCGACCACTGTGACCAAGGCGAGTCAATACTTTGATCATGTTGAACCCACATTTATGCAAATTATTTGGTTTTAAATTAACAAAATGCATGCTGTTATTTTTATGCAAATACATGTTAAATTTGATATTCTAGTTATATGCCATTGTTTGTCTTGAATAGTATTACCCCTCCTTTGAGTATTTGAATGTGTGAACCTTGTCGCCCTAGCAAAAATATATAGTAGTAACATTTCGAAAATAAGTCCGTAACCGTATGCCATGCTTAGCATTGATTAGGAAATCGGGGCAAGAAATTGTCCCGAGCATCACTTTTATTCATGAGAAATTGGTTTGGGCAGTCATTGTGATAATGACTGGTATATGTTGAATACGATTATTTTACGCTCCCAAGATCCCCAACTTGCTTAATTATCTGGGCGGATTGGTTTGATGGTGTGTTTGTGTGTGGTGCAGTGATTGCATAAGTGGGTTAGTGGTAGACCGCCCAGATACCCCTAAGGACTGAATCTTGTCATGTCACCCGTGTAAAACAGTACAACCACAAGCTGGCAAAGTGTAGGCAGGGTTTACTAATTTGTGTGGCTCTAGGTGGTTACGTGAAGGTATGACCACGAGCAAAGGGATGGATGGTCGCATCCCCGCCTTTGCCCGTGATGGCTCACGAGGGACCCTTCCCGAGGGATGGTCGGATCCTACGGAAGATAGACCTTAGCGGGCGTAACCACAATAGGACTATGCATTGTAACAATCCTGTGATAGTCTACTCAACCGCATGGCTAAGGAATCATGTGGGGCAACGGGTGGATTTATCTCTTGTGGGTAAAGTGTGCAAAACTCTGCAGAGTCAAAACTATTCGAATAGCCGTGCCCACGGTCAGGGGCAGACATGGGAACTTAACTAGATATAGTTCTGTTTACAAAAGTATTTGAAAAATGGGAAT
The DNA here is from genome assembly GCA_017311315.1 of Dendrocalamus latiflorus. Taxonomy (NCBI): domain Eukaryota; kingdom Viridiplantae; phylum Streptophyta; class Magnoliopsida; order Poales; family Poaceae; genus Dendrocalamus; species Dendrocalamus latiflorus. Next base: position 13,773,028 of record CM029641.1, read on the forward strand.
GGAAAAGTGGAAGGGCAGAGAAAAGCCCAGATTTGAGTTGTCCTGGGTGTCGTCCCAGTCGTTCCTGGATGTCGTTCCAGTTGTTCCTGGGTGTCGTCCCAGTGTGTTCTGGATGTCGTTCCAGTAGTTCCTGGGTGTCGTCCCAGTGGTAAGTTAAGCGGCTATAACGCTGAAAAATGTCATACGGTGTGATGACGTATGTAGGGAGAAGTTATGGTGATATTAAGCATATGGTGTGATGCCATATGTATGGAAATTCATATTAATACTCCTTGAACATTATGCTTTTGTTCAAATGCTAGGTCTTAGAAAATTTTTATATATTTGTATTCAAAAGCACTCTTCGCAAAAATAAAATAAACCAAAGCCATCCTTTGAATAGCCATACATGGTATATACTGCATTCTGTGTGTTGATTCGCTGAGCACGGGGTCGGAGTGCTCACGCTCGCTTTGCGGCAAAAATCCAGCAGCAGGAGTGCAAGACCACTACGCCTACGAGGAAGCCCCCGCTACGGAGGAGAAGAACGACGAAGGAAACTAAGGCGTAGGCTTCGTTGATTAGACATGGACAAGTGGACATCCGGCGTTGTGTGCACGTATGTTACTAGTTAGCTGGTGACATATAATGCACACAGTACCTTCCAGTCGCTTGCCTGTGGATTTGGGTTTACTTTTGTTATAATTCCGCTGTGCGTGTTTGTAATAATGACAATTGGCCTAGTCGGCCCCTTTTGTAAACTCTATCACCCGACGTGGTGTATTTCAGTTTATGTAATATAATGGTTGATTATGCGATGTATGAAATGATTCAGCAATGTACCTGTGTGCACTAACTACTGATCCAGGGATTAGTGCAGTGAAACACAGTAAGATTCAGATTGAAAAATCTGGGTCTGACAGTTCCGAAGTCCTCAACCGACATAAACAAGCAAACTATCACGTAGTACCGCACAACGTGACTCAAACACATCAGAGATCAGGCCCTGGATGAAAACCCATTATCTGGTTGATCCACAGCTGGACGGACCATTAGCCCACGGGTGATCCGACCACAGACTCCAACCAGACAGACATGAGTACTCGAGATAGTTCGAAGGATACAAGAATTGAAACACACGAAACCTATGAGTACCGACCATGAGGCCTTTGGCAACCCATCGCAAAGCCTTCGACTACCGATCGTAAAGTCTACGACTACCGATCGCAAAGTCTACGACTATCGGCCGCAAAGCCTATGACTATCGGCCGCAAAGCCTACAACTAGTGACTGCAAAGTCTACGACTATCGATTGCAAAGTCTACAACTACGACAACATGCGAAGTCTACGACTATTGACCATCGCCATCGATCATTCGTAGTTGTTTTGTACGACTATTGACCATCGACCATCGATCATTCGTAGTTGTTCGAGCACTGTAGCTTCCGACCATCGACCATCCGTGGTCGTTCAGGCACTGTAGCTTCCGACCATCGACCATCCGTGATCGATCTACCGACGGGACCGCCCAACACATGGCTGTTCAGATTGCCTATCACAGGGCTGATCAAACTACCGACTTCCCAGAGCCGATCGGACCACCCAACACACGGCCGTTCGGACTGCCTATTACAGGGCCGATCGAACTACCGACTTCCTAGGGCCGATCGGGCTGCCGAACCACGAAGTTGTAAACTTCGAATACTCCAGAACTTGTAGTCCAGACTAACTTGTAAACCACGAAGTCGTCAGACAAAATGCGATCTTTTGCAAAAGCGAATAACCTCTCTAAAAACATTGCAATGGTTTATCACAACATTAAACCGGACCTTGTCATATAGTCCTTTAAATTTAAACCAAAAACCAAAAATCAAAGCATAAAAGAATCCGCCGCGGACAGGGTCGTCTTTTGTAACATTTGGAACAAAAGGCTAGTCGACACCGCCCATATGTTTAGTCACTAAGTGACAATGCCTCACAAGTCAAAAGTGGACGAGGAATTATAGTATGTACGACACAGAGGGGAAGGTGATGACACCAAGTTTCACTATGCTGAAATATGACCACAACTGACACGGCAATACATAAAGCAATCGAACAGAAAGCATTGAAACTGAAATTCTTCATTTAGTAAAGGAGCATGTGGTCACAACTCAGAAAGGCACATTATTAACGGGTGATATTTTCTTACATTCGTAGAAGATTACAAATCGATCTGGACGTGAGAATCATAGCTCCTGTTGCTTGGCGATATCTATACAATTACAGAGATTTCGATAAAAACTGATATGTAGTATAGAACTAGAAGTAAGTACAGTCCTAAACGACCTGTAGCAAGATTAGCAGCATATTTATATATAGGATAGAGTTTTTTTGCTATTATGGTACCTTCTAAGTTGGGTTTCGCTGAAACGGTACTTATACCGTGGGTTTCTCCCAAATAGTACCTTTGTTGTTAACACCTCTCCAAAATAGTATTCTCAGGGATTTGAACTAATTTTCATTTGATTTTTGAATTTTAACTCCTTCATATGACTAAACTGCCCCTGCTTATTTTGTTTCTTCCAGTTCCAGTAGCACGAACGAACTCTTCCATTTCTTTTTGTCTGGCGGCAGCTCCTCCATCCTCACGGCGGCGCTCTTCCATCCCCATGCCGCGATGAGGTCTGGCGGCGCAGCGTACAAAGATTGATAAAGTAATGATAAAAGCAAAGAAAATGATCAAGTAATAATAAAAGCAGAAAATTTTGATAGTGAAGACAGGGTCTTGCCCTTGGCGTGTGGTCCGATCACACCTGCCGCGTACGTGGTCCAGTTGCCCCTGCCGACGTGCGACCGTCCCTGGCTGGCATGCGATCGTCTGTGGCCTGGGGTGTGCGCACTCCCGTGCGATCCTTGCCGCGCTCTCGCCTGACGTTGACGACGCCGCGCCGAGTATTCCGATCGGCCAGTCGGCGTGCCGCCGTCGCTAATGAAACCCAAACGATGTGACAAGAAGAAAATAAAAGTGATTAGGGTTAAACAAAATGAGCAGGGGCAGTTCAGTCAATTGGGGGAGTACAAATTCGAAAATCAAATTATTTGAGTTAAAATCCCTGAGAATGCTATTTGAGAGAAGTCTTAAGTACAAGAGTACTATTTTAGAGAAGCCCATGACGTAGATACCGTTTCGTCGAAGCACAACTTAGAGTGTACCATAGTAGCAAAAAACTCTATAGGATAAGCTATTGCTGCTACGGACTACTATTGAGGTACACTATAAATCTGGAAAGGAACTGCAATACTAAATTTCATCTGCCATCTGGATTCATAAGCTGTGAGAAAATGGTGCCAGGGGTCAGCCCATCCGACGCCACACTCGTGATGCTCCGGCCTGTGATGCTCACTGTGGTCGCTGTGGTAGTGGTCGTGTCTGTCGATGGTTCATCAGACTGCAGTCTGGTCACGACGAGAGGCGATGTATTTGATGACGTCCCCTCTGTAAGGTTGCTATTGTCCTCTGCGCTCTCCTGAAGCTGGAGTGCAAACTCGAGGTTCCAGAGGACATCACCCATAGACGGCCTGTCAATGCTGTGATCAGCTACACTTTTCTCTGCAGTCTCTGCAAATTTCATAAAGCATTGGGGAGCAATTTTCCCTTGGAGACGTGGGTCGATGATCTGGCCAAGCACGCCTTTCTTCTGGCTATGCAATGCCCAATCGGCAAGGCTCACTTGCTTTTTTGGAAGCGAGGGGTTCAGGGCGGGGCGCGCGCACAGGACCTCGAAGAGCACAACACCGAAGGAGTAGACATCTGATTTCTCAGTGAGCTGCTGACGCCGGAAGTACTCGGGATCGAGGTATCCGAAGCTGCCCTTCACAACTGTGCTCACATGGGTGTTGTCCACATTCGGACCAGTCTTTGACAGCCCAAAGTCGGAAACCTTAGCTATCCACTTGTCATCCAACAAAATGTTTGTGGTCTTGACGTCACGGTGGATGATGGTTTGCTTTGCACCTGTGTGCAGCTAATGCAGCCCCCGGGCAGCACCAATGCAGATCTCAAGGCGCTGCTTCCATGAGAGTGGTGGGTTTTTGGTGTGGTACAAGTGCTCCCGAAGAGTCCCATGGGCCATGTAGTCATACACCAGAATCATCTCATTCTTATCCTCACAGTAGCCAATCAGAGACACAAGGTGGCGGTGGCGGAGCTTGGACAACATCTCAATCTCAGTCTGGAACTCGTGAACACCCTGCTCGGACATTGGGTTGCAACGCTTGATTGCCACCTTTGTGCCACTATCTATCTCTCCGAGGTACACATTCCCAAACCCACCATTGCCAAGGAGGAAGGCTTGGTTAAAATTTTCGGTGGCAGCCTGGATTTCAGCAAACGAGAAGTGGCGGCAAAGATTGGATGGAAGTGTCGAGTGGCTCCCAGTGGTCGTCTTTCCTGAGGTAGCTGATTGTGACTTGCTGAAATCAGGCAGAGGAGTCCGGCGGCCGTCATCAGATTTGCCAGAATCCTTTGCTACCTTCTTTCTTCTGCAGATGATGCACGCGCCAAAACAGGCAATCAACAGCACAGCAAAACCACCAACAGCTCCACCTATGGCTGCTGGGGCAGCACCCTTTAATTTCCCTACACTAGACGGTCCGTTTGGATTCACATCAGGCTTTGGTGGAAGTGGAGGATTGAGCCCCGCAAGATTATTCCTAAAGGTATCCTGCATCTTGAAAACCTCAAGGCCATTCAGTATTGCATCATAATACTCTGGCTTAGTCGAAAGATCAGGGTGAAGTGCAACCCACAAGTCCATCTGACCGGAACCAGCAGTGATGATAACATAGTCTGTGTATGTTGTTCTGCCTATGCCCTTGCTCCACACGATGCCATCCATTTGCTCTTGCGCTGTCTGGTTGTTGATGTAGATGAAGAAGGACCTCTGATTTACCTTGGTTATAGGATATTGGATCTCACAGAAATGGAACCTTAGGAGCTAGTAGAACCCCGCATCAACTGGTAAAATCCATGTAAGGTTGTAGTTCAGGTTGGTCTGTGCATTTGGCCCCATCGACCGAGCTGTTGCATAAACATCAACTGGCGCAGTGTAATTTGGTCCATTATAGGTGATTGTGACATTGCTGTCTTTCCCAAAGGTCACTCCAAAGGCAGCACCATATATGTAAGGAGAATCATTATCCCATGAGCGGTAAAAGCTAGAATCATCTTGTGGAGAGATGGCCTGGCCCCCAACATTGAGCCGGTACATTGTTTGCAAGCCTGTCCCAGGATCGATAGGGAATGGATCTGGGTTCCCACCATTGGCGAGTGTAGGTGTCGGTGTTGTGAATATGTCAGGCGTGGGCACAATCTCAATCCCGTTAACGAATGCATAAGAGCTGTTCTGGTGCGTGGATGGGGCGAAGGTCAGGTCTAGGCTACCTGAAGTAACATTCACTGAGAATTCACGGACGAGGTATGCAAAATTTGCAGCCAGAGCAGTTTGGGAAGTGTTGAAGTTGTCTAAAAGGATCAGATTGTTGGCTGTGATAAGCATTGACAGCAGCATAGTTTTCATAAGCAGTTGGATAGAAGTAGAGGCGCAGGAACATGCGGCTCGGGCTAACCGGGAAGGAATATGTGTAATTTGAGGTGAAGATGCGAGCCATCTTGTAAGGAACTTCGGAGGGGAGTGAAGGGTCTAGGTATGAAGCACTGGCTGCAAGGCCTTTCACTGATGGCGCTAACTTGGAGCTGGTGTCCCCGTCCCAGGTACGACCATTTTTATCACTCTTCGGGCTGGAGGCTCCGCAATTTAGGAGGATCAGACCAGAGGCCGTGGAGTTGTTATCGGCCACCACTGTGAGCGACAAGAGAGCTAATAGTGTGAAGCATGTGAGGGTAACTAGTAGGGTTGGGTGTGCCATTGCGTTGGTTGGTGTATCAGGATCAAAAATTTTAGGATTCCTTTGCATCAATTTGCTATAATAGAGCTCTAGGAACAGTTGCACAATGCCAGAACATTGGACTTTTGCCGGTAGTGTTTGGGGCAAGAAAATATCAGGAAAGTTATAGGGTTCTGGTATCGCACTCTTCTTTAGTGAAGGAGGCACATCCAGAGAGTTACAGACTTGACCTGTAATTACAACAAAAGAATTACAAAAATTCAGTAAACTGAATCATGGCAAGATGAACTACAGTAAATTGATGCAACGTAGAGCATCCAAGTGTCTTGAGTAAGAAAACACTATTAATCTTTGCAAGAACTTTAGCAATTTTAAGGTTCTTGTATCACCAAAATTACAAACTGTACCAAAAAAGTAGTAGGAAAACTCTACTAATGCAGGTCTCCTATATTCTTTCAAAAAAAAAACACAGAAGAATAAATCTTTGCAAGAACTTTAGTTGAATGAAAAGTACCAACATTTCTCAGAAGGGGAAATAATCAGCATGTTACTAGGCCTACTATAATACCGAACACGGCCAAGTTTGCACAGAAAACAACAGGTAAAAAATACAAAATTACGAAGGAAAAAAACACAAGGAGAGAAAAGAACATGGACTAATACTCTTAAATGATCATTCTACGTCTGGGAAAAAAAAACTAGGTGCAAATATTGTTAGAGATATATGTATAGTTGTTATTCCCCATTGTTATGAGGGGTTCTTTGCATATTTACAACCTGTACTTTGTGTATATATACCGGCCCATTGGCCTCATATGAATACAAGCGCTATTCATAACATGGTATCAGAGCCTAGGGTTTGTCATACCTAGCTCCCTCCGCGCCGGCCGACGCCGCCGCTCCGCTCCCTCGCGCGGGCGCTCCCTCCGTCCCCGTCGTCGTCGCCGCCGCCGACTCCCCTTCCGCTGTCGGCCCCGCCGACTCCCCTGCCGCCGTCGGCCCCGCCCGACTCCGCCTCCCGTCGGCGCCCGCTCGCCCCGCTCGCCCGGCCTCGGCTCGACGCCTCCGCCTCCCGCCCGGCGCCCGCCCGCCCGGCCCCGGCCGCCTTCCGCCCGGCGCCCGCTCGCCTAGCCTCGGTGCCTCCGCCTCCCGCCTGGCGCCCGCCCGTCTGGACGCCTCCCGCCCGGCGCCCGCCCGCGCCCGAGGCCGCCGGCCGCCACTCCGCCCGAGGCCGTCGTCGCCGTCGTCGCCCGCCGCCGTCGCCTCGCCGGGCCACCTCCGCCCGCGCCGGGTTGCCGCCGCCTGCGCAGGGCCACCTCCCGCTCCCGATCTAGGGTTGGCTCGGTGAAGTCGGTTGGCTCGGTTGGTTTGTAAACCGACCGAAAGAAAAAAAAAGCAAAAAAAAAGAAAGAAAAAAAAACGTCGTTCTAACCGCCGCGCCGTCCAGCGCCGCCTGTTAGACTTCGTTGTCTTGGTCGCCGCGCCGTCCAGCGCCGCCTACCAATGGGCACCGTTTCCCTCCCTCGCTGCCCGGTGATCTTTGATGGTGTTAATTACACCGACTTCGTGTCTCACATGCGCATCCACATGCGTGGTCTTCGTCTCTGGGGCGTCCTCTCTGGCGATGTCACCTGCCCGCCTTGCCCTATTCCTCCGACGGAGCCTACGCCTGTTGCATTGCCTTCGACAGCCGATAAGGCTGCTACTGAGGCCGCTCGCCTTGCTGATGATGACGCTGCCTCTACCTACCAGGAGGATCTGGATTCCTACAAGGATCGTCTGACCGTCTACACTCAGTGGTACGATGACGACGCTCGGGCTGCTGCTGTCTTCATCGCCAGTGTCCAGCCTCAGTTCTCTTCTGAGGTGGTGGGACTCCCTTCGGCTTTCCAGATGTGGACTCATCTTCGTCAGCGCTACGAGCCCTCTGGTGATGCCCTGTACCTGTCCGTGGTCCGCCAGGAGCACTCTCTTCAGCAGGGTGATGCTACTGTTGACGCCTTTTACGCTCAGAGCTCTGCTGTTTGGCGTCAGTTGGACTCTCTCCGCACTGCTGGCTATCGTACCTGTCCGTGCTGCCTGGATGTACGTGCTAACCTGGAGTTTTAGCGGGTTTACGAGTTCCTTACTCGCCTTCGTCCTGAGTTCGAGCAAAGGCGTGCCCAGCTCCTTGCACGCCACCCTCGTGTCACTCTCCTGGAGGCTCTTACCGAGATACGCGTAGAGGAGACTCGTTTGAGTGGTGCTGGTCTGATGCCACTCCCCTCTGTGCTCGCCGCTCGTCCGTCTGCTACTCTGCCTCCTCCAGCGGCTACCACAGGTGGTGGTGGCCGTCCTCCGTCTGGAGGTGACCGTCCTCACTGTTCCTACTGCGACAAGGATGGCCACACTGAGTCCCAGTGCTACAAGAAGAAGCGGCATCTTTCACGCCGTTCTTCTACTGGCACTAGTGCTTCTACGACGACGTCTGCCTCGACTTCTTCAGCAGCTTCTCTCACCGAGCAGGAGATAGCCAGACTTCGACGCCTACTTGTCGCTTCAGGTTCTCCCTCGACAGGTTCTGCAGGTTCTGCTACTGACTCTTCGGGCACTGAGAGACCACCTCCTACACAGTCAGGTACCTCCCCGTGGATTCTTGATTCTGGAGCATCTTTTCACATGACTCCTGATTCTTCCACTCTGTCTTCTATTACACCTCTTAATTCTCATGTCAGTGTTCTTACTGCTGATGGTACATCTCTTTCTGTCTCTGGTCGAGGATCTCTTAGCAACTCATCTTTTCATGTTCCTTCTGTTGCTCATGTTCCTCGCCTCACCTTGCAGCTTCTTTCTGCTAGGCAGATTACTGACCTTGGTTATCGGGTCATTCTCGACTCTGACTCTTGTTGTGTTCAGGACTGCCACACGGGAGCTCTGGTTGGTTCTGGCCCTCGGCGCCGTGACTCACAGCGTCTCTGGGAGCTTGACTGGCTTCACCTTCCTTCCGCTGCCACCATCGCCGCCAGTCTCTCCGCTTCTACCACTTCGTCTACCGGGTCTTTCCAGCAGTGGCATCACCGTCTTGGCCATCTGTGTGGATCCCGTCTGTCGTCCTTAGTTCGTCGTGGTCTTCTGGGGTCTGTCTCAGGAGACGTGTCTTTAGATTGTCAGGGCTGTAAGTTAGGTAAACAGATCCAGCTTCCTTATCCTCATAGTGAGTCTGTGTCTCAGCGCCCTTTTGATCTTGTTCATTCAGATGTTTGGGGTCCGGCTCCCTTCGTTTTGAAAGGTATATTTCATGTCTTCTCGTAGTGAGGCCTTGCCTATCTATAAACAATTTGCCACTATGATTCACACACAGTTCTCCACTCCTATTCGTGTTTTTCGTGCTGATTCTGCTGGCGAGTACCTCTCTCGTTACCTGCGCAGCTTCCTTGCTGAGCAGGGCACTCTCGCTCAGTTCTCTTGTCCTGGTGCTCATGCTCAGAATGGTGTCGCTGAGCGCAAGCATCGTCACCTCCTTGAGACGGCTCGTGCTCTGATGATCGCCGCTTCTATTCCACCTCACTTTTGGGCCGAGGCTGTTTCCACTGCCACCTATCTTGTCAACATCCAGCCTTCTTCTGCTCTTCAGGGAGCGATCCCTGTTGAGCGTCTCTGTGGTCTTCTTCCTGACTATTCTACCCTTCATCGGTTTGGCTGCGTTTGCTACGTTCTCCTCGCCCCTCGAGAACGCACCAAACTGACCGCTCAGTCTGTTGAGTGTGTCTTTCTGGGATACAATGCCGAGCACAAGGGCTATCGGTGCTGGGATCCTGTTGGTCGTCGGATACGGGTTTCTCGGGATGTGACTTTCGACGAGTCTCGTCCATTCTACCCACGTCCTGCCTCTCCTTCGGCTTCCTCTGTGGAGTCTCTATCTTTTTTGACCTTTCCAGATACACCTATATCTGTTTTGCCCTCGTCCACCTGTCCCACTGAGTCTCCACATATTCCCCTGTGGCCTCTCCGCCGTTGTCGCCGCCTGTGTCGTCTTCTACGACTCCGCAGGCTCCTCCCACTACAGTACCTTCTCCCCTTATCTTCTACACTCGTCGACCTCGTATTGAGGATCTTCCAGATGAGTCATCTTCTCCTGCTGTTCCATCTTCTTCTGATGCTCCATCTTCCCCTGATGGGTCATCTTCTCCTCGCTACGCTCTCCGCGATCGCCAGTCGATTCGGCCTCCTGCCCGTTTTGCTCTTGCTGGCGCAGCTACTCGTGAGCCTGTCTCCTACCGGGATGCTGTTACTCACCCTGAGTGGCAGCTTGCCATGGCCGAGGAGATTGCTGCCCTCGAGCGTACTGGTACTTGGGATCTTGTTCCTTTTCCATCTCATTCTCATCCCATCACATGTAAGTGGGTCTATAAGATTAAGACTCGCTCTGATGGCTCTCTTGAGCGCTATAAGGCGCGTCTTGTTACTCGTGGCTTCCAGCAGGAGCATGGTGTTGACTACGACGAGACTTTTGCTCCTGTGGCCCACATGACCACTGTTCGCACTCTTCTTTCGGTGGCGTCTGTTCGCCACTGGTCTGTTTCTCAGCTTGATGTCAAGAATGCCTTTCTTAATGGCGAGTTGCGTGAGGAGGTCTACATCCATCCACCACCTGGGTATTCTGTTCCTGAGAGCATGGTCTGTCGCCTTCGTCGCTCTCTCTATGGCCTTAAGCAAGCCCCTCGTGCTTGGTTTGAGCGCTTCTCCTCTGTGGTCACTGCTGCTGGTTTTTCAGCTAGTGATCATGATCCTGCGCTCTTTGTTCACACTTCGTCTCGTGGTCGGACTCTTCTTCTCCTGTATGTTGATGATATGATCATTACGGGGGATGATTCTGAGTACATTGCCTTTGTCAAGGCAGTTCCTTATGTCGGATCTTGGTCCTCTTCGTTACTTCCTTGGGATTGAGGTTACTTCCACTCCAGATGGTTTCTTTATGTCCCAAGAGAAATATATTCAGGATCTTCTTGATCGCGCCTCTCTCACTGATCAGCGTACTGTTGAGACTCCCATGGAGCTCAATGTTCACCTCCGACTCTCTGATGGCGAGCCTCTTTCTGATCCGACTCGCTATCGTCATCTTGTTGGGAGTCTTGTCTACCTTGCTGTTACTCGTCCGGATATCACTTATCCAGTTTATATTCTGAGTCAGTTTGTTTCAGCTCCCACTCAGGTTCACTACAGCCACCTTCTACGAGTTCTACGATACCTTCGTGGGACTATCTCTCGCCGTCTCTTCTTTCCACGTTCCAGTTCGTTACAGCTTCAGGCCTATTCGGATGCTACTTGGGCCAGCGATCCCTCTGATCGCCGGTCTATCTCTGCTTACTGTGTTTTTCTTGGTGGTTCTCTTATTGCCTGGAAGACGAAGAAACAGACTGCAGTGTCCCGTTCGAGTGCAGAGGCTGAGTTGCGAGCTATAGCTCTCTTGACAGCAGAGATTACTTGGCTACGATGGTTACTTGAGGATTTTGGTGTTTCTGTCACTACACCGACTTCTCTCTTGTCAGACAGTACATGTGCTATCAGTATTGCTCGTGATCCTGTGAAGCATGAGCTCACCAAGCATATTGGTGTTGATGCTTCTTTCATGAGGTCTTGTGTGCATGATCAGGTGATTACTCTTCAGTATGCGCCTTCAGAGCTTCAGATAGCGGATTTCTTCACGAAGGCCCAGACTCGAGCACAGCACAGCTTCTACCTCTCCAAACTCAGTGTTGTTGATCCACCATGAGTTTGAGGGGGGTGTTAGAGATATATGTATAGTTGTTATTCACCATTGTTATGAGGGGTTCTTTGCATATTTACCACCTGTACTTTGTGTATATATACCGGCCTATTGGCCTCATATGAATACAAGCGCTATTCATAACAAATATTACCTTTATTTTGATTTTTCCATTTAAAAGGCGGTGTACTCCTCTGGCTAAGCGGAGATCGTCCGAACAAAAATGTAAAACCAAACTAACTGAACAGCAAAGCCCCAATACCTGCCACCCAATCACACACAAGACGGTTCGTGGATCAAAGAACTGCAATTTGGGGAATTCCAAGGCCAAATTTGGCGCGAGGAAGAAATTCTTGGAACCCTTAAAACCCAAGAATGGCACTACAGTCTACAGAGCACAACTAACCCAAGCAGGAAAGCAAGACGTGGACATGAAGAGGAGGAGGAGGCATGATTACCTGACCAGGAACGGCGGGCCGCGCGAGGTTGTCCGGGAAGAGAGATCAAAGCCGCGGGGAGAGTGTGGCCTCACGAGCGGCCGTTAGTGCGTTTGGCGGGTAAAGCGATGAGAAATTGAGCATGCGTTTGCTGGGATGGTGGTGTTGTGGTGCTGGGGTTTGGCAAAAAATCGTAGGGAAAAATTGAGTAAGGAAAGATGAAATAGAGACAAAATGATCCAAGATTGGAGGTTAAGGAGCCTGTGCAGGAAATAAGGAGCAGAATGAAGGTATTCAAACCACCAAAATTGCAAACTTTACAAAAAAAAATAGCAGGATTTAGCACAGAAAAATCTTTTTGGGCAAAAACTGTACACAAAATTGAACTAAGATTTATTTTTTTGTTGTTTCTCAAAGTGGCAGATTTGTTTTCCGAAAGAGAAAATTACAACTTCCAGACAAACTGTCTCTTCTGTTTATACCGAATTTGTCGAAGTGATCACCAAGTAAAAGTACAAATTTAAGGGAAAGAAACAAATAACGCTAACAGCAATATTAAATATTAGCTTAGTAATTAGAAAAAGGTTCAAGCATTTGCCTCCTAAAAGTACCGTAGATGACGGATGGACTAATCACTACTACAGAAAGGCTAATAGTAGACCGCAAATCACAGACGGTTTTGTGAAGCCGTCTGTAATGTAAACTATTACAGACGGTTTTAATTTGAAGGCCGTCTGTGGTATTTGTGGCGGGAAAAAGGAGTATCACAGACGGTTCTTATCGCTGAACCGTCTGTGATACTGGAATATCACAGACGGTTTTTATTAAAAACCGTCTGTGATAATCTGGGATTATCACAGACGGTTGTTTATTAAAAACCGTCTGTGTTGTGTCGACTATCACAGCCGGTTGTTGTTAAGAACCGTCTGGGAATGTTCACAGACGGTTTTTGAGAGACCATGTGGTCGTGCTCCATGAGAGTGATGAGTAATTGACAAAGGTTTAGGTCAGTCGAGTTTGGTTTGAGTGGTTCGGAGTCGAGTCGTTGCGTGGCGCAATCGGGCTCGGTCGGACTTTGGTCAAATCTGGTCATTTGGGTTTAGGATGCATATTCTAATGGTTTGACAGGTTTTGACTTCATCTGTGGTAAGTGTAATGGTATTTACGCTTTCATGTGTCGAGCGGTGCTATTTGACGTGTTTCTTGTCTGTGTGACTGCAGGACGTCGAGTTGGAGTCGTGGCGAGACACGGTGGACCGGACTAGGCGCAGGTGGCGCTGAGGTCAGAACGGTCAGGATGTGTCGAAGACGACGTGGACTCGAGGTGGTTGCGAGGCGTGCGAGGCAAGGAGCGCGGAAGCTTCCCGGAAGGTGCAGAAGGGGCGAATCAGGAAATTCGCAAGGCTGCACAAGCGGGAGCGGGCTCCGTTGGACGTAGCGGGCGTAACGGGGCGGAGACCCGTTAGCCAGGCGCTATAAAAGGAGAGGAGGGGCTGCATGCCCTCCTTGAGCACTTGAGGTGGAATTAGGGTTTGCTAGAGTCAAAAGAGTCTTTAGTGGTTGCTTTAGGCTTTAGGCTTTAGTTGTTGAGAGTGGGTGGAGAAGGCAGAGGGTTGTTCTGTCCTCCATCGATGTGTTCCTGAGTGCTCCCTCCCTCATGTGTTCTTGAGTTGTGTTCTTGAGTAGAGAGGGAGAGGATGGTTTGAGTTGAGAGCTTGTAATCTTTCCTTTTGTATCAAGTCGGGGTATCGGGACTCCTCTGTGTTCATTGTGATCCAAGAAATGAAAATCTGAAGTTTTTATTCCCGTGCTCTCTGTTCTTCCTTCGATGCTCTTTTGGTGGATTTCTTGAGATTTTGATTTTCGAGTTCTTGCTTGCTGTGGAGGTGTAAAATGGGTTGCTCCATGATGGGATAGTGCTTCAAGATCATTTGATCAATTAAAATCCCAGAGACAAGGTTTTAACCTCAGTTTTGCCTTTTTGACCTCCCCTGTTCAAGCTTTGCATTTCTAGGGTTTTGGTGCTCTCAGTGTTCCCCTCGTTGAATGGCTTGAAATTTGGCATGGAGGATCCAGAGGCTATCTTATAGCTATCCTCAAAATTTCATAGCCAAAGGATCAACTGGTTGGGAGAAATTTGATTTTTGGCTCGGGTCGTGCAAGAATTCAGATTTTTACCCAAATCTGAAATTCTTGATTCTTGGAGTGGATTTCTTGTTATTGTCTTTTGGCTTAGTCTTCTGGGAGTGTTCCCTAGCTATCCTCAAAGTTTCCCAATCCAAGAATCCAAGAATCGGTGCGAATCTCTCAATTTTCTGAAATTCCTGTTTGCTGTTTTTCTCGAGAGGTACTACCGCTTGACCAAGCGGTACTACCGCTTGAGGCCAGTTTTGCGCTGAATTTGCTTTTCTTGATTGCTTCCTTCTGGGTCTAGTTTTTCAGTGTCTCTGTGATTTCCAGTGAGGGCTTATTTTCTCCTTCATAGCTCTCATAGCTACTGGAGAAGAAGATATTTGTTGGGGGCGATTTTTAAAGATCGACATTCACCCCCCCTCTGTCGCCATTTCGGTCCAACAATTGGTATCAGAGCCGGTTAGCTCTAATTCATAGATCTTAACCGGTCTCAAGAGCCATGGCGACGGACAAGTACTCGACCAAGCCGCCCGTTTTCGATGGCATCGATTACCCCTTCTGGAAGAGCCGAATGGAGACATACATCCAGGCTCAGGGGTACGCTATCTGGCGCAAGGTCAAGGTCCGGTTTGTTGTTCCTGCCGATGAGAACATCAATGCTGGGAATATGCATGATGTTGAGGCAAACGCTAAGGCAAGGAACATCATTATCCAGGGCCTGAGTCGTAGCGAGTTCGATCGCATCTCCCACCTGTCGTCCGCCTACGATATCTGGGTGACCCTCGACGCATACCATGAGGGCACCACCCAGATCAAGACGGTTCGACAGGACCAGTTCAAGCGCGAATACAACAAATTCGAGATGCTTGCTGGTGAGTCCCTAGATGAGTGCTTCGCACGTTTTCACAAGATCTTGAGCAACCTCCGAGCGGTCGGTCTCACATACCCCGACTCGGACAACGCTCGTCAGATGCTTGCGGCACTCGATCTGCGAGTGTGGGAGATGAAAGTGACCACCATCAAAGACACGACAGACCTCTCGACCTTGACTCTTGACGCGCTGTACTCGCGCCTCAAGACTCACGAGATTGACGTTGTCTCTCGTAGGTCGAAGTCACAGTCGATGGCTTTGGTCACCGATCCCAGTTCAGCTTCTGGTCTCTCTTCTGAGTCTTCTTGCGGTTTCTCCCTTGCTGCTCTCTGTGACATAACTGATGATCAGTTAGAGCAGCTTACAGATGATCAGCTGGCCCTCCTAGCCCGAAGGTTTTCACATGCCTACAAGGGTAGGAGAGACAGAAAGAGAGGAGGACCCGTGATTTTCTTCGAGTGTGGTGGCCCCAACCACATTCGGGCAAACTGCCCCAAGCTGGAGAAGGGCAAGAACGACTACGGCGGTTCGGGCAAGATCGACTACACCGACAAGAACCGCAACAAGAAGCCTCCAGCTCAGACGTCGGGAAAGAAGAAGTTCCGCGACTTTGGGAAGGCCAAGAAGCTGTTTCACCGCGTCCTCACCGCCTTCGACGACCTCGACCTCAGCGAGGTGGAGGGATGGAGCGATGACGACGGGACGGGTGACCAAGATCCCAAGAGCGGCGACGACTTCTCCGGCATGTGCTTCATGGCCCTCGAGGGCGAACTCAGCGACAGCGAGCTGTACTCCGACTCGGACGAGGTATGTCCCTCCTATGACCAACTTAATGAAGCTTTCCTTAAGCTAGGAGGTTTTCATGCTAGAGCTAGGACTAGGTGTACCGAGTTAGAGAAGGAAGTAGATAGACTGTCACGGGAGCTTACTTCTCTTACATCTGCTCCCTCCCGTGACGACTGTGATACATGCTGTGCTTTGCTGGGTGATTTGGAGAAGTTAAGGACCTCACATGATAGTGTGTCCTCCGAGCTTGATTCTATTAAGGTGGAGAATGTTAGTCTGCTTGCTGAGTTAGAGTTGAGTAGGATGGCTGTTACTCTACTTACTACTGATGAGACTACTTCTCCCACCTCATGTGAGGTTAAGGACATTGCTGCTAGAGGACCTTATGCCATGCTCCTTGATCTGCCCGAGTCTTGTGAAAATTGCAATAACTTGAAGATGAATCTAAAACGGGCAGATCATAAAATTGCTGAACTACAAGCTTCTTTGCTTGAGCCGATTGATTCATGCTTGAACTGTCCTAAGTTAACTGCTGAACTTGAAGCTGTCTCCAAACAGTTTCAAGAAATGATTGATCATGATAGGAAGTTGGCTCAGTATGCTTCTAAGGACCCTGTTAGCTCACCATGCATTAATTGTAACAAACTAAAATCTGACTTGGTTGCATTGGATGAGAAATGTGTGAAGCTAACTAAGGACCTACTAGAGAAGCCACCATCTGCTTGTATTGTCTGTGCTGAGAAGGGGGAGAAGCCCCAGGGTAAGGTTGAGACGCTTAGCGACGTGAACCAACCTGCTAGCAGTAGGACTGTCCATTCTGAGTCGGCTGTGCGTGCACAAGCCATTCGTTCCTCTGCTATTGGTTCTTCATCCGCTTCCTTACCTCCTGCTGTTCCCTCTTCCCCCTGCTCTTCTTGCACCTCTCTCTTCCGGGAGTGTCAGTATCTTATGAACACTCTCGAGAGATTTGTAGGCGGCAAGAAGAAGCTCAATCTTATTCTAGACCAGTCCAAGATTTGCAGATTTAATCAGGGTCTAGGATATGACTATTATGAGGATATGAGGAAGCATCCACCTGCTGTGCTCAGACCCATAGCACCAGGTGTGATCGAGACCGAGCCCAGGACCGAGAAAGTCCAATTTAAGTCAGCGGGCTATGTCCAGGGGATTTCTGACAGCAAGGTGATTGCACCTGCTGCTTCGGCCTCTCAGAAGGCGAAGCCTGACCGTGCTACTTCTACCTCTCAGAGGATGAAGTATCACTGCACCTTCTGTCAGAAGGATGGACACACGGTTGATCGATGCTTCAGGCGCGCCAAGATCGCGCGTAGAGACCGTGTTGAGTCTCCTAGGCGTATTCAGGGTCAGCCCCAGATCCTGAGTGCACCTAGGACCAGCACGAGGTCTAGGTTTACTGCTGTTGATGGGTTTAGGCAGCATCAAGGACTTGGTTTTTCTGAGTCTTCTGTTTTTCGTTCTCATGCTGCTCCTGTTCGTGACTTCCGCCGTCCTGAGGGTAGATCTCGTTTTCTCCATCGAGATAGCTACCCGCGGCGTGATCAGCATGTTGCCGGTGTTCCGACTCGCTCTCCCGTAGCAGTCGGACCCCGCAACAGCTTCAGGTCTGCTCACAGACCTTCTGCTTTGAGTCACGGAGAGCGTAGGGTAGATAGAGGTCAGTCGTGTTTGACTACTTCATCTGCTCCACGTGTTACTCAGTATTGGGTGCCAAAATCACTTTTGATTTATCCCAGTACTGAGACTTTACTCTCTCGTTGACTCAGGTTCGCCGGGCGGGGAAGGGAAAGGTTTGGCTCGTCGACTCCGGGTGTTCACGACACATGACCGGAGATTCCCGTTGGTTTTCTTCCCTTGCCCGTGCTCCAGGTGATGAGACGATCACCTTCGGAGATGCTTCTTCTGGGTGCGTCATCGCCAAAGGTACTGTGCGCATTAATGATTCCTTCATTTTGAAAGATGTTGCCTTGGTTAGTAAGCTGCAGTACAATTTGCTTTCCGTTTCTCAGCTTACCGATGACGGTTTCGAGGTGAGCTTCAAGAAAAATAATTGCAAAATTCTTGATTCTTCGGGTAGTCTGGTTTGCGGGATTTCTCGTTTTGGGAGGATCTTTCGTGCTAATTTTTCTGAGTCTTCTGGTGATCCTCTCAGGTGTTTAGTTGCTTCTGAGTCCCGCGACCTCTCTTTCTGGCATAGGAGACTTGGTCATATTGGATTTGACCATTTGACCCGAGTTAGCGGCCACGATCTCATTCGTGGTCTGCCGAAACTCAAGATGGTCAAAGACCTTGTTTGCTCTCCATGCCGGCACGGCAAGATGGTTGCCGCTTCTCACACTCCGGTCACAGTTACTATGACCGATGCACCGGGACAGCTGCTCCATATGGACACAGTTGGACCAGCTCGAGTGCAGTCAGCAGGAGGGAAGTGGTATGTTCTTGTTGTGGTCGATGACTTCTCGAGGTATTCTTGGGTGTTTTTCTTAGCCTCGAAGGATGAGACGTTTTCGCATTTCCGAGGTCTTTTCAGTAGGCTTTCTGTTGAGCTCCCGGGTGCCTTACGAGCGATCCGCAGTGACAATGGCACGAAGTTCAAGAATTCCTACTTCGAGAGTTTCTGTGGTGAGACAGGTGTAGAGCATCAGTTCTCCTCTCCGCACGTCCCTCAGCAAAATGGCGTTGTGGAGAGAAAGAACCGTACCTTGGTTGAGATGGCCAGGACGATGCTTGATGAGTACTCTACACCGCGGAAGTTTTGGGCTGAGGCTATAGCCACCGCGTGCCATGTCTCAAATCGAGTTTTTCTTCGGGCACACTTGCATCGCACGTCTTATGAGCTGAGATACGGGCGAAAGCCCAGCGTCTCTCATTTTCGTGTTTTTGGTTGCAAGTGCTTTATTCTGAAGTCCGGGAACCTAGACAAGTTCGAATCACGTTCTTGTGATGGCATCTTTCTAGGTTACTCGCCTTCTTCGCGGGCTTATAGGGTTTGGAACTGCGAGTCTAGTAAAATGGTAGAGACCTGTGAGGTGACCTTTGACGAGGCCAGTCCGGGGACTAGGCCCGATATCTCAGGTTCTTTAGAGCAGTCCGAGACCATCTTTGTGGATGATGAGGATGATGGAGACGACGGTTGTCTACCTGATCCTGTTCCTCATCCACCCCTTGAGGTGCCGTCTTCCACCGCACCTCGAGGTGATCAGCCCATGCCTTCTGCTTCTTCTGGAGCTGGTGGCTCTGTCCCTACCTCGTCAGCTCACGAGGTAGAGGCCACTTCTTCATCTCATCCTGGACCTCCTAGACATATCCAGAAAGCTCATCCTTCAGAGCAGATCATTGGAGACCTTTTCAAGCGTGTTACCCGCTCAAAATCTGGCTTATCTCAATTCTGTCTCCATTCTGCTTTCATTACCTCCTTTGAGCCCAAAGATGTCTCTCATGCTTTATCTGATGAGTCTTGGGTCAATGCCATGCATGAGGAGCTCGAAAATTTCGAGAGGAACAAGGTCTGGTCGCTTGTCGAGCCCCCGCGAGGTCACAATATTATTGGGACTAAGTGGGTGTTCAAGAACAAGCAGAGCGAGGATGGAGTGGTTATTCGAAACAAGGCTAGACTGGTTGCTCAGGGGTTCTCCCAGGTTGAAGGTCTAGATTTCGAGGAGACCTTTGCCCCTGTAGCTAGACTTGAAGCCATTAGAATCCTGCTTGCCTTTGCAGCTTCTAAGGGTTTCAAGCTTTACCAGATGGACGTCAAGAGTGCCTTTCTCAATGGCCTTATTGAGGAAGAGGTCTACGTCCGACAGCCTCCTGGTTTCGAAAACCCCAAATACCCAAACCATGTCTTCAAGCTTTCCAAAGCGTTGTATGGACTTAAGCAGGCCCCCAGGGCTTGGTATGAGAGGCTTAAGTCCTACTTGTTGAGTCATGAGTTTGAAATGGGTAAAGTTGATAAGACCTTGTTCATCCGCCGGCTTGGCGCTGACCTTCTGCTCGTCCAGATCTATGTCGATGACATTATCTTTGGCGGCTCTTCCCATACTCTGGTTTCCCAGTTCTCAGATGTCATGAGCACCGAGTTTGAAATGAGTATGATGGGTGAGTTGACCTTCTTCCTTGGCTTCCAAATTAAGCAGACTCGGGAGGGTACATTTCTTCATCAAGGAAAGTACACTCGTGACCTCCTGAAGCGCTTCGATATGAGTGATGGGAAGCCGGTGTCAACTCCGATGGCTTCGACAGCCTATCTTGACCCAGATGAGGATGGCGAGCCAGTTGATCAGAAAGTGTTCAGAAGTATGATCGGCTCCCTTCTTTACCTCACTGCCTCGAGACCAGACATACACTTCTCTGTGTGTCTGTGTGCTCGTTTTCAGGCCTCTCCTCGCGTATCTCACCGCCAGGCGGTGAAGCGCATCTTTCGATACCTTCGAGCTACCATTGACTATGGTATCTGGTACTCTTCCTCATCCTGTCTTTCCTTGAGAGCTTTCTCGGATGCAGACTTCGCTGGCTGTAGGATAGATAGGAAGAGCACTTCTGGCACCTGCCAATTTATTGGCACTTCTCTCGTTTCTTGGTCTTCGAGGAAGCAGTCCGGTGTTGCGCAGTCCACCGCAGAGGCCGAGTATGTTGCTGCAGCCAGCTGCTGCAGTCAGGTACTCTGGATGGCTTCGACCCTGCGGGACTTTGGGTTAGTTATCGACAGTGTTCCACTCTTTTGTGATAACACTTCTGCGATTAACATTGCTAAGAACCCAGTGCAACACTCTCGGACCAAGCACATCGATATCCGTTTTCACTTCCTTAGAGACCATGTAGAGAAGGGCGATATAGTGCTCCAATTTGTGGAGAGTGACCACCAGTTGGCTGACATCTTCACCAAGCCATTGGATAGTTCGAGGTTTTCAGCTCTGCGGGGAGAGCTTGGGGTGGTTTGTCCTTATGGACTGTAGTGAGGGGGAGTTTTGGGCTTTACTGCTTTACTATATTGATTATGCTTCTGTCTCATTTCTGTTGCATTGCACTCGGGGTGCATTTGGGTTTAGTCCTTCCAGCATAGGTTAGAGTGCTTCTCTTGCCGAGATGCTTAGACTTCTAACTCTTATCTTGTGCTTCCAGGATTAGCTGCTTCTTATCTCACTAGGTCGAGCTCACTCACTTCTTGTAGGTTCTAGCGAGGGTTGGGCCACCCTCGGGTAGACAGGGTACGTGTTTGCTCTCTAGTGTGTGATTTACTGTTAGCTGATTGTCCTGGAGTCATATGGGGTAGATGAGAGTCAGTCTGAGCCATAGTTGTCTCTATATCTTATCTATGCTTTAAGGACTGCCTGTTTTGGTTTTATTTGCCAGCTTCTCGATTTATTGCTTTGGTTCAGGGAGAGTTCATTTGGGAGCTTCTGGAGCTTAATTGTGACTTAACTCAACTTGAACTAAAAGTTGCATGTCATGTTGAGGGGGAGCTGGATTTTTTCTGCATTTTAGCATTTCGCATTGTAATATAACTACATTGAGCCTTGATTATTATCCTGTTATGACATGTTTACAATGCTTTACACCTTGCCATGATTTGTGCCTTATATGCTAGATTGATCATGACTTCATATGTGTAGACTAGCTTTTACCATGATAAGTTAATTAAAATTGCCCAACTTGAAGTAAAACTTGTCATGCTAGCATTTGAGTTTAGTCTTTCTGGAGTTATCTCTTTATGATTCATGCCATGTCAACTAGGCTTAGCTGAGCGTTGAATCTTTTATTGAGCCTTAGATTGAGCTATTTTAGTCTCTTGATGTAGCATGAGGTAGTACAATATGTTAAAAAAAAGGATCTCTCTTGTGCGAAAAAACTGATTTCACCAATTCTTTCTCATGAGACGGCTTGCCATTGCACTAGGCATGAACTCAGGGGAGTTTTGGATGACCTAGACTATCTTCTTAAGCTTTTTGCTTGGAGTAGTCGCATAAGGCTTGAGATCTAGCACATAAACAAAATTTGGGTTAGAAACGACCATGAGCTTTAAAAAGACAATGTCTTATGTGCTCAAATTGCTTAAGCTACAAAAAGAACCAAGTACTTGCGCCAATGTTTCATTCTTGAGCATAGCACTCTAGTTGGTCTCAATATTAGCTTCTTGGTTCCGCTTAGCTTACTTGACATGGCCGGCATCATCCTTGGGTATCTCTAGTTAGACTTTACCTCTTGATGACTTGGCATTCTCACTTAATGCACTATATTTCAGACTGTCATCTATGTGTTCTAGCTAGCTTATACATGTCAGGTCATGATCTAGATAGCTTTTTATAGAGTTATGGCTTGGTGTATCTCATTATGGTCAATATGGATAATTCTCATGGCTCTAAATGCTTAAATAAACAAACTTCAGCCATATTCATCCATTGACATGTCATATTCTCTCTATTGCATCTTGATGCGTTTATTGCCAAAAGGGGGAGAATAGAGAAGAAAAAGTCTGTTGGGAACAGTTTAGAGCTTTGTAGATCAATTTGCTCTTTCAGTTGTTGCTCTAGTGTTCCTTCTGTCGACATGGTCATTAGCTTCATTTCATTCTTTGGACCATGTTGGATTCTTCAAAATCAAACTCTTCTTAATGCTTTTTCTGCGTTTGTCAATAGACTCATCAAGGGGGAGATTGAGAGACCATGTGGTCGTGCTCCATGAGAGTGATGAGTAATTGACAAAGGTTTAGGTCAGTCGAGTTTGGTTTGAGTGGTTCGGAGTCGAGTCGTTGCGTGGCGCAATCGGGCTCGGTCGGACTTTGGTCAAATCTGGTCATTTGGGTTTAGGATGCATATTCTAATGGTTTGACAGGTTTTGACTTCATCTGTGGTAAGTGTAATGGTATTTACGCTTTCATGTGTCGAGCGGTGCTATTTGACGTGTTTCTTGTCTGTGTGACTGCAGGACGTCGAGTTGGAGTCGTGGCGAGACACGGTGGACCGGACTAGGCGCAGGTGGCGCTGAGGTCAGAACGGTCAGGATGTGTCGAAGACGACGTGGACTCGAGGTGGTTGCGAGGCGTGCGAGGCAAGGAGCGCGGAAGCTTCCCGGAAGGTGCAGAAGGGGCGAATCAGGAAATTCGCAAGGCTGCACAAGCGGGAGCGGGCTCCGTTGGACGTAGCGGGCGTAACGGGGCGGAGACCCGTTAGCCAGGCGCTATAAAAGGAGAGGAGGGGCTGCATGCCCTCCTTGAGCACTTGAGGTGGAATTAGGGTTTGCTAGAGTCAAAAGAGTCTTTAGTGGTTGCTTTAGGCTTTAGGCTTTAGTTGTTGAGAGTGGGTGGAGAAGGCAGAGGGTTGTTCTGTCCTCCATCGATGTGTTCCTGAGTGCTCCCTCCCTCATGTGTTCTTGAGTTGTGTTCTTGAGTAGAGAGGGAGAGGATGGTTTGAGTTGAGAGCTTGTAATCTTTCCTTTTGTATCAAGTCGGGGTATCGGGACTCCTCTGTGTTCATTGTGATCCAAGAAATGAAAATCTGAAGTTTTTATTCCCGTGCTCTCTGTTCTTCCTTCGATGCTCTTTTGGTGGATTTCTTGAGATTTTGATTTTCGAGTTCTTGCTTGCTGTGGAGGTGTAAAATGGGTTGCTCCATGATGGGATAGTGCTTCAAGATCATTTGATCAATTAAAATCCCAGAGACAAGGTTTTAACCTCAGTTTTGCCTTTTTGACCTCCCCTGTTCAAGCTTTGCATTTCTAGGGTTTTGGTGCTCTCAGTGTTCCCCTCGTTGAATGGCTTGAAATTTGGCATGGAGGATCCAGAGGCTATCTTATAGCTATCCTCAAAATTTCATAGCCAAAGGATCAACCGGTTGGGAGAAATTTGATTTTTGGCTCGGGTCGTGCAAGAATTCAGATTTTTACCCAAATCTGAAATTCTTGATTCTTGGAGTGGATTTCTTGTTATTGTCTTTTGGCTTAGTCTTCTGGGAGTGTTCCCTAGCTATCCTCAAAGTTTCCCAAGCCAAGAATCCAAGAATCGGTGCGAATCTCTCAATTTTCTGAAATTCCTGTTTGCTGTTTTTCTCGAGAGGTACTACCGCTTGACCAAGCGGTACTACCGCTTGAGGCCAGTTTTGCGCTGAATTTGCTTTTCTTGATTGCTTCCTTCTGGGTCTAGTTTTTCAGTGTCTCTGTGATTTCCAGTGAGGGCTTATTTTCTCCTTCATAGCTCTCATAGCTACTGGAGAAGAAGATATTTGTTGGGGGCGATTTTTAAAGATCGACATTCACCCCCCCTCTGTCGCCATTTCGGTCCAACACCGTGTATGATAATGAATATCAGAGACGGTTTGTTATATGAACTATCTGTGATAAGTCAATATCAGAGACGGTTTAGAATACAAACCGTTTGTGATAAGTCAATATCAGAGACGGTTTGGAATACGAACCGTCTGTGATATTAATATCAGAGACGGTTTGGTATACAAACCATCTGTGATAACCCTTTATATGCGCGCCCTAATCCAGCTCTTCTACACTGTGCGATCCTCTCCCTCATATTCTTCACCAGATTTCTCAATAATGATATCTAATATTCTTTTGAACTCCTTTCTCTCATCTATCCATCATTAGTTGTTTGGCCACAACCTTTCACATGGGGCCAGCAATTTACGTCTGCAGCAGCTCCTCCGCTCACGCTCTGCTCTCCTTCCTCGACTCGCTTCCATCCGTCAGCTGGACCTTATCATCCGTCGTCGACAGAGGTGTCTCATTGCTGCTCAGGAAAGGGAAACCGCTCTTAGCCCCATTCTTCTCTGCAATGTGCACAAAGCAGAGGAAGCTATTGCGGTAGTGGAGAGACACGTGGATAACCTTGCCGATCAAGCAGAATCGGCCGATTCTGAGGAAGCTTATCATGGCATCCTCTTTGAGATTATAGGCTATGCTAATGATTTGCCTAGGCTAGAGGAGGAAGTGGAGAGGGTAAGGACAATCTTGACGTCATTCGAGAACTCAACGGCTGATCCTCCAACTCCAAAAGTTGAAGAAGAAGCATATGAAGCCCAGAAGACTAGGATCTCGGAATCTCTTTTTCTAAGACTTTTGTAATAAATTTGCTTGGAGTTTGACTCTTGTCTCAGTAGCTTCTTTAGTTCATTATCAAAGATGGTTTGTTATACGAACTGTCTGTGATGTCTCAATGATCACAGACGGTTCGTATTAAGAACCGTCTGTGAAAGTTCATAGATAGTTATTAATATGAACCGTCTGTGATGTCTACATTATCACAGACGGTTCGTGTTAAGAACTGTCTGTGAAAGTATCACAGACGGTTACTAGAACAAACCGTCTGTGATAGTTTAAGCACAGATAGTTCCATATAAACCGTCTGTGGTATAGCCGTCCAGTATAGCCTCTTTTGTAGTAGTGCCCGTGCTATACAATTGAAATGAATTTCGAACAACATAGCAATTTAATAAAGTTTCATGGAGTTTCAATTGCACAAAAGTTTCAAGAAAGTTTCAGGTTTCGAGTTTGATGTTTCAAGCAGGTTTCAGCGTGTTCCATATAGTTTCGAAAACTAAGAACATCAAGATTTAGAGAGTTTCAAACGTTTCAAATTTTGAAACTTTGAGTGTTGTGGTTATAGACCAAACAGAGAGAGAGATGGTAGTGGAGAGTTGGGAGTGTTCTGGCCCTCCCCCTGACTCCTTCCTGATATATATATTCATAAGGGGTATACTTTTACAACGATGCCCTTACATCAATATAACCCCACCAGGGGTATTTAAGTCATTACACACGCTCTATTCTAGCCCTTGTAGTCTTCTAACAGGCCTGCTGGGATTAGGTGGCGGCCACCCCTACAACAGGAGCCTCTCATGGTGAAGGGCTTCACCGGGCCGAAGCCATGTTGCCGAGTCCTTTGGCCCCCTCCGTCCACGCGGCCTGTGAAGCTTTACGATTTTGCAGAACATGAGCGCGCTGTGGAGTCCGGGGTTTGAGGCCGAAGCCGCAGCTGATGTCGAAGTAGAGGCGCGCGCGCTACGTCCCCTACCCTTCGAACGGGTGGCAGCGGAGCCGACGCCCACTTCGAAGTAGAGGCGCGCGCGCTCTGTCCCCTACCCTTCGAACGGGTGACAGCGGAGCTGGCGCCCAAGTCGAAGTAGAGGCGCGCGCACTCCGTCCCCTACCCTTCGAACGGGTGGCAGCGGAGCTGGCGCCCAAGTCGAAGCAGAGGCGCGCGCTCCGTCCCCTACCCTTCGAACGGGTGGCAACGGAGCTGGCGCCCAAGTCGAAGCAGAGGCGCGCGCGCTCCGTCCCCTACCCTTCGAACGGGTGGCAGCGGAGCTGGCGCCAAAGTCGAAGCAGAGGCGCGCGCGCTCCGTCCCCTACCCTTCGAACGGGTGGCAGCGGAGCTGGCGCCCAAGTCGAAGCAGAGACGCGCGCGCTCCGTCCGCTACCCTTCGAACGGGTGGCAGCGGAGCTGGCGCCCAAGTCGAAGTAAAGGCGTGCGCGCTCCGTCCCCTACCCTTCGAACGGGTGGCAGCGGAGCTGGCGCCCAAGTCCAAGCAGAGGCGCGCGCGCTACGTCCCCTACCCTTTGAACGGGTGGCAGTGGAGCTGGCGCCCAAGTCGAAGTAGAGGCGCGCAAGCTCCGTCCCCTACCCTTGGAACGGGTGGCAGCGGAGCTGGCGCCCAAGTCGAAGTAGAGGCGCGCGCGCTCCGTCCCCTACCCTTCAAACGGGTGGCCGCGGAGCTGGCGCCCAAGTCGAAGTAGAGGCGCGCGCGCTCCGTCCCCTACCCTTCGAACGGGTGGCAGCGGAGCTGGCGCCCAAGTCGAAGTAGAGGCGCGCGCGCTCCGTCCCCTACCCTTCGAACGGGTGGCAGCGGAGCTGGCCCCCAAGTCGAAGTAGAGGCGCGCGCGCTCCGTCCCCTACCCTTCGAACGGGTGGCAGCGGAGCTGGCGCCCAAGTCGAAGTAGAGGCGCGCGAACTCCGTCCCCTACCCTTCGAACGGGTGGCAGCGGAGCTGGCGCCCAAGTCGAAGTAGAGGCGCGCGCGCTCCGTCCCCTACCCTTCGAACGGGTGGCAGCGGAGCTGGCGCCCAAGTCGAAGTAGAGGCGCGCGCGCTCCGTCCCCTACCCTTCGAACGGGTGGCAGCGGAGCTGGCACCCAAGTCGAAGCAGAGGCACGCGCGCTCCGTCCCCTACCCTTGGAACGGGTGGCAGCGGAGCTGGCGCCCAAGTCGAAGTAGAGGCGCGCGCGCTCCGTCCCCTACCCTTCGAACGGGTGGCCGCAGAGCTGGCGCCCAAGTCGAAGTAGAGGCGCGCGCGCTCCGTCCCCTACCCTTCGAACGGGTGGCAGCGGAGCTGGCGCCCAAGTCGAAGTAGAGGCGTGCGCGTCGTGCCGACGCTTCGTCCTGCGAAAAGGCAGGTTGTCTCGTCGTTCTGTGCCTACCCGTGGGTAGGGCACGCGGCAACTTGTAATTGGGGTGCCACGGTATGGCAGGGGTTGCGTGAACGCAGCGGCTTGCATTGACTGTCTTTTGTTCTGTGGTTGCGTGCGGCACACACCGCCACGACGCCTCGCCTTCGGTTATGGGGAATCGTGCGGGACGGGTCCACTGTGGTCGGGCCCGGCACGCGGATCGTCGCGACGCCTCGGAGGTAGCCCTAGGTCGAGGTGGCTTAACATGACCCCCGTAACCACACACCCGCACTTGCACGTTCTCCTCTTGGCTGCATCGCCCTTTGCGCTCCTTTTCCGCTTGCATTGCCTTCTACGCCCCTTCTCCGGCCTTTTGCGGCCATACCCCTTCCGTGAGAAGCGATGGCGTCCGGCGACGATCATGGCCCAGCGGCAAGCAGCGGCGGCATTCGGCGGCGGCCATCACGACTGGGGGTGAAATATTCGCTCAGCGAGCGCGATCCGACGGTGGCAGACAAGCGGTGGCTGGCGACGGAGAAGGGGGGCTTGCTTTTCGGCGAGCTGGGCCGCTCGCTTGTGACCGAGAAGACGATCCAAGGGTTGCTGCGCGAAGGGAAGCTATCTGACCGCCAGGCGGTGCGATTGCCTCCCGTTGATGAGACGGAACCGCACCCTGGTCCGTCGGAAGCGATCGTGTTCGTCGCCTTCTTGGACGCAGGGCTCCGCATCCCAGCGGCGGCGATCGTAGGCGACGTGTTGCGGACCTTCGGGCTGGAGCTGGCGCAGCTGACTCCGAACGCCGTGGCCCGGCTTGCCGTATATAGCTGGGCTTTACGCTCGGGAGTGTGCTGGCCCAGCGCTTCATTATTTGCCTACCTGCACGAGGCGCGGTTCCAGCCCAAGGACCGGAAGGGCGGAACGCTGTCGAACTTCGGCAGTGTCAGCTTCGTTCTTCGGTTGACCTGCTCCAAGCTTTTTCCTGCGAATTCGACTCGCGGGAAGTGGGAGTCCCATTGGATGAAGCGGTGGTTCTACCACCGCGTAGAGGGCGGGAGCGGGCTCGAGTGTACGGGCCGGCCGATCGCGTTCAAGACTTCGCCCGGCCGAACCCTGGATGATGAAGACAAGCGGAGGCCCCGGCGGCTCGTAGGCTTGGCGGCCCGCTTCAACATGCGCGACCTCGCTGAAGAGTTCGTGATGTACGGTGTGGCGCCGCTTGCGAGCGATTGGCGCCTCGCCGCTGAGAGACGTCGAGACGACAATGTTGAGCCATCGGTCTGCGCCCTGCCGGCGCCCGCCGACCCTCGTAAGTGCCGACTGCCTCTCCCCTCTTGCTCGCGCGGAGTACGCTATGTGCTCATCCGCTTTTCCTTTTGCTTGGGCTTAGAAATTAGCCTGGAGGATGCGGAGCGACTCGCACGCGTGTTCCTCGGGCCGTACACTGGCAGGGAGCACGATCAGCGCACATCCGCGACTGCGGCGACGGGGCTGGGGCGGGTGAACCGTGTGTGCGAGGCCTTGGGCCTTGCCGTACCGGACCGCCCTCGTCTGTCTTCGCAACATCAAGATGACGGCGCCGTAAGGACAAAGGCGTCGTCTCGCAAGAGGGGTCGCGGCGGGCCGTCTGCCGTGCTCGGTATAGCGGCGGCCTCTGCTGCGGCCGCCAGCGCGACTGACGAGGAGTCGGATTCGGCGAAGTATGCCAACTCGGGCTCGGAGGCCGGGGGCGCTGAGGGCGAAGGGGCTTCTAGGGTTGACCTGGACGACGAGCTCGCCACGGACCGCCGGGAGAGAGAGGTCTCGTCGGCCGCGGCGATCATTGAGAGTGAGTCCGTGGCGGGCGGCGATACTAAAGTGGAGCCCTCGGCTGCGGTGGCTACGATGCCAGGGATGCGGCCTTCGGTCGCGGATGCCGCTATGCTGGAGACACAGCCTTCATCCGCGGCCGTCGCCATGCTGGAGATGCCCCCCGCGGGAGTGCCGAGGGCTGGCCCTTTGCCGATGGCGGCGATGGAGACCGTGGTGCCTCCCACGGGAGTTGCCTTGGTCGCGTCGCCTCCGCTGGATGCTGCGGTCGAGGTGGCGGGAACCTCCTCGGCAGCGGCTACTACGGCGGAGGCGTCTCCGCGTGCTCCGGCGAAACGGCCACGGGTGCAGCCGGATCTCTACCGGACGTCCCGGGGGTTCACCGTGGTGACAGGTATCAGGAGCTTGTGGGCTTCCAGTGCGCGCACTGAAGTACCACTGGCGCGCAGCCCTGCTGCTCCTGAAGCTACAGCGCCCACGACGCGAGAACAGGCAACGCCAGCCGCGGACGCTGGTGCGGCAGCTCCTTGCGAAGCGATGCTCCTGTCAAGGGCTGGTGCCAGTGCCACCCCACCTACGGAGGCGGGTGCCCGAAGCGCTCTGTCTGCGACTGAGGGTAAGTCGGCATGAATGCCTTTTATTCCTTGGATATTCCTTGCAATGTTCTTATCTGCATCCTTTCCCGCAGCGTCGCTTATTCCAGAGGAGGAGCCTGCTGGCGATGCGCACGCTGTGCGCCGGAGCCCAGCGGACTTCGTTCCTCCGTTAGAGACGCTGACGGCCTGGCGCGGGATCGCGGGCGATGCGGCCACCGGCGTGGGTCAGCGAGAGCTGCAGGCGTACGGGGTGGAGCGTCTTGGGGATGCCTTAGAGGTGTCCGGTGTGAGGGTAAGCTTTCACCCGCACGACGACCCCTGGCCGTGCTGAGGTTGCAAACGGCCTATGCTCGCGCGCAACGGGCGCTCGAAGATAAGCTGCGGGTCGCCGAGGCAGAGTTGCGCAAAGCCGCGGGGGCCTGTTCTGCCCAGGGCGCCCGCCTCCGCCAGCTGGAGAGGGAGTGCGCCGAGGTGAAGGCGCACGCGGAAGGGCTTGCCGCGTCGGCGCGGGAGTCGGCCGCGGAGGTAGCGCGGCAGGAATTTGCAGCGGAGCGGGATGGCCTTCTGCAACAGGTCGCCCTGCTAGAAAAAGAAAAAGGCGAGCTGGCCATAGCTCTAGCGGAGCGTGACCAAACCCTGGGCGAAGCTTCGGTGAGTGCGTGGGACGCCATGCAAGCGCTGGAAAGCCTTCTCCACGGTCTCGTGGCGAAGGTGCCGGACCACGCCTTTAGGCCAGAGGAGCTGTCCCGGACCCTTCACTGGATCCGGGATGCCTCCGACAATGCGTGCTGTGCCGCGGCGTCCTTCGACGACCATTGTGCGTACGCGGCGTCGTACTTGGTATGCGCGCTCCTACGGCATCGCGGCTGTGCGCACGTCGCCGAGCTGGAAGATCCCCAGCTGGAGATGCCCGGCGGGGCCGGTGTAATGTCCGGTGCCGTCCGCGCCGCTCGTCGCGTCATCCAGCACTTCCACGAGCGGATCTGGGCGTGCGTCGGGGTGGACGTCGCGCGGGTCGAGCTCCGGAAGTCCCTATATGGCGAGGGGAGCGTTGGCCAAGTGCTGGATGGAGTCTTGCGGCGCGAAGAGGATGGCCCTAAGGCTCCCGAAGGTGCCAGGAACTCGCAGGTGCGGCAACAAGATGGCCAATCGTAGATGTGCGTTGTAATATATCCCGCTCGCTTTTCTTGAATACGGTGCGTACTTGCTGTATCGATCTTGACCATTGTACTTGTGTCCTGCGCAGTCCCCTTGCCGGCACCGGCTATTTTCCTCCAGCCGTGCGACCCGGCGACGCCTTCGACGCTGGCGAAGGGTCGAGGAGGCGCGAAACTTTTGGGCGGGCCAATTTTCTGGTGGAGCCCCAGCCTCCGTGTATGTTAAGAACGAGGCCGCCGAATAGCGGCCGAGCGCCAGAGATGTCGGCGGGCCTTTGTATTTGTAAGATATCTTCAATACACGGAGCCGCCGGTAACTATGATGTGTTGCACGCTGTGCTTTGATTGGTCTCGTGGAGATCCCCGCTTTCGTGGTGCGCCGCTAGCGGAGTCAATGCTTGGACGCTCTTAGTCGAAGTGGGCGCACGAAGACGATGTACTTGGTGCGTTGCCGAAGCCGTCGCGTCCGCACTGCGTGCTCCTGTCTTTCCTGGTAGGGGCAGCCTCTGGTGTGCCTCTTGCTTCAGGCGTGCGTCCTTACGAGGGCCAGCCTCTGGCGCGTTATACGGGTGTCTCTGGAGTGCACGTGAAACTTCGGGCGTCTTCCTGGGAAGCTTGCACTCAGGGAAGACTGGTGCGTGAGGAGGCAAACCTCGGCGCACGACTTGTTTAGAGTCCGTAGACTGGTGCGTGCGGAGGTAGACCTCGGCGCACGACTTGTTCAGAGTCCGTAGACTAGTGCGTGCGGAGGTAGACCTCGGCGCACGACTTGTTTAGAGTCCGTAGACTGATGCGTGCGGAGGGAGACCTCGGCGCACGACTTGTTTAGAGACCGTAGACTGGTGCGTGCGGAGGTAGACCTCGGCGCACGACTTGTTTAGAGTCCGTAGACTGGTGCGTGCGGAGGTAGACCTCGGCGCACAACTTGTTTAGAGTCCGTAGACTCTCGCGTGCGGAGGTAGACCTCGGCGCACGACTTAATTTTATAGTCCGCGGACTCTCGCGTGCGGAGGCGGACCTCGGCGCACGGCTTATTTATAGTCCGTAGACTCTCGCGTGCGGAGGCGGACCTCGGCGCACGATTTAATTTTATAGTCCGTAGACTCTCGCGTGCGGAGGTAGACCTCGGCGCACGACTTGTTTTTATAGTCCGCAGACTCTCGCGTGCGGAGGTAGACCTCGGCGCACGACTTAATTTTATAGTCCGCGGACTCTCGCGTGCGGAGGTAGACCTCTGCGCACGACTTAATTTTATAGTCCGCAAACTCTCGTGTGCGGAGGTAGACCTTGGCGCACGACTTAATTTTATAGTCCGCGGACTCTCGCGTGCGGAGGCGGACCTCGGTGCACGGCTTATTTATAGTCCGTAGACTCTCACGTGCGGAGGCGGACCTCGGCGCAAGACTTATTTATAGTCCGTAGACTCTCGCGTGCGGAGGCGGACCTCGGCGCAAGACTTATTTATAGTCCGTAGACTCGCGCATGCGGAGCGAAGCATCAACGCTACGTCTTATTTAGAGTCCGTAGACTAGCGCGTGCGGAGGCGGACCTCGATGCTACGACTTCATTTATAGTCCGCAGACTCGCGCGTGCGGAGCGAAGCTTCAACGCTACGTCTTATTTAGAGTCCGTAGACTGGCGCGTGCGGAGGCGGACCTCGACGCTACGACTTCATTTATACTCCGTGGAGTGCGCACGGAGGCGTCCCCCCGATGCGTCTTATTTAGAGTCCGTGGACTGGCGCGTGCGGAGGCGGACCTCGACGCTACGACTTCATTTATAGTCCGCAGACTCGCGCGTGCGGAGCGAAGCTTCAACGCTACGTCTTATTTAGAGTCCGTAGACTGGCGAGTGCGGAGGCGGACCTCGACGCTACGACTTCATTTATAGTCCACAGACTCGCGCGTGCGGAGCGAAGCTTCAACGCTACGTCTTATTTAGAGTCCGTAGACTGGCGCGTGCGGAGGCGGACCTCGACGCTACGACTTCATTTATAGTCCGCAGACTCGCGCGTGCGGAGCGAAGCTTCAACGCTACGTCTTATTTAGAGTCCGTAGACTGGCGCGTGCGGAGGCGGACCTCGACGCTACGACTTCATTTATACTCCGTGGAGTGCGCACGGAGGCGTCCCCCCGCACGTCTTGGGTTTATACTCAGCCCCGTCACCTTTTGGCTACGGCGAGTGCACACGCGAACGTGCGTCTTCGATTTATACTCAGACCCGTACCCCAGGCTACGGCGAGTGCACACGCGAACGTGCGTCTTTGATTTATACTCAGACCCGTACCCCAGGCTACGGCGAGTGCACACGCGAACGTGCGTCTTCGATTTATACTCAGACCCGTACCCCAGGCTACGGCGAGTGCACACGCGAACGTGCGTCTTCGGTTTATACGGCGGGAGCGCACGTATGGGCGAAGCCTGCGGGCGCTCTTGTCACGTATACTTGTGATGACAAGGAATTGGCGACAAACGGTGATCTTTATTATATCCCCGTTTGCGCGGGTGAGCGTTTTACAGTGCGGGGGTACCAACTGCTTGCCCGAAATTCTAGCGAAGCCTCTGGTGGTTGGACTGCCGGGCCGCCCTCGCACGATGTCGCGGGTTCTCGCGCTACGGTGCGAGTGCTAAACGCGCTGTTGAACGTCGCGACGGGGGGTACCTGGAGCCATGCTCGACGCGTCGGGCCATCTCTTGGTCGCCACGGACGGTGATGGTGCCCCGCGGCCCCGGGAGCTTCATGCACAAATAGCCGTGGTGTGGCACCGCGCCGAAGGAGTTGATGATTGGTCGTCCTAATATGGCGTTGTAGGGGTAAAGGAGGTCGACTACGTCAAACGTGGCATCTTCGGTTCTGACGTTGTCGTCCCGGCCGAAAGAGACCTGGAGGCATATTTGGCCAAGCGCCTGCAGAGGTTGTCCTCCGAAGCCTTGCAACGGAACTCCCGGAGGGTCGAGGCGACTTCGGGGGATCCCCATTTGGTCGAATGCTACCGCGAACAGAACGTTCGCGGAGCTGCCGCCGTCGACTAGGGCGCGCCCCACATTGCACCCCGCTATGAGGACCCGGATGACCAGGGGGTCTTGGTGAGGAAAGTCCACACCCTGGGCGTCGGCATGTGTGAATGTGACTTCATGTTGTGCCCATTCCGGTGGTGCCTGCGCTGGGTACGCCGCTACATGGTGTAGCCTCCGTACGTAGGCCTTCTGCTGCCGTGCCGAGGCGAACCCCAGCGAGGAGCCTCCGGAGATGACGTTGATAACCCTGCGGTGGCCTGCCTCCGGAGCTTGAAGCTGCAGGAGGCCCTCTCCAAGTTGCTGCACATGAGCCTGAATCCTCAAAGGGCCCTCCGGAGGCTGCATCCCTTGTGCTTGGATCTGCATGGGAGCTTCGTGTGGGTGCTGGACGTGCGCCACTATAGGTGGGCGCGCCTCCGGGTTCCTATCCCTGGCGACGCTTTGGCGAAGCGCCGCGATGGAAGTGCAGGCGCACATGTCGTGCGTGCCACGACCATGGACTTCGCACCACAGCCCGTGTTGTCGATCGTTGTAATCCCCGTGGCCTCCATCGTCGCGTCCGCGCCCCCGGCCACGCCCTCGGCCTCGGCGCCCCCTACCACCGCGACCAGCGGAGGTGTTCTCTTCGGAGCCGCCTTCGATGTCGAGGATCTGCCGGCCTCGCCGCGACCCGCGTTTGGATCTATCGTACTGCTCCTTGGGCGGGGCGTTCCCACGTTCAGGAGGGTCCCTTGATGCCTCCGGCTTGCGCTTTCCGCGCGAAGGGTCGTTCTTTCGCGAGCCTTCGGCTTTCGCCGAGCCTTCGGCTTGGTTGGAGTCGGAGTCGTCGCCCTGTCGCCGCCGTGCGTCTTCTTCGGCCCTGGCGTATTCCTCCATCTTGTCGAAGAGTTTTGCCACTGTCTTGATTGGCTTCCGCGCGTTGTACTCGGCCATCGAGCCTGGGCGAAGGCCCTGTATGGCTGCATTGACCACGGTGGTCTCGTTTACGTCCTTTACTTGGCACCGAATCTTCGCGAAGCGCTTGAAGTAGTCCCGGAGCCTCTCCGAGGGTTTCTGCTTCACGGCGAAGAGCTGGTCCGCATCGACTCGCTCGGCGTAGTTTCCTTGGAAGTTGTTGTGAAGGCGGTCGCGGAGCTGCTCCCACGCGTAGATGGAGCTTGGCTCTATGGTGAAGAACCAAGAAAGCGCTACTCCTTGTAACGCGAGGGGGAGCCCCTTCGCCTTTGTGGTATCGTCTCCACCCGCGGCCTCGATTGCGGTTTCATACACGCGCACGAACTCGCGGGGGTCCGTATCGCCTTTGAATGGCTCGACGACGCTAGGGAACTTGAAGTCCTCGGGCCACTCCGCCTGCTGTAGTCCTGCCGAAAGCGGGGACTCCGGATCTACGCGCCGCAGCGGCACGCGGCTTGATGTGGGGGCGTCGCGGCTGTCCGCTCTCTTTGGGGTGAGCTCCGGCGCGACCACTGGTGCAGGCTGTTGGCTCCGAACCTCCTGCATATCCCGGATGGCTCCGCGGAGATCTCCGAGCTCCCGCTGGAATGCATTGAGGGCCGCCAGCAAAGCGCCTTCCATCGCAGATGTAGTCGTTGCCGTCGGCGCGCCCGGCGGATGGGTCGGTGCGGGGACTATCGCTTCGCGAGACCCCGAGCCGTCGGCTGCTCCGGCGCGGCTACCTCCGACCACCCGATCCGTGCTGCCCACGTGCGTTGCGGCAAGGGTAGTGGCGGGGTCGGTCGTCGTTATCGCGGTGGTGGCGGGGTCGATCGTCGTTGTCGCGGTGGTGGCGGGGTCGGTCGTCGTCGTCGCGGTGGTGGCGGGGTCGGTCGTCGTCGTCGCGGTGGTGGCGGGGTCGGTCGTCGTTGTCGCGGTGGCGGGGTCGGTCGTCGTCGTCGCGGTGGCGGGGTTGGTCGTCGTCGCGCGGACGTCGACGCTCGCGCCCGCGACAGCCGATGCTGAGGCCCTAGTGCTCACGCGCCGCTCCGACCCGACCGTCTTCTTTCCCTTTGTCGCCGCCGACGAAGCTTTTTTCGGTGCCATCTTCTTCTTTGATCTTCAGGCTTATCTCCGTCCTCCCCACGGACGGTGCCAACTGTTGTGGTTACAGACCAAACAGAGAGAGAGATGGTAGTGGAGAGTTGGGAGTGTTCTGGCCCTCCCCCTGACTCCTTCCTGATATATATATTCATAAGGGGTATACTTTTACAACGATGCCCTTACATCAATATAACCCCACCAGGGGTATTTAAGTCATTACACACGCTCTATTCTAGCCCTTGTAGTCTTCTAACAGGCCTGCTGGGATTAGGTGGGGGCCACCCCTACAACATTGAGTTTCAAAGGTAGTGAGTTTCATGTTTTTGAAATTTAAACTTAGTTTTCAAGCAAGTCTCTAATCAAATATACTAACATGCTCTTGGTAAAAACACCAAAAGACTTGGTATTAGCACTAGTTTCATGAAGCATCAGTTGCATAAAAGTTTTATGAAGATTCAAGTATTCAATTTGAAGTTTTAAGAACGTTTTAACGCGATTCATAAACAAGTTTCAGAATATTTCATGAAGTTTTCTGAAGGTTACTCTTATAGCATAGCTACAACTGTGGGTATAAGGTACCCTTCTCCATGGGATCAACATAGCCAAGAAAACTAGGAAGAGAGAGCTGGTGGTAAAAATGAGCGGATCCCCCTCCTCATGCCCCTCTTGAGATTTATATACATGAGTGGGGTAGGATAGAAAATTCTTATCCTACCCCTTGATAATTACAAAAGATAGGGGGTATCCCTCTTAGGGTTTATATACATGAGTGGGGTAGAATGGAAAATTCTCGTCCTACCCTTAATAATTACAAAAGATAGGGGGTACATAGGTATATTCCTCTATACTATTGGGTCTATTACATATTGGGCCAGTTGTAAGGCCCAACCACGAGGAGTTGGGCTATCCTTACAACAGTTACATAAAACAGTTTCATTGGGTTTCGAGAAGTTTCAAAAAATTTCAACGATGTTTTGGCAAGTTTCATATAAAAACCAGATGAAACATAGATGGAAACTATGTTTCATGAAGTTTCAAACATGAGATTGAAGTAAGTTTGTGAAACTTTGTTTCACCACATATGAAACTTGATATTTCAAAGAAATTTCAAATAAATTTCAAAACAAAAGTCAACCAAATTTCATAGGTGTTTCAAAATTCAAACGAATTTTTGCCAAGTGTCACAGACGTTTCAAATTCGACCAAGTTTCCCAAAAAAAAAACAAATTTAGGCTTACCCGGCGGTCTCGCCAGCCATGCTGGACCGACGGACTGCTCATCGTTCACGGCTGCACTCGGACCATATATGGGCACCGACTGCTGTGTGTCCAAGCTGGAAGCAAGCGCGAGCTCCGCATTAGGATTTAGGCCACAACGCTTGCTTCCCACTACGCACGGACATATTGCTCGCTCGCAGTGTCTTTGCCCCGTGGCCACGACGCTCGCTCGCCGCTTGCCGGTGGAGCTCACCTGACGTCGCTCCCGCTCACTTGCAGCGCTCTTGCTTGTCTCTGCGCCCGTTCGTGTACGCCACCGCACGAGTTGGCCCATTGTAGCTTGCTATTCCAACCTCCATAGTGAAGGAGATGGTAGGGGAGATAGAGACATTGATGGATCGTTGTGAGCGTCGATGGGTTCAAAGTGGGAGTAGATGTAGGTGTGATCTACTTTTATGGTGTAGGTGTGATCTAAAGCGTTGAAAGCTAATCATCGGATGATCATGCCTTGTATCGTCAATTTGGCTAGGAATGGTATACAATTTGATGTATATATAGAAGTGTGTACGTGCAGAAGAGCGACCATGTTACTACAAAATAGATACTGGAAGGCTTCTCTAATTATCAAACCTTACGGCATTCATACTTGGAGAATTATAATTTCACATATGAGTAAACATGGTGATCAAGCATGTCGTGAGGATAAAATCTAAGACGTTAAGATAAAATACCAACCTTTGTATGATCAAGGCTCGTGATTGTTATGATGATTTTGGTGCTACCCTGGAAAGTCGATATTTTCCACGAGTCCAGCTGATATTAGACAACCTGCTGGCCGATGTATTTGTCAGTTAATCACTTCTGTTTATCAAAACAAATTAATTAATAATTAGAAGATAATATGCATGCAACTAATGGATCTTACATATATGATATGACCGATCAATAGGAAGAAAGCACAAACATCTTTTTATACTGATTTATTATATTAGATCTGTGCACTAAACACAATCATGAAAAAAACATTTTAAAAAACAAAATAAATGATGTTCCACATGCCCTTATGCTGTTGGATATTGATCTCATGCCAAACGGCCGAGAATAAGGGAGACGTGGAGAAACCCACGTCCCTGATTTTCAGCGCCCTGATCGGGGGTGCCTTACCAAATTATGGTTACGGTCCCCCGTTGCTACAGCGCAATATAAAGCAAGGGCTCCGGCCTCTCCCGGACAACCGACGTTCCCGTGAGAGTCACAAACCCCGTACAAACCCTAACGTGACCCGATCTCATACGCGCTGTTAAGCAACGGGAAGACCGTCGCCGCTGCTGCTACAGGACATCGCCGGCGACTCTCCGGACGACCTTCACCGACTCTTCCTCACGCCTGCATCACGCAGGCACGGGTCTTCGCTCATGGCGTTCATCGGTGACCGTAAGTCTCCTTCCCACCAAACCCTAGGTGTTCTAGTTGCTAGACTAGCAGATAATGTTATGCATGAGGATTAAGGACTCACATTTGGTATCAGAGCCCTCTGCTAGTTTCCTAGAACCCTAGCCCCTGATGTGCTCCGTAGTGCTTCGGATCTAAAGTTTTGGTCAGCATATAGAAGGAGATGATTCATGTTTGATTGGCAAAATCCTAATGAAAACCCTAATGAAAATACCCTAAAGATCCCCCCACCCGAAACCTAAATCCCCAAAATCAAAAAAAAAGGGGCTTACGCTTTTAGATCCGGCCGGCCTCGGGCCGCCGCCGTCGCCGGCGCGCCACTGCTCCGCTCGGGGGTCACCTCCGGCCGAGCGCACGGGAGCCTCCGCTCCGCCTCCTCATGGGCGCGCCGTCGCGGGAGCTGCCGCTCCACCCGGGGCCACCGCCGGCGTCACCATAGCCGCGCGGGTGCCGCTGCTCCGCCCCGGCTGGGCCCGCTGCCGCTCCGCCCCGGGAGCGCGTCGCCGCCTTGCCGCTGCCGATCCGCCTCGCGGGAGCGCCCCGCCGCCCCGCGCTGCCGCTCTGCCTCCCGCCCGAGCGTGCCACGCGCGCCGACGTCCGCGTCGCCGTTTTGCCCGCGCTGCCGCCTTGCGCTTCCCCGCGCCGCTCTTTTTTTTTTTTTTGCGCGCCCGCCGCCGACCACTCCGTGTTTTTGGGGAGGAGCCGGGCGGAATGAGGTAGGGTTTTTGGGGGGCGGTGGTTTTGTTCGGGCGCAAAACACTCCGCGCCGTCCGATCAGATGAAAGGTGGGGCTGCGGGCTGGGCCGGCGAAATGTTGGCCTGGGTGGGGGATGGTTTGATGGGCTGGTGGAGCTGGCTAATTGATGGGACTGTTGGATTTTGGCCCAGCAACCATAATCTCATATATTTCATGCATGCATTTAGGTGTATATATATACATGAAATTTATGATGTATATTTCAGACTATTGGGCTTTTATTTTCAGTATATATTTCATGTATTTATGGTACATCTCATGTTTAATTAATGATGTTTCTTATGAAATTATTAACGGATAATGTTGCCAAGCTGCTGAAAAATATTATGCTCTTTTCCGCTGCGTAATGTTCTGCCCCTAATTGAATGGAACCAACGGGAAATTCAATTGGAGGGTTGTATTTAGTTTTACATGCTATTACTATTTGACCAACGTTAATTGTAATTGCATGTAATCAATTATGTTTATTTTTATGTTTATTTTTCGCCATGCTATTACTCTTTGACCAAAGTTAATTGTAATTGCATGCGATAAATTATGTTAAATTTTTCGTTTCTGCCCAACGGTGATGCGAAAAATTCTTATGAGCATGTTGTTAATCATACCAACGTAAGATTAACTTTCATGCAAATTAATTATGCGTTTTCCTAATGTAAATTTTAAATTTTTTCAGCTGCTTCCGTTTCCGCTCATGTTAATGCAATTGAGCCACTTAATGGTAGTAACTTCCAGAAATGGAAGTTTACACTTATGACGACTTTTCAGCTCTTGAATCTGGACTACGCGTTCAGATTCGATGAGCCTGTCGCTCCTACTGAAGGGGAGGACAATTATGATGACAAAATGAAGGAATATAAAACTAATGCTGAGAAGTGGGAGTGGTCTAACCGTGTTTCACTTGCTGTGATGAAAAACTCCATCAGTGAGGCCATAAGGGGATCAATCCCTGAAAAGGAAAGGGTAAAGGACTATTTGTCCTCCATCGAGGATCACTTTAAGGGGTCCTCTAAAGTTTATGCTACCACACTGATGCACAGGCTCATGAACACTAAGTACAACGGTACTGGAAATGTCCGTGAGCACATTATGACCATAATCAATATTGCTGCCAGACTTAAGACAATGGACATGGCAATTTCTGATGGTTTCGTTGTCCATTATATTATGATGTCTCTTCCTAAGCAATTTGAAGCTTTCAAGGTGAACTATAACACCATTAAGGACAAGTGGACCATGAGCGAGTTGATCGCTAATGTTTCACAAGAGGAAGAGAGGCTCAAGGCTGAGGGGGCTACTGATTTTGTGAATCAAGTCGGCTCCTCAAATAAAGCTGGTCCCTCTAGAAATAGAGGAGGCTATAAAGGAAAGGGAAAGAAGGAGCAAGCCTACTCCCCTTATCAGAAGCCACAGCATCCACAGCACCCTAAGGCGCCTAAAAACGCTTCAGGTCCTGGGAGCTCAAATGGACAAAAGAAAAATGATGAATGCTATTTTTGTCAATCGAAGGACCACTTCAAAGATGATTGTCCTGGATGGCTGAAATGGCTCGCCAAGAAAGGTACTTATGAAATTACTTTTGTTGATGAAGCATTTTATGCTGATTTTCCTATAAATTCTTGGTGGATTGATTCTGGTGCCACTGTGCACGTTACGAATTCCTTGCAGGGATTCCATATGTTGAGAAACCTAAGAGGGGAAAGAAGCCTAAGAGTGGCTAATGGGATGGAAGCCGAAATTCAAGCTATTGGATCCGTTTCTTTAGTTTTGAATAATGGCTTTGTAATGAAACTCAATGATGTTCTTTATGTTCCCTCGATGAGAAGAAACTTGATTTCCATTTCATTATTAGATAATGATGGATATTCTTGTAATTTTGGACACGGAATGTGTTTGATTTTTTTAATAATGATAATGTTGGTCGTGCCATCCGACACGACAAGCTTTATATGTTATCTCTGCAAGATTCTCCTATAACTATGATTGTATGTGATGTGAATAAAAACGCAAGCGAATTGATGAGACTTCGTCGAAATTGTGGCACTGTCGTTTGGGTCACATTTCGAGGGGGAGAATTGAACGTCTCATTAAAGATGAAATTCTCCACCCTTTAGACTTTAATGATTCGGATGATCATTGCCTTGATTGTATCAAAGGCAAGTATGTAAAGCAAATAAAGAAAGGTGCTACTCGAAGCACAGGGATTTTGGAATTAATTCATACTGACATATGTGGTCCTTTCCCTGTGACATCAGTGGATGGTTATGATTCTTTTATTACGTTCACTGATGATTACTCACGTTATGGCTATATCTATCCTATTAAAGAGAGATCCGAAGCACTTGATAAATTTAAGATATTTAAGGCTGAAGTTGAAAATCAGCACAATCTAAAGATTAAAGTAGTGCGCTCGGATCGTGGGGGGAGAGTATTATGGGCGACACGCAACTTATGGGCAGATTCCTGGTCCTTTTGCCAGGTTCCTACAAGAAAATGGTATAGTCGCCCAATACTCAATGCCTGGTGATTCCCAGCAAAATGGAGTAGCGTAAAGAAGAAACCGCACACTTATGGACATGGTTCGAAGTATGTTGAGTTACTCCACTTTACCAGTAAAGTTATGGATGGAAGCATTAAAGACCGCTGCACATATACTCAATCGGGTTCCCAGTAAATCAGTGCCTAAAACACCTTATGAATTATGGACTGGGAGAAAACCAAGTTTGAACTATCTCCATGTGTGGGGTTGTGCAGCTGAAGCTAAAGTATTTAACCCACAAATTGGGAAATTAGATCCCAAGACTGTGAGTTGCCATTTTATTGGC
Source organism: Dendrocalamus latiflorus (assembly GCA_017311315.1). Taxonomy (NCBI): domain Eukaryota; kingdom Viridiplantae; phylum Streptophyta; class Magnoliopsida; order Poales; family Poaceae; genus Dendrocalamus; species Dendrocalamus latiflorus. The sequence continues at coordinate 13,815,136 of CM029641.1, forward strand.
TACCCTGATAGGTCTAAAGGGTACCGATTCTATTGTCCAGATCGTACCACAAAATTTGTAGGGACAAGGCACGCTGTGTTCTTGGAAAATGATGGCATCAGTGGCGATTTGGAGCCTAGGAAAATTGATCTTGAGGAGAAGCGGATTTATGTTGCTTCACCGCTAATCCGACAGACTGATTTTTCTATGCCCCAAATGGTTGTGCCCACAGTTGATCCTGTAGTTGCAGCTCCTGTTGCATCTCCAGTTAATTCTGTGGCTACTCCTTCTGTTGAGGGCTCTGAAAATACAAGTGCAGTACCTAATGATGAGCCTTCACAGCCCTCTGTCACAATTAATGAACAGCCTAATCAGCCTGCTAATGAACCTGTCAGGAGATCAGAACGAGTGAGGAGATCTGCTATCCCAAGTTATTATGAGGTTTACTTGAATGAAGATGATCTTGGGAAGGTGGATGATCCTAGCTCTTATAAAAAAGCTATGAAGAGTAAGGATTCATCTAAGTGGCTAGATGCTATGAAAGATGAAATTAAGTCTATGGGCGATAATGGTGTATGGGACTTAGTAGAAATTCCTAATGGAGCCAAAACAGTGGGCTGCAAATGGGTCTACAAAACCAAACGTGACTTCAAAGGGAATATCGAAAGGTTTAAGGCGAGACTTGTGGCAAAAGGATTTACACAGAGAGAAGGCGTTGACTATAATGAAACCTTTTCGCCTGTCTCAACCAAAGATTCATTCAGAATCATAATGGCGCTCACAGCACATTTTGATTTAGAGTTGCACCAAATGGACGTTAAGACTGCATTCCTGAATGGAGACTTGTATGAGGACGTTTACATGACACAACCGGAAGGTTTTGTTGTGGAAGGCGAGAATCATTTGGGATGCAAACTAAGGAAATCCATATATGGCCTGAAGCAAGCTTCTAGGCAATGGTACCTTAAGTTTGATGAAGTCATAAGGAAATTTGGATTTAAGGAGAATGATGTTGATAATTGTACATATGTCAAGTTCAGGGGGAATAATTATACCTTCTTGATTCTTTATGTGGACGATATATTATTGGCCAGCAGCAGTGTGGACATGCTGCGGGAAACTAAAAGATTTCTCTCGTCCAATTTTGATATGAAGGATCTCGGTGAAGCATCTTACGTTCTTGGTATTGAAATTCACCGAGATAGGTCCAAAGGAACATTAGGTTTATCACAAAAGGCATACATTGACAGAGTACTAAAGAGATACAATATGCATAAATGCTCTGCCTCGCCTGCTCCTATTGTTAAGGGCGATAAGTTTGGGAAATTTCAATGCCCAAAGAATGACTATGAATCTGATCAGATGAAGGCTATACCTTACGCTTCCGCTGTCGGAAGTATTATGTATGCTCAAGTATGTACGCGCCCTGATTTAGCTTTTGTTACCGGGATGCTTGGCAGATATTAGTCAAATCCAGGACCAGACCACTGGAAAGCTGTTAAGAAAGTCCTGCGCTATATGCAAGGCACTAAAGGTCACATGCTCACATACAGAAAATGCGATAACCTTGAGGTTGTCAGTTATTCTGATGCTGATTTTGCGGGGTGTAAAGACACTAAGAAGTCCACATCAGGTTACATTTTCACCCTCGCAGGAGCAGCAATATCATGGAAAAGTGTAAAGCAAACACTTACTGCATCGTCGACAATGCAGGCTGAATTTGTGGCATGTTATGAGGCTACCGGGCAGGCTGTATGGCTTAAGAATTTTATCCCGGGATTGAGAGTGGTAGACAGCATTTCTAGACCACTCATTTTGTACTGCGACAATCAACCCGCAGTTTTCTATTCGAGTAACAACAAGTCGAGTGCAGCTGCCAAGCACATTGACATAAAGTATCATGTTGTGAAAGATAGAGTCCAGGATCAAACAATTAAGGTTGAGCATATTGGAACTAAATTTATGCTTGCGGATCCGCTCACAAAAGGCTTACCACCCAATATTTTTCGTGATCATGTTGCCGGCATGGGTTTATTGGAGAGCCTGTGATCCTGGAATAAGAGGACCATATAAAGTAACCAACTCCCATGAAGTATTATGTTATCCGATCGATATAGAAGGGAGCACTATAAGTACTGATGTCCAGCAGTACTTAATTGACTGTTGTGAAGCATTACTTTGGTGTGAACTTTTATTGAGAGAGGGCTTATAATGTTTAGCCTTACGATCAAGGGGGAGAATGTTGGATATTGATCTCAGGCCAAACGGTCGAGAATAAGGGAGACGTGGAGAAACCCACGTCCCTGATTTTCAGCGCCCTGATCGGGGGTGCCTTACCAAATTATGGTTACGGTCCCCCGTTGCTACAGCGCAATATAAAGCAAGGGCTCCGGCCTCTCCCGGACAACCGTCGTTCCCGTGAGAGTCACAAACCCCGTACAAACCCTAACGTGACCCGATCTCATACGCGCTGTTAAGCAACGGGAAGACCGTCGCCGTCGCTGCTACAGGACATCGCCGGCGACTCTTCGGACGACCTTCACCGACTCTTCCTCACGCCTGCATCACGCAGGCACGGGTCTTCGCTCATGGCGTTCATCGGTGACCATAAGTCTCCTTCCCACCAAACCCTAGGTGTTCTAGTTGCTAGACTAGCAGATAATGTTATGCATGAGGATTAAGGACTCACATATGCATGCCTACGTCTGATGTCTCCAGTTATAGTCCATATTGCTGGACGTCTCCAGCATGTATTAATGTATTATGTATACGTCTCCAGCATGTATTCTGTATGCTACAGTATTCCTGTGCACATGTCAAGTCCGTCGGCCAATACCTCTCAACCCTAACAAACCTGTAATTCGACAACCGCATGTCCCTGATTTCCCTCCGTGTATTGTTCATCCCTACTGTCATGTAATCCCCACTTCTCGTATGCTTCTTCTCATCATCAATGCATGCTTGATTCTCAGCCCTCGAGAGCATGCCTATACTTCTAATCTTTTCTTTCTCCTGCCGTCTCCTAATCTCTTCCTACTTTGCCACCTCAAGTCATCAACTAACCCCTTTAGCCATCGGCTTCTTTGGCCACAGCAACACAAATAATCATCCCCGCCGCCGGCCATGAACATCTTGCTGCTTCAGCCATGCATGTAGTTTCGTCAACGTGGAGGCTCTGCTTCCTCTTTCTCCCGTCCGGCGATGCTAGGTGACATCTCTTCTGCTCTTCTTCAACGCCGCCTGAGCGCTTCTTCATCGGCACAGACCACCTCATCCTCTCCACGTCGCCGGCCTTCGTTGCGACAACTGTCGTGATCTTCCGAACCGAGCAGCGCCTCTCCCTGACTCCCTCTCGCTAGATTTGCCTTCCGAACCACATAGCCAACCAGTATCGTTCTCAAACTCTTCTATCTTTCTATTTTAATGCGACCCAAAAAACACAGAAAGGAAGCTCTTCTTGCACTGCCTGCTGCGATCCCGTGACCTCTTCTTCCCCATGATCTACGTCTAACCTCTCCGGCTAGCGTTGCCACTGGGCTATCTCTCTCTCTCTCTCGTCGCAGCGTCGTGTCTCCTCTTGGTCCTCTGCCTACTACAAATCACTGCGTTCTTCTTCCGATTGGCAGATTACCATCGTCGCGGACACCTCCTGAGACACCATCACCGCCTCAACTAACGCTGCCAGCTGCGGACGTTTTGCCTTCTTCCTGAACTCCGGCGTTGTCTCTTAGCACCGTTGCTTCCAGCAATTTCCTCGATGTATGCCTGCGCCGCCTGGACCTCCTTTGCCGTGCCAGGGTTCAAGATGCTTTCGCAAAAGTTATCTTTTGGTGATTGATTTCTTTTTGTGCGTGAGGAGAGGAGATGGTATATCTCACAATTTTGGCTCTACTTTTTTAGACGTATATTTGGCATCATTAACGAATAGGGTTTGTCTCCAATAAGTTTATGTTGATACTTAGATCTGAGTCATCACAATTTCCTTGCATGCATGCAATTCTATACTACACCTCTATCAGGCTTTCTTCCATTAAAAGTTAAGAGTTTTCATCCAACCCATTTAATAGATTGAGATTAAATCTGAGCCATTATAATTTGGACTCACCGGATAGATGGTCAAATTTTTTTTACCGATTAACGTGGCATTTTTTTCAGAGTGCCTAATTAGTATAGAGGTATAGACATGTTGGCGGGGAACTAGTTTGGAATTTATATATGTTACAACATGCCATAGGATGCAGAGGAGGAGAACGATGTACTTACAGAAACACAACAAAGGGGAGCTCCTGCCGGCTGCTGAGACAAGGAGGTCACTCTGCACTGCTGGATATATATTGACAATACCAATCAGCAGGCGGAAGACGGATGAAGGAGTATCTAGGAGGTGGAGAGGCAGCTGTGCAGGATTGCAGGTAGCACCAGGCACCAGCTAGTGGAGAACTTGATGTGTCGACAGTTGGAGAGGTGTCTCGATCAGGAAGTATGTGTGAGACCAAATTTCTGGAATGAGTGGTTTTCCAACAATCTGAGCTCATGTGTGAAACCAAAAATTTGGAATGAGTGGTTTTCCAACAATCTAAACGCATGTGTGAGACCAAACTTTTGGAATGAGTGGTTTTCCAAACATCTGAGCTTAAGAGAAAGAGACACGAAGCAGCACAAGAATGAGTGGTTTTCCAACAATCTGAGCTCATTGAGGATGAGAGAAATGTCAGAATTAATTTTGTTTTTTTTTAGATAAAGGATATAATATCCGGCCTCTATATCCACGAGGGATATATACAGCCAAAAGTTACACGAGCTCTTAGGCTCAAAGCCTCAAAACTGAGGAACATAAAACAACACTAAAGACATCTTAAAGACAATGAAAAAAAGCTAGAAAGACTAAGCTTCAGAACTCTTTCATCATCCTTGCTTTCCACCAAGTCTCTATCCTCATCCGACTGAGCCATCCAACCTTCGTCTACTTTGCGTGAAGATGCACCTCCAAGGCGACGTCTCCAATGAGGCGACGAGGGTCACCGACGTCACCCGCCTCACCGAGGCTAGGTTTTCACCTGGAGATCAGTAAACATGAGGGCTATGTAGTGCCATAACAACACCTCCAGGAAGGAAAATGGCGTCCGAAGGCGTCATCGTTGTCGAGACCGGTAAGAACACCGGCAAGACTTTCGCCAGCACCTCCACAGCACCCCACACACTACCTACACAATTTTGTTTTTAGTAGGTTCAGTTTATGTTTGGAGAGTTTATTTCGTATTTAGAAAGTATACGCCGTATCTTTGATTGCTGTGTACGACTATATAAGCAAGGGAGATAGGCTTGTAATCATCAACTTGAGTGGAGAGAAGAAAAGAAATAGAAAAGCGGAGTGCTTCGTGCCCCCCAAAAAATATAGCGCATTCTCTCGGCGACTTTACTTTGTCCGCCGTATTTCTCTCCAGCGGGTTCAAGCATTGTCAAGGCTTCATGCTGCTCGTGATTAGGGATGCAAATGGTTCAAATACGAACGGATAATGTTTCTATTATATTTATTTTCATATTTTTTTTCTCAGATGCAGATACGAATACAGATACCTTGGATACGAATACAAATACGAATAATATCGAATACAGATATGAAACAAATACAAAGCGAAACGGATACGGTCACGAATATTTATCGGAACATCAAAACCCATTAAACTGTACATTCAAAATAAATAAAAACACATAAATAGCTTATCTTGTCAAAACATTCATTAAATTTGAATAAGCATAAGTATGTTCATCCACAATAGAAATATACTCAATAGTCGATCAGTACATAGCATAAGTATCAATAACGTGCATAAGTACTAACACATATACACACTAATACATAAGCACTGGAAAGCATTCATCATATGCAAGTACTGACATTTGAATGCATAATAGCATTTAAAGCTAGAGTCTGTCGAGAGATCTATTCAAATTTATTTAGTAAGTTGGTATTTAACAGAAGGCTCAGGCCTCAGGGTTTAATATTCATGATAAAAAAAATTTATCAGGTGCGCTCATTCTCTCTCTTCTCTTTTTCTTTTTCCTTTTTTTCCCACCTAGCCGAAGCCCTCCTGGTCCTGGGCTCCTGGCCACTTATTTTTCTTTTTCTCCTTTTTTTCTACTCTTCTTCTCTTTTTATCTCTTCTTGCTTCCTCTTCTAGCTTCTCTGGTTCTCCCCCGTTCTTGCCTTGCTCCATCGGCCATTTGCCTTGTTCCACCGACCAAATCCCCTATAGTGTCTCTGGCCACTCTTCCGCGCCTGTGCCTCTCTGGTCACCCTGTGAGCCACCCGGCCTCCAGCGCCACTTCCCACGACACCAGCTCCCCATGCTACCTCCCCGCTCCCAAGCCCCAGCGAGCCGCCCAACTCCTCTGGCTGCTCCACCCCGGTGCAGCCGGTGCCCTTGGGCCCACTTCGCCTAGCTCCAGTTCTTCCCCCTTCGGCTATGGTTCGGCTCAGCTAGGCCTCACCGACGTCGGTGCCTCTGCGTCACCTCCATGGCCTCGGTTGCCACCATATGGCTCGGCCCTCCATGGTTTTAGCTGTGGCCGCCTCGGTGAGCTGCCAGCTCCTCGCATCACCGTGCCATGGGCTCATATTTGGTCCCTACTCATTGGTTCATGTTCTACTGAGAAGGCCTATGTTCTTCCCCTTTACGGATTACCTCATGGCGGCAAGGTGGTGGTGCTTTGACCACTGGAGATCTTCCCGCCGATGGGCACGGAGCCAATGGTGTTCTAGAAGCGCGCACTCTACTGCAATGCAAGCGAAGAGAACAATGACAAGAAGTGGAAAGCGACTGCGGCTGTGAGCGCCATGTCCACGAGCGGCGACACGGTACTCGACAACGCCGCCACCGACGACGTGAGCATTGATGCATCTGGCCTGAACTACGATTCAAACTTGATTCTTTGAGGCCCTTGAGGCCTACTGGCCCAATGGACACTACTAGCATAGGGTGGCTATGGGCTTAGTTATGTCTAGTTGACTAGATATTCGGACTACGTCATCCTTAGATAGTCCGAGTCTGTATTCGTATTTGACGGATAGTGCGCTACCGTATTCGTATTTGTTTCCGAAAAAATCCGTATTCACTCCCATCTGAGAAAAATCCAAGCCGAAACATTCATATTCGAAAATTGTCTGGATTAATTGAAAACTATCCAATCCGTTTGCATCCCTACTCGTGATGCATACATAGACAACAAAAGGCATTTATCTATCAACTCTCTATCAGGCGCATCACCAGAGGTGGGTCATGTCGTGACCAAGAGCAGGTCCAGGAGGAAAGAAGAAAGCAGTGCACTGCCTCTTCGTCATGTCTAGAAGGCAGCGCTCATCAGGAACCAGGCAGGTCCCACAGCTGAAGGATCTAGGAAAATTTTAACAAGTGGTATTAGAGTCTATTGATCTTGGTGCTACTTGAAGATCATGGATGAGAAAACGAAGGCCCAGGATAGGCTAATCTCTCTCTAGTACCCTCTCCTGATGACTGATAATTATCCGGTGTGGGCAAGGAAGATGAAGGCGAACATGCGTGCTCATGGTGTTTGGGGTGCAGTCGATTCGAAGGGGAAGGTAGAAAATGACAAGATAGATTATACGGCATTTGCTACAATCTATTAGGTGGTGCCAGACTTGATGATGCATCAACTCATAGAGAAGGAGACGGCATAGGAAGTGTGGGAGACACTTCAAAAGATGCACGAGGGAGTTGACTGTGTGAAGGAGGTGCGGCTCTAGAATTTGTGGGGCAACTTCAAGAATCTCCAAATGGGAGAGACCCAGTCGGTGGACGAGTTCGCTGGTAAGCTGACTTCACTGTACAATCAGATTATCTCTCTTGAGGACAAGATAGAGGAAAATGTGGTAGTGAAGAAATATCTGCACGTGCTACCAGAGAAGTTAATACCTATCATCACCACGCTCATGTAATCCCCAGATCTGGACAAAAAGAAGATCGAGGAGATCACCAGTTCCCTCAAGGTACATGAGGAACTACTGAAGGGGTTCTAGCCCTAGAACGAGCAGGCATTGCTGTTAAAGGGAGGTGGAAGAAGTGGCAAGCAAGTTCACGAGGAATCTTTGATGGAGGATGATCGTGGCTCGTTAAGTCGCCGCAGTCACGAACGCGATCGTGGGCAAGGTGGCAAAGGTGGACATGGAGACAAGGCTGGGTAAGGCGGTTGTGTAAGTCACATATCAAGTGCTTTGAATATGACGAATACAAGCACTACATGTCGGAATGTCGTAGCCACATAAACTGCTTTAACTACGATAAGTATGGGCACTACGCTTCGCATTGTCGAAGCAAAAAGAAGAACGAGGATGTAAATCTCACCCGAGCCGAGGAGGATGACGAATTGTCACTGCTTCTCTCTTTAAGTGTCGAAGAGGCGCCAGTCATGGTCACTACAACAAAAAGGTTAATACTAGACGCTTCATCACAGACGGTTAACCAAAACCATCAGTATTAAATATAATCACAGATAGTTTTTAGTTTAGAGACCGCCTGTGTTGTTGCCAATGCTAAAAACCGTCTGTGAAGAGATAATATCACAGACGGTTCATGGTGAAAACCATCTGTAAAGTATCACAGACGGTTATTAACAAGAATCATCTGTGATATTAACTCGTCACAGATGGTTTTTATTAAAAACTGTCTGTGATATTTTACCACCTAATTTTGCCGCCCCCTCTATTCAAACTTTCAAACTGAAATGGCGTCATGACCTCTCGGTTCTGCTACCCAAATGCCCTTATATACACCTCCTCATACGCCTCCCCCAAACACTCCAAACCGATCCACCTGCTAGCTCCCCCAAACCGCTGATCGAAGCGCTGGCCGCCTCTGGTTGTGACGCCACGATTCACTGCACAAGGCACTCTTGTCGTAATAGTGTCTTGTGTAGTGTCACTGTCGTAACACAATGGTGATGTTGCCACCTCTTCTCCTTCATCGGCACCAATACTTTGTTCATCCCCCATCCGATCCCCTCCCCTCTCTTCCTAGCCACCCACGAGTGAAGTTTGGGACGGCTCCACGGTGCAGATAAGAGGCAAAGGATCAATGTTGTTGCAATGCAAGAATGGTGATCAGAAGTTGCTGACTGAAATTTATTTTATACTGAGTCTATGCAGCAACATACAGAGTCTCGGACATATAACAGAAAAGGGATGCAGGGTGGAGCTGCAGGATGAGTTCTTACATGTCTATGCCAAGAACGATGAATTGTTGATGAAAGAGAAAAGATCCTCGAACCAGTTGTATAAAATTTTCTTGAAAACTTATAAACCGGTTTGTCAGAAGAGCGGCCCGAGTGGACAAGACAGAGGTGATAGCGACTCGGGAGGTCTACACGGCGCGCAAGCAACTGACACACAAGGCAGCACACATGCAACTGGTGCACGCGGCGTGCATGCAGGATTACATGCAGCTGGGAGCAGCGCAGATGTGCACGCTGTAGTTGGCAGCACAGGTGGACAGGACGACGGGTCCCACGCTGACGGTGCAGACGTGCATGGATGTGGTTGGGTTGGCCAAGGCGCGCAAGAAGTAGGCGGTCTGCGTGGACCGCACAGGATTGCATTCGGCGCTGGAGGTCTAGGCGAGCCTCACGCGAACAGGTCGCATGCAGAAGATCAAGGCTCAGGTGGAGCGCACATGCATACAGTCCATGCACATGCAATAGAAAGCGGTTGGCATGTAGAGGCACAACATGATAAAAAACATTTAAGGGAAGAGTTTGCTAGTAAAATGCATGCAGAAGGCAATGGCCACGGTTCCAACATGTTTGGTGCAAGCAAAAGGCAAAGATGTGGGCCCCAAATGCATGTAGGAGGCAGAGGCTTCCGGTTGCCCCAAATGCATGCAGGTGGCAGAGGGCAAAGACCTATTAGGGCATCCACAGTGCTCCACCGTGGCCTGTGACCTCGCCGGTCCACGTCAGAGCCGAGCCACGGTGGAGGGGAGAAGGAGGAATGATGGTGGCTTGCAGTATATCAGAGAGGCATGCAAAAGCTATGGTGGTTTGGGGGAGAGAAGGTGGTCCATGAAGAGGTGTTGGAGCCGTGCGTGACCAGATCTAGGCTGGGACGAGCTCGCCGATTGTCGGATCCAGTCGGACGAGGGCGACGACGAGGTCTGACCAGATTCGACCGGATCTGACTGCGGAGCAATGGCAAGGGGGAGAGAAGAGTGTGGTGGGGGGTGGTTGAGTGGAGAATGTGGATACGAGAATACGGGAAGGGGGAGAGAGGAAGGTGGGGAGTGGTTGAATAGGGACCAACCAAGGAAAAAAAGTAAAAATCTAAAATAAATAATTAAAGCTACCACTTCAAGCCACCATGTACTGTGGGAGAAATTTTTTTATGTAATTGTTTAAGCTGGTGTAACGATATTCTCTCTCACGAGACTATCACCTTGTGGCAGCCTTCACTGTGGATGCCCTTAGCAAGTGCTGCTGCCACGGAGGAAGAAGGGGAAGCCTATGCGGAGCCAGTGCCTGTAGTACCAGTACGAGAATGGCAGGGAAGACAGAGAGCAACCGTAAAAAGGCGGGGAGGAGAAAAGCTCCTAATGTTACAGATACTAGTGCTGCTAAGGATGCGAAGGATTTGCTAGCAGATAGTTTTCTGGACACCGCAAAGAAGGTTCAGTCAAACAACAAGGCTCGGGAAGGAGCATGGGCTTTTTTTTGGTGTCTTATGGCTGAAAAGCACTATAGCTGATTGAAAAAACACTGTAGCTAATAAAGGCTTATTTAGCATAATTTAATTTAAAAAATATAAAAAAAATATGTTAGCCCATTACGTATAATACAAACAATATATGGGAATAAAAGAACTGGCAAAAAAGCTCAACAAAAAGCTAAAAGTTCAGAAAAAGATGAAATTTATAAATAGTGAAAAATAAGCCGGAAGCCAAAAGCTGAAGCTCTTTTGATCACTACCAGAGCATCAGGCGTGAAAACACATCAGAGAGCGATCGAGCAGAGGTGTTAAAACGAGCTGCGACGCAGGTGCAGGAGTGAGAGAGAAGATCGGCGTAATCAATGTGAAGAAATAAGATTAAGATGATTGTTAAAATTAATCTTGGTTTGGTTTATGTTTGAAGAGCTTGTTTCGTATTTAGAAAGTATATGTATAGGAGCAGACAAAGGAAGTGGTAGCCGAGTCTTAGTAGTAGTCCGTTTCGGTGTCTTTGATTGCTGTGTACGAGTACATAAACAGGGGAGATAGGCTTGTAATCATCAACTTGAGTGGGAGAAGAAAAGAAATAGAAAAGCGAAGTGCTCTGTGCTCCCAGAAAAATATAGCGCGTTCCCTTGGCGACTTCTCTTTGTCCGGCGTATCTCTCCAGCAGGCTCAAGCATTGTCCAAGGCTTCATGCTGCTCGTGATGCATACGTAGACAACAGGAGACATTTATCTATCAACTCTATCAGGCGCGTCACAAGAGGAGGGTGACGTCGTGACCAGGAGCAGCTCCGGGAGAAAAGAAGAAAGCAGTGCACTGCCTCTTCGTCACGTCCAGAAGGTAGCGCGCCACAACAGGAACCATGCGGGTCCCACGGCTGAAGGATCCAGGAAAATTCCAAGAAAGAGCAGCACAAGAATGAGTGGTTTTCCAACAATCTGAGCTCATTGAGGGTAAGAGAAACAGACAGCGCGGGGGCCGTGGCTCCTACGCGGCCACGGCCAGCGGGCCTTTGGCTTCAGGGGTCTGCCTCGCATTTTTCCCTAGGCTCGCGGCGGCTCCGCCTCGCCGTGCATTGCGGCCGCGGCCGCCGGCCGCCAAATCGACGTTCCGCATGACAGCGACGCAGTCGAGGGGTCGTGGCGTGGGGTTCTCTCCTTTGGGCTTTCGCGGCTGTGCAGCCCAGCACACATCGTCATGGACTAAGTTCTTTTTTTGGTATAGTTTGTAATTTTTTACTTAAATTTTTTAATTTTGATTATTTACAAGTGTGTGATTTTGATCTTTATAGATAAATTCAGTATAGTATCAACTACAATTAACTTATAAACCTCGTCTTAAAACATACTATTTAAAACCTAGCTACCGTAATATAACTTAAAAGCTATAAGCCAAAAGAATCCCATCATGTGTAGAAATCCAACCAAGTAGCCATCATGTGGGCCCTATCACACGACACCTTTTCCTATCCAACCATTTTGAGACTTCATCTTTTTTTGAAAATAAAAATCTGCAACTACTGTGAGACTTTATAAGAAAACCATGGATTGGTGTGTACTCAAGGGTCATGGGCTCATAAATCTGCAACTATTTCTTAGCACCCTGGCCAACCGTCGTATACGCAACCAAAATTTGCGTAACTTGTAGCAAGCAATCTGGTCATCGTAAAATGTGAGACTTGCCGCACCTTGCCACAAGTAAATATTGCAATACCGAACAATGCTGACGAGGATATGCTAGCCTCTTCGGGAATATCTATACATACATATTTGTTTAGGTGTGTAGGCGATGGTATAATTGAGGCCGGAGTGCCGGACGAAACGCAAGAAAAGAAAGAAAAGGACGGCAATGAAAGAAGAGTGCCGCAGCTTGGTTTGGTTATTTGGAACAGCTTGGTTTTGCTTTATGAAGATGCGCTGAACTTCCTGTGACGACCGTCGTGTTTCCCATGAGTTCAGAATAGAAAGAATAACATGCCTATTTAAAAACATCGAAAGAGATTTAATTTGAATAAAATATAGTAAAGAAATTTGTATGTAAAATAGCGAAACATCATTATATGATTAAGAAAAGGGGGTTGATGTCCGCAATTACCACATAAATCATCCAAACTCTACTTATACCTTGCTAGAATCAATCTTAAAACATAATTTCATTAACTGAAAGCACGGTGTATCCAAATACCATTGGATTACTCTTTGCAGAATTGCTCAACTTTACCCACAAGATACCTTTAACTCATAATGTCAAGTTGTATACACGCAGCATGACAACATGTGACTGAGCTGAGATAACAAGATCATTTCACTGCTCTTTCGTTTCTAGTTTCTGCCAACAGTTGGAAGTCGGATGGACCTGTTACCGATGCATGCATGCCGTGAGTCATGTCGAGCGCACCTCTTGCCTCCGTGATTCCAGCACACACTGTTGGCTAGTTTCCTTGTATATATAAGCTTGCTATCTTTCTGATTGATTTGGTTGTTAAATCTCCCATGTAATCCACATGTAATCAATGGCATGTATATCAATATATACACAGAAAAGCAATGCCCCAATCGGCGGCGATTCTCCCAATTCCTTTCTCTCTACACCTTTTGCATGGTATTAGAGCATGTTCTGTTCTTCTTCCTCACGCCACGTTGATCCTCTCCGCCGTGCATCATGTCCACCTCCAAGCCACCCCAAGCTTCCGAAACCGTTGGTGCCCTGTCCACCAACACCGTCGGTGCCAACACCTCCACCACAGCCCGCTCCTCTGTTTTGGCTGTTGTTCATGTGGCTAGCGTGAAAATGCATGTCCCTGTGACTCCTGACTTCAAGGAATCCAACTACACGACGTTGAAAGGTCAAGCTCCATTTATATTGGTTTTGATGATAATGACAAATACTATTATGAGATTTTGGTGATAATGACAAATGCATTTATAAGACTAACTTTGTTCATTGATTATGATATTACTTAGTCTCACATGGATAAAAAGGTGAAATCATTGAGATATGCATTCGAAATAACTTTCTCATGTACTAGTGCATTCCTTGTATCCAAAATATAGATTGAACTCCACAAATAGTCCAAAATGAATATGTGCATATGTCTTCGTTATACACACTTGTATACGTACATTTAGGGGGAGCTCCCTCTCTATGTTTTGAAGATTCATAAGTACTGATCCATACTTCTTTTAATATGCATATTTAGTATCTTTACTTTGAAATACATTCTTGAGTATGTATAACTTGTGTGGTTTATATGTACTCATGTACAATCGGGTTGTCATTTAAACTCTCCATTATATGTTAATGGTCGAATAATCAATGACAACCAGATAAGTAAGTTTTGCTTAAAAAGCTTATCTTAGAGTATACATTTGTTGTGTACATATTGTATACTCAAAGAAAATAAATATTTATCTCATTGTTTGTTGAGCTTGTCATGAATTAACAAAAATGAAAGATTGTATAATCTAGTCCCTAAATTATGAGTTAATGGTGAATTTGGTAATTGATGGCAATTATTTTATGGACTAACATTTTTCATGAGTTGGATGAATAGGTTAGATTCCACAAATAAGGATGACTTGGAATGACTTCATATGTTGAAAATCATCAAGTCAAGATGTGAGAAGAAGATGACTTCATGTGTTGAAGGCCATTAAAGAAGAAGACGCATCATGAGTTGATGCATATCCAAGAGGAGATAATCATGTGTTGATCATCAAAGTCAAGTGAAGACCATCATGTATTGATAGAGTTGAATAAAATGATGCATCATGAGTTGATGCATATCAAGATAATGACCTAAGGCAAATGTATGACTAGCTAGGGCTAAGTATGTGTTCATAGTCTTTTACCGGTCTTGGTGTTTGGTTGGAAGACTGGATTGCTAGTATAGGCTGTCGTACTATTAAGAGAGGTCATATCTAGTAGTTTGAGTCTCATCATATGTTAATAGCTCAATCTCACTTGCTTTAGCTCATCTTAGCATGAGGCTTGTATTTGCGAATATGTTTTGCAAATAGTTGAAGCTCATGTGTTGGATCTTTGTAACATGAGACTATGCATTGCAAATGTGTTTTGCAAGTGTTTGAAGTCCATGTTTCTATTCTTTGCGATATGAGGCTTATACTTACAAATGTGTTTTGCAAATGGTTGAAACTCATATATGAAATCTTTGTAACATGGGACTATACATAGCAAATGTGTTTTGCAAGTGTTTGAAGTCCATGTTTCCTACTCTTTGTTGTATGAGACTTATATTTGCAAATGGTTGAAGCTCATATATAATCCTTGTAGCATGTGACTTAGATTTGCGAATATATTTTGCAAATGTGAGAAGTCCATGTATCTATTCTTTGTGTCATAATTTCAAATGTGTGCAAATGTGTTTTGCAACTTATTGGGAATCATGTTTGATCCTTGTGTGCATGATACTATAGTTTGAAAATGTGTTGTGCAAAATCTGCTGAGATATCTGCACTTATTAGGAAAATCGGAAATACGGCGGATTGTAGATGTTGGCTTTTCTCCCCCTAAGGATCCTTTTGCTCCAATAATTGAGGATGAGAAATGCTCACATCTCGACGCTCAAGCTACTAATGTTCTATTTAGTGCTTTGAGTGTAGAGGTGTTTAACACAATATGCAATCTTGAGAGCGCTCATGATATGTGGACAAAAATTCAAGATAAATATGAAATGTCTACATCAACTGATGAAGATTGCATATAAGAGTGGATGTCAGGAGATGAATGCTCAACTTCTAGCTCCGACGATGAAGAATCTACCATCCCTCTACATCAACCCGATGCTTTATGGCAAAAGGTAACAAGAAGGTAAATAATAATGATAATGATGATGCACTTTCTTATGATGAGTTGATGGATATGCTAGAAGAGCTAAATGAATTTCTTGGGATGGAAAAGGCTAAATATAAGATTTTGAAGAATGAACATGTCTCTATTCAAAATGATTATAATAAGCTAAAAGAAGAACATGAAATTCTCCTTCTCAAGGAATATTCCAAGCCTAATGTGGATATAGGAATTACATGCAATTTATTAGATGATTTGTCAGGTATAGCTTCTACTCCTTCCATTTCATCTAAGGTTAATGTATCCACATCTTGTGATGATTTACTTAATATATTTTATTGCTTAAAAATAGATGAACATACTTTCTCTATGATTGTTGAGACTAATATTACAGAGGAAAATAATGAGCTCAAAGCCCAAGTTACAAGATTGAGAAATGACTTGGAGAAAAGCTACAAGGGAAGGCCTCTCTTGACAAAGTATTAGGAAGTCAAAGAAAGTCAAATGACAAAGATATGTTTTGGCTTCATCTCCAAGAAGAAGGAGAATAGTAAAACAAGACACAATGCAAGACACACGAAGAAAGTCAAGTGCCATGGTTGCAACGAGACGGATCACTTTGCCTCTAAGTACCCCAACAAGGTGGAAAACAAGAAAAATCTATCAATGAAGAGGCAAACCAGCAATAAGCAGGACAAGAAGATAAGAAAGGGTAACAATTGCTAAACTTGCTACAATTGCCGGGACAAGGGACATGTAAGTAAGGATTGTCCCAAAGGTGCCATTCCTAAGCCATCTCTTGTTAATAAACATTATTTGCTTAGGAAAGATAAATATGATAATATGTTTGCTAAAATTGTTAGTTCACATTAAGTTAATGTTAGGGCCATTTGGGTGCCCAAATCTATTGTGACTAACATTCTTGGACCCAACCAAGTTTTTGGTACCAAAATGTGCTTCAAAGCTTAATAGGTACTTGGAGAGGCATTGGATGTCGGACCCCAAGTTTACTAACCTAGAATCCTCTGTGATTACACTGCATTATTCCCTGGATCAGTAGATAATGCTCACAGATACAATGCTACATCATTTCATACACGACAAAACCATACATTACAATACCAGAGTTTTAAATAGACCACGTCGGGCCGAGGTTACAGTAGGGCCGTCAGGCCAAATGTCTTACAATACATAAAGAGCGGAAGCGGAAACGTACATAGGCGTAGGGGCACAACTCGTCACAGGCAAGCGACTGGGTCAACCTGAGTACTACCGCTATTAATCAGGGACCTAACTAATAACGGATGCACCCACCAAAACTAGCCTGGTCAACCGGACTGAGGCGAGAGGCAAGACTACCGAAGCATAATCTAATATCCACCATCTTCATTGCCTTCGGCATCTTGATCCTCATGGTAGGCGTAGTGCTCTTGATTCACAGCTTCTAAAAGGGGGGTTAAGAGCGAGTGTGAGCACAAACAACCGTGCTCAACGAGCCAACACACAGAATGCATATAAATATATATGCAAGGCTAAACAAGGATGGCTCGGGTTCTTTTATTTGCTTAAAGCGACTTTTGAAATAATCATAATTAAAAGTTCTTATGACCTAGCATTTTACAAAGCATGCTTTAAGGAGTTTGAAATTGTGTCGTAATTATAGCGGGGTAGGTTCCATCCACCAATTTCATGGTTCCCTCCACCAATGCTTAATTTTGAGTAGCAGGTTACTTCCACCTTAATACCAACACTGGAGTACATCCCTCCAGGAAAAATTACCAAATTCAGGTTACATCCACCTGACAGACTCTTATTCCCAACCTCAAAAGTTTTTGAAATAGAACTAACTCGAGGAAGATTTCCATGTCCGCCCTTGACCGTGGGCACGGCTATTCGAATAGTTGTATATACTCTGCAGAGACTGTACATCTTTACCCACAAGAGATAATCGTCTTGATGGTTCTACATGATTCCTTAGACATGCAGATCGAGAGATTACCACGAGGCCTTTACAATACCTCGCTCTCTAACATCTCACTCCTATGGGGTTGCTCCCATAGGTTGTGCGGGATGTCTACCATAGGTTAGCGTAGTCGGACTCCACTCTCCACATACGCTAGCCTCGGCGACGTCACCTACATCCGATGTCCCATTCCACGTGGGGCTTTTTTTAACCCACCTACACACATTCTCCGTGAAATGGTTAGAGAGTCTAGTAAATTGTTCAGCCAAGCCTACATATGCCAACTTGTGGTTGTACTGTTATACACGGAGGGTCCACACAGGATTAAGTCCTTAGTTTGTCCGGGCGGTTCATTCCACAATCCCATGTATTACATCCACACCCACCATTCTTTCCACCCACCCAAACAGGTTTAGCAGATTTTTAGGGTTTTGAGAAGCATAACACAATTTAACATAATTACTCAGCCACGTACATCCCATGACTATCCCAAAACTAGTTTTCATGATTAAAGAATGATTATCAGGGCTACTGATGCCCTGGATTTGACAATACCAGCATGGCAATAATATGACTTATAACTACCTTAGTTATAGTTTATATCTAGGGCGACAAATGATCAGGTGAGTTCAAATGTTACTGGTGGGGTATCTTATTATTAGGTGGACATATGGTTGTTAGCTACCTTAAGAGTGACATACTTTTGCATATAAAGTAACGCATGCAATTTTGATAATTTAAAAGAACATAGCTTCACATAAAATATAGGCGTAAAATGATTAAAGTGTTGACTCGCCTGGATCAAGAACTCTACTCGGGAGATCGAACCGGAAAAGCAACACAAAAGAACGAGAGCAAATAAATACCAAATAAAATAAACAAAACTCAAATTAACTCAAAACTGAACTAAAACAGAACCATCAGATAGATCTTGATTTTAGAAAAATTTAGAATTTGGTTTCATTAAATTTGGAGTTATGGTTGGAAGTTATG
The DNA here is from genome assembly GCA_017311315.1 of Dendrocalamus latiflorus. Taxonomy (NCBI): domain Eukaryota; kingdom Viridiplantae; phylum Streptophyta; class Magnoliopsida; order Poales; family Poaceae; genus Dendrocalamus; species Dendrocalamus latiflorus. Next base: position 13,833,600 of record CM029641.1, read on the forward strand.
ACTTCTGAAAGTTTTAAGGTCCTGAAAATTCAGAAACTAAAAGGGGATAGAGGGTGTGAGCTGCTGACAGGTGGGGCCCGAGAGGGATTAATGGTCTGCTCGGTTATTACCATTTTAAAGCAACTGACAGTTGGACCATCATTAGAGGAGTTAATGGCTAGTTAGGACAGTAGTTTAATTAACGACATTAATGCACTGAAGGCTCTCTGCTCTGGTTCATCCCGGCCGTAAGGGAGGCGGAGCCAGCCGGCAGCAAAGATGACCCAGAGGCAAGGCGGCGCTAGCCAAAACGGGTTGCGTAGCTTCGCGCGCTCCCTGGGGAGAAGGGAATCGGTCGGATTCGACCGGGCGGCGACCGACGATGAGCGCGGCGGCGGCCGAGGCAGGGGAAAAGGGCGCCGACAGCTCGGGTCGTTAGGGCGTAATTGCTCACCAAGGGAGCATCTACGGGCGTCACTGGGCTCACCTGTGGCTTGGGCGGCGGCCGGAGTGGAGCCGAGCGGGCTGGCGGCGGAGAAAGTCTTGATGGCGAGGGAGGCGACGGTGTTGGCTGGCTGAGGAAGGTGACAAGGCTCGGCGAGGAGGGGACGGCGTTCAGGGTATCCCGGCGGTGCTCCACGCGCAGGGAATCGGCCCAAGGTTCAGCGGTTTGCCGATGGGGACCGACGCCGGAGTTGGGGAGGATGAGCTTCGCCGGCGGCCTGCAGGGGAAGAGGAGGCAATTAGCCCGGGTAGAAGAGAGAGGAGGTGAAGGTGAGCTCGGGTGTTGGACCGAAATGGCGACAGAGGGGGGTGAATGGCGCTCAATTAAAAATATTTGTCCCCCAAATCCAAGAAGAGACTTCTCCGATAGCAATGAGTGCTATGAAGAAGTAAAGATCAATTGTCAACTGGAACCAACTCACAGGAGAAAATCACCTTCAATAGTTATTGCAAGCTATGAACAAAAACTCTCCTTCACAAGCAAAGAGGCTATGAAACTAATGCTAGCACACTTGAAAAACCCTTCACTACAGAAGAGGAACCCTAACACTAAATACCAGAAAGAACCACAACCATCTGAGCCAAAATAAAATGGGGCGGCCTGACTTGCATTGCACGGGCGGTCTGACCGCAGGTTGGCCGCCGGTCAGACCGGCCTTGAGTACCCGGTCTGACCGCCCAACATGTTGAAGTCAGGCCGGCCCTCGGGTTCAGACAGCAGCAAGGGGAATTTTCAGATTTCAGACTTTGCACACTTCCCTCAAATAAAGAAAGAAAGATTTTCTCTTGGTTTCTTCTCCCTAGAAATAGTGGAATATATTCCAAATAGCTACAGGAGCTAAGAGACCAAAAGAAATCACTCCAAAAACAAGAATTGAAGGAATTTGCTGAAAATCTGAAAATATTCAGAGCCTACACCAAACATTAAATTGCTCCTTCACCTTAGATCCTATGGACATGAAATTTTGCAGATAAGTTAGCAATAGCCACGGGATAATCCAGACCAAATTTCATGCCATCTCTCTAAAGGAATCTAGAAATCCACCAAACCCTAGAATATCATAATGAAGAACAGAGGAGGCCAAAAACCAAATCTGAGAATTAAACCAAGGTTTGCTCATGGGAACTTGATCAAATGATCTTGAGGCACTATCCCATCTTAGAGCAACTTATTTTGGCACTCTCCAGCAAGAATCAACAAGAAACTCAAAAATCAAGAAATCTTAGAGTAGGAGCAACGAAGAGAAAAATAACAGAGAGCTCAAGAACTGAACCAAACTTCAGATTTTCATTCATAGAATCACGAGGAATACATAGGAGTCCCGATACGCATGGACATTAGGACAAGGTAAAGGATTACAAGCTCTCAATCCCTCTCCAACCTCTCAATCCTCAACCATGAAGACTTGGAAGGGATGAACACTCACTGTCCTATCTAGAACACATCGATGGAGACAACAGGGAGCACCTCTGCCTCTCCACCCACTCTCACCAACTAAAGCCCTAAAGCCAAAGCAAGCCCTCAAAGCCTCTTTTGACTCTAAAACCCTAATTCTTTCACAAGTGCTCAAAGAGGGCATGCAGCCCCTCCTCTCCTTTTATAGCGCCTGGCTAACGGGTCTCCGCCCCGTTACGCCCGCTACGTCCAACGGAGCCCGCTCCCGCTTGTGCAGCCTTGCGAATTTCCCGATTCGCCCCTCCTGCACCTTCCGGGAAGCTTCCGCGCTCCTTGCCTCGCACGCCTCGCAACCACCTCGAGTCCACGTCGTCTTCGACACATCCCGACCGTTCTGACCTCAGCGCCACCTGCGCCTAGTCCGGTCCACCGTGTCTCGCCACGACTCCAACTCGACGTCCTGCAGTCACACAGACAAGAAACACGTCAAATAGCACCGCTCGACACATGAAAGCATAAATACCATTACACTTACCATATATGAAGTCCAAACCTGTCAAAACATTAGAATATGCATCCTAAGCCCAAATGACCAGGTTTGACCAAAGTCCGACCGAGCCCGTTGCCCACGCAACGACTCGACTTCGAACCACTCAAACCAAACTCGACTGACCTAAACCCTTGTCAATTACTCATCACTCTCATGGAGTCACGACCACATGGTCTCTCATCGGGGAAAGGCTCAAGAGGTCCTGATGTCCACCGATTTGCGCTGGCAGTGAGGAATGCCGGCAGAGCCCTCACGGTAGAGGAGGCGACTGGGTGTGGTTCTCGGGTGAGCTTGGTGGGGCAGTACAGTGAGGCAATCGGCGCCTTTTATAGACCCGGGGAAGAAGCAAGACACCGAGGGGGAGGGGCAAGGCGGCATGGCGCCGTGCGTGCGGTAGCGTCAGCGCCGTGCGGCCACGGGGCGGGCGCTACTGCTGGAGGCTTGTTGGGCGCAATTGAAGGCGAGGGGCTTCGCTCTGTCCGGTGGTCGCGAGGTGGGGCCGAGCTGAAAATAGGGCGGCGACGGGACTTGCACAGTGGGTGGCAGGGACGTACTACGGCGGCACAGTGAGGGAGAAGGTGACAACGGCGCGCATGGTCGGGCGAAAGGTGAAGCGTGCGGGAGACGTGCTGGAGGTGACCGAGGATGCGACGGTGCGGCAGCTGCTGTACTGCGGTCGGCAGCGATAGATGGCGAGGACGGCGAGCAGCGTGCACGGCAGGGTGAGGTCAGCGCGAGCGGGGCCGCGCGGGAGGTGACTGGAGACACTGCCGCTGCAGGGCGCTGATGGCGAGGAGCGGTGCTGAAGACGAGGCTGCTGCCACAATTACTCGCCGGCGCAGTAGGTGGCGGAAGGCGACGAGCGGCCACTCGGCCAGAGAAGGAGGGGAGGGCACTGCAGCCAGGAGGAAGAAGAGGTGCGGCGGCCAGAGAGAAGAAGGAGAGAGGAGTGGCCGAGATTGGATGGGAAAGAAAGATGGACGGCCAGGAGGGGGTTTTCAATTTATAAACACATTCTTGTTCTCCCCTTTTCCTCTCTTAAAAGATTAAAAACAAATCTTCCTTTTCTGAAATTTTTCAGTTTTTGAAGATAGTTTTAATTTCTAGATTTTAAAAAGATTACTTTGAATTTCTTCTTTGGAGATAAAACAAAGTTTTCATTTTAGAACATTTTACATTTCATAAACTTTCTTTTTGAAGAGCACAAGAACAACAAAGATGAGAATAAATCCTTTTAATTTCTTTAACATAGATTTGAAAATTTACATAATGCCAGGTTTTAAAAATGGGGTGTTACATTGGAGGCTTGGCTTATTCATAAAGAGATGAATTCCACCATATGCACATTGGGAGCCAAGCATGAGGATGATCATGCCATATTATGAACCAATGCTTTCTCGGTAACAAGTATTTACATTTGATATATTTAGCCTCTAGCCTTGTGTAGGTTGCATTTCATGAAAATCATTTAAAAGGGGTGATCTAGCTCTTGTTCTAAAATTTCATTATTATAATCATGAGCAAGATGTAAGTGTCACATTAAGGGGGAGCGTTAAATCATATCCATATATATCACATCACAAAGTGTGCCCAAATTAATTAAGTGATAGCATTGTTTTTCAAAATTGAGCCATTTAGCCAAAAGTCAAAAACTTGAAATTATTAATATATCTTTCAAAAACTAGTTGAAAACTGTACACAAATGCATTTCAAAGGTTTTAGCTATAGAAAAACTTGTTTCAAGTAAAATTGAGTTTCTCACCCAAAAAAAAACTTGTTTCAAGTAAAATTGAGTTTCTCACCTAAAACTATTAATTCAGTATCTTGTTTTGACTTTAAACTCAAAAGTTGGCTAAATTCAATTCTAAAAGGAATTTGAGAAAGTGTTCAATACCAAAACCTAGAGTTGGCTATTTCAAACATTATTGGTATTCAAAAGTTTTTCAGAAAGCCAACCAATCAAAAGCTATTTGGTTTTGAAACTCATCCAAAATCCTAAGTTGACCTATGTAGTCACAATCTAGCATTTAAGTGAGTTTTGCTATTTGAGCCCAAACTATTGATGTATATTGGCTCACAAGGGTATCTATAACTCATACATGAAATCAATATGCTTAATATACCCTAAATGCTCATTTTTGCAATCTTGAAGAATTTATTGAAAATGAGTTTATTTTTGAAAATTGAAAGCTTCACTTGTTAAAAACTATGTTAAAAAGAGTTTTGATCTTGGCATATAGTTGAAAATACTCCACAAGTGATTTGTTTTCTGTGTGAAAAGCTTTGGACCAAATTACAACACTATATCTTGTGTCTCCTCTTAAATCAATATCTTGGCATGCTCCCAAAAATATCGGAACTACCGGCAGCCATCCAACGGTACTTCTGTTCTCCGGAACTACCAGCAGCGAAACAACGATACTTCCGAATTTTCTAAAGATGGCTATTTTGTTTCAGAATTTGCTGCTATCAATTCCCTCAGCCATTCCTCTTGCTCCTCAAAGTCAAGTTGATTCCTTTTATCCTTGATATCTACCCTCAAGTATTTCTTGACTCCATATACTATTTTGCTCTTAATTTGATTCTTTTTCATTAAAATGGCAATCTATCAAAAAGTGGTGGACCTTCAGTCATCTTGACCTCAACATGAGCTTTATCTCTATGTTTACAAGTGATATCATCCATTTCCTTAAAGTGGTATCCCTTACTTGTGAAAATTAAGTGGTATCTTTATTTCTCCAAGTGATGTCCTTTGAATTGATATCTTTTTCATCTTACCGAGCAAATCTTCCATAACCAAGCTCTTCACCTATATGATATCATCGTTTTTCAAGTTGTATCTACTCTTTCGAGTGGTATCTCTCAAATGATATCATCCCTCTCCTCCCTCAAGTGTTATTTCAAGTGTCTTTTCTACAAATGGTTCTTTTTCTACAAGTGGTATCCCTTCAACAATTCAAGTAAAAATCATTGAAGATGAAGTACCAAAATTTGACCTTGTGAGATATAAGTTGATCATGCAAATGGCATCAAGTTTTACAAATAGAATCAATCATACTCGGTGTCATTGTATGCTATCAAGGTGGTATCAAGTCTCTATACATGGATTTAATTATACTTGATCCCATTTATGATTACAAGTGATTTGCAAGTGGTATCAGAGCCTAGTTCTAACATCTCTGGCCCAATGGACACTAGTGTGTAAATGTTTGATGGACTGTGACTCTGAGGGACCGTCGGTGTATGGTAAAGGGACCCTGAGGGACCGTCGGTGTACGGTGAAGGGGTGGTGAAGGGCTGAGGGACACCATTGTGTGAAGGGGGAGATTGTTGGAATAGTCCCACATTAGCTATGAAAGGGCAAGAGACCTAACTTAAAAGTGGGGGAGCCCCTCACCTCATTGGTTAGTTTTTAGGGTGAGAAGGCCCTTACGATCCAACAGACGTGGCAGAACTTCTTCAGCATGTTCCTCGGAAAATTCGGCCTCCTCCACCACATCCATGACACGTTGCTGGCCATGCCTTCAGTCGAGTGGATCCAGCAGGACTACGGTGTAGTTTCCTGGATTTATGGCTGTATCTTCGATGATATTTGTCAAATCATCATGGAGCCTGACCAGTCGGCTGTCCATGCTTGGACCGCCATTGAAGAGTTGTTCCGTGACAACAAGGAGAGCCACGCCATCTTCATCGAGGCCGAATTCTGGTTACTCATTCAAGGCAAGATGTCCATCGTGGCTTATTGTCAACGCCTCAAGACACTTGCTGATTCCTTGCACGACGTTGGTCAGCCTGTGTCTGACAAGGCACTCATCCTCAACATGCTTCATGACCTCAATCCGCGCATTAAAACCACGGGGACCTTGATCCCCATGCTGACGTCGTTCCCCACCTTTCTTCATGCCGGGTCACTCCTCCTCGATGAGACACAATCCACCAACGATGCTAAGGTCGTTGCCAAAACTACTCTCATTGCCGCCAGCTCCAATGACGGCAACTTCGGACATTCAAACCTCTCCTATGGGAGAAACAACAGTGGTAATAACGGTGGCCGTCGCTGGCGAAACAAGAAGGGCGACCACAGCTTCTTCTACCACTCCAACTGTGGCACCCCCAATAGCTCCACGGCACACAACAAGCGTACTCTGTATTCGCTCCCACTAAAAATGCCTACGCAATGGCCCACCTCGATGTTCATTGCTGCACCACCACCGTCATGGGACCAAGCCAATTTTCTCACTGCCATGAACAATATGTCTATCTTCGATGACTAGGTCATGAATTCTCGCGCCACTTCCCACATGTCCTCCTAGCTAGTATATTACTTTTCTCCTACCCTTCCAGTTCCTCCTCATCTGTCGCTGTCGGCAACGGTTCCTTCGTGCCGATCACACACACTTTCCATACCACTTTTACCACACCTTCCTCTCTTTTTCATCTGCATGATGTTCTAGTGGTCCCTAACCTTGTAAAAAATCTTATTTCCATTTAGAAATTCACTGGTGATAATTCATGTTCCATCAAGTTTGATACTTCTAGTTTTTCTGTCAAGTACCTTCACACTCGGATAGAGATGCTTCACTACAATAATACGGGTGACCTATACACCATCCATCCCTCCACCAGTGCCCCCAGCCCCAATGCGTTCCTCACAACGTCGGCTCCACCGGACCAATGGCACCACCGTCTCGGACACCCAGGCCGTGACTCCACGTCCGTCCTCCACCAACAATTTTCTATCTCCTGTAGCGAGTATTCCCGGCTACAAATACTTCTTACTCCTTACAGATGATTTTTTGCATTTTATGTGGAGTTATCCCATTGGTCAAAAATCTAAGGTCACACCACTTCTTCTAGTTTTTGCTACTCTACTATGAACTTAGTTCAATTCACAACTCTGTTCCATTCAAATTGACAATGGGCATGAATTTGTAAACTCAGTCTCCACTAATGCTGATTGAGTCAGCAGTGTGTTGTGTTGTGCTCACCTCCTAGTGGCGCCGAGATGCGAGGATAGATCCCTCCCACCTTATCCTCCTTGCGGTGGTGGCCGCGCTGCTCGTCACTGTGCTACAGCTGCCATCAACTATCGTGGACATGGCGATGGTGCTCATGGCATTCCTAGACCTCGTGTGGCTTCGTGTGACTACTCTCATCTAGCCCAGTGGCCGGGGAGCTCACCAGGTGGTTGTTGCTGACGCTACTTGCCATGCCGAATAGCAACCTCTTGTAGTCACTATCGGCATTCACAACCATGTTTGGGGCCGACCTCATCTGCTCAGCGACGTTTCCCAGGGTCGAATGCTATTGTGCTCAGCGCCATCATTGCCATGCCATACAAGGTGAGCATGCTCACCATGGATGGCCTCATCATGCCATTCGGCTTCGAGCCTTCGACATCACGGCGTTCGAGTCCTGCCCCCCCCCCCCCACGCCATCAACATCACCCACATCCTCGCCAACGCGCGCGCCTTCAACATAGTCGCGTCCATGCTGGAGGCCTCCGGCTAGCAGGCGAATTGAAACACCAGATGAGAGGAGATGGGGGCAGAGAGGAGGTGGCTTGGTAGTGGCTGCAGGGAGAGAAGAGAGAGACTGGAGGGGAGTTAGATAGAAAGGGGGTAGAAGATAGAGATTTGTGGTGGCGTGGCAAGCTAGATGATGTGGTCACTAATTCAATCAAGATTAAGGACCAGTTGGCGTGTCAACCCAAACTAGTCAAGTGGCGTCCAGCGTGGCTCAAAACCGAGGTGGATTGGACGCAGGGGGTCATATGCATGCCTAGTTTCGGGACTTCAGGGTCGTAGGTAATCCGGTTTTGTAATGAGAGGTTGAAAGTTAGACCACTAAAGAGTTCAAGGGGGTAAAGTAGACTTATTCCTATTTTTGAACCTAGCAAAGGTTTTCAAAACAAAACTTAAAAACTATTTTAGACTTAGGCAAATGATATGTATGACTGGTGCGGATAGAGCATGAGACCTTGGTATGTGATGGACCCATCCCAAATCAATTAAGGACCAGTTCTTGTGATGATCTCCTAGGTAAAATAGTGTAATCACAAGCTATAATGGGTGTTGCGTGGCTAATTAATTTGTGTTGCTTTAGTATTGCTTTAGAACTGTGTTGGAGAGAGGCCATTGCCTGTATGGCACAAGAGTGGGCTTCCAATTGGGATGGACAAAATCCTTCGGTAGTGCAAACTTTAGCGGGCATAACTGCGTTAGGTTGATATATTGTAAAGGCCTTGTGATGGTGTTCTTGATCTGCATGCCTAAGGAAGCATATATATATGAAAGATAACAAGTTGAACATCTCTTATGGTTAAAGTATAGAACATCTACAAAGTGAAAACTGTTCGAACAGTCATGCCCACGGTCAAGGATGAGATTAGGAACTTGCTTCATATAGTCTATGTTATAAAACCATTTTTTGGTGGGATAAAAAAAATACTCTGTAAAGATGGAACCTTCTTTATTAGCTTAGAAAGTTCACAAATTTACCACGACAACAACTATATCTTCATATATATAACTGCACATCCATTTCCTTCTCTCCTCAAGGCTTGCAAATTACTTCCTAGTCTGAGCTCGATATTGGAATAGCAAATTAAGGGTGCAAATCTTCAGAGATGGACATTATGATAGGAAGTCTAGTCACGCCAATTACATGCAACCCTGCATATGTATAGGACTAGGAGGCATCAGGGGTTTATTGGTAAATATGTTTCTCCAGGCAGATTGAGAAAAAGATGATGTTAGTTTGTGCCTGCCATAAAAAAGAAATAATAAATAGATGTTATATGTTTCTCCAGGCAGTTTGAGAAAAAGATGATGTTCATCTCTTATCAAACAATCTGAATACTATTTCCATTTTCTAATTAACGGTCCTGATTAATTTGTTCTTTCATTTCAGTTCGGATGAAGAGGTGGATGAGGCACCAGATGAGTCATCGAGGCGAGAAGGCTAAACAGGACGGCTCCAGATGGGTCATCTAGGTGAGAAGATCATTGAGCTCAGCTCCATTACACCATGAGATCACCTGTATTGATACAGAGTAACTTTCTGTAGGATTTACATAAATTCCATTGGGTTACATGACCCCAATGATCCTATACTGGATCTGCCCTTTCCATGGCTATGCGGCTATCTTTTTTGTCGATCACAGCCGCCACCACCATCCTCGTCCGCAAGCCTTGCCGCCGCCGCCATCTAAGTTATCTTCACAAGATTTGACTCGGCCAACGGGTGGACTCCATGTGCGCGTGAGGCAAGGCTGGCACGGAAAGACATCTTGGTATGCATGGTTGCAATGCTTGAACAGATAACTCTTCGATGTGGACTCTTTTTTCTCTCTTGTTAGATCATGGAAGTACACGTTCAGCTCTGTCTCAGCTACTACAACTTATTTTAGACAAATAATATAAGACTAATCTCACCACACAGCTCCACATCGGCTACATAAGTCACCACACTAAGAGGCCGGAGTTACATTACTTCCAAGCTAGCTTAGGAGCTAGGGGTGTAGCAAGTTAAGAAACTAAATCTTCAGTGACAGGCATTAGAACAGGGACATCATGGTCCATATTCATACGAATCATGCGTGCCGTCATGCTAGTTTCCATATGTAGGATTGGGAGGTATCAGCATCTGGAGGGTAAAATATATATGTTTCTCATGTCAAATGTATATGCCACTACTACAGAAAACCTAATACTAGACGGCCAATCACAGACGGTTTGACAAAATCGTCTGTGACCAACACTAACACAGACGGTTTTAATTTGGACACCGTCTGTGTTGGCGGCGTCGGGGAAAACGAGTATCACAGATGGTTCTTAACAATGAACCGTCTGTGATAATTTAGTATCACAGACGGTCTGTATTAAAAATCGTTTGTGATAATGGAAGTAGGCATTTATTGCGCTGCTCAGACCGCATCTGTCTTCATTTCGATCCAAATCTAGCTGGTGCTTTACTCTTTCGCTCAGGAGGCAAGCTTGGCGATTTCAGGCCAGTTAATTTGGTGGGAGGAGGTAGATATTGAGCTTTGAAGATTTATACTTTCCTGGTTGCTCTAGATATGGTTAGTAATGAATTTTATTTTTTCTTTGCATGCATTACAATTTAGATCTAAGTGAGTGTTATTAATTGAAGATGGTTTGCAAAATTGTTGGTTATATAGTAGCTGTTGTGTTTATAATATGAATTGAGGTAGCAAATTAAGCCTCAATATAATACATGTGGCCGGTATATATGTAGTAATAATTAGTTAATTTAATTTTTAATACTAAGTTGTTATATATGTACGTAACGTAGGATCGAAGCTGGATGTATGCCACGAGCCGTGTGAGTGAAGAGTACATTAATGGCGTGTCTGCTTTTACAAGAGCTACTGAGGAGGATATGTTGAATAAGGGGGTGGAATATATGTACTGTCCATGCACTGACTGTGAGAATTTAAAGATGTTTAAGAACCGAGGGCAAATTGAAGCGCACTTGATTCGGAGGGGTTTCAAAAAGGGTTATACGTGTTGGACCAGTCATGACGAAGTCAATGATCAAATGCCGCCGGATGACATCGCCGGTGAAGTGAATGATATGCCACCGGATGACATCGCCGGTGAAGTGAATGACATGCCGCCGGATGATGTCGATTGTGGTTCGGATTCGGATAGGTTGCATGATGATAATCTGGATCAGATGCTTCGCGATGTAGAAGAGGATTATGATGAGAGAGAGTATGTTAAATTCCGGGGCTTGATGGAGGACTCGGAGAAACCTTTGTTCACGTGCTGCAAGTACACGAGGTTGTCGGCTGTGCTTGAACTGTTGAAATTGAAGGCAAGCAACGGTTGGTCCGACAAGAGTTTCACGGCGCTGCTAGGTCTTTTAGCGGACATGCTTCCGGAGGGAAATGAGTTGCCTAAAACCACGTATAAAGCCAAGAAGGTTCTTTGTCCATTGGGAATGGAAGTAGAAAGAATACATGCATGTCCGAACGACTGTATCCTCTACCGTAAAGAGTATGCAAACATGCATGTATGTCCGGTGTGCAACGCATCCCGATACAAACGTAACAATCAATCAGATGATGGCAAGGGAACAGAGACGAAGAAAGGACATCCTGCTAAGGTGGCATGGTATTTTCCTATAATTCCTCGTTTGAAAAGGCTTTTTGCAAATCCAAAGGAGGCAAAACTGCTGCGTTGGCACTCGGAGGAGCGCAAGAAGGATGGAATGCTAAGACACCTTGCTGATTCCGATCAGTGGAGAAACATCGATAGGAGTTTTTGCAGACTTCGGTGCAGAACCAAGGAATATAAGGTTTGGACTGAGTACAGATGGAATGAATCCTTTTAGTAGCATGAGCAGCCGACATAGCACATGGCCCGTGACTCTCTGCATCTATAACCTTCCTCCTTGGTTGTGTATGAAGCGAAAGTATATTTTGTTGTCGATACTTATCCAAGGGCCAAAACAACCTGGGAATGATATTGATGTGTTCCTAGCACCGTTGGTGGAAGATCTAAAAGTACTGTGGGATGAAGGGGTACAGGTATGGGATGCATACAAACGAGAGAACTTCACTCTGCGCTCCTTATTGTTCTGCACCATAAATGATTATCCTGCCCTTGGTAACCTATCGGGCCATAGTACAAAAGATGCCAAAGTTTGTACTCACTGTTTAGATGGTACCGAGAGTGTGTGGCTGAAACACTCACGCAAAACCGTCTACATGCGTCACCGTCGGTTCCTTTGGAGGGCTCACCCATACCGCAAGATGAAGAAACAATTTGACGGAAAGAAGGAAGACGGTTCAGCTCCAAGGCATTTAAGGGGACACGAGGTTTATGATATGGTTAAGGATTTAGATGTTGTCCTCGGAAAGGGACGTAAATTTAGGGCTCATGAGAAGAACACCTGGAAGAAGAGATCAATATTTTGGGACTTACCTTATTGGGAGTACCTAGATGTTCGACACTGCATCGACGTCATGCACGTAGAAAAGAATGTATGCAACAGCTTGATTGGTCTCTTACTGAATATTCGTGATAAAACAAAGGACGACGTGAACGCACGGCTTGACTTGGTTGATATGGACATCAGGCCTGAGTTAGCACCGACATGCACTGATAATGGACAAACGTACCTTCCCCCTGCGTGTTACACTCTGTCCAAGGCTGAGAAAACAGAACTGTGCCAGTGCTTGCATGGTGTCAAAGTTCCGTCTGGTTACTCCGGCAACGTGAAGAAACTTGTTTCGATGCAAGATTTGAAGTTAAATGGCATGAAGTCTCATGATTGTCATGTGCTGATGACACAGATGCTCTCTATTGCAATTAGAAATATTTTGCCGATCAAAGTCCGAGATACAATCATGAGGCTATGTTATTTCTTTAACACAATTGCTCAGAAGGTCATCGATCTCGAAGGACTAGATGCTCTGCAGAACGAGGTGGTGATGACTCTATGTCACCTTGAAATGTATTTCCCTCCTTCGTTTTTCGATATCATGGTCCATCTCATTGTTCACGTTGTGTGGGAGATAAAAATGTGCGGGTCCGTATTCCTACGTAGCATGTACCCATTTGAGAGGTTAATGGGAATTCTCAAGTCCTACGTACGGAATCGTTCTCGGCCGGAGGGCAGCATCGTCGAAGGTTATGTAAGCGAAGAGGTCATTGAGTTTTGTGTCGATTATATGGCTCAGATTCAACCGATAGGTGTGCCTCAATCTCGTCATGAGGGGAGGCTGAAAGGTCTCGGAACTATCGGAAGGAAAGCAATCACTCCAGATATGGACACGTATACTAAGCCCATTTCACGGTGTTGCAACACATGACTGAAATGGCACCTTATGTCGACCAGCACAAGGATGTGCTTCAGCAACAGAATCCGGAGCGGCCGAATGTTTGGATCATGAGGCAACACAACAGTCGGTTCAACCAATGGTTGAAGGAGCAAATCGCTAGGAGCTCGCCAAGTGAGACGCTGACATCGTTGGCAAAAGGGCCAACATTTACAGTTGTGACATGGCAAGGAAACATAGATTGCTTATGGGATATTTGGTTGCTCAATGATAACAAATATCATATACTGAGATTGGTTCAATTGGTCATTGAGCTCTAATAGCTGTCATTGTTGTCTTGTGACTCTGGAAGGCAGTCTCTAGACTTTGATATATATGCTTGTGAGTGAGTCTTGTTGTCTTGTGACTCTGGAAACATAGATTGCTTATGGGATATAGCTGTCATTCAATCGGTTCATGTTGTTTCAGATATTAGCATATTCATATGTTGATCTGTTGGGAATTTTGTTAAGTTGAAACATAAATTATTGAGCAAAGTTAATTTGGTTGGTCTTGCTTTTTTGAATACTACAATCTGAATACATGCATGCTGAATATACTTTAATCTTGAGATTGTAGAGTTTGTATCTAGAGCTCAAAAGACCGAGTTTATTATTTGGCATAACCAATCAAGGAAGAGTATATGATTTAGTAGCAGGACGGCCAAGATTAATCTTGTGCAACCCTACAATTTGAGAGCACAAATTAATCAATTAAAACTTGAGCTTGTTGCTAATCTTAATTGATACATGCCTTTTACATTGTCATACATATTCATGTTTAGAATGTTATTGATTCTATTATTGATGCTTGTTGCTTGTTGCTTCATATAGCTACCATTATATATGTATATATGTAGGTATATATATGTATATGTATGTATGTATGTACACATATATATGTATTGTAATCGCCTATATTGAGTGAAATAGATAGATATTGCACTTTCTTATCTTATGGTATGGTACTTTCTTATCTTATTCTAATAGACCCACAAATTGAGCAAAATGTCATCCGCGCATTCTTCAACACCATCGCCGGAGGCGTCCGCTTCAAAATCAAGACGCCAAGGAAGAGGGCTATCAAAGAAGCCTGAGGGCCGATTTACCATCACACAGGTCGATGTATCTGGGGTCCCTCTCCTTCCTCGCAAAGCAGTAAGCGCATGGAAGAGCATGATCGGAATCGTTGCACGAGAACGAATTGAGATCACATTCAATTCGTGGAAGGACGTGCCTGCGACTCAGAAAAGAGAGCTGCTGACAGAAATTTTGGCATCGTTCGAGATCCCAGAAAAACACCAAGACGCCGTGCAACGACAAGCCTTGCTAGGGGCGTGCAAAGCAGGGAAGAACTTCAAGAGCAAGCTTGTCAAGGACTATGTGGAGAAAGACGAAACACCCTTTCATAAATACCCATTCCTGGAACCACAATGGGAAGAGTTCAAGGCTTCGAAGACGACCGAAGATTTCAAAAGTACAAGTGCGGCGCACAAGGCCCTCTAGGCAAAAAACACACACCCCCACAGACTTGGCACAACTGGGTATGCGGGTAAAATCCCGCAATGAAGGAGCGAGGACGACCAGGCAGCCCTGCAGGACATCGCCCCGCCATTTGCCAATATCCCGGATGAGCGCGCTCGAAATTGGATTAGAGCAAGGTCATCCACAACGACATCGGGGGACGTCTCCTTTCGAAACCCTACAGACCAGCAAGTGTCCCAGTGCCTGGTAAGATATCGATCAAACTACGTAGCTTGTAATTACTCCACAACTTCGTACGAAGTGAAATGACATGTCGTGCTCTTGCAGGAAGAGCTGAGTTTTGAAACTACCCTGGGATCATTCCAGAGAACAAGGGAGAATGATATGCTCTCCACGGTCCTGGGAAACAAGGAGCACCCGGGCCGTACGAGAGGCCTCGGCCTTTACGTTCCTTGGAAACATGGTTTCCAAGATGACTCCGACATGTATCGGCGCAGGAAGAGAAACAAAGCCGAGCGTGATGCACGGCTACGAGAAAAGATCAAGGCATCTCTTAGAGAGGAGCTAATGGGTGAGCTAGCTCATGTAGTTAGAGATGAGGTGCGGAAACATACAGAAAGTCAGCAGGCCGCCGCCACCGCTCCTGTGCTAGCTAGCCCGCACAACCGTCCGAGTAGTTGCGCGTCCAATCCGACGCAAACCGATGCCAGATTTCCTGTGGACGACATCCTGGTAATAATTATTATCTCTCGAATGCTTGCTCCATTGATAGGCCTATTCGACTAGCTAATTCTATATCGTTATGTAGGAGCCTACGAAGTGCAGGCTCCAAGTGAGATATGCCTCCGTTCCCTTGCACGCTGCTTGGGGCCAGGCATATCCGTCTGGTATCGGGGCCATGCTGCACAGTCAAGCTTTAGCGCCAGGCTTCGCAAAAGTTAATATGGATGGTGTGCATGTCAATTTTGAGGTTGTCCCGCTACCGAAGCCCCCCAACGACGAGATCGTGACTCTAGGGCAGGCCATTGGAACATTCATCCAGTGGCCGAAAAGCGACATCTCCCTGGAGGCTTCTTCACCGGTGGCAGGTGATGGGAACGGCGTCCCGATCTTCCAACAGGTTCTGGATAAATTCGATTTGGTGGAGGCGCGACACAAATCGATCCGGCTTCCGAACAACACGTTCCGAACCCCGCAATCGCAGCACCACGTCTCCTCAGGTTATCAACCGTGCACAGCCCGGTTGACCTCGCCAAGAAGGCTAATCCTCGCCTGCGAATCGAAGAACACAAGCAAGAACAAGGAAGAACACAATTGAATTGCAGATGTATTGATTTAGCACTCGAAAATTGGGGTCTCACAAACCGATGAACGGCGAATCTGTTCAAAGACAAATTGATCTAAGCAAAACCCAAACCCTAATGGTGGGGGTGGCGGTTGGATATAGAGGAGTTAGGGGCGTGCAAAACCCCTGGACGCGCCCCTAATGGTGTCGGGACCCGGAGCAACAACTCCACATCCCTCTGTGTTAATCGCACCATCCCAGGAAAAGCTAGTGCACACAGATTGAACAGTGATACATATCATGCATGATAACCAAACTTTATTATAAAGCAAAAGTACGGGCCTTATGGCCAAGTTTACAATAAGGTGGCTTCATGGCCAAACATGAAAAGAAACAGCGGAAGATAAATAAAAGGAGCAGCCCATCCTGCCTTCCCACAAGGCGAATTGACTGTAAGACGTGGCCTATTCGTCGCAATCCTCAACACAGTCGACGTCGTCGTCTTCTGGCAACAATGTTTATAGCAAGGTGAGTACATAAAGTACTCCACAAGTTACACCAGGAGATATAACAGATTTAATGCATGCATAAGGGATTACAAAGGAAGGCATATTATGGTTTATTTGCATAAACAGCATTATTGAAACAAATACAATAACGTAAGTGCAAAAGCTGAAGTTGATACAATATATAAAAACAAGATTTAACAAAATAATAACGTTAGTGCAGGCAACAACCTAACACTAACCTAACCACGGGTATCCCACCCGGACCATCTTTCCAAAAGTTTCACAAATTTCCATAAACCAAATTTTATTAAAACCAAAGTCTAATCCGTGAAAAACCATACTAAGCATGTCCTTGACCGTGGACACGGCTATCCAGGATAGTTTGTTACTCTGCAGAGGTGTACAACTTTACCCACAAGACATGTCCCCCGTTTTGCCACTGGATTAACACACTTCCTTAGGTGTGCGGCCGAGGAGATCATGACAAAGCTGTTCCAATGTTCCATTACCAAATTAGCTACGCCGCCACTAAGGTTTCACCACAACATGAATCCACATGTTGGAGCCCCCTCTTGTGCCATGTGAGACTTCTCATGGCCTACGCAACGCTCACATTTAGCCTATAGCGAAACTAAAATGGAACTTCACAAATTACTTAGCCAGGTCTGTCCCATACCAGACTTGTGGTAGTACGGTGTGACTTTGTAATAGTATTTCACAGACCGGTCCTTAACTGACTTAGGCACCAACCACATACCCCTTGTGCCTGGCAATCAACATTGTGTCACCAAACAACAATGCATACCAGCAAGCACCCACCACTCTAACCATTAGCCTAAGTCTAAACCAAGTTTTCATATTCTGTTTGAAAATATTTCATAATCATTCTTGACCCACCAAAGTCAAGAACACATTCGAAAACTTTATCATTTTATGTGAAACAATTCTTCCCACCCGAATTATTCTAAGCATGGCTAAGCAATTCCATAAAATGTTCTAGTCAATACTAATGTACCAACTAGGTTTTCATCTATGGTGACAAGGTATGTTCGTTCAATTTCAAGATTGGTCATACACAAAGGAATTGGGTATAACTAGAGTTTAAACCGAATTTAAACTAGATTGAATAAAAGTACGCATGCATATTAATTTAAAAACAACATAATAATTAAATTACTGGGATCAACATGGTCAAAGGTGTAACTTGCCTTGCTCGAAGTCTTGCTGCGATTCGTCGAAGAAATACTCTCCGGATTCGTCGTAATCTATACGTAAAGAACCAAAAGAAATTCAAACAAAAATCATATAAAATCCAAAAATTCAAAAAGATTCCAGAAATGGGTAGTTTAGGATTTTAGAAAAAATTAGAAATTTGAACGAGTTAAATCGGAGTTAAAATGAAGAAGTTATGGCCTTCGGAAGTTCTCACGACCACGGCAAACGTGATCGGGCGGAGCTACGACCACGGCAAATGCGATCGGGCGGAGCTACGACCACGTAGTTGACTTACGACCACATGGAAGGTTTACGACTACGCAGGGAAATTACGACTACGACTACACTGAGAACCTACGACTTTGACTACCAGAGAACCTACGACTTCGACTACACAGAGAACCTACGACTTCGACTACACAGAGAACCTACGACTTCGACTACACAGAGAACCTACGACTTCGACTACCAGAGAACTTACGACTTCGACTACACGGATCTACGACTTCGACTACCAGAGAACTTACGACTTCGACTACACGGATCTACGACCACACGGAAGGGTGTTACCTTCGGAAACTGGTTGGCCGCGGGGTGGTCGGAGGGAATCAGGCAGAGTGGCCGGAGACGACGGATGGTCATAGAGGTTCGGTTACGAGTGGAGACGGTCGGTCGACGAGAAGAAGCGGCGGCGCTCGAGTCTTCGGCAACAACGGGGCTCCGGTGGCGGCGTCGCTCGGCGGAGAGGGGAATGGTGGTCGCCGGCGCTTGGGGATCACGAAGGCGTCGTCGGCGAGGCGCGGAAGAGACCAGGGCGGCGCCAATTCCTCGCCGGAGCTCGCACGGCGGCGGACGAGGAAGCACGGGTCGGGGCCGATTCGGTTCAGGGCGGAGGGAGAAAGAGGTGGCGGCGCACGGGAAGGCGAAGGAGGGGATAACGGCTCGGGAAGGAGCTTTATAGTGCAGGGACGGAGGTAATGGGCTCGCCGGAGTTAAGGACTTTAGAAACAGTCGCATAATGGCGAGAGGCTTTAAGCCGACAGAAAACGGACGGAGGTGGGGCGGTTACTAGCGCGCGAGCTTAAGGGCCAATAATGGCTTCGGTTGCCGGCCGAGGGAAGGAGTAACCGAAGCTTTTAAAGCTCGGATGGGGTGTTAAAGGAGGCCGGCCGGTTGGGGAAGAAGGGAAGAAGGAAACTTCTAAATTTCTTTTTAATTTCCAGAAGTAAATTCTCAAGAGTTAATCAAAACTTAGGGAGGGTTAAGAAAAGAAAAAAAATAAAATAAACTTTTTTTTGCTTTAAATTTTGAAATAAAATCCAGATAAATCCAATTAAACTCCAGAAAAACAAATAAATTGCAAATAAAATTTTTGGGATGTTACAAATGGGCTCCAACACGATACAAAGCCGAACGGCCCAAAAGACGGTGGCGCAGCACCCTGACAGATTCTGAATGCCCACTTGTTTTGACGATTCCCGTTGACTCAGAAGGAATTTTGCCATGGGACAAGAGCCATTGGAAATTTAGTCTTTTCAGCTTTCCATACATATGTAGAACGTCCAAAACGGAGTCCGGATGCGATCTGGGCGTCCGTTTTAGTGCGGCCTGGTCCTGGACTCCGAATTGGATTCGAAGTCGGCTTGAGTTGGACCTCCAACATGATTCGACCACCCTTGCTGCACTTGTGCGCCTCGTAGCCCATCTCCAAGTACTTCTAGGTCCTCTCCATGGTTTCTAATCATAATTAAATCATTAGGTAGCAATCGATTCTCAAATGAACAAAAAGAAGTACTTAGGAACGAGCTCACCTGTAAATTCAATTGTCGGGCGCGAGCTCTAATGATTGGTCCTTGAATGTCAAGTGGAGGAGTGTTGTGTGTATCCGAAGAAGTGATGTCCTCATCATCCTCCCCCTCTTGAAGCGGAGTTGTCCTCAACTCGGCATCATCTTCCTCTCCCAAGTATGGCTTCAAATCTGAAATGTTAAAGGTGGGACTAACCCTAAACTCGGGAGGCAACTCAAGTTTATATGCATTATTATTTATCTTCTCAACTATCTTAAAAGGACCAGCAGCCCTAGGCATCAATTTGGACTTTCTTAACTCAGGAAATCTATCATTTCTCAAGTGCAACCACACAAAATCACCCGGTTCAAGTTTAACTTCCTTTCTACCTTTACTACCAGTAATCCTATATTTTTCATTCATCTTTTCAATGTTTGCCTTAGTAGTCTCATGCATTTTGACAATAAAATCAGCACGCTCCTTAGCATCATTATGAACTCTCTCACTAGTAGGCAAAGGCAAAATATCAATAGGGGCATGGGGATTGAATCCATACACTACCTGAAAAGGACTTACCTTGGTGGTGGAGTGTTCCGCTCGATTATATGCAAACTCAACATGCGGCAAACACTCTTCCCACAGCTTCAAATTATTCTGCAAAACAGCTCTCAACATGGTAGACAATGTGCGGTTCACCACCTCGGTTTGACCATCAGTTTGTGGGTGACATGTTGTAGAGAACAACAACTTTGTACCCAACTTGTTCCATAGAGTACGCCAAAAGTGACTTAAGAACTTGGCATCACGATCTGAAACAATAGTAGAAGGCATACCATGCAAACGAACTATCTCTTTGAAAAAGAGGTCAGCAATATGAACGGCATCATCGGTTTTATGACATGGTATAAAGTGAGCCATCTTAGAAAAGCGATCCACAACAACAAAAATGCTATCCCTCCCCCTCTTAGTCCTGGGAAATCCTAAAACAAAGTCAATAGAAATATCTGCCCACGGAATAGAAGGAGCAGGAAGAGGCATATATAAACCATGTGGATTCAAGTGAGACTTAGCTTTTTGACATGTAGTGCAGCGAGCAACAAACCGCTCAACATCTCGCCTCATCTTTGGCCAAAAGAAGTGTGTGGCCAGAACGTCCTCTGTCTTCTTAGAACCAAAATGTCCCATCAAACCGCCTCCATGCGCCTCCTGCAACAACAAAAGACGAACGGATCCAACTGGAATGCATAGGCGGTTAGCTCTAAACAAATACCCATCATTGATCACGAATTTATTCCATGCTTGTCCCTCTTTACAATGCAACAACACATCCTTAAAATCAGTATCAAAAGCATATTGTCCTTTAATAGTTTCAAGACCGAAAATTCGACAATCAAGTTGAGACAACATGGTATAGCGTCGAGACAAAGCATCAGCAATCACATTATCCTTCCCTTTCTTGTGTTTAATGACATAAGGAAAAGATTCAATAAATTCAACCCACTTAGCATGTCTACGATTCAAATTGGTTTGACTACGAATATGCTTAAGTGATTCATGATCGGAATGAATGACAAATTCTTTAGGCCATAAATAGTGTTGCCACGTCTCTAAAGAACGAACAAGAGCATACAATTCTTTATCATACGTGGAATAATTAAGAGCAGGACCATTCAATTTTTCACTAAAGTAGGCAACAGGTTTGCCTTCTTGCATCAAAACACCACCAATACCAATTCCGCTAGCATCACATTCCAGCTCAAAAGTCTTACCAAAATCCGGAAGTTGGAGCAATGGTGCGTGTGTAAGCTTGTCCTTCAAAAGATTAAAGGACTCCTCTTGTGATGGCCCCCAATGGAACACAACGCCCTTCTTTGTCAACTTAATCAACGGTGTCGCAATGGTGCTGAATTCCTTGACAAAGCGGCGATAAAATCCTGCAAGGCCAAGAAAACTCCGCACTTGGGAGACCGTCGTGGGTGTGGGCCAACTCCATATCGCCTCCACCTTGGCTCTATCAACCTCAATTCCCTGTGGAGTCACAACATAGCCAAGAAAAGAGACTCGATCCGTGCAAAAGGTGCACTTCTCAAAGTTACCAAATAAACGTGCATCTCTCAAAGCATTAAAAACAGCACGTAAGTGATTCAAATGTTCATCCAGGGACTTGCTATAAATCAAGATATCATCAAAGTAAACGACCACAAATTTGCCAATGAAAGGACGTAAAACCTCGTTCATTAATCTCATGAAAGTGCAAGGTGCATTAGTTAAACCAAAAGGCATGACTAACCACTCATACAAGCCAAACTTAGTTTTAAAAGCAGTTTTCCATTCATCGCCAAGTTTCATTCTTATTTGGTGGTATCCACTACGCAAATCAATCTTTGTGAAAATTATAGCACCACACAACTCATCAAGCATGTCGTCTAGCCTAGGAATAGGATGACGATACCTTATAGTAATGTTGTTAATGGCTCTACAATCTACACACATACGCCAAGAACCATCTTTTTTGGGAACCAAAAGAACAGGAACAGCACAAGGACTAAGGCTCTCACGTATGTACCCACGGTCCAAAAGGTCTTGGACTTGTCGCTGAATCTCCTTAGTCTCTTCAGGATTGGTCCTGTACGCCGCACGGTTTGGCAAACTCGCTCCAGGGATCAAGTCAATCTGGTGCTCAATCCCTCGAATGGGTGGAAGTCCTGGAGGTATCTCATCAGGGAAAACATCTCTAAACTCCTGCAAAAGGTTAGTGACAGGAGCAGGCAAAGTGCAAGGCATATTATCAAGAGAAAATAAAGCAGCTTTGCACACAAAAGCATAACATGTATCATTAACATCATCAATTTCAGCAAGGTCTGATTTTGTAGCAAGCATAACATAATTTTTCAAATGGAGTACTTGCTGTGTTTCAGATTTATCATGTTCCTTTGGATCATTAGCAGCAGCAGCTCTCGCCCTATCGGCCTCTATAATCTCAGCTGGGGTCAAAGGCAGTAAAGTAACTTTCTTTCCCTTATGCATAAAAGTGTATTTGTTACTACTACCATGGTGTAAAGCATCATTATCAAATTCCCAAGGTCGACCCAATAAAAGAGAGCATGCTTGCATGGGAACCACATCACAATCAACATGATCAGCATAACCACCAATGGAATAATGGACTCGGCATGTTTGCGTTACCTTAGCTTTTCCCGAATCATTTAACCACTGAATATGGTATGGATGTGGATGCGGTCGCGTGGTCAAGCCAAGCTTCTTGACCAAATCAGAACTCACCAAGTTGTTGCAGCTTCCTCCATCAATGATGACACGTGCGCGATGGTTCTTGATTGCGAAGAAAGTCTAAAACAAATTATGGCGTTGAAGCTTATCGGGTTGTTGTACCTGTGTGCTGAGGACTCGCTGCACAATTATGCTCCGTAACGTCGCTGTGGACGCCCCACCAAGGACCAAGTCGTCATCACCACCGCCATTGTCGTCCAAGGCAGTAGCAACATCATCATCCTCCTCAACATCCGAAGTGCTGATGTAGCCTCCATCTTCTGTGGCGATGTATGCCCGTTGGCTAGGGCAATTCTTCTGCACATGACCAAGCCCATGACAGCGATGGCACTGAATGTCGGAGGAGCGGCCCGTGGAAGCCACGGAAGAAGAACTCTTGGCTGGAACCTGCAAAGAATTTTTGTAGCATCTGCAAAGCGTGTCATGGAAGGTGGCTTCGGTGGCGCTGCTGCAATCTTGTTCACAGGTGGTGGAGGAGAACGAAAACTCGAAGAAGACTTGGGCAGTCCTGTCGATGTAGTCGTTCGCGGCGTGTAGAAGGGTCGTCCGGTGCTTGCCTTCGCTGATTCCTTGCGTCCCTGCAATTGTTTTTCTGCAAGCATAGCAAGCTGTTACAACTGGTTGACAGTATTAAATTCTTTATAATCAACAATGTCCTGAATTTCACGCCTTAACCCCCCATAGAAACGACAAATCTTGTCATCCGTGTCCTCAACAACCCCACAACGCATCATACCCTTTTGAAGCTCAGCATAATAGTCCTGAACAGAACGATCACCTTGTTCTAAGCGCTGCAATTTTTTTCTCAAATCAAGTTTATATGTGGGAGGAACAAAACGATTACGCATATCTTCTTTTAACCGCTCCCATGTATCAGGTTGTAAGCGCATGTTACTTAGTTCATTCCACCAGATAATAGCAAAGTCCTTAAACTCACTAGTAGCTTGTCTAACTCTATGTTATTCAGGAACCAAGTGAGAATTAAACTTCTGCTCTACCGTCATCTCCCAATCAAGATATATATCAGCATCATAAAGACCAGCAAAAGATGGAATGGTAAACTTGACTTCAGCAAAAGGGTCGTCGTTACCATGACGGTTTTGGTTATTACCTCCCATACCCTGTCGGTTTTGCTGAAGACGCCGATGTAGTCGTGCATCTTGTGTCGCCCGCTGATCAATGTTGCCATCCGCATCATACACTGTGTCATCATCACGACGATGGCCGTCATTGACAGGTGGCAGGCGTGCCTCCAATGTGTCCATCCGACCAGTGAGGTCAGCCAACCGCCGCTCCACCCGCTCAATGCCTTCCGTGGTGTTCAACTTGGCAATGGCGGCGACGATGGTGTCCATTCTCGCGTCGAGTGAAGCATTTTGTTTGTCGAGCACAGCTTGTAGCTGGCCGCGACTAACACACTCGTTGAAATCGACCGGTGTCTCGTCCCCTTCGTCTCCTGCCATGGTTAGTGGAAACATAGGGAAAACAAAAGGATTATCCCTATCAACTAGAAAGGAAGGCAAAATCCGCAAAGGAAGTGTCTTACCAAGCTCTTACAAGTGTTCTTACCAAAGCAGCAGGTGGTACAACCGGTGGCTGGTTCGTGAAACCATGTCGAGCGTGGGTACGATTGCAAGGGTCAAAACAGTGCTGATCAAGAGTAGGTGTAGCTTGGAAGGCACAATATGGTAGCAATGGAGAACAATCAGTTAATTTCAGAATTGCATAGAATTGAATTATAGTCCGTATCTAGCACTTAGCCTATGTTGCTGATCAACCAAGAATGGAAGAAGGCTAAAATCAAGTGTATGGCAATGTGTAGGAGTGGTAAATACAAGATAATTCAATCCAATGCAATTTGGAATTGAAGAACACAAGGATTGACTCAAAACTGAAAACTGAAGATTTCTGTCCACTGGATAGCACGTCGATATTTTGGCCGTAACTTTTTGTCAGATGCCTTTTTTTCACTGATTCTTTTTTTTCTGTTTTCTGATGGCTTTTTATACATATTTTCTTTTGGGACAACTTCTGAATCCCGACACAGAAATTCGCACAAAAATCACAACTGCTGACTGTTGCAGATTCAAAACAGATAATTGGGTCAACTTTCACCGCACATATCTCTTAACTGCCTTGCTGGAATGACGTGAAATTTTACAGATAGATGGACAATGAATTTTTGAATCTAATGGCTGTGGTCCAATGCAAAACTAATCTCGGAATCAAAAGTTAATGCCATTTTTGGTGGCAGCTGCAGAGAAAGGAAAAATCAGCCGAATTTGGAAACTAGGGTTTGGGGTGGGGAATTTTTCTTTTGTTTGGATTTTTAATGGAACAAAGATATGACCAGCAACTAGACAATGCTATAAGAACACAAATTCAATTTAGCAAACCAAAACTAACAGATTGAAAGGCACAACGGGGTTTGGACAGCGGAATTAATTCTTTTTGTGGGGCTTTTTCGTGGACTCTAGGATGAAAACGAAACAACAAAGGTAGGGTAAACTCAAACCTGAAGGAACACCTGAAGCTCTGATTACCACTTGATGGGAACGGGGTCCCGATCTTCCAACAGGTTCTGGATAAATTCGATTTGGTGGAGGCGCGACACAAATCGATCCGGCTTCCGAACAACACGTTCCGAACCCCGCAATCGCAGCACCACGTCTCCTCAGGTTATCAACCGTGCGCAGCCCGGTTGACCTCGCCAAGAAGGCTAATCCTCGCCTGTGAATCGAAGAACACAAGCAAGAACAAGGAAGAACACAACTGAATTGCAGATGTATTGATTTAGCACTCGAAAATTGGGGTCTCACAAATCGATGAACAGCGAATCTGTTCAAAGACAAATTGATCTAAGCAAAACCCAAACCCTAATGGTGGGGGTGGCGGCTGGATATAGAGGAGTTAGGGGCGTGCAAAACCCCTGGACGCGCCCCTAATGGGCTCCAACACGATACAAAGCCGAACAGCCCAAAAGACGGTGGCACAGCACCCTGACAGATTCTGAATGCCCACTTGTTTCGACGATTCCTGTTGACTCAGAAGGAATTTTGCCATGGGACAAGAGCCATTGGAAAGTTAGTCTTCTCAGCTTTCCATACATATGTGGAACGTCCAAAACGGAGTCCGGATGCGATCTGGGCGTCCGTTTTAGTGCGGCCTAGTCCTGGACTCCGAATTGGATTCGAAGTCGGCTTGAGTTGGACCTCCAACATGATTCGACCACCCTTGCTGGACTTGTGCGCCTCGTAGCCCATCTCCAAGTACTTCTAGGTCCTCTCCATGGTTCCTAATCATAATTAAATCATTAGGTAGCAATCGATTCTCAAATGAACAAAAAGAAGTACTTAGGAACGAGCTCACCTGTAAATTCAATTGTCGGGCGCGAGCTCTAGTGATTGGTCCTTGAATGTCAAGTGGAGGAGTGTTGTGTGTATCCGAAGAAGTGATGTCCTCATCAGCAGGACCAGAAGGGCAGTGCGAACCAGAGCAACATGCACTGGTGTCATCTCCACTACAAGACTTGTCTCCACCACTGCTAGCTGCACCGGTGCTATCTCTAAAGGTGCTATTCTCGCCAGATCAACTTGCACCGCTGCTACCTTTACAGTCGGCTGCCATTAAGTCGACCTACAGCCGAGGCAGCAAGGGCAGCAAGGCCAGCAAGGGCAAAGCAAAGAACACCAACGATGATATCCCGTACCTGCCATTGGCCCGCAAATTCGTGCTTGGCCAGCCGTTGCTCGAGCCCAAGGTCCTCCAACCCCTAGCATATAGTTGCCTGCAATTGCACAAGTGGTATATGGAGCAGTCCAATAAGCCAGAGGGAGAACGGATCTCAAGTGTCACTGTCAAATTCACGCCGCATGATTTACATCACAATCTTCAAGAGTGTGTTTTCGTGGTCGCCTTTGAGGATTTATTCGATCTTTTCACGCTAAACGCTCTTGACGTCTCACTCATTCGATGCTGGACACTGTTAGTGTGTACAATCACAGTCTCTGTTCATGTCATACCGATAAATGTCATATATAATTTGTTGCTTTCGTGTGTATATGTATAGACACATGCTGACTAGAGCTAGAGAAACCAAATCATCGTCGGTTGGTTTCTTGGACCCACACTTGGTCGCCAGGAGTACCATCGACCAGGAGTCATCTGTCGTCGAGAGGTACATTGCAGCAGCACTGCTGCAATACCGCAATAAGGAATATGTACTTATGCCCTTCCATCAGAACTATCATTGGATTTTAATAGTAATTGTACCAAAATGGAACAAAGTATATTACCTTGATTCCCTAAGTAAGAATAAAATGGACTTCACAGTTGTCAGCTAAGTAATCGATAGGTAAGTACATTTTCTCCATATATACCTATATTGTACTTTTCTTTCCTTCCGAATGACTAAGGTTAAATTTTTCGAATCACGTAGGGCGTTCGCGATGTACATTGCAATGGGAGGTGACTCGAAGCAAGGGGCCAAAGGCCTGACACATGCTCGAGATTTTAAGGTATTCGCTATTACACATTAATCAATCCTATGCAATAGTTGGTAGTAATGCCTCTTGAATTAACACATTGCATTTTTTGCAGTGCCACCAGCAGCAGCCGGGCAACACATGTGGGTTCTACGTTTGCCACCATATGGAAGTACTCCTCGATTCCTCGAGGATCACCAATTCCAAGTTTTATCAATCTTCCCATAATTACTTCATACTTATCACGTAATATATATGCACACATTGATATTCCTATCGACAGGCTGCGTTCATCCCGTCAACTGCATTGAAACAGCCCGAACTTTCACACATTCAAGGAGATATGGCGTACTTTCTGGTGGCTGACGTCATAAACCCAGCTGGAAAGTTCCACAACAAACAATGATTTTTGTATTGCAACGTACATCTTTTGTAATTGTATATTTGTTAATGGATATTTTATTTCATTTCAATTAATTGATTTGCAAAATTGATGTTTTATGTTTGTCAAATGAAGTGCGATGTCAATTGGATGTTGTATGTGAATTGGATGTTGTATGTTTGTCAGAAATTGTATGTAATCTGCTTGTTTCAGAGGGCATGGCTAGCATTTCCTGAGGCTAGCCAATAAACAGGAATAGATTTAGGGGTAGAAAATAATATCACAGACGGTTTTTAAAGAAAAACCGTCTGTGATAGCTGAGAATCACAGACGGTTTTTAGTTACAAACCGTCTGTGATTATCAGCTATCACAGACGGTTTTTCTTTAAAAATTGTCTGTGATAACTAGATATCACAGATGGTTTTTAACTAAAAACCGTCTGTGATATTTTCACCACAGACGGTTCGAAAACCGTCTGTGATGACCTCGTATCATCACTGACCCATAAATTCAGACGGTTCACAAAACTGTCTGTGATGACGTTTTGGAACCGTCTGTGATGATATTTTCTGTAGTAGTGTGCTAATCAGTTCTGTCTATTCCGTCAAATATGAACAAACAGATCAACTACTGGTTTAATTTCGTAATAATCACGTCCGATTTGTTTTAACTTAAAAGATTTCAATACGAATTTGCTGCTCACATCTTTGGCATGGTTGCTATGCTTGACCAGATAGCTCCTTGATAGGACTCTTTTTTCACTCTTGTTTAGTCGTGGAAGCACCTAGCTTGGTAGGTGCATTAGTTTACTCTACGTCCAGCAAATTCCATGACGATCGCACTGAATGCACGATAGTACGTGCGTACAGAAGTTCGATGCAATATTATGAATATTATTTAGCTGGATGTATATTTCACCACTCTCAGTGATAAAACTGGCAGGTGTGTCCATGTGTATGTAGACATGGACAGAAAGCAACCTCCACAAAGACCCTTGTGCTATATTTTGTACTTGTCCCTCATGCAACATGTAATTAATCCATGCAGAGCTCCCAAAAAAGCATTTAGCAGTGACACATAATATATAATGCACACTGACAGCGCATAACTACTCTGCGTCTAAGTACACATTCAGCTATGTCTCGCCTCGAGACATGCCTCTGGAATAGACAGATGCTACTACTTGCTTCCTGGCTAACTAACGAGCTCCTCTCAGGAAAAAAAGGAAAGGAGGTTTAGCAAGTTAAGGTTGTAAATCTTAGAACAGGAAGTTCATGGTCAATGGAGTGCAGATTCGTAGGATTGTTGAGGGTAAATACGTGCCCAGACAACAGTCATGGCCCTCGGCTGGGAGAAGATGGTGGAGGCGGTGAACCTGCTCGTCGATTAGGTTGACCTCAAGGCCGGCGATACCAGAAGAGGGCAAAGGAGTCGCTGGCCTTTGTTTGGAAAGGTTTTAGGGCTTTTTTTGTGCCGCCTTTGGTTGTCATTGTTTTCAAGTCACACAAAATATTTTAGTCCCTTTGTTTCTCTCTACACAGTATTATGTGAATTTTAAAAAAGTGTATGCACTTGCACGCTCAAAAGTTACGTTAGTTACATGACTCGTTGGATCATTCGGGTGAATGAACCAGAGAATGTTCTATTGACATTTCCCACTAAAGTGGCAGGGCATACATTTGAACAACTAATCTCAGCATAAAAGATGAAAAGATATCCCTCAAAGTTCGTCATTTTTTCTGTTGTATGGCCTAAGAAAATTTTCATCTGTTGTAGTACCCTATCTTAGATAGCATTGATCTAAATTCCGAAGAGACTTCTCTAGTTTGTTGCACCAGAGAAATCTGTGCCATCATCGGTGCTCTGGAAACAAGGGCAGAGGTATGCATACATAACAACATGCGAAGGGACAGAATCATAAATATCATAAGCACGTATAAAATGATCATGAAATTTGAAAAGGCAACAAGTAAAAGATTGGTCATGTACCAATCTCATGGTTGGTTGGAATTATATAGTAGCACCACCATATTGCGACAGAGCTAAATCCTCGATGCCTCCCAGTCCTACCATGCATCTATCAGATGCAAGAACAGAAGTGTCCATCACTTCTCCATTGCCATATCTTGTATTTCACACCGGTGGATTCTTGCACTCCTCTTCGCTTTTACTTAAGGACATGGCTGCTAGCTGTACAGTGCAATAATTTGTTAATGCTACTCCCTCCGCTTCACAAAAACAAGTCATTTTACACATCGACACGGTCTCTAAAATATAACTTTGACCACTAATTACTATTATAATATAGTTATAAAACTTAACAAAATTATACTACTAGGAAAGTATTTTTAAGACAAATCTACACATATAATTTTCATGTATATAATCTAAATATTTAAAAAGATATCGATAGCCAAAACTTTCAAATATTGACTACATAGATTCTAAAATATTGTTTTTTAAGGGAGTGACTATTGCACAGGCGATTGTTTTTTCTCTTCATCTTCAGTCACTTTAGATGACTGAGAGTGCAACTTCAGGAAGGGGTGAATTAGTACACTGCAATTTTAGATAACTGAGAGTGTAACTTCAGGTGACTGAGAGATAAAAAAAATTTTAGTCAACTATGCAATAGCAAAACCGTTTTTTTAACTGGATGGAGTATTAAATCTACTACTGCAGCACGTGATTCTCTATCCTTCCCACTTTCTAAACTTTCTCAAAAAAAATTGTTCCATGGAGTAACTCACCATGTGCTCGTAACTCAGCTTTATCGGCATGTCCAATAATCAGTGTTTAGTACATATAGTACTGAATATTCCTGTCGGAGCTTTGGATGCATGGAGTATTAATGCACATATAGTACTGAATATACGTATAATCTAGCCATGGAAGGAATAGTGAAAATTGAAACAAACGGAGCTAGCATATCTATAAAATTATCAGTGGCCCGTTGTGGTGTCGAAATGCCTATATCTTGGCATTATGGTTTGAGATATGCCAATCTCTCTATTGCATACTAGTCTCTCCAATACAAATTACTACAAGGTTTTAGCTACAAACACATGGTACAAGTAAAGATTCTGCTCTTACTGTTTAAGAATATAGGACGTTTTAGCACAAAGTCCCACACGTAAGTTTGACCACCACCTTAAATATGAATGCATGTGTTAGTTAATAGCTACAAAGTTATTGTATTATAAAAATATTTTTCACGAGAATATAATGGTATTATTTTCCTATAACCAATCTATTAGCGGTCAAAGTTAGAAAAGTTTGGCAATGTAATGTGTATATGGTTTGTCTCCATTAATGTCTATCACCATTATCAATAAGCAATCATTAGGGCATTTGATGCAAAAATGTTGTCTCGAAAATCCAAAACAACTTTTTTATTTTGCAAATCATAACTAACTTGCTAAAACGTCTATTTTTGACTGGCGGTAGTATTAGTTGCCGAAGGTGTTGCTGAATTATTTTTTCTGGTATAAAAAATGGTCCATAATCTACTTCAATTTGAGTGAGAGATTGGCGGAAAATTTCTGCTTTCAAAAAGAAATCGGTGGAAATGTTCTTCCATGTAGCATGCCGCCTTTAGGGCATCTACAATAGTTAGATACAACCTTGTCTCTAACATATGCTATATCATGTTTAGAAATAACATCTCCAATAGATTGTCTCTAGCACATTCTACAACACCATCTTTTCATAATTTTTTATTTAAAATGGCAGCCAAGTGAAATTGACCGGCCTATTCTCTCTCCCGTGCTACCCCATCCTCCCGAGTCCCGCCAGTCGCCTCTGGCCGATGCCCTCCCCTCCCTCTGGCAGACGCCCTCCCCCTCCCCACTGCCTTCTCCCACCCCCGCCGCTCTCTCCCTCTACTTCAGCCACCGCCCTCTCCATCCACTCCGGCCGCCGCCCTCTCCCCCACCCCGTTGCCTTCTCTTTCCACCCCGCCGCCGCTCCCTCCCTCCACTCCGGCTGCCGGCCTCTCCCCCACCCTCGCCACCGCTCTCTCCCTCCACTCCTTCATCACCGCTGCGGCCTTCGAGCTCCCCGCTGTCGATCTGGCCAAATCGGGCCCACTGGCATCTGGACTATATTAGATTTGAGTAGATCCGGCCAGATCTGGCCCGCCTCACCAATGACAATGGTGCAGCCGCCTCCCTCCTCTCTCTGTCTCATTGGAATCCAGGTCGGCCTCACCGCCCCGGTCAGCGCAGTGCCGCACGGGGGTAGCCTTCATGTTCATCACAATCACTACCTTCTTCGGTCACCATGGCCATCGGCTCCGCCGTGTGGCCGTCATCGTCTTCACCGTGCCTGGTTGCGCCACCGTGTGGGCCCCACAAACCATGTGGGCAACAACGGCTCCTCTCCAACAGTGCTCACGCTGTCTCTTGTGTGTTGGGTTTTGTGATGCACCTGTGGTGTGAGGAAGCGACAACTTCTCTTCTCTCTCATGCTTCTCTCTCCTCCATATCAGATTTAGGGTGATGTGGCAAGCTAACAGACGGCTCACGTGTGACTATTGGAGATGTCCTTAGGTTGTGGCGTTGTGCGCACATAAGCCACTTTGTATTTAGCTGCATAATGAATGGGATTGACTTCCCCACCAGACTCCACTCTACTTACTCTTCCCTTTCTCACGTTACTATGCGAGAGATCACGTAGGAGGTCAAAAATATGTTTAGAGAAATAATTGTCACTTTGGTAGAGTTGAAATTGAATCTTACAAAAAAATTTGAAAATTCAAATTTTAAATTATGCTGTCAGGTTCCAGCGGTCTGACTGGGCCTAGGATGGTGGTCAAACCGATCTTGACCTATTTGTCAGGTCTTGTGCTTTGCAGTCTGACCGGCCTGTGGTTGGCCGTCTGACCGGCATGGCACGGCAGTCAGACTGGCCTGTCAAGAGACCAGAACCTAGACATGTCTGGAGTGTCCAGAGAGATTCTAGAGAGGCCAAACATTTCTAGGGTTGTTGATGATAATGGACGTAAGCATGGTTGAGAAATAGGTTGCTAAGAGGGTTGTGCCTAGATGTTGTGAGGTGCATGTGAATGATATGTGTGATATGGTTAGGCGAACCATGATGGTCTTGAGTTTGACTTATGGCTTGGGAGCTATGAGGGGTTTGAGTGTGTGCATGGCATAGATGCCATTGTTTGTGTTGTGTTTGTGTTGCATGATTTATTTCTTTGACTAACGTGAGTCAAGTGCATAGAACTTGTGCTCGAGATGATTGCTTGATCTTTGGATATGCAGGTGGCTTGGAGAATGTTAGTGGTCAATGACAAGGGACTGGTACTAGACAGGAGAGCTGAGGTCTGTGCGGTCAAGCAAATCCAGGTGAGGCTATGTGACTCAAACAGGAACCATAAAGAAGATAAGGATCATGAAGAGGTGAGTTGGTACATGTGATGTGCCAACTGATGTTAGGACAGTTCAGGGGAATTCGAATGCGTGAAGATGTGACAACTGGTCATTGGATACTATCAGCTCCATATCAAAGCATGTGGAGATGCTTTGAGATGAAGGTAAAGGTTCTTAGCTCATCAATTGTGTCAGTTGGTGATTTTGTGTATTGTGCAGTGCTATGTGATGGTGTGCTTGTCAGTGTTGGTTGTAGAACTCTAGAGCTAGGTTATAGTGAGTAGAACGGGACCAAGACTGAGCTAAGAGAGCTTAGGTTTAGAGCGATCAAGGGATTGGAACTAAGCTAGGGGAGCTGATGTCCAAAGCGATCAAGGTGCCGCTAGAAGATGACTGCGGCTAGTACAGTGGCTACAAGCTGAGAAAACAAGGAACCGGAGCGGAAGCTACCAGTGATGGACATGATGAGTAATGGTAAGGTGGATCGAGACTAAGCTCAGAGAGGAGTTGAGGTTCATAATGGTCAACGAAGCCAAGTGAAGGAGAGCTAGGATTCTTAGAGAGACTTTTGGGAGATAAGTTGTGGTTCATTTGTCTTGAGCTTTTTGTCATGCTTAGACTTTGTGAGTTGCTAAGGAGTGTCTGTAAACATTCATCTCCAAGTATCAATACATATCCAACATTCGTTCAAGTCTTTCTTTTCTTTGCTCAAGCGTTAAAATCTTAATTTGTCTTAGTTTTTGGTGTTTCCTTCCCTCTTATTGATCTTGTTGTGATCCATGATGAGTAAGAGACACTAAAAGATCTTAGTTAATCAATCATTGCCATCTAGATCACCTCCATAGCAAGAAAAAAAGATTATGACTAGTTTATGAGTGTTCTTGAGTAAGATTTGTGATTTTGTAATCATAGGAGTTCTAGCATGAATTCTTGCTTAAATTAACTTGCTAGAATATATGAAAATAGATCTGAAAGACCTCTTACCTTAGATCCTCATGAGTAAAAAGTAATTTGAGTTTTACGGTTTTTGGTGTTCTTAGTCCTTGATCTTCTTCTCTTCAATTTAATGAATCTGGGCCCAAGAACCTTTGTGATTTTTTTATTAGTCCAGGTTTCTATTGCCTTGAATAAGTCTCATGCAAAATTTGACAGTATTTGGATAGAATTTGAGCAAATTCTTAATATTTAAGTTTTGACTCGAGAGGTTTTTTAGATTTGGAACAGGGCACCGGTCAAACCAGCCTTGGACCTATGGTTAGACCGCCCTAGTCTTTGCGGTCAGACTAGACTTGATGGTCAGATCAGCCCATGGATGGCAATCTAACTGGTTCTGTGCTGAAGGTTGTTGGTTTTGTTGGTTTAGCTCTCTAACTTTGTTTTGCTGAGGCTAGTTTATATAATCTAAATTTGGTGGCTTTCATAGTCACTTTAAATATTATTAGGGGAAAAGTTGTGAGAATTATTCATCTATCTCTGATTATCGGTGTCGATCCTACATGAACTTTGATTAATTCTACTTACATGCCATCAAAGCAATCGGTACAGTATCTGAGGTGGCCCTGGTTAGGGGCTAACACTCAAACGCGAAACGAATTTCATAATATAGATGTGGTTATTTTCATGCTCAAGCACTTAAGCAGCCTTGATATCCAGAGGCGAAGCTAGGCCTGGGGCCGCCGGGGCAATGGTCCGAGGACTAGCTGAGAAAATCCTTGTATTGTACTGTAGCAATCAATAGTGAAGGTCTTGATTTTTTTTCTTTGTAAAACAATCATGGTGCACAGACAAAAATTGAGCTATTGCCTATTGCTGAAGTGTAGTTACGTTTGCAACAAATTATTGCAAGCAACAATTTTTCTTGCATCAGCTAGCTGCAGAAGAGAGCATGGAAAATTGGGGAAGACAGAATCACGTGCTCACGAAAGTTAGCAGCATGTCATGAATCACTACATTGAACGCTAGCAGGGTTGAATGGTTATAAAATAACTAATAAGAGAGCATGACAAGTGACCATAGACAAAAGTGAGAGATCGAAGGAAGAAATGTAAACTTGTAGTTGTGTTTTGTTGTCACAGATGGTTGGCTTCGGAGACATTGGGAAGAATTTAGCTTCTTCTATCGTGCTGCTATCAGCAGTGGTCTGTGCCAGGGTCCTGCTACAGAGAACATTGCGAATTCTGTTTCTCATAGATTATTTTCCATCACAACTTTATTATAACTCTTGTACTTTAGGGCTAAGTTCTCTCTAAGTACATTACATTATCCTAGTGAACATCTTTTGGGTCATATTCCTTATTGTTTTCAATCGGGATACCTTCTTCGTTGCTAATACTGAGATTAGCTATCCAAATTTCTCTAGAACATCCTCTAGTTCATTCAAAGTGTCCGATAAGTTAAGGTTTGCTTTTGAGTATGCAAATAATATAAATGCCGTTCTAGTTCTCTGCATATTGCTGTTACACAGAAAAATAAAGGGCTAAAATCTGCCTACTAACTCATGTTGCTTCAAAACAAAAGAAAAGCAATCAAGCACAACTAAATTCAGGATGGAAAGTAACGTTGCAAGAATGATTGGGAGAATCATGTGCTCAACGAAGCAGCAAGAACAGAGTTTTCTTCTTTTTTTCTGTTTATCTACATTGAGCGAGTAAATATGAGGAAATGGACTTCCTACCTGTTTCCTCCTTTTTCTTCTTGCAAATTGGACAGTGAACAAAAGCTAGAGAACATGTCTTACAACTGATTGTTGTTTTACGATTTGTACTATATGTAATTAATAAACTCTTGAAGAAAATTTAATTAATAACTTTTTAACATCAAATGGAATATTTGGAAGATAAAACCTTGAGATATCTATGGCAAATTTATCGTAGAACTAATTCCATCACAAGAGTAGGGAAAAAGAAAGCGGAACAAAAGATAACATAGTTAATAAAACCCACTACCTATTGCATAGCGCTGAGAGTCTTCTCATCCCCAAAAGCTAGCTTGTAAGATGAGGAACTCCTTTATTTTTAAGTTAGGTCTCTTGTCATTCCACAATTAACGTGAAATTATTCTAGCAATCTACCTTTTCACATATTGGTATCCTTCAGCTGTTCACCGTCCGCTTGACCATACATCGATGGTGCCTTAGGGTCACGGTCCATCGGGATTTCACACACTAGTGTTCATTGGGACAAAGATGCTAGAACCGGGTTTTGATACCATTTTGTTGAATCATAAGAGTTTTTTTTTATCTCTAAAAGGCAGTTTGTGAGGTGGGAGACTCCACTTTTAAGTTAGGTCATTTACTCTTTCACAACTGATATGAGACTATTCTAACAGTTCACCACACCAAAAGTAAGCAAATGGTTAAAATAGTAATAAATAAAAGAAGTAGAACAACATTGAAAGTTTGTTAAGTTCTAACTTATTAATACGATGATGGTGCTAAGTAAGCTGTAGAAATTTTATGTGATTAAAATTTCACTAACCAGTGAAGCGCTATTCTAAAATTCAGCATTTGGAGGATAAGAACAAGTAATTGAGGATAATTAACTAACAAGCGACTCACCCGAATTCAGAATCTATCTGTATACTGATCCAGATTCTAGTGAATTTCGTTGAGGAACTGGGGTCTGGGACTTTTTAAAAATTTTCTCTGGGATCGAACCCTATTTGTTGCACACATTGAACGAACTTGTTGTATGTGGTGTTCAAAAATGTTGCGCAGTTTTGGGGGACCATCTGACGGATCCACACACTAGCAAATCCCTTTTAGAATTTATATTTACTTTTTCATATTCTGTAGCAAGGTCTATAAATAGATGGCCATGAGTTCATTATAAGATAAGATCCAGAATTAATACATTTAGCCAATTTCCTCTCAGTTTTTCAGAAACCCTAGATTGAATCTTGCCTGGGGAGATTCGTCCAATTTATCTCTCGCTCTAGCTGTTCTATTTTCTTGATTCAAGGCTGCTGCGCCTAACCCGCTGTATTAGTTGCTATAGGAGTGGAGGTTGAGTTCCCGTCCGACTGCACGGTGTACCTAAGCACTGCCATACATCCGATCCGAACTCTCAAACTAGAATCAAGAGATGAAGCAACAGTTCTGAAACCTATAATCGCAGATGTGTCTGAAGCTAAATCGAAAGTAGAAAGCGTCGGGGACAGCGATCTACCAGAATTTGTCGGTGGTCTTTCTGTTGAGAATTTTGTCGATCTGCTAAATTTTTTTTTAGGAAGCTATGAGCTTTCATTAAAAGGAAGAGCCATGGATACAACCAGCTCTTAGGCTGTTAACTAGAAACTAGGGCAAAAAAGCAAACAAACTTGCGAGTTTCGTTGTGTACAAACGTACTTAGCACAACAGTGAACCGCGAAATTTGCTGTTCTCCTAGCAAGATGAACAACAAACACACCAAACCAGAACTAAGTTCATAGACATCATGAAGGATTGCACTTATCGTAGATTTGCATCTTCGACAGTTCTTCCAGAAATTCATCAATTCCTAACAATCCATCTCTATGATCACCAGACTAAAACCTCTTTGACAAGCAAGTTTCACGCCATCACAGAACGCCAGTACTTCGATAACCAGTGGGTTTGAAACACCCTCGTATAACTTGCTCCAAGAGCCAAGCAACACCCCCAGCATGTCCAGAGTCCAGTGCAATAATTATCCATTCTATTAACTCTACTACTGCAGCACTTGATTCGATCTGTCCTTCACACTTTCAAACTTTCTCCTTTTCTAGATAGCAAAGATTGTTCCAATATCTCGAAAGATACAACACAATTGAGTAATGGCCAACGCTAAACTGTTGTTGGCACACTTGGTTGAGCGCATGGTTCTCTGAACCACCGTCCTGTCCACATAACATCCATGTGCAAATGCAACTCCAAATGTAGTTCTAGTGCATCATCTATTGAGCACACTTAGGCAGCACGAACTTGTCTCGTTGCCCCTTTTATTTTTCCCCTGTTGTTAATTTTTGTTCTTGCATTCTATAGGAAAAATTGCTGCGGAAATTTGTAAAGGAAATTTCATGAAAAAAATCCTCTGAACAATTTTTCAAAAGAAAATTGACAATTAAAGAAAACGAAGTGGAGAGTAACCTCTCCTATTATGCTAAATTAGTTGATGGGACAAAAAATCTTGAAATAACAGAGTATGAATATCTATGTATGATTTGTCTGCTTCATAAATTAATTGACAGGAATATTGTGGTTGCCTTTTAGCCAAGATGTTATCCTGAATTCACCATGAAATAGGCACTCTGGTTTTCTTTCTTGATCAATTATCTTTTCTTTTCAAGTCACATGAATTAGTAGTAGTAAGATTTTAAGTCCCTTTGCTCCATATATGTGATACCACCGCACTACCACCTCCTGCGCCTTTTCTTCTCTCATATTCTCTTCTCCCGCGCAAGTCAACCTCCTCCCCCACTGCTCTTCTCAAGCGACGGTGACCGGTTGGCGGGGGTTAGGGTTCAACACGGTTACAGAGGGATTCACCGAGACCTCGAGGTATACAGGAAAGGGGTGGGGAGATTGCGGTCCAACGATGGGCGATGGAGTGGCGAGTAGCGAGGCGGTGGGTAGCGGCGGCATGGCAAAGACAACAACGAGTTAAGGTGGGTAGAGCCTGTGGCAAGGCAGCGAGGCCCCCGCACGAGGTGGCGCTCGATGGCACCAAGAGCCATGGGGGAGGTAGGACGATGGGGCGGGGGCGATAATGGAAGGGGACGCCGGAGAGAAAGAAGATGGTCTCAACAGTGATGGGGAGCGTGTCAGTGGAGAGCGGTGACCTAAGGGGAATCGAAGGTGGAGAAAATGAACGGTGGGGGTGGTGGTCAAGGGCGGAGCCAGAGGTGGAGGCAAAGATGGAAGGGAAACCAGAGATGGAGGTTGAGGCATTAGCACGGTGCGACTAACGCGCTTCAAAAAATGTAATCGCAAGAGCCAGCCTAACTCCTTGCATCATTCAAATGAATGAACCAGAGGATGTTCTAGAGACATATAGGCTTTTGTCAATGGCTTTTGACTTTAGCATATAAATAGTAATGGTTTGTAGAGAAATTTATAGAGAGATATACACTTACATGCGATTTTGGTCTATATAAATGAAGTCATTGTAATGTGAAATATAATCAACTAGTAGACACCATCTTAAAAAGACACTCTATTTAAAAGTTAGGTATCATAGAAAAGTCATTTACTATAGAAAAAACACCTTTAAGATACTCTGCCAAGTGCTAAGAGCATCTCCAGCAGGGCCCCTACTTGAGCCCTCAAACCTCATATTTGAGGGCTTGAGGCAAAAATAGAGGTCCAGCAGGGCCTCTACTAGAGCCCTCAAAAGTAGGGGCCCTCAAATCTCCCCCTCGAGCCCTCATTCCTGGGGGTCTGGAGGGAGCCCCTATTTTTCTGTTTTGACGATTTTCCACTCGCGCCGCGCCGCCTTCGCCCGGTTCCGCGCCGCCGCCGCCCGCCTTCGCCCGGTTCATCTTCCCCTTCGACGGCCTGCCCCCGCCCAGATCTCGCCACCGCCCGGCAGCCCGCCCCTGCCCGGCCGCTCGTCTTCCCGCTCCCCGCTCCTCCGTCGACTCTAGGCCGGCGGTGGAGGAGAAAAGAGGCGCCAGTGGCCGAAGGGGTGGGGGAAAGAAGGGAGGTGTGCGCGAGCATGAGCAAGGTGGTAGAAGCTCACCTGAGCTACCGGGGCGGCCGGAAGGAGGCCGGGTTGAGCCGGCGACGAGCACGGGCAACGGCGCGGGGAGGCGACCGTGGCAGGGGAGCTCGCGTGGCGGAGGACGCCGGCTGGCGGTGGGGGAGGCTGCAGGGTGCCGGGGTGCGGCTCCCACCGAGCGGAATCGGTCCGGGGTCGACCGATGGGGAGGCGGCGGTGGAAACCGCGGCGGAGTGGGTGGCCGGCGGGAGGCGCGCGGCGAGGAGGGGAGCGTGGAGAGCGGCGGCTGAGAGGAGAGGAGGAGGCGCGGGTGGAGGAGAGGAGGAGCGCACGGGTGGAGGAGAGGAGGGGTAGAGAAATTTGAGAATGACGGGTGGGCTCTACATGTCATTCTCAGTTGGAATGAATTTGAGGGCCCTGATTTGAGGGTTTCTGCTGGAGTTCAACTCAAAAAACAGGGCCCTCAAAAGTAAGGGGAGCCCTCAAATCAAAAGTAGGGGCTCTGATTTGAGGGCTCCTGCTGGAGATGCTCTAAGGCTTAAATTTGAACAGCTAATCTCAGTCCCAGGGACAGACCAAACAATGTGTCCATTAAAAGCACCGTGCGACACATTTTTTTGTCATTGCATGGCCCAAGAAAATCTAAACCTGTTTGAGCACCCAAACTTGGAGAGCTTCAATTAAGTCCTATATTGCAAGAGTTATACTTGTGATAGAAATAATATATGAGAATTCTCTACTTGATGCACCATACCTTCGCTTACTCCTACAAAGTTCCATGCACTGTAAAACCAGAGTAGAGGTGAACAAACATGCTAAGGCATTAAAAGTGAAGAAATCATCCATTATCCAGCCGAAAACCAGGTATAACATGATCGCAAAACCAAAAAAAGGGGAAAAAAAAGAAAAAATTGATTCTTAGGTGACATGGAGGTTATCTTCTACGTGCATCGTCCGAATCATCATGTGTTGACACTGCTCTGGAACGATGGAGCTAAATCCCCTATGCCTCCGAACCTACCATCTACGACGCACACAAAGACACGATTGTGCTTATCACTTCTCCTTTGCCTCTCTTGCACATCATTCTGTGGCTTGTTGTATTCCCCTTTGTCGTTATTTTAAGGCCATGCATGGCTAGTGTTTAGTGCAATAATTTATCAAAACTAATTGATTGGGTCCGGATCTACTTAAGACTTATTGTTACAATAACTAGCTTTTAAATTATATACTTTTTAATGTAGAGTTTATAAATCGATTGTAGTAAACATTGTACTAAGTTCAGCTATACCGGCCAAAATTACATGTAACCGTTTTTCTCTTCATGCTGTCTCTCGCAAACAGTCAGAATTCAAAAGTTATAAGCCAAAAAATCATAGCCAGTCTAAAAAAAACACACCTATTAACTCTCCTAGCTCATCGTGTGATTCGCTATACTTCCCACTTTCCTAACTTTCTCCTTTTGCAGATAATTAAAGAAAAGTTGCATGGAGCAATTCACCACATGCTAGTAGCTCAACTTCAACGATATGGATCTAACTTTAGGCATCGTATGTCTTTGGGTGCTAGAAGGAACTTCCAGTTGGAGACAAGATGCATTGATGCACATGGTCTATTCTTTTTTTTTTTGACTTATAGTTATGATTTATAATTTATGATTAAAATTTTTGAATTTTAGTCTATTCATGAGAGATTACGAAGAGAGATACTCGTTTGTAATTTTGACTAGTATATATGTTGGGTTTTTAACTTGTACTACAATTAACTTGTAGATCTCATCTTAAAAAAATATTTCGTTTGAAAGTTAGATACTGTAGCAAAAATCAAAAACCGCTTTTAAAACCACAAAAAATAGGCCCTTATTTTTGGACTGCTTGTGATCTCATCGTGCGATACAGAAATAAACAGAGCATATTCGCTAGGAAAACCCTTAAGTTTGGAGAATAAGAAGTCTAATCTTGGGTGCTCAATTTGCATTAAGAGAATTAATATCAGCTCTTCTTGGCTTGAAAGTGATTTGCACTGGTTTCAATATTTGCGGGATGAGAAGTACTCCATAAAACTTTGAAGGAACAGAAGTAGACTTTTTTTCTCGGGAACGCACTATTTAATTTAAGTTCATGTAAAGAGCTCGCCGGATTTGCAAGCTACTTTGTATCATATAAATCACACAAATAGTCCAATGAATTAAGTTTCTGAAAATAAATTAGGAGGTGTTTAGTTTGATGCCTAATATTATCACAACTAACCTTAGCCGCGCCATAATTTTGTGAGGTAGTTGTTTAGTTCATTACCATAGCTGTGGCTTGCCACATTTTTTTTAGCCCTATGGTCTACGTGTTATAGACTCAGTTTGACTAACTTTGCCTAACTTGTGGCCACCATTTGGTTGGCCACAACTTTTATGGCGTGCCACACTTTAGCTAAGTCTAGTTATATCAAAGTTAGCCATACGAACTAATTGTGCCCTTAGTCCTACCAAAAACTAGCTTTAGTCTTCGTTACTTGTGCTCTAGCTTTTATTCATTATGCAATTTGGAAAATGAAATAATTTACGTGATTGAACACGAGTATTTTACCGTTACTTGTGATCTATTTTGAACTTTTAGAATTGTTTTCTTTCGTGATTGGTTGCCTCTTCTTTTCATGTCACAAATTAATAGTACTCTCTCCGGCCCAAAATACATTAATACTCTATCCAAACCAAAATAGATGATGTTTTAGAAAGTTTGTTTTGCAAATACAAATATGTCATTTTGGGTTTTCAATTTTTTTTGCATACGTGGCCCCTGTGGCATTTATTTGCACATCTGGCCCCCTAGCTCTTTTTTTTCGGGATTTGGCCCCCTGTCTAGCACGGATGAAACCGGTGCTCGACAGCTGACGCCTCATACGGCCCCGTAGCGCGGAAGGGGGCGGCCGGGCGTGGAAGGGCACGGCCGAGGGCAAGGCCCACCCACTTTCGGCGCCAGGGTATCTCCAATGGTCTGAGTCAGCTAGCTATATGCATGTACACATCAGCATATATCCTATGTGGAGGAAAGAGAGTATGCAAAAAAAAACCGAGCCAGCTCTTCCTTAAGCACTAGTCTATAACGCCAAACGAGGCAGCCTTTATAAATTCTGTGTGTGCATGTAAGCATCAAATAGCTATCTTTATAGATAGTTCTTTAGAATGCTAGCTTTAGTGTATACTATATAAATAATGTGGAAGTCTTATAGTTAGTTGCTAGATAGAACCATTGGAGATGCCCTGAACCGCTTGAGGTGCTGGCTACACCGCCCGAGCGCAGAAAGCGCTTCCCGCACAACCCGGCTGCATGGAGTGGCGGCCCTTCTCGTGCCCCCTGTTCGTGGAAGGTAGGAGGGGGGCAGGGGGCACGCGGCACGCCCATGCAAGCAACCCGATAGTGTAATTTACTGCTGTAATTAATTAGTGTAATTAAGGTTAATGAATTAGTGTAAGAAATGGTGTGATTAATTAGTGCAAAAATAAAATTAAGGGGTATCGTTAGGGCAGTCCCAATGGAAGAAACTGACACGATTTCCATAGCACAAGAAATCATCTATAGAAACTATCTTCCACAGTGAAGGTGTCTTCGAGTAATAATTATTTTCTCTTTCTCTCTCCCAACTCTATCTTCTTCCTCCAATGAGAGTGTGCCACGAGCCCCCTAGAAACTGGTGGTTTCTTCCCAATGGCGATTTCATAGTTTCTTGGTGCATTGGGTGGAGTGAAGACCTGATTTCTTCATGAGGAAACCGTTTCTAGGATTTGTGCTCTCTTTCATCATTAATTACGTTGCCATGTCAGCATTTTGCTTACGTGACAAGTCATTTAATGAGGTTAGAAACCATCATCAATACACCATTGGGACTGCTCTTAGAGCGTAAATAGTTAAAAATAATTATATTATTTATAAGAATTGTGTAATTTAGTGTAAGAATTTAGTTATCCTACGGCGATTAAATTATTTTGAACGCATCGGATTATTTGTTTAATTTAGTGATTTTACCAGTGATTAATTTATTTATATGTCTTAGATTATTTTCGCATTCTCCCCGGTCTCTCTCTATCCCGTGCGTTCCCACGTTATCAGCAAGACTAACTTAGTTATTTTCAGATTAGTACAACTTAATTGCTATTGAATTCTTCATGTATAATTTTCAATTGTTGCGTACTATTCTAAATCGTCGTGTGTTGTTTGAAATTCTCGTACGACAATTAATGTATTCTGATAATGCCAAATAATTATGAGTGGGTTTGTGCGAAGGGTATCTCCAATGGTTATAGCTAGCAACTAACTATAAGACTTCCACATCATCTATATAGTACACACTAAAGTTAGCA
This sequence comes from Dendrocalamus latiflorus, assembly GCA_017311315.1. Taxonomy (NCBI): domain Eukaryota; kingdom Viridiplantae; phylum Streptophyta; class Magnoliopsida; order Poales; family Poaceae; genus Dendrocalamus; species Dendrocalamus latiflorus. The sequence goes on from CM029641.1 coordinate 13,877,716, forward strand.
TTCTAAAGAACTATCTATAAGGATAGCTATTTGATGCTTACATGCACACACAGAATTTATAGAGGCTGCCTCGTTTGGCGCTATAGATTATCTCTAGAGCTGTAGAGAGTTGCGTTCTCTTTCTTCATTTAATATCTTCCACGTAGGACAGTTGATGACATGGACTCTCTTGTAGATAGCTGCTATAGACCCATTGGAGATGCTATGTGTGTAACAAAATGAACTGAATATTTAAATGCAATACATCAATCGAATCAGTGCACACAACATTTTAACATACCAATATCACTTAATTTATTCTAATAATTATCTTCGAGGGCGAGCGGGCACGTGGCGAAGCGGCCCCACGAGCACCGCGCTTTCCGCGGATGGGGGGCGTAGAAAGCGCCGAAGGGCCCACGCGCTGAGGTGGCTTGGGGGGAGGCAGTTCCTGTGCTTCCATCGCGCGGACAGTGCCCGGCCAGCTTGTGCGTTCCGATGGCGCGGAATGATGGCGGCCCAGCCACCGCCCGCACCGGTCCTTCCCCTTTCGCGCTCGGCGGTTCTCCGCAGTCAGGGCAGACCTTCCACGCTCCGAGGCCGCACGACGCGCCATGTGTCGAGCTCCACTACTTCCGCGTTCGGGAGGAGGCCACATGTTCAAAATGATTTCCCGTAATTTTCACTTAAGCCCCAAGGACCAAGAATTACTAGGATCGACCCTGGGCTATTGCCATGTTCACTTGATTCAAAAGTGCGAGTGTTAACATGAAGTTCTCATAGAATCATAGAAAGGATATCCATGACACAGAATTCTCTAGTTTGTAATAAGTTAAAAGCTAAAAGTCGCAACAAAAAATCTAAACCCATAATACTTTTGAATATGACCTGAAACTGACTTGTGCTTCTAACAAATCAGAAGCCCTCCGTGGAACTTAACAATGGCTTGTGCTAAAAAACTTGGAAACCCCCAAACAAACTAGTTTCAAAGGAGCTGTGAAGAGAAGTTAAAAGCAAGCTTTTTGGAAAATGAATTAAAAGCTGAAAAAGCTAGCAAATAGGTACTTTTGTGACCTTTAGTAAGTTAAAGTTAAGGCAGCTTTTCAACAAAAAAAACAAAAAAAAATAACTGCAGCCCCCGTACAGACCACAGGACTTCAGCTACGAATAAAAGCACTTGAGAAAACAAAAGATTACCAAGAAAGCACTTGAAAAAACAACAGTGACAAGGGAAACAGGATACGCTAACAGTAAAAATAGGTAGATAGACAGATGTAGCAGCTTGTTCGAGGCCGTCACAAAACAGAGGAAGCAAAATCTGAGCGGCACGGAGAACTGCATCGATGTCGCCAACCTTCAATCCAAAGCTGAGCCACCAATCTAGGCCCCCTTTGTTCTGCAAATTGGCTTCTCAACCGAACAAAGATAAAAACAGACAAACAACACGCAAACGAAATCCGAGAACGAATCAAAAGAAACGAATCGGCTATAAACCAAATGAAGAACAAATCTATCTAAGAGATGTAAAAATAATTGAGACGAAATCGGCGACGCACAGAACAGACAGACGTCCCAAAGGGCTGGATAAAGGAAGTTCTTGGGAGCCGAATTGGGGGGAGAAGAACTGAAGAGGGCGGCGGATGGAGGCATGGTTCATCGGGTTGGGCATTCTCCGTATACTAGAGATGGGGAGTTCTCGGCCTCTTCTCATGCCATGTCAGCATTTTTACAAAAAACGTATTTTTAGCAAAACGTATACATATTTTCAGAAATTATGTATGGACTCTTAGATTTTTCAGAGAAACCCTCCTTATACTCGATAGCGCCCAACGATTTTTCTAAAATTATGTACATGTCCTTGATTTTTAGCAAAAAAAGACTTTAGATTTTCTGGAATTACGTACAGATTCTTACTTTTTGTAGAAAATATTTCCCACAAAATATCGGCTCTTTTACTTTAGTCCACATGATAGCTAGCACGGCGTGATGCCGCGCTACTGCTGCTAGTTTTTAGGAGGTGGGAAGGATTTGTTCGGATAAAAACCCTAGCCAAGCCTACTTATGCCTTATGCTTCTCTGTTTTGGGCCCACGGTGCAGGGTCAGAGGACCGTCAGTTGGGATGGGTTGCGGGCTTGCGGCTAGGAAAAACGGGCCGGGCCAGCCTGGGTTCAATTGCTGCTTACAAGTCTAGAATGCAATTTCCGGCTCTTAGGAACAGTCCAAATAGCTAAAAATTATAAATTGTAGATAAAAATCATAACCTGCCAAAAGAAATGAGCTATCTCCTGTGGGTAACCAATCTCCAGTTGAGTGTGGTTGTCGTTAAACTGAAATTTCAGTTGCCGTTTGCTGGAAAACCACATCTAGAGGTAGCAAAATTTATTAGATCCAGATTTTGAACGCTAGTATGTTTTCTTACTTGCAAGTAATCCGTGGATGGAATATGCGGTAATTCTTTGATTTACGCGCCTGTGCAATAAGTTATCTCCCATAGGTAACCATCGGATAAGGCGACTACTTGTTTAGGGAGTAAAGCATGCACTGTGTCATCAAAATAATTCATGCAGAGCGTCCAGATATCAGTCGAGATACAAATTTGAGCTGGCTCTCAAGACATAGAATTATGATGTCTCTAGGTTCATGATATGATGCATTTGTCGCAGATATTGGGTCAATTCTTTTAAACTATGACTTATTACTTTTAATTTAAAATTTTGAATTTTAGCTGTTCAAAAGAGAGAGTACGAAGAGCCACACTTATGTGTGATTTTGACTGATATAGATGATTTGTTACAGTGTCTGCTACAATGAACTTATAAACCATGCTTAAAAAAACACACCGTTTGAAATCTAGCTACTGTAAAATAAATCAAAAAAAAAAACAAGCCCAAAAGAACCAGCCACATTTAGTGTTGGAAGAATATGGACTCGTAAACCTGACCGCATAACCAATATAGGAATGTGTCAAATAAGTTAAATCTAGATTTTGGTTGCTAAGTATATTTTATGCTTGCAGGTGAAATTAGTTTGAATATGGAATAAGGAGTAATTCTCCCATAGGCAATTACATGTGTTGCACAGAGTTCTTATTTTATAGTACATTCTTAGCACAAGTGAATACGCGTTAAGTGATTGTACGTCGCTTGACACGCAACAAATGGTTTTTATTGTTACCCCTTACATCCTTAGATGCTCCTTTAAATGGCTTAAAAGCCGACTTCTGATTTTTGCTATTGATTCTTGATTATAATTGTACTATTGTGGCTATTAGTTTTTTCTAAATTATAAATAAAAAATTTAAAAAATATGAGAAAAATTAAAAATCACTGTTATATCTTTTGAAGTAATGCAAAGGAATAAGAGAGGTAAAAACAAAAACAAAAAGTAGAATAAACTAAAAAGCAAATAAAAGATAGAAATTAAGATCCAAGTGGTAAAACTGAATATTTTAAGCCATTTAAAGCAGGACTTTAGTCATCGACAAACTAAACAAGGCCTTAATTTCATATGTCCATATGTTATTTTCAACGAAATCAAGGATCGAAGAGTTGCTTACGTACACCAACAAAATTAAAAGAACAACAACTTTTGCACACGTCATTTAATCTCAAACGGAAACGGGAAAGCCATAGTCAACGACCAGCCGAGCCATAAACACGTCCGTCCGTACCCAAGCTACAAAAATTGCCGAATCATCCCCCAATTCCTTTCCCCTTCCCTCCTCCCCTCCCTGCGAACAAAAACCATGGCCGTCTCCTCCTCCTGCTGACTCTCCAATCCATGAGAAATCCCGCGGCAGAACCCGATCCTGCCGCCCGAGGATGTCCCAGTCCGACGTCGTCTACAGGTGATTGCCCTCAATCTCGCCGCTGATTCCATGTCCTTGGCCCAATCTGTCCGATTTGGCGTGGTGGGAAGTTGGGGGGATTCGGGACGGGTTCTTGTAGTCCCGGGCGAATTGGGGGTGCGTCATGCTCTCAGATGCTGGGCTGCTATGCTATGTAGGTGGCTTTCCGAGGATTCTTGGCTTTTGGAGTGGGAATCTTGGTGTCCTGTTAGTTTCGGAATCAAGCACCTAGAATATATGATCTGTAACCTTTATTGTTGATTGTAGGATTGTTTTACCCGGTTACTTTATTTTGCATATGTTGAATTGTAAAAATGAGTGCAATTGACACCTAGTGAGAGAAGTCACAGTTTACATGTGCTTGTTCTACAAATTGGGGTGCTTTGGGGGATAGAAGTTGATAGGGTGATGTACAACGTTTGTAAGTAGAATGTCTAGTGGATAGCTTGATGGTCAACCTTGCGGTATGAAGAAGATTGTGGTGCCGGCGTTGTGGGAGCGCAATTAATTTCTAGAGGGGGTATAATTAGCTATCCATGCATCGCTTTAGGGCGTTATCGGACTTCTTGGGGATTCTTCTTGCAAGATTCTGTTTCATGGACAGTCATGTGAATGTATTACACATGGACTTGCTGGCGTGACCGTATGAAACTGGAAATTTTGTGATCGTCGCAGAGTTAGTCCTTTAAGCACCAAAAGAGAGCTAGAACTGCAATGTAGCTGCAATCCGTCATTGGATCACACACCAGTTCACATGATATATATATTACAGTCTTATGATCGGCCAATGGAAATTTGCGACATTGTAAAAGTAGAACGTAAGAGAGGCATCACCTGAGATTCTTATTTGTATTTTTCTGAATTCTGACTTTTTTCTTTGGCGTGGCATGTTTTGGTTTTAATGTTCTTCAATAATGGCAGTGATATAGGTGGGTTTACGTTATTGATTTAACATATAAATTTTTACAACAGTGAACAGTCTATTGAGTATTGACTATTTCTGCCAGTAATGCTTTGCATTGGTGCAATTGTGCTTTATCGATGTTGCAATAAAATATTGTGCTTAATGAAATCTTGGCAAGGCTCAAGAGTCGATACAAATTGTATGAGAAATTGTTCTCCAGTACTTTCATTTTGTATGTAAATTTATCAGAATACTTTACTCTACTTGTATAGTGCCTTGTTAGAAATCTTATTTGTGCTGTGATTATTGTTTTGATAAGTACTGAGATGACACGGATTGTCTGGTTTTCTTGCATGTTCTATCTCATAATTCTGACACCGTACTTTTATATAACCTATTAGATTGCAGCCACTGGAAATGTTAAACCATAGATGCATCTTAAAACTTTAATTATATTATAAAATCCAATCTCTACTTATTCTTTATTGATGGGTTGCTAATATTATCTTATACAACAAATGATAAGAAGCATGTATTTCCTTATCAAGAGCAAGACAAAGCCTGTAAATGGAATCAAATTGGACTAGAAAAGTAAATGTTAGACTATTATTGTTAAAGTTTGTTTTGAAATATGCCATTAATGGAACCATAATTTTCTCATTGGCCGCTTGCTTCACCTGCCAAATCCACTAACTTTTGATTTTCTGGGGTTATTACTAATAGCAATATACATATAAGAAATTATTTAATCTCTTTTTTTTTTGTAATTTTGCTGGTTAGAACTTGTCTATGAATTATGGAAGCCTTTTGGCCAACCTGTGGGCCTGTTCTTTACAGCTTTTGGCTTCCGGCTTTTGACTTTTCTACATTAACTAGCTTTCAAACAAAGTGTCTTTTCAAGACGGGGTCTATTAGTTAATTGTAGTATACACTGTAGCGACTTCGTTTATATCGGCAAAAATCGAATGTGGGTTTTTGATACTCTGTAATCTCTCTCATAAACAGCCCAAAACCCACAAGCTGCAGCTATAAAGAACAGACCCACATGTATTATGTTTAACCTTTAGTTATTAGCATCGTGATTTCTTATAAATGAAAAACAAACGAGAATTTTATTTATTTTTATGCTATTTTCTTAGCTCAAAGTCATAACTTCAGAAGACTCTCAAAGAGCAGACTTTATTGTTTGAATAATGGGGAGGCTGGTAACTCCATTTAACTTTATTCCATATAATCAACACATTGTCCTATATTTGCTATAAGACACATGCGATGGATTGAACAATGTTTTTAATGCAATAGTAAGCACAATACTCAATTTGCACAACATAGCTTACTCTCAATTCATTTTGTATTGTTGAATGACTAGGTCTTTAACTGTTCTGGTGACAATGTTGCATAGTTCTTATATTTAACAGCTAAGTACCAGCTTGATTGTTCCACCATTTTTTCAACCTAATACTATCTTTTGAATACTATATCCCTTCTATATGAAAAATTTTGGGTATTTTGTAACTTGTAAGTCTTTTCCTTTTTGTCTGAATGAGTTTTTGACAATAATTACATGTCTATTGGCAGCTGTGGATCTTGTGGATACCCTCTAAACCTTTCATCTTCTAACCGAAGCACATCTGACGTAGGATCCTCGTACCAAAAGTCTCTGAAGAAAGGTCTTATTTCGTTCATTTCTGTTGATCTCAGCCGATTTACTCAGGTAGACGAGATATCTTGCTTTCCCCTCACCTGGCGTAGCTACCGGCCAAAAACTAAGCTTCTCTGCCGAAAGTGTGGAGCATCTATTGGCTATGGGTATGGTGAGCCAGCTGTTTTGTGTAGTTTTGATCCAGCAAGTTCATCCTCTGGTACATCCCGAAAGTATTTAATAAAGATCCAGGCTCTCCAACCTTCAGACAGCACTCAATAGTCTGTCAATCTTAGTCAAAATTTGAAAAGAGACAATGAATGACAGCTTTGAAAACTATATCAGTTTCCTATCTGATGATTGCTTGCTTTCTATATTTAACAAGCTTGAAAGTGAATCGGACAGGAATGCTTTTGGGTTAACTTGTAAGAATTGGTTCAAGGTTCGAAACATCGCTCGAAAATCACTAATATTTCATTGTTCTTTTAACCCTAAAGTATACAAGGAGCATGCCCAGTGCCTTCCAAAGATATTGGCTCGTTCTCCTTATCTTAACTTGATATCCCTTGCCGCGCTCACAGAGCTACCTGACGCAGCTTTGTACCAACTGAGAATTTCTGGATCATCTTTGCTGTCTCTTTCATTGTACTGCTGTTCTGGTATAACAGATGATGGTCTAGCACAAGTGTCGACTGGATGTCCTAATTTGGTGACTGTTGAACTCTACCGCTGCTTTAATATCACAGATCTCGGTTTGGAAAGTCTTTCGAAGGGCTGTCATGCTTTGAAGAATCTTAACCTTGGTTACTGCATGGCCATTTCGGATCAAGGGATTGGTGCAATCGTTAGGAATTGCCCAAACATTTGCACACTTATCATAACTGGTTGCAGAGGCTTATCTGGTGTTGGGTTCAGAGGTTGTCCAAGTACACTTTCTTATCTAGAAGCTGAGTCTTGCATGCTTTCTCCAGAGGGATTGTTGGATGCAGTGAGTGGTGGTGGACTGGAGTACCTAAATTTGTACAATTTAAGAAGCTTAGCTGGGTTGGATGGCCTGGGTAGAGTCAGCTGTGCGAAAAAGCTCCGGTTTCTAAATACCAGGATGTGTCGCTATCTTACTGATGATTCCGTGGCGGCAATAGCTAGCGGGTGTCCATTGATTGAGGAGTGGAGCCTTGCTGTCTGCCATGGGGTGCACTTACCTGGATGGTCTGCAATTGGATTATACTGCAACAAGCTGAGAGTTCTGCATGTGAACCGTTGCAGAAACATATGTGACCAAGGGTTGCAAGCTCTGAGGAATGGCTGCATGCGCCTTGAAGTTCTGCATATTCATGGCTGTGGCAAGATTACTCACAATGGCCTGGCATCATTTAGCATTGCTAGGTCCAATGTGAAGCAAAGGGTCGATGAAGTTATGTCCATTGGCCCCTCCATTGAGGATTTATTCCGATTGCAATGATCAGAAGCTCAGAGAGTTTAGTTAGATTTTCAAAGTTTGGGCTTGACAAGGTGCCGGCCCTTGTTGTCACCAGTCTAATTGGTTCTGTGACCATTATGCTGTGCATTCTATTTGTTCCAGTGCATACTTATTTCAGTCATCGTAAGATGTCATAGTAAAAGATGTTGCAGACAGAACCATAAATAAATATACAAATGAACTGTAAGAAGTCAGTTTGGTGCTGTGGTTATTTGCAAATGTCCGGACTCTCGTTTATGGTGAAACAGATTATGGTTGTGAAGTATTCTCCTGTATTTTCTTAGCTAATCTATTGTCTTAATTAGTAAATTGTCAAGTTCAAAGTTGACTGATGATTGTGCTCTACTGTTGCACTGCCGATTTCTGACGTTTCTCTTTTTCCATTTGAACTTAAAGGTCAGGTCTCATGAGACTCGAATATAGGAGTATCACCAGACTATCTACCTAAATTGAAATTGATTGCAATTTTGATGGACAAATATAAATAAAAAACCCCATAAATTCCTGGCCAATATAAGAAGTCATACGTTTATCTTGGAAACAATTCCATAGGTTTGCACAAAATTGGGATAGGAATTGTATTCTGGGAAATAGGTCGATCACTTAAACTCCAAATCTGCAACATTGTACATAAACATAGCAATTTATAAATCAAACACCATGAGCTAGCAATCTCAGATATCAAAATAATTATATACCTGGAAACCTAATTTAAACATTCTTTTCCTCTCAAAGAAAGATGAACAATTTTCAACCCTGTTGCAACGGTTTACATGAATATGTTATAGACCATAATATGTTCTGAGTAAATGTTATACATTGGCACCAAGCTGACAACCCGCCGAAAGCCATACCAGCACCAAGCTTTCTTCTGCTCTAAGCATCTAACAGAGTACCTACGTACTTTGCACAATAGTAACTACACGATTATTTTTGCATCAGTTTTTTCAGAAGCATCCTGACCTATGGACCCAGTATGGAGCTACTACCCGATGAACTTTGGGTAGCACATGGAACATCGCGTACTAAGGCATTCCTGGATATCAGCATCGCTTGCTAAAATCACCCATTCATCATCGTCCTTGTACTTGAGCTGAAATGTGCCAACTGATAGTTTCAGCCTGTTCGCAATTTCTTGAAGCAGATGCTGGCATTTCATGGAGGGTAGCGACTTGAACCTTATGGTATCATCCTTGTAAGTAGCCTTCACAATGATGCTCATATTGCTTTCATAAACTGATTTACTATTAGAGCATCTCTTGAAAGTCGCTTGATGCACTACCACCGGAACAATCTGTCATGCTGGAAGCAGATGAAAGCTTTGCTCACCGTTCTTATTATCGTTGTCTATTTCAGTCTCCATTTTGCATTGTTGTGGCATGGAAAAAGATTCCCTTAAAACATCCTTGTGCTCAGCTCCCTCTATCCACGTCAGTTCTGGCAGTACTGGTCATTTCCTTTGTAAGATATGAACCATTTGAAGCATCCTGACACAGTGGCCCGTTGGATGTTCTGGCAGAATGTGAATTTCGAAATAATCCTCCATGATTCAGATTAAAATCAATTTCACTATTTTTTCCTTTCTATACTTTTGAGTACGTCTTGGCTGAGACGTTCTCTTTGGTATGGATCGCAATCAGGTTCAAATGTCAGATGGGAAAATTCAGATTCAATGGGTAGAGGATCAGAACCTTTATGTTCAACATCCATCATCGAAGGCTCTTCGGAAGGGTAAACAGATGAAACAAACATCCAGTGGCAGGATCATATTGTAGCACTCCCTCAACTCCTTGTACAGAACTTATCACATTCTGGATATTCTTTAGGGATTGGTTTACCTTCTTTATCTTACGAGATGGCCACGTTTTTTTTTTTTTTGATAAGACGAGATGGCCACGTTGATATTCCGTGTTGCCGGCATATCCTTTTTGCTGGAGCAGTGCCTTCCTGGTCGTAGATTACGACTATGTGAAGCTTGATACGACCACTTAAATGTGGCTTACGACCACTTGTATTTTAGCTACTGTAATACCACTAAACGCAAAAGAGAAGTAAAGCGAGAAATGAAAATAATCCAAAAGAGAATAAAAGAAAAAAAAAGAAGGGTTTTGCCGTCAGAACCTATTCAACTTTAGAATGTCAAATGGAAGTGACGCTCGATGAGGTTTCTAGACCGTTTGGGGCCGGTTGGCACCGTCTCGCATTTTGGGCTTTCCTCATTCGGCAAAAAATTTAGCCAACGCACACTTTTACTGTCTTACCTCAGTAGAAAAACCATTAAACAGTGCAAGCCCACCTGTTGGACCCAAAGGTCCTTAAAGCCCACAGACTAATGAGAGAAGAGTAAGGGATAAGAGCATCTCCAAGAGATACTCTATATGGCTCTTAATATTTAAATTTTAGAGTTAAAGGGTAAAAAGTAGCTCCAACAGATTCTCAAATAGACTCCCAAAAATAGAACACACCCAAAAAAATGGGCTCTTGCTCTCTACTTATAGAGGATGATCTAGGCTCCCAATACTGTTTTTCTGGTTTAGGGTATCTGTTGGAGGGAATGATTATTTTGGGACCTTATATTGTGATTAGGATCTGTAAAAAGAGATTTAGGGTGTGAATTTATTAGGCATCTCTTGGAGATGCTCTAAGGGGGGCGGCACCCAAGGCATTGCACAAAGCCAAGTGGGAAGGCAGCCGAATGCCCTCTTCTTTGTAATCCAGCCAACCCCCCAAAGGAGGTCTCACTCCATTCATTTTGCTCAGACAACTAAGAACACAGCCAGAGCACAAGCCAGTAAGAGAGCTCAACTCGAATTCGATTCTAATTCTATCTTCCAAATACTAAACCAAAAATAATAAGTGGCTAGCTGGTTGCCTTGGTTTGTGCACCCATGAGGTGGGCCCCATGTGGTGGTTGGCCTATGATGGTGACACACAACTCCCTTGACAATGACCCAACCTCCTTTGCAACCCAGGTATCTATTTTTAGTCCGTTTAAAGCTTCGGCATCGCCATCACCTCAAAACTGAACCGAAATGAATACTAAAACCCAAAATACTCTTAATTTGTCTTATTATAGATACAAACTAGCCCATGTTACATGGAACTTGGCCAAAAACTCAAATGTCACATGGAACTTGGCCAAAAACTCAAACGGAGACAAAATTGAAGACTAGACACAATCGAGATTCCGAAGCGTAGTCTTCTCCAATCTTCAAGTCGGAGCTTGAAGACTTGATTCCAGCATCTTGGTGGCTTTCCTCCTGATATAAGTGAAGTATCATCATCTCCTCCTTTTTGACCTTCTTTTGGTGCGCCGACCTCCCTCACCTCCCGCTCGGAAGCACCAAGTTCTTGCAACCACTACGGATAGGTTTAGGCAACATATGCTCTATTTACATCTTAATAGCGTGATAACCAACATATTATTTTAACACTAGCTACCTAGGCAAGGCATTAAAGTCTAAATACATTAACTGAAGTGATGTGTGAATTACTGCTTGTTTGTGGAAAATGTCTGTGCTACTCTTGCCCACGCACAAGGTTCAAAATCCTAGTAGTAACTGGCTGGTTACTGCCGATAACTAGAAAACCTAGTTGGGACCAGGATTGAAAATACCATCCGAAAATTTTCAAAGTTGAATTTCAATTTAGGACTGCATAATGCAACCCTAAGGTTTGTTTAGGGCTTTTTTGTGCTATATTAGCTATTGTATGAGGTAAATATGCTTCAATTAGTAGTACACTGATTTTGAAAAGAGTTTTTCTAGTTTTCTAGTGGTTTAGGACTGCATGATGCAGTTCCAAGATTTGTTTAGAACTTTTTTGTGCTAGATTAGCTATTGTATGAGGTAAATATGCTTCAATTAGTAGTAGATGATTTTGAAAAGGTTTTTTTTCCCCGATTTTCTAGCAGTTTTTTCTAGGTTTTCTACTGATTTTCTGGTTTTCTAGCGGTAACCAGTCCAATTACTGATCATGCATCTCGCAAACTTTCAATACAGTTTTCAGAATTTGACTGAGATTTTCCAGGGTTTTCTGGTTACCGGCCAGTAACTGGTGCCAGGCCCCAGTGAGATTTACCCCAGTAGTGGAATTTTGAACCTTGCCCACGCATGCCAACTTCAATGCTCACATAAAAAAACAATAAAATAAGGGTGAGTCCGAAGACTTAGCAAGCACATAATAGGACGATAAACGCTACCAAACACATAAGCAATCATCTAGCCATGTCATATTATACATGTTTCAACATTACAATAGACGTAAATATGTTGTTCTCCACATGCATCCCTCACGGCTCTCCTTCGGCTAGGGATCCGATGATGTGGCCTCGCCAGCTGCTGGCTGGCCGCCGATGGCTCCCCGTCGCCTACGTGTGGCTACTCCCCAGTCTCCCTTGGTCCCCAACCTCCCGTGCCTTCGGCCGTAGGTCAGCCACGCCACAGCCTCCTGGCCACATCTCCGGTGCTGACTACTCCATGACTCCAGCCATCCGTGGCTTCTACAGCTTCCTACCCCAGGTTACCACCTCTTCTACTACCTAGGACGGTCCACTCCTTCTCCCGTTACTACAAGCATTTTTTATTTTAGCTTCTACTTTCACCTTGCTCTATTGTGCTTACACCCGGTCTTGAGAATGCTTACGGGTGTCACTGCGACGGGACTTGGTGGGGAGACATGCGCCGGCGAGCATGTTCTCCCTTTCAAGGGTGCATGGCGGCTCCTATGGGCTCACCGCTGATGGTGTATTGTGGTGTGCTATGCCGTGGTATTTGTGAGCAAGAGTGGGTTGTAAGGGGAAGAGGACCCACTTGCTTGCCAGCTGTTAATGGTTTGCTGGTCTTGGTAGCCGTCCGATTTACCTGGAGTAGTCTCGACTGTCATCGAACTTTCTACGCCTCTGCGGTCATTGTCCTCTCACCTTCGTCTTCCCTTACTTAGCTCCTCTCCTCCCTCACTATTGTGGTGTGGCTGTCATGAGACTTCGGGTGTGGTGAGACTTTATGCTTGGCTTGTGCTTTGCTTTGGCTGAGGAAAGCAATGGCTTGGGTTTGAGCTCTTGGTTGAGTAAGGAAATGAATTGGAAATGTGTGCTAGTTGGGCTTAAGAAGGAGGAGGCTTTGGCGGACCTCCCTCTCTCCTATCCTATGGATGCCGGTTTGCTCTCACCTTATCTCTTGCTTTCTCTTGGTTTACTATTGTGCTGGGTAAAACCCTTGGACCATTGGTCCATGAGGTGGACTCTGCACTATTCAAAGGATTTTCTACTACGGCATGTTAGTCGGTAAAATGTGAGCATTAGATTTTCCTTCTGCCGAATGATCATGCCCACTTTTGCGAGAGGCGCCAACCAATCCCAGATGGTCTGGGAACTTCGATGAGAGATGTTACATTCGGTATTTTTAAGCCGAAGGATTCTAACAGCAAAACCCTTTTTATTCTCTCTTGGATTGATTTCAATTTCGTTTTCCTTCTCTTTTTCCTTTTTACTGGCATTACAGTTATATTCAAAGCAAGTAGTTAGATAAAAAAAGGTTCCAGAGTGTACCCATCTAACATCATAAGTTCATTATGTGTAGAACACTAGTTTGAGTTACCATCAGAATTATTAGACTATCTGTGACTTCTAGAGACGCTTATACCCTACAGGCTTGCTATGGTTGTTTGAAAGATAAAAGAGGACCTAAAGTTAACCAACATAAGCAAAATGACCCCAATTTTTATATTAAATAAGAAGTAATGTTAAAACATATAGTTTCTTGTTCATTCCTCCATAACTGAGAGAAATATGGGCGAAGTCGATTATAGTAACTTCAATTCTGAATAAGCATTTCGAGAACAATAGAAGATACAGTTCTGAATTAGAGGATCTTTTCATCTTAAGTGTTTGAAGTGTATGAACTTTGTCTTTGTTTGATGTTACAAAAACTTATCCATTGCTACTTGGCATGTTGGATTGTATTTGCTGTTCTTTTTTCTCGAACACACAGGAGAGCTACGTATCTTTGTATTAAGAAGGGGAAACAAACAGAAACAGACCCAAACGCATCCAAACACACACCACACCTGCTCTAGGAAACTAGCCTATGGTACAGAAACAAGATCGACCTCGACCAGAGGGGATCTAGACCAAAACCTATGGCGGGGCAGTTAGGTATGAAATACCCTTTGCTCCGGCCAGACCCCAAATCATCATCTCCTCACTAACAAAAGACAAGAGGGTCCTAACGTCCGGTGCAACCCCATCAAAGACGCAACGATTGCAAAGATTCCAAAGAGACCAAGCCCCCAAAATGATGATAGAGTTAAGGCCTTGCCGGACCTGGCCATGAATTGCGTTGTGTGATCTGGACCACCAATCTTCAAAGGGGAGCTCGCCCGGTTGAGGGGAAAGGTTTTGTAATCTGACCTTTTGAAGCAAGTCAAACCAAAATTGGCGGGCAAACACACATGAGATCAAGATGTGCTTAATGGTTTCCTCCTCTTGGTCACAAAGCAAGCAGCGGGGAGGGTGTTGCAATCCTCGGCGTGCTAGACGATCTGCGGTCCAGCATTGATCATGTGCAGCCAGCCACATAAAGAAATGACATTTATTTGGGGCCCAAGTTCTCCAAATTCGCTCCCAGGGACTAAACTCAATGCCTCCCTGAAAGAAGTCTTTATATGCTGATTTTGCTGAATAGTTTCCATTGGCAGTGAAGCGCCAAATGTGTTTATCTTCTAAATCGAGCTGCAGCACCACCTGTGAGAGGAGATCCCAGAGATCCAAAAAATCAGCAATGGCCCCAACTGTCATCGCTCCTATCAAATCCGCAATCCAGTTGTGACTCGTGAGTGCCTCCCTCACCGTGTGCTTATTGGCATGTCTCTTGGGAACCAAAGCAAAAAAGACGGGGTGCCAGATCATCGATCCTTTTCCCATGGATCCACCTATCTGTCCAGAAGAGGGTGCGGACGCTATTACCGACCTCAGTGCATGTTGCTATAGAGAAGAAGGACTGAACATAGTGGTGAACCTGGATCGGAAAGGGGGCCCAAGACCTGTCAGGTTTAGCCTTCTGAAGCCAAAGCCATCTCATTCTGAGGGCCCATCCCATCTGCTGTAGATCAGAGATACCAAGACCACCGAATTGAAAAAGGTCGGCAAGTTTTGTCCCACGCCACAAGACAATGGCCTCCCTTAGTTTCTTTTCTGCCTCTCCACAGAAAACTTCTACGGATTTTGTCTAATTATTTAATAGCCCACTAGGGGAGGTCAACTGCCATGGCCAAGTAGACCACCATAGAGGTTAACACAAATTGTACCAATGTTTTCCTGCCCGCCTTTATTAGCAACTCTGCTTTCCAACCCGGAAGACGATCGGCAATCTTATCAATAATAGGCTGAACTTCAGCCCTTGTCAGCTTCAGTAGGGAGAGGGGCACACCAAGATATTTGCAAGGAAAATTCATCACTTCGCAGGGTAGATGCTCATGGACTATAGCAATCTCTGTCTCAGAACAATGGATGGGGATTGAGGCAAGGAGATCCCCTCTCCCCAATACTTTTCATTCTTGTTATGGACATTTTAAGCCACCTGTTTTCTAAGGCATCAAGAGAAGGTTTCCTACAGCCCCTCTCTACTCAAGCCTTGCAATACCGGATCTCCCTTTATGCCGATGATGTGGTCATCTTTCTTAGGCCAAACACTATAGATTTGGAGGTCACTATGGGCATTCTTCTTTTGTTTGGTGAAGCTTCTGGCCTCAAAACCAATATGCAAAAGTGTATTTGCTATTCTCACGAGCAACCCTGTTCTTGACTACTTTGCCGCTATTTTTCCAGTTCTGCAATGAGCAGTAAGTACACACCAGTATGGAGCGACAAAAAATACTATTTGTTCCACGAACAGAGAAGCAAGTGTGTATATATCTGTTGTAGCATGAGAATGAGATACATCTTTCCAAGTAGACTGCATGTAGAGGACCGAGCTTTTCTCGGCTGGCAAGCTTGTCCGTCATGTGAGCTGTCCGCCCAAGCTCGATTCTTGGATCGGCTCCATGTGTCTCTCGCACACATGTGTGTTCAGTGAGAAAGCACGTGTCTTCGTTATTTATCTAGCAACCTCCGCTTTAGTCCTAGTGTGTATTTCAGTAGGACACAAACATATAAATGATGTGAGTGTGGGGTGTGTGCGTGAGTGTGTGCTCAATCTAAAAAAACTAGGCTGCATCTACAGAAGGCCATGAGGGGCACCCTGACGCATGGGAGTGAACAGTGAATTCCTTTTGTGTCCCTGTCATTCTGCAGGGAACTGAAGATAATACGGAGTATTTGGGTGCCCTGTTTTAAGCGGAGAAGCCAGAGAGATGGACCATGATCACCTTGCTTGTACGGACCTTGTGGGGAGTAACGTGCAAGTTCTTGACTCGAAAAGTGGAGGAAAAAAAAAGAGATCAATGTTCCTCAGATTGCGGGAATCCAGGATCAAGGGGAGGAACAACTGAACAATTAAGCAGCAACCGTGGATTTATGGTGTCCCTGAATACATGACGAGTGCTTTAATTTTCTTTTGCGAAAAAAATACATGATGGCTGCTGCTGGACTGGCTTGCGTGGAGTCTCTAGGAGCTCGAGAGTGCAACGAAGAAATGTGTTTTGTTGTCTGATGATTGCGCATTTTTTACCCATATATTCAACACTGTTACGTGTGCGAGTAAATTTCGCGAGCATGTGGTAGCAGAGTTAGCCAATATGTCATCACGAAAGCAGCAGAGGTCATGAGTCGGTTGGGATCACCGATATTCACCGGAGGGAATGGAGCATGCTACATATATATTAACATTGAAGATACAGAGAGCGATTTGCTATGTACATTTGGAAGAAGACAATGGTTGCAAATATTACATGTTCTTGAATGGATAACTATTATTTTCTTCCAGCCATTCTCAGGGGACAATATCTTGGTATACCCAGTTCCCCTCTCACTCTGTCTGTCTGTCTCTGTCTGGTGTATGAACAGTTATCTCCCCAAATACTCCTATATCTTTGGAAGAAGACGTCTGTGCATTGGAAATATCACATGTTCTCCCTCACAATATCACATGCTCTCAGGTGACACTCCGTCCCCCTCACAAAACCCCCTCGCCGACTTCCGCGCCCTCCGCTCCGCTGCCACCGCATCCTCAGGTGACACACTCCTTCCCCCACACAAAACCCAAACCATGTTCGGCGCGCTTCTTACTGAACTATTTTACCATTGGCCATCGTGAGTTAGGCGTTGCATTGGTGCGCTTGTAGAGTTTGGTCTTGGGAACGCCCAATTGACCCGTTTAGGTTTCGTCAATTCGTTGTGGAATTGCTTGCTTTTTTTTTCCGAAGGCGACGAATTGCTTGTTTCATCGGTGTGATTTGTAAATTGATTGGTGCGGATAGAAGTATGGGAACCAACGGGCGATATTAATGGGATTTGCCTGTTGCAGAGTGTACTACTGTATTTGTGGATCAGTTTGGTCACTCGGTTGGCACAATTATGTTTACACAAATTAGAATTTTCTTTACAAAATTCAAGATTCAATCTTGTTTTCTAGTTCATGACTTATTAGCAAATATCAAGCAGCATGGAAGTCCTGATGGTGTGTAAAATTGTCTGCAGAAGATGACAATTTCTTCTTTGGTTTAGCAACAGCGCCTGCGCATGTTGAGGACAGGAAGATGCTCGGCTTCAGTTTGCAACTGAACATTCCTGCGATGACAAGGAGGCCGTGCGCGACCAGAAGCCAACAAATGCATTGATGGCATCTGCTGGTGGTGATGGAGGCTCTCAGCAAGTTTCATGTTTCAGCTAAGTTTCAAGGTCAAGTTTTACCAAAAAATTTGAACAAGTTTAAGTTAGGTTTTTTTGGGATAGTTTCATGCAAGTTTTAAAAGAGTGTCAAAAGTGTAAGATGGGATAAAACAAGACGAAAACGCCACACAGAGGGGCGATCACATTGCATTGCTTATATGATTACCAGAGGGCCGGGATTACACACGACAAGTAAATAGTGATTACAATATGGTTTAGACGCAGCTATAGGATAGTATACCGTCCAAAAAACTTTATGAAATCCCATGAAATTTAGACATAAAAACTTATAAAATTTAATCAACTTAGTCATGAAACTTAATGAAATATCATGAAATTTAGTCATAAAACCTCCTGAAACTTACTCATGAAACCTCCTGAAACTTTATGAAATCTCATGAAACTTGGAGTTTAACTTCATGAATCTGCTACAAAAAACTTTTAACTACATAAATCCACTACAAAAAAAACTTTATGAAATCTCATGAAACATAGACATAAAATCTTATGAAATTTTATCAACTTAGCCATAAAACTTAATGAAACTTAGTTATGAAACCTCATGAAACTTACGATGTTGTAGGCACGTTGGTCCAAGCAAGGACTTGCTATGCTACATGGAGAGATGGTTTGGAGCCCTGGAGAAGACCTCACAATTGAAGGCTCACTTTGTGATCTTTCAATTGAAGGGTTGGGCGGATATTTGGCGGGAAGAGGTTCTTTCAGCTATGACTTCTACCTAGGGACCGATCACTTGGGAGGATTTTGTTGAGTAGTTCAAGACGAAGTATTACTTGGAGTCTTTTCTTGAAAGGATGGAGCACACCTTGTCGACTTTCATATAGGAAAAGATGTCTGTTGTAAAGTATGAGGTGGGATTCAATAACTTGGTCCACTTCGTGCCATCCGTGGCTACTGATGACCATGAGAAAGCTAGGAAGTTTCGCAAGGGACTTAATCAAGAGTACTGGCATGTCTTGGGAGCAACAATTCAATCAAGCGTACCAGCATGTCTTGGGAGCGACAATTCCCTATGACTTTAACTCTGTTGTTGAGCAGGCCAAGCTTATATGGTTTGAGATGGAGCTCACTAAGGAGAGGCAGGCTTCTAGTGGATCTGTTGTTTCTAGAGGTTCTGGTGGTGGCCAAAAGAGGAGTTTCAGTGAGGGAGGTGGGTCTTTTCAGTGGTCTGTTCCTAAGAAGTTCACGGGGGCCAACATCTTCTATCGTCATCCTAGACTCTCTAGTCGAGGCTGTTCTCTTCTTCGGTGCCTCATCCTTTTTCAGCTTCTCAGGCGATGCACCCTGTTCCAACCAAGTTATGATCTACTTCAGGTGTGGTGGTGGTCACTGCAATGTTGAGTGCTCCTGGATTAAGAAGTGTCATCTTTTGCAGTCACTCAGGCAACATGGAGGGGGTTTGTTGATAGAATCCTGTTGGCATCATCAAGCAGGAGCCCGCATCCACATCGTCTTCAGCAGCGTCTTCTCAGGGTTCCATCTAGATGTTGACGGCCACCCTTGTGTCGCAGCTTCCTCTTGCTGGGGTGCCACCTGCAATGCCCCCTACCAGGTACTTTTGGCACCCTATACCAACTGTACCACTTCAAATCGTTACACCTTCGGTTGTCCGCGTGTTGCCAGAGCGAGGTGTTGGGGCTCCCACCGCCCTAGTGCCACATAGAGTCTACACCATGCCTACCTTTGAGACTATGGGCCATCCTAACATGGTGAAGGTACACTATTTATGGATTCTCATGAGGCATTTGTTTTTGTTTATTCAGGAGCCACCTACTTGTTTGTGTCGCTAGAGTTTACTAGGAGGATCTAGGGGGTCTCATTACTAGTTCCACAATATGTCCTGCTTGTGTCATTACTATTGATGATGAGGATTTCACTACCAATTTGATAGTTATTTAGCTAGCACATTTTGATGTTATCCTCGGCATGGAGTGGTTGTTTAGCTATCAGACCAATATTTGTTGCTTCTAGAAGACAATTACCTTGCAAGCTTCATCCAGAGAGGAGATGGTCTTTCAAGGGAGAGCACCACCGTATTCTCTTTTATGTTGGCCAGTCTATTTCCTGGCCGATGGACGTCGACGATTGGGTTGCTTGGGCTCTTGCCGAGAAACCAAGTACATTGTTGCGCATTGAGGAGATCCCAATAGAGTGTAGCTATCCATATGTGTTCCGTGCAGAACTTTCGGGAGTGCATCTAGAGCGGAAAGTAAAATTCTAAATTGAGAGATCCTGAGGGAGAATCAATTTTATGTCAAACTGAAGAAGTACGAGTTTGTATCTCAAAAGTGGACTTCCTGGGTCACATGAATAACCAGGATGGTATTTTTGTTTATCCAAGCAAAGTTTCTACAATGTTGGGCTGGAAGAGACTATCTAATGTTAAGGAGGTGAGGAGCTTTCTAGGCTTAGCTGGTTATTACCCGCGCTTTGTGGAGGGTTTCTCCAAAATTGCCAAGCCAATATTTCAACTAACATAGAAAGGTGCGAAATTCTAGTGGAAAGATGATTGTGAGTGTAGTTTCTATACCTTAAAGGAAAGGATGGTGACTACTCCTATTCTCACCCTTCCTAAGCAAGGAGGCAGGAGGTGGAAGAAGGAAGAGCAGCTCTAGGGGCAAGGCAAAGGAGGGAGAAGGGAAGAAGAGGTGAGGAAGGGTCACAATCTTGGTGTTCTTCACCTGGCTAACAATTTGAACTTCCCCCACTAGTTTCCTAATTTAGTAGGGATTAGAGTCAAAATTAGGAAGAGAATTAGTGAGTTTCACATCATGATGTTCGATTAGTAGATTAGGTTGTTTTTCGTGTTCCTCTATTGCAATTTTGGGCATGATATGGGCTTAATTCGGGTTATTTATGGGATTTGGTTGAGCGGCTTAGAAGTTATGGCCTCGAAAAGGCTGCTGTCTAGAATTTGGTCGCTGCTAAATGTAGCCGTGGTAATATGTAATTTTGGCCTAGTAGATGGCCAAATTAAATAGTAAGCATAACTAAAGAAAGACAAATAATTTTCTATATATTTTAAAAGTGGCATGCTTTATCATTTTTAGACCAGAACATTAATAGATATAAAATTGTTAAGCCTGTTGTCCAGTAAAACAACAAAACCGTGTCGAGGTTAAAAATGAAGATATAGATGGATTAATCAAGATTTTTGACTTACTAGGAAAGTGTATAAATTTTGTGTAGATTCCAGAAAGTATATGGTTTCCCTTGTTAGCATCTCTGAGGTAAAAGTTATGGTATTTTGATCATCTAGTCAGTGGGGAAGGCTGTCCAATGAAGGGAGGTTAGTTTGACTGGGAAGTGTATAAGAGCGATATTGTCTTGTTTGATGTTTTGTACTGTTGTAGCACATGTTGAGTTGAGATATTTACTGTAGGTGGGGTCGCTATGGGGTTGGCGTCGTTTACACATCACTCTACTCCACGTGGTTAAAGGTAAGTGTATGGTGGAATAATATATGGTTGCTTATTATTGCTTTGAGTAATTAGATTTACTTGCCATGCTATATTTATATACATAAGTCTTATTCCATATGATGTGCTTTCTTGAAGATGAAAGGATGAATTAAAGTTATTGATCATGTGGTATATGGTAAATGAGTAATGAAAATATTACATCACTTGCATTTATATCATGAGAAAAGCATATGAGCCAGATTGGTGAGTAAGTTATATAGTTAGTTTGGAGTGCATTAGTCAAGTCGGTAAGAAAGCTATATGATCAGTCTGGAGCGCTCTTAAGTAAAACCTACTTTGATAGGCATCTCTACGGGATGAAGATAGAGGGTGTGCATTGATGAGTATTTACTCAGCTATACCGATATGAGCTGAAAAGATGCATATGGACATGTCATTGCATTGCATTATGATTTATTGATGAAAAGAAAAGAAGATATAGTATTGTGGTTTGTGATAAATATCATAAATGTTGTTGATGCTATTATTTTATTATGTACTTGCTGAATCTTAGACTCACACTTGCTTATACTGTTATTTTAGATGAACGATGAAGACAACATGCATGGCGAGACAGTAGCATATAATTAGTTTATGCACCGATGTTGCTCCACTTATCTTATCACAGTTAGATATTTAACATTCATTACTAGTGATTTAGTTCGTGCAAACTTTTGCGATTGGTTGATGAGTTCCCTTAGAAAATAACACTTTCAGTATGGATGTTATCAATTAAAGTACTATTGGTTAAATTTAATATTTTGTTTATCTCAGTTATTTATAGTGTGCTATTGATAGTCATTTTTCTTTCAATATCTGCCAGGCTTCTTAGGTAATTGACTTGTGGAACTTAGGTTAATGATTTGTTGTTGAGAGATGTATTAAAGAGGGGTTATGTTATTGAGAAAAAAAAGGATAGTGTGATATTCTGGGCTCATGTTAGGCTCAGATATTACAATTTCGTTGCTTCATCTATGTTCTTTACTGCATTGAGCCTACGTTGCTTTCTACTCTTCATCGGGCTCAACTGTAAGTCATTCGTGTGACCGATCGACTCTGTTTGAATTCTGTTTCTGCATACATTTCGAAGTACAATGTGTTGCCTGTTGATTTGTGCGTTACTAGTTATTTACGTTATTTGCCTTCTAGTAAAATATAAAATTAGAATATTACATATATTTCCAACACTCACCCCGTCCACACATTCTCGATGGGGCAAGATCTTATCTTACCTAATTATTTTCATTTTCTCCTCGAATGTATGTATATACGAGTAGCCTGGAGCACCTCATATTCAAGGAAATCAAATAGTTTTCGTGCCATTGAATTGGACCTTCCAAGCCACCAGACACTAGTTGAACTAAGCACGTAGAGCACAAATGGCACAACTCAACTAGTCGCACACATCACAGCCGCATCACGTTGTTTTCTCGGTGGGATGACTCACTT
The DNA here is from genome assembly GCA_017311315.1 of Dendrocalamus latiflorus. Lineage (NCBI taxonomy): Eukaryota > Viridiplantae > Streptophyta > Magnoliopsida > Poales > Poaceae > Dendrocalamus > Dendrocalamus latiflorus. The sequence continues at coordinate 13,900,326 of CM029641.1, forward strand.
CTGAGGAGGATGATTCAGCTATCTGAAAGTTTTACCCGGGAAAACAACGTATCTACACCGGAATACGGCTGTACCGAAGAAAAACAGAACACCACACCACCACCACGATGAGCTAAAACAAAAGGAAAGGGTAAAAAAAAAGCTCACGCGCGCACACGCTACTACGGCACGGCACTCCGTCGTTGGGGCCGGATACAGGCGCTGACCGAAATGCCAAAAAGTCTAGTCGGCAAGTTTGACGTCGCACGCGCACTATTCTCCTTTTCCGACGTCCCTCTTGGGGGATCTTAGTGACGATGAGATCACCAGCGGAACAAAACGTTTTTTTTTACCATTTGATTTATCCGAAAATTAAAGTAAATAGATGATTTTTTAAATAAATTCTCGAAACAATCTTTTAAATCTAAAATCATGTATATTGTTTATGTTAGCATCTTTATCATCTATTATCTTTTCAAAAAGTAGAGATAAAAACCACAGCAACAGACAAAAACCTTCCATCGCATCCTAAAAAAAGAACCAAAATCTAACGAGAAATCAGAAAGGGACGTTTCTGGCAGGCAGCCTACTTGGCTGCGCTCCACTCTTCGGCTACTTCGGTGCTTTCTTTTTGAAAATGCCTAATTTGTCTTTTCTTTCTTGCTTTAAAGTAAGTCTTGTTGTAATTAAATTTTTATACGATCCTTGACTATATTATAATTTATTTAACTAAATTTTTTGAAATTTTTCGTAACTATTCGCACCGTATTGTTAGATGGTGCTCTAAAGGGCTTATAACCTCAGACTTCTGGATTTTTTTGTACTTTGAAAAAATATTGCACCTATTGTTAACTTTTTAGATAATATAAATAAATAAAAACATAAATCTAAAAAGATAAAATTACGAAGTTAAAAATCAAAAGTGAGAAGTAGAAGCTTGTTCAAGCGTTAAAAAGAGGGAAAGCACATGATTATAGCATGTTAAGAGCAACTCCAGCAGTAGCCCTCAAAACAGGGCCCCTACTTTTCATTTGAGGGCTCCCCCTACTTTTGAGGGCCCTGTTTTCTGGGCTGCACTCCAGCAGGAGCCCTCAAAACAGGGCCCCTACTTCTCAATTCCCTCTATTTCCTCACACACTATATGCATATGTATGGGACAAAAGCACAATACATAATAAAATATTTATGATTTCACAATGAGGGACAGTATTTAAATATATGAATTCAAATACGAATATTCAAATTTAAATTCAAATTTGTTCCGAATTTAAATTGAAAGCACAAAGTTCATCACATAACATTCAAATTTGTTTCGAATTCAAATACGAATATTCAAATTTATTCCGAATTTAAATTGAAAGCACAAATATGAATTCAAATACGAATATTCAAATTTAAATTCAAATTTGTTCCGAATTTAAATTGAAAGCACAAAGTTCATCACATAACATCCAAATTTAAATTCAAATTTGTTCCGAATTCAAATACGAATATTCAAATTTGTTCCGAATTTAAATTGAAAGCACAAAGTTCATCACATAACATTCAAATTTAAATTCGAATTTGTTCCGAATTCAAATACGAATATTCAAATTTAAATTCAAATTTGTTCCGAATTTAAATTGAAAGCACAAAGTTCATCACATAACATTCAAATTTAAATTCAAATTTGTTCCGAATTCAAATATGAATTCAAATACGAATATTCAAATTTAAATTCAAATTTGTTCCGATTTTAAATTGAAAGCACAAATGTTCCACAAAAAACGAGGAAAGCTGAAAAATGAGGGCTGGAGTAGGGGGCCCTAGGAATGAGGGGTGGGAGGGTGATTTGAGGGCCTCCTCAAATTTGAGGGCTCTAGTAAGGGCTCTGTTGGAGCTCGTTTTTTGGCTCAAACCCTCAAATTTGAGTTTTGAGGGCTCAAGTAGGGCCCTGCTGGAGTTGCTCTAAGCGAACCAACCTTGTGGCGGTCGGCTGCAATAAAGCGCGGGTCAAATTCCATCACTTCTACGCCGCCATCGGTCGACCAGAGTTGGGGATGGGATCTTTTAGGGCCATCAACTTTAGCATACAACCAAACAAGTTGGTTTGACGGGGCCATAGATTACAAGCGACTGCGGCTTCGGGAAGGAAGGATAAAATCGTAAATGGCACTTCAATTCAGTCTTTTCTTCCGGTGTAGTTCTAGTCCGACCTCAACTTTGAAATTATCTAAACACGAATCTGACATATATATATATATATATATATATATATATATATATATATATATATATATGACGAGTGTTTCATGCACCTTGGTGCCTAGGCACCCATATCAATACCCGTTGATTTGCTTTGAGATTTGCAACGTTTGATGTGGGTATCTTCATATACCCATAAAAAAGTATATTTGAGATGTCAAACTCCGAAAAAAATTAAATTCAACTTCAGTTTAATTAGTTTGAACTATTTTTATGGTATATACTCACTGTAGTCGCATTGAACTCAAAAGTAGTTCAAACTAGTTTGAACTGAGTTCAAAACTTACTTACCATAAATATATCAAGGGTATAAAACATTTCCATACCCAAACTCAAAAAAATTATCAATCATACACGTGTATCGGACGGTTCTTGATGTTGGTGCCTAGGCACCAAGGTGCCTTATGTAATTTTCCTATATCCTTTTATATAGAATATAGTACTATTCTTTCTATTAGAGGTAAGTATGATATGATTTTATTAAATGTTATTTACCTTCTAAATATATGTATTGAACTTCTATTATGAGACGGAGGTAGTACTACTGATTAGTTACAGAGAGCCTTTTGTCAAGATGGAAATTGTAGTGTGCAAGCAGATGAACACGGTGGTGCTGCATGCCATCTCTTTATGCAAGCAGCCTCGTCCCCGTGCGCAATGGGGTGTCCGGTTTCGCAAATACTAGGCGTTTAATCCAGAAACATTTCCCCCAAGTATATGGGGTTAAGTAACACTTAGATGTCTCAACTCTCAAGTAAAATATTTGATATTTTCTGAAAATATTAAAAAAAATCTTTTTAAAGAAGTTATAGTAAGATATTGTGCTTTTCGGAGGGTGAAAAAAATATCCTTTGATTACTAAAAAAGTTAGATCGACTGAAATTGGCGAAGACGGATTAACGAAAAACCTAGAAAGCAAAAACACATCTCATAATTTTTTCTAATTTGCTAAGGCCGCTATTTTCTTAACAAGGAGAAATATTCCAAAATCAAAAATTTCGAAATTATGTATATCGGGATCTCAAACTCTCAGTTCCCATATGCTAAACTTTGTCGTTTATCGCTTTCAAAAAAATATTGCAAGCTTACTTTTGTTGGTTCAGTTATGCCTGAACCGCATAAAATCCCATTGACCTTTGAGCAGTCCCACCAAGATACTTTTCTTTGGTCCTCGTACCTAGCGCTGCTCCAAACAGCAGACCTGTGCTCTTTCCAAGTCCAATTAGCCTAATCGACATTCCCACTAGTACTTAGAGCATCTCCAATGGGTCTATAGTAGCTATCTACAAGAGAGTCCATGTCATCAACTGTCCTACGTGGAAGATATTAAATGAAGAAAGAGAACACAGCTCTCTACAGCTCTAGAGATAGTCTATAGCGCCAAACGAGGCAGCCTCCATAAATTCTGTGTGTGCATGTAAGCATCAAATAGCTATCCTTATAGATAGTTCTTTAGAGCAAGTTTAATAGTACAGATAGCTGCTACCTCCAATACATTTCCATGTCATCAAAAGATAATGATGCAGTCAACTCATACAATAAGTTGTCTATAAGTTATCTCCACAAGAGCTCTCAATCATTTAATACATACATGGGTATTGATAATTTAATACATGCATAGGTATAGCAATTAGTTCTATAGGTACATGCATGGATAATGCCTCTTTTCCTATGCTATAGCTTGACTCTTGCATGAGAGTCGGCTTAGCTCTCTCTCTCCTTTTTCTCTCCTCCACATAGGAATATGCTGACATAGATTCCCTTATAGCTAGCACAGTCAGCCTTATTAAACTTGCTCTTAGAATGCTAACTTTAGTGTGTACTATATAGATGATGTGGAAGTCTTATAGTTAGTTGCTAGCTATAACCATTGAAGATGCTCTTACTAGCTGCTAGCAGTACCAGTAGATATTATTAATTAGGCTTGTTAGTTCCAAGGCGCCACATTTTTAGCCATAGATTTTCTTTTTGCCTCCATGCCATTGTGAACACAGGGAAAGAGACGCGAAAGCTGAAGCCGAAAGAAACACGGCAGAATCGTCTTGCTCCCTTTATGCTGCAGGTTCCTTTCATATGCACCCCCCTTGCAAGTCTTAAAATTTGTACATGTAGCCCTCGTCGACTTGGCCAACTTCTTGTGTGATGGTGTCTGCGTGAGTGTAATTGACAAGATACCGCGTTGTATAACGACATTTGACTATAAATGCGAAGATTTGTGAGGTAAGATGCGAATATTAACTTTTTAGATATAGGTGTTTTAATAAATGAATACATAACCTCCCTCCTTACCTTTCGGCCCCTGTTCCACTTAAAAGAGCCCCAGACCCTTGTATGCTTGCATTGATGTTGTTGCGTTTTTTTAAAAGAAACAAAACTGTTTTTTATAGTGATAAAGCCGGAGTAAAAAAAGATGCAGAACACTGGCCTAATAAGGAAACATCCTAGATGAGAAAACCTCAGTCGGAGCACCTAGCAGCAACCTAAAACCAAGGCTAGAGGCAAACGCCATAGCACCGACCAGCTCTCACACATTCAAAAACAACACAGCCAAGGAAGGCCGACACCTCCACCACATAACACGCTCAAACTTCGAACTGGTTAGCAGACACAGTGTAAAGGATCATCATTGCATAAAGCTTAAGAGAGAAGAATAGAAACAAAGGCAAAGTGAATCACAGCTCCATCACAGCTGAAGAACCACGACAAACACCACACATTGATAGAACAACCAGCAAGTGACACCAGCAAGGTTATTGCCTATGCCTCTGTCTAGGGCTACCTTTGGTTGGGCTTAGGCTTTTGGCTTCTGTTTCTATAGTAACTAGTTTTTAAATGGTGTGTTTTTTCAATACAATGTCTACAGGTAGATTGCAGTAAACATTGTACCGAGTTTATCTATACCGTTCAAAATCACATGTGACTATCTTTTCTGTATGAACTGGCTCTCGCGAATAGCCAGAATTCAAAAACTATAAGCCAAAAGTCAAACCTACAACCAAAACACCTACCCTAGATTTCTGATGCTACTAGTCTACTACACAACAAGTCATGGTCATCTCCACCAGTAGCTCGCCACCGTACTATCACCGGTCGTGCCCCTTGCCGCTGTCACCACCACCCACTAGCCCTGTTGCTACCTGCTTGTATTGTGAAGATTGGAGGTTCAGTGAACTCTGGGTACGCTTGGTTGGACTTCGCTTGTGGCTTATGATTTATGCTACAGTAATTAACTTTCAAATGGTGTTTTTTAAGGCAGTCAACAGAAAAATTGTAGTAAAAAATATACTGAGTTCAGTTGTACCAGCCAACATCGTATACGATTATTTTTCTCTGCATATTGCCTCTTGCGAATTGACAAAATTAAAAAATTTAAGCCATAAGGCATAAGCCATAGCCTAAGGATGCTTTCTTTTGGGTTTATGCTTAGGTTTTGGCTGCCATTTCTATAGTAACTCGCTGTTAAATGATGCGTTTTTAAGGCAGGGTCTATACGCAATTTGTAGTATAAACTATACCAAGTCCAGCCTTATGTACTACCTCTCACGAACAGATTAAAATTCAAAAAATATAGCTATAAATCATAAGTCTTAATCTAAAAGAGCCCAACCCCCCCCCCCCCCCAAAAAGCAATGTTCAGGCCGTGCAGTGATGGCTGATTCATGAAAGGTAATAAACCATTAGCACCTTACATAAAAAATCCTAACTTCCAAGTAAAATAAACTATTCCAGTCCAGTGCTAGACTAAATGATTATAAACTCGTAATCTACTTCAGGCGTATGTTTGGTTGCCCGCATATAGGTCTCCATGGCTGCAAACATATCAAAGATTACATTCCGGCCCTCAAATAAATACCTACGCGCACAGTTCGCAGGCTTGCACCAATACCCGCGAGGTCGTTTGCGCAAAACCTCCCCAGCTTACAACTTTGTCCCGGCTCCGGCTCCCGTCAACATAATTCCACACACGGCTCGGACGCAGAAAGGAAGGAGAGAGAGAGAGAGAGAAAGGAGGGAAAAAAACAACCACCCTTGGGATTCTAGGCAAAAGTTGTTACACGAACTCCATTTCAAACCCTTTCATACGTTGCTATCCTTCACTTGTGTCTCGGCTTTAAAATTCGTTCCTTAGCTCGGGGGATTTGGTGCCTGACGATGCAGCAGCGATCGAGGGTGGTGAACCCTACCAGTTCCTCTATGCCCAAGGAAAGGATGGCACTTTAACCCTTGCTTATGTCCGTCTCACCAGATCTGACCTCCCCTTCTGATCACATATAAATACTTCTACGTGTGTGTTGGTGCCATGGAAAGGGAGCTCAGAAGTGGCCTTGTTTGACACACGGTGGAGAGAGAGAGAGAGAGAGGTTTTGCTGGCTTCTAGAGATGTTTGAATGAGAGGGAGGCCACGTTTGGAAGATGGAGTTAATGTTGAGAGGGACTGAAGGAAGGTGTTAGTTTGGAGAAAGCAGCCGCCTCTGTTGGTCTTCTGTTGGCTGCTTCAAGAGGTTGCAAGGTGTGGCAAGAAGAGCAGCAGGAGAACTCCGTTTGCATGGGATAAGGAGATAAGTTGGCATTAGGTCAGGTGAGTCTATGATTCTTTATGCGCTCTGTGATCTCTCTTTGAGGCCTTGCATTCCAAAATTCAGTGTGCTCTGCTTTGTTCTGTTCGTGAGGTTTCAAGAAGTTGAATTCTTGGGTGTGAATTTTCTTCATTTATTGGGCCCCTGGATGGGAGCTTTTGTTCATAGTTCTATTCTTGGCCCGAAATTGAGGAGATCCTTACGTGGGATTATTTACGTTCTAGTGGTTTCTGTTGATTCAGATAATTGAATCCTGGAGAAGAAGAGTTTTCCATGGTTTTGTGAAGTGATAAAAACTGAATTGCTAGTTTGTGATCAGAGTCGTGTACCTCCTCTTGATTTGCATTTCTTGGCTTTCCTACTTCTCTGAAGAAGGATTTGCCAACCAACTGCAAGAAGAAAAATAAACACTTCGGTGCATGTGTGAGTTTGAGTCAAAAACAGAATTCAGACAACCCAGACATTGGTAGTTTGCTAGAGCCTAAACATGTACCATTCTGAATTACAATATTGGCATGTCAATAGTCATATCTCCAAAATTCAGTGTTACCTAGACCATTTGCATAGTCGCGTGGGTGTCCGGTTAGCACGGTCAATCTTACCGTATTCAATGGAGTTAAGTTCCCACCATGTATTCTTCGTCTGAAGAACTGCAGAACTTTGTTCGAGTCAGAACTAATTAGGTTTAGGCATGGAAGCAAACTCAGACGTTCAGAATATGGTCAGGAGATCAGGTCATCTTCCTGAAAGTTAGTCCAAAGCGACGACTGATCATTTCCTCAGAAGTTAGGCAGAAGAAACTGACGTGTACTTTGGCCTAACCAGACTGGAAAATTCACATTACATGCAAAGTATGCAATGTCAGGTTGATCTGCACAATCTCTTACTACAGCTTTGTATCAGTATTTCAGTAATCGCTATCCAAATTGATGGGCTAGCACATGTAAAAATTTACTGCTCTGCAAATCGATAGCTTTTGGTTCCTTCTATTGTTTTGTATGTCCGTATCTTTTTTTAGAAAATGGAAGCAATAAACTTCCCGCCTCTGCGTTTCCGCATACAGCGTTTACATTATTACAAAGTTTCAGCACCATTGCTGATGAATTAGGGAAACAAGGAATGCAAAAAATTATGCATAACAAATTCTATTATTAAATTTCCATCCATGGGAAGCAAACAGCTCCAACGCAGTGGTCTCTAGTTTTCTGCTCGCTAACTGAAAAGACTCCTTTGTTTCATCATCACGCTGCAGCAGTGCCCAAAACCGCAGCCAGTATGTTCCCCTGAAAATAGCCTGCATAAAAGACATATATTTGCAATTTGCAAAGATTAGATCATTACGACATCTCCAGATTGCTCAACATAAAGCGGCTACCCCAACCAAAATATCTTTCTTGTCTTTTAAATCGAAATTTGATAGCCAACTCCCTAACATGTGGGATACAGAGCTGGGAGGTGTTAACCCAGTAGCTATATAGACAGTCCTCCAGATTGTCTTGGCATGATGACAATCAAAGAAAAGGTGTTTAATGGTTTCGTTACAATTACAAAAACAACACTTTTGACTGCCTTTCCAATTCCTCTTAATTAGATTGTCCTTTGTTAAAATTACCCCCCGCTGGAGATACCAAAGGAAAATCTTGATTTTTAGAAGAATTTTTAACTTCCAAATCAACTTATGAGAAAAGGTCGTATTCTGATGTATGTCCGTATCTATTTTGGAGAGTAACGTTTGGAGCTTTTCTAATGGCAGCTTACTGATATGGAATCGAGGAGATTGGAGCAGTTAGTGTTTCTGCTTTGCTGCCTTGCAGCAATCACATGCAGTTTACAGGTACAGGTTCAGGCCCAAACCACTCTACAACACCTCAAAAGCTCACCCCACAATGGGGCAGGTGAGACTCCTGATCTATCAACTCATAAAGCATGCAAATCTTTCACCTTTTCAGTAACATGCACATCAAGTTTAGCTAAAATAGATATGTGTAGAGAGATAAAAGTAACATGCCAAGGCAAAGGAAATATCCTGATGAACTGTTCTAGTTGAAGTTGTGCTTGTCTGTAGTATAGTATATTTTTACAGTTCAGTTGACATTATGTTTGTCTGTAGTATATACTTCATTTAGTAAATTTTTACAGTTCAGTTGACATTATGTTTGACTGTAGTATATTCTTCATTTAGTTTATTTTTATTGTTCTAGTTGACATTGTGCTTGTCTGTAGTATATTCTTGCTTGTGAATGGCAGTTGATCCTTGTTGCCTGTGTTGATCAGTGGGCAGGATTTTGTCGGAGATGGAAAATAGATCGGATAGCGTTCTCTCAAGAAGAACGAGAAGAGTCGATCCTCTTGATGGCCTAAGGAAGTATGAGGGAGGATACAATATCACTAACAAGCATTACTGGAGTGTAAGTTCTCTTCTCTGAAAACAATCTACAGAGTCATACACACTGCTTGCTGCAATCGTGCTTAGTTGCTGACAAATTATGTATAGACCAAAAATGATCGTTTTTACTGTGTATCATGATCAGGGCATTATTGTTCGTGGATGAACATCATACTACAGGATACATGAAAAATCAGTTCTTAGCCTTAAATTGCACTTATTGTGCAGAAATGATATGATACATTGATATAAGTTAGATTAGATGAAGTTAACATAATAGAATGAGAGAGGGAAAGCATACATATTCACATGAGGATTAAAACTGATTGTCGTTGTGTTTACATTTTTCAGTCGACCATATTTACAGGTAGAGCTGGATACGTTATTGCAGCATTATGGCTTATTGGTGGTACTGTTTTGGTGGGAGTTCTTCTCATTTCGAAGATTTTCTTCACCAGAAGGAATGAAAAATTCGGTGTCATCGACTATTTCCTTGAGAGATACCAGCTTTGGTCTGTGATACTTTTCATTCTTCTTGCAATTTTTGTCATGTAAGTTGCTCAACTCAACAATAATTCATTAAGTCTTATCTGCAACTGTTGTGAATCTGGCAATGTTTGTAGCAATGCAGTTAGTAATATACTGACGCATTTTATGTTCAGAGTTGCATCAGCAATTGCGCTCCTTGGCACAGTAAGATTCCATTCAAGAGCAGAATCCGTCAAAGAGATCATTGGAAGAACTGCATTTGAGGCGACGGCGACGATTTACAACATAACAGGAGCCATTCAGATGATGCAAAACACATCAAAGCTATACGACAACAGCAGTCAAGCCTTTGATCATCTGAACTCCACAGTAGAGGCGCTCAACTCTGAAGCCGTGGAGATTCAGGCAAAGGCGGAGAAGAACATGCGCTTGGTCAGTAAAGGGATCAAAATACTGTAAGAACTTCTACATTATGGACATGATTCCTAGATTAGTACTTTCATATACCACTTAATGATCATGGGAACTGACACGGCTAATGTTTTTCAGCGAAGTTGTGACAATTTTAACTGTGACACTGAATCTTGTCGCAGTTCTTGCGTTGCTAGGTAAGTGAACATAATGCAATTTTTTTTCTGAATATGCAAATATATCTTAGTTATACCTGGAACTTAAATTAACACAATGCTTTTTTTTTCTTCCAGTGGGAAGACCTCTAAGGCTACAGAAATTGTACTACTTGTGAGTATCCTTCAGACACCCATCTGATGCTACAAACCACATTTTCAGTACTTATGGCATTCTAATCACAACGAAATGTCTGCAACAGGTGCATAGCCTTCTGCTGGATATTGACAGCGCTCTTCTGGATGTACTTCGGCCTGTACTACTTCCTCGACAAGTTCGCCGGCGACACGTGCGCCGCCCTCGACGAGTACCAGCTGAACCCCCAGAACAGCACCCTGGGCACCATCATACCCTGCAGCGAGAAGCTCTCCGGCAACGTGATCCTGCACGATGTTGGTGCAGGCATCCATGACATCATAGACCAGGTAACAAACAAACACGGACTCTACAACAACTCTGAAGCTGCCCAGATTTCAGAATTGGAATTTAGACCACGTAGAATTGCCATCCAAATTGTTTCTGAATTCTGATTGCAACATTTTTCAGGTGAATTCAAACATTTACACGATAAAATCGGAGTACGCCGTGAAGCAGCTGGACTACATCTGCAACCCGTTCACCGGGCCGCCGGAGTACCGGTACCGGCCGGAGAACTGCCCTACCGGCGCCGCCACCATCGGTGACATCCCTCAGGTATAAACACAGACTTCACCACAGCAACTGCTTCAAAGCATGTAAAAAGAAGCAAATCTTTGACATGGCATTGCCTCTTCCTCCTGTTGTGAAGATCCTGAGGAGGCTGACGTGCTCGGACTTTGGCGGCGGCGCGAACTGCGCCCCGGCCGAGCTCTCGTCGGCGATCGACTACGACAAGGTGCAGACATACACCAACTCCATCCAGAACGTGCTGGACATCTTCCCGGGCACGGAGCGGCTGGTGAGCTGCGAGCTGGTGAAGGCCGGCTTCGCGGACATCGTGGGCAACCAGTGTGCGCCGCTGCGGCGCGACGCGCGCGCGACGTGGGCCGCGCTTGCCGCGCTGTCGACCGCCACGGCGCTGCTCGTGCTCGCCTCGGCGGCCTGCGGTGGCGGCGGCGGCCGGCGCCACGCCGGCGACGACCGCCACTCGGTGAGGCACCTCACCTCGTCGTCCAACTCCGAAATATCGGAGATCGACCTCGCCGAGATGCACGCCAAGAAAGTGAGAGTCAGGATCGAGCCGTGATCAGTTGGTGGATCGAGAAAGCGACAAAAAAAATTCTTTTGCTGTGTTGTTTGCCATTTTCAGGGGAGAGAGATTGGAAGACTGAGATGATATATACTGCCGGCGGTAGCGACTGATCCACGAGAGATCGTCCACCGCCGGCGGGCCATTGACGCGAAAATGTTTGGTTTCTCTTTTGTGGGATGGTCTGGAGAATCCAGCCATGTCATGCGTTGTGTTAGGAAAGGAGGGAGGAGAAATTGATCATTGGATTCTGTACATGAACTGCAAAAGGATAAGAGATTAATTGTAGTCCAATTTATTCTTTACATGAACTGCAAAAGAATTACTTAAATGGTGAATTATAGTCAAATTGATTGGATTCTGTACCAGACTAAGCAGCTCTGTTTTATGGAATTTTGCAGCTTTTTTGTGTATTTCTTAGCTCTTTCAAAGTGGCATAATTACTCATCCAAAAGATTAGTTATTGGTGTAACAAGCATTCAATCCTACAATCCTACCTAGTATCCTGATCCTGCCAAGTTTAGCGCGAGAAACATATACACAAAACCACTATATGCATCGGCACATATGTATACATTACATTGGATACACCACTAAGACGTTAATTAGATAAGGACTGACGCTAAGATAAGTATGACGGCTCACTCAACTTAGGCAAAATTATTGCAAACATATCAAGATGAAGATAGAACATATCGAAATCAAACCGAGCAGACTTCTTAGATGTCTTGTTCTTGAGAAATGCTACCATCACCTCCAGCTCATGCGGGATTCGTTCTTGCCGTAGGACCAACGTAATCCTTTCTGATCTTGTTCAGTGCCACAACCACATCACTCATCGTTAACCTTTGGTCAGGCAAGTCAGTCGAGCATAGTAAACCCAACTCAAACATAGGCACTAGGAAGTTATCCAAGCAACTAGAGGAATGTTGCAGTAGCCGGTCATCCACAACATCAATGAGCCTTGTTGGAAATGCTTGATTAACCCACTGCCTAAGGCTTAGTTCTCCGACAAACATTGGATCTGTCGGCTTCTTCCCAGTGAATACTTCAATAAGCATGATCCCATAGCTGAAAACATCGCTCTTTCTCGACGCTTTTCCAATGGATCCGTACTCTAGTCAAAACATTTCCAAACAGAAGGAACATTAATGATAGCAATAGATGGTTTAATAAGATCAAGAGCAACGGTAGTGCAAGTACCTGGTGCCATATACCCAATTGTTCCTGGCATGCTCACAGAAACTACAGAATTGTCATCACCAAATAACAGCTTTGCAATGCCGAAGTCTGCCACATGTGAGGTCATGTTTTCATCAAATAGAACGTTGCTGGGCTTCAGGTCACAATGCAGGACTACCTCAAAGTGCTGATAGTGTAGATACTGTTATGAATAGCGCTTGTATTCATATGAGGCCAATGGGCCGGTATATATACACAAAGTACAGGTGGTAAATATGCAAAGAACCCCTCATAACAATGGGGAATAACAAACTATACATATATCTCTAACACCCCCCTCAAACTCATGGTGGATCAACAACACTGAGTTTGGAGAGGTAGAAGCTGTGCTGTGCTCGAGTCTGGGCCTTCGTGAAGAAATCCGCTATCTGAAGCTCTGAAGGCACATACTGAAGAGTAATCACCTGATCATGCACACAAGTCCTCATGAAAGAAGCATCAACACCAATATGCTTGGTGAGCTCATGCTTCACAGGATCACGAGCAATACTGATAGCACCTGTACTGTCTGACAAGAGAGGGGTCGGTGTAGTGACAGAAACACCAAAATCCTCAAGTAACCACCGTAGCCAAGTAATCTCTGCTGTCAAGAGAGCCATAGCTCGCAACTCAGCCTCTGCACTCGAACGGGACACTGCAGTCTGTTTCTTCGTCTTCCAGGCAATAAGAGAACCACCAAGAAAAACACAGTAAGCAGAGATAGACCGGCGATCAGAGGGATCGCTGGCCCAAGTAGCATCCGAATTGGCCTGAAGCTGTAACGAGTTGGAACGTGGAAAGAAGAGACGGCGAGAGATAGTCCCACGAAGGTATCGCAGAACTCGAAGAAGGTGGCTGTAGTGAACCTGAGTGGGAGCTGAAACAAACTGACTCAGAATATGAACTGGATAAGTGATATCCGGACGAGTAACAGCAAGGTAGACAAGACTCCCAACAAGATGACGATAGCGAGTCGGATCAGAAAGAGGCTCGCCATCAGAGAGTCGGAGGTGAACATTGAGCTCCATAGGAGTCTCAACAGTACGTTGATCAGTGAGAGAGGCGCGATCAAGAAGATCCTGAATATATTTCGCTTGGGACATAAAGAAACCATCTGGAGTGGAAGTAACCTCAATCCCAAGGAAGTAACGAAGAGGACCAAGATCCGACATAAGGAACTGCTCACTAAGACGAGCCTTGACAAAGGCAATGTACTCAGAATCATCTCCCGTAATGATCATATCATCAACATACAGGAGAAGAAGAGTCCGACCACGAGACGAAGTGTGGACAAAGAGCACAGGATCATGATCACTAGCTGAAAAACCAGCAGCAGTGACCACAGAGGAGAAGCGCTCAAACCAAGCACGAGGGGCTTGCTTAAGGCCATAGAGAGAGCGACGAAGGCGACAGACCATGCCCTTAGGAACAGAATACCCAGGTGGCGGATGCATGTAGACCTCCTCACGCAACTCACCATTAAGAAAGACATTCTTGACATCAAACTGAGAAACAGACCAGTGGCGAACAGATGCCACCGAAAGAAGAGTGCGAACAGTGGTCATGTGGGCCACAGGAGCAAAAGTCTCGTCGTAGTCAATACCATGCTCCTGCTGGAAGCCACGAGCAACAAGACGCGCCTTATAGCGCTCAAGAGAGCCATCAGAGCGAGTCTTAATCTTATAGACCTACTTACATGTGATGGGATGAGAATGAGATGGAAAAGGAACAAGATCCCAAGTACCAGTACGCTCGAGGGCAGCAATCTCCTCGGCCATGGCAAGCTGCCACTCAGGGTGAGTAATAGCATCCCGATAGGAGACAGGCTCACGAGTAGCTGCGCCAGCAAAGGCAAAACGGGCAGGAGGCCGAATCGACTGGCGATCGCGGAGAGCATAGCGAGGAGAAGATGACCCATCTGGGGAAGATGGAGCATCAGAAGAAGATGGAACATCAGAAGAAGATGGTTCATCTGGAAGATCCTCAATACGAGGTCGACGAGTGTAGAAGAGAAGGGGAGAAGGTACTGTAGTGGGAGGAGCCTGCAGAGTCGTAGAAGACGACACAGGCGGCGACAACGGCGGAGAGGCCACAGGGGGAATATGTGGAGACTCAGTGGGACAGGTGGACGAGGGCAAAACAGATATAGGTGTATCTGGAAAGGTCAAGAAAGATAAAGACTCCACAGAGGAAGCCGAAGGAGAGGCAGGACGTGGGTAGAATGGACGAGACTCGTCGAAAGTCACATCCCGAGAAACCCGCATCCGACGACCAACAGGATCCCAGCACCGATAACCCTTGTGCTCGGCACTGTATCCCAGAAAGACACACTCAACAGACTGAGCGGTCAGTTTGGTGCGTTCTCGAGGGGCGAGGAGAACGTAGCAAACGCAGCCAAACATATGAAGGGTAGAGTAGTCAGGAAGAAGACCACAGAGACGCTCAACAGGGATCGCTCCCTGAAGAGCAGAAGAGGGCTGGATGTTGACGAGATAGGTGGCAGTGGAAACAGGCTCGGCCCAAAAGTGAGGTGGAATAGAGGCGGCGATCATCAGAGCACGAGCCGTCTCAAGGAGGTGACGATGCTTGCGCTCAGCAACACCATTCTGAGCATGAGCACCAGGACAAGAGAACTGAGCGAGAGTGCCCTGCTCAGCAAGGAAGCTGCGCAGGTAACGAGAGAGGTACTCGCCAGCAGAATCAGCACGAAAGACACGAATAGGAGTGGAGAACTGTGTGTGAATCATAGTGGCAAATTGTTTATAGATAGACAAGACCTCACTATGAGAAGACATGAAGTATATCCAAGTGTGACGAGAGAAATCATCTATAAATATGATATAATAACGATGACCCCCTTTCGAAACGAAGGGAGCCAGACCCCAAACATCTGAATGAACAAGATCAAAAGGACGCTGAGACACAGACTCACTATGAGGATAAGGAAGCTGGATCTGTTTACCTAACTTACAGCCCTGACAATCTAAAGACACGTCTCCTGAGACAGACCCCAGAAGACCACGACGAACTAAGGACGACAGACGGGATCCACACAGATGTCCAAGACGGTGATGCCACTGCTGGAAAGAGCCGGTAGACGAAGTGGCAGAAGCGGAGAGACTGGCGGCGATGGTGGCAGCGGAAGGAAGGTGAAGCCAGTCAAGCTCCCAGAGACGCTGTGAGTCACGACGCCGAGGGCCAGAACCAACCAGAGCTCCCGTGTGGCAGTCCTGAACACAACAAGAGTCAGAGTCGAGAATGACCCGATAACCAAGGTCAGTAATCTGCCCAGCAGAAAGAAGCTGCAAGGTAAGGCGAGGAACATGAGCAACAGAAGGGACATGAAAAGATGAGTTGCTAAGAGATCCTCGACCAGAGACAGAAAGAGATGTACCATCAGCAGTAAGAACACTGACAGGAGAATCAAGAGGTGTAATAGAAGACAGAGTGGAAGGATCAGGAGTCATGTGAAAAGATGCTCCAGAATCAAGAATCCACGGGGAGGTACCTGACTGTGTAGGAGGTGGTCTCTCAGTGCCCGAAGAGTCAGTAGCAGAACCTGCAGAACCTGTCGAGGGAGAACCTGAAGCAGCAAGTAGGCGTCGAAGTCTGGCTATCTCCTGCTCGGTGAGAGAAGCTGCTGAAGAAGTCGAGGTAAACGTCGTCGTAGAAGCACTAGTGCCAGTAGAAGAGCGGCGTGAAAGATGCCGCTTCTTCTTGTAGCACTGGGACTCAGTGTGACCATCCTTCTCACAGTAGGAACAGTGAGGACGGCCACCACCACCTGTGGTAGCCGCTGGAGGAGGCAGTGTAGCAGGCGGACGAGCGGCGAGCACAGAGGGGAGTGGCATCAGACCAGCACCACTCAAATGAGTCTCCTCTGCGCGTATCTCGGAAGAGCCTCTAGGAGAGTGACACGAGGGTGGCGTGCAAGAAGCTGGGCACGCCTTTGCTCAAACTCAGGACGAAGGCGAGTAAGGAACTCGTAAACCCGCTGAAACTCCAGGTCAGCACGTACATTCAGGCAGCACGGACAGGTACGACAGCCAGCAGTGCGGAGAGAGTCCAACTGACGCCAAACAGCAGAGCTCTGAGCGTAAAAGGCGTCAACAGTAGCATCACCCTGCTGAAGAGAGTGCTCCAGGCGGACCACGGACAGGTACAGGGCATCACCAGAAGGCTCGTAGCGCTAACGAAGATGAGTCCACATCTGGAAAGCCGAAGTGAGTCCCACCACCTCAGAAGAGAACTGAGGCTGGACACTGGCGATGAAGACAGCAGCAACCCGAGCGTCGTCATCGTACCACTGAGTGTAGACGGTCAGACGATCCTTGTAGGATTCCAGATCCTCCTAGTAGGTAGAGGCAGCGTCATCATCAGCAAGGCGAGCGGCCTCAGTAGCAGCCTTATCGGCTGTCGAAGGCAATGCAACAGGCGTAGGCTCCGTCGGAGGAATAGGGCAAGGCGGGCAGGTGACATCGCCAGAGAGGACGCCCCAGAGACGAAGACCACGCATGTGGATGCGCATGTGAGACACGAAGTCGGTGTAATTAACACCATCAAAGATCACCGGGCAGCGAGGGAGGGAAACGGTGCCCATTGGTAGGCGGCGCTGGACGGCGCGGCGACCAAGGTAACGAAGTCTAACAGGCGGCGCTGGACGGCGCGGCGGTTAGATCGACGTTTTTTTTGCTTCCGGTCGGTTTAAACCGACCGAGCCACTACCGACAGACGGCCTCGGGCCTCAGACGGCTCGGGCACCAGCGGCAGAGTCGACGGGGGCGGAGGCCGGCGGGACGGCCGGCGCGCGGAGGCCGGCGGGACGGCCGGCGCGCGGAGGCCGGCAGGGAGGCCGATGGAACGAGGCGGAGCGGAGGCCGGCGGAGCCTACAAGACGAGCCGGCGGCGGCCTCGGGCAGGGCGACCACCAGCGGGCGGCAAGGCGGCGACCAGCGGGCGGCAACGACGACCAGCGGGCGGAGCGGCGGCCGGTCCGGCTCCGACTGCAGATCGACAGATCCGAGCGGCGGCTCTGCAGATCCGAGGAGATGAGCGGGACGATCTCGGGCCGGAGCGACCTCACGGGAGCGGCCGGCGGCGTCGGGGAGCGGCCGGCGGCGGGGACGGAGGTAGCGCCCGCGCGAGGGAGCGGAGCGGGCTGACGGCAGCAGAGGCGTCGGGCTGGAGGCGGAGACGCCGAGGCCGGGCGGGGGAGGAGCCGAGGCCAGCGACGGCGGAGGCCGGGAGTCGGCGACGGCGGCGGAGGCCGGGAGTCGGCGACGGCGGCGGAGGCCGGGAGTCGGCGACGGCGGCCGACGGCAACAGCGGAGGTGGAGGCGGTACGGGCGCGGAACCCTAGGTAAGCCAAAACCCTAGTTTTGGCTCTGATACCATGTTATGAATAGCGCTTGTATTCATATGAGGCCAATGGGCCGGTATATATACACAAAGTACAGGTGGTAAATATGCAAAGAACCCCTCATAACAATGGGGAATAACAAACCATACATATATCTCTAACAGATACTCCATTGCCATTGACACGTCTAGCATATGTCTCCAAGTTACCATTAGGCATGTACTGAAGAACCAATGCTTTGAAGTCCAGATTTGAACAGGTATTCAGTATCTTAATCAAGTTACGATGTCGAGCCATCCGCAGCACACGACATTCGGCATCGAAGCTTCTTGTAGCTTGTTCCAGCTGCATATTTAGAACTTTTATTGCAACCACCAAACCATCGCTTAATTGGCCCTTATAAACTTTCCCAAAGCTTCCAACCCCCAGCAGGTTACTGTCACTAAAATTATCAGTGGCGCGAACAATCTCATGGTATGAGACTAACCTATGGTCGATCATGTTAACCATGTCAGCAGAAACCACCATCTCTTCTTGCTTCTTCAATCTCTTCCTGATTATTATGCATGTGCAGGTAGCTGCAGCTCCAACAAATACGATGACAGCAGGGATCAAGAATTTTAGGATGTGCCTGTTATTAGTTGAGTGAACGTTGCTTCGGCATGGCCAAAATCCTAAACGTGAAACGCCGCACAAATCTGAGTTCCCCATCAAAGATTGAAGGGTGATATTTGTGAAGACGCCTCCTTTTGGTATCTGACCATGTAGTTTATTGAAGGACAGGTTCAAACTAGTGAGGTCGGTAAAATTGGCCAAGTACTCTGGGATGGTACCGGTGAGACCATTGTACGACAGGTCTAGTGATTTCAAGCTAGTTAACTTGTCAAAAGAGTCTGGAATTGAACCGTTGAATGAGTTGTGTGATAGGTTTATGTAGATAACCGTTCGCAGTTGTCCAAATGAACCTGGGAGACTACCAAGGAAGCTGTTGCTGGACAGATCTATGATACTAATGTGTTCCAACGTAACTATATCAACTGGCAATGCACCGTTCAAGGAGTTCTGATACAGCCCAAGTTGCACAAGGCTCTTAAGATGGAATAAGCTTGCTGGTATAGTTGATGATAACCGGTTTTGAGATAGATCAAGGTATATTAACTTGGAGAGGTTACCGAGTTCATCTGGTATGGAGCCAGAGAATTGGTTGTCAAGGAGGACTAGCCTTTCGAGGCTCCCTAGCATACCAAGCTGTTTTCGGATGGGGCCAAACAAGCTGTTGCGGTAGAGGTAAAGCAAGACGAGATTATCCATCATGCTGACTGATTCTGGAATTGTGCTACTCAGATGGTTTTCTGAAAGGTCTAGCCAATTGAGGCTGCTTAAATTTGACATGGTAGCAGGAAGTTCACCGGTTAAATTGTTTCTGTCTGCAAAGAAGATTTGCAGCTGATTAGAGAGGTTTCCAACATAGTCAGGGATTCTCCCAGTGAAACGATTCAACCCGACGTCAAGTTGGAAGAGTTGTCTACAGTTTGAAAGAGTGGCCAAGAAGTTGAGATTCCCTTCAAGGTAGTTCCCTCCGATAATAAGATATGCAAGATTTCCACTGCTACCAAGTGTTGTTGGCACAAAACCAGTCAAAAGATTTCCGTCTAGCTGTAGAGAAGATAATTCAGACAAGTTACCTACGAATGCTGGAAACGATCCAGTCAATCGATTTTGTGAGAGAAACAATATCGTGAGCTGCCTCAGTCGCCCAAATTCTGGTGGAATCCCTCCTGTTAAATTGCAGTGTGACAGGTCTAGAATGACAAGATTGCTCAGAACAGTTGGGACTGGACCAACAAGGTTATTGAGACCTAAACCGATCTCGGCGAGATCCGGCAGTTTGGCCAGCCATGTTGGCACTAGACCATCAAAGAGATTCGATGACAGAGAGAGTCCTTGGAGGTATTGGCAATCTGCAAGCCCCAATGGAATGTGACCCGTGAAACTGTTGAAAGAGAGGGCGATCACTTCAAGCATGGGGAGGCTAAAGCTTGTGTTGCTAGGGATAGGCCCTGTCAGATTGTTGCCTCCAAGATACAACAGTTGCAGCATAGACATGTTGAAAATGGTTGGAGGCACTGGACCGTAGAGGTGATTTGCTTGCAAGCCAAGGGATTGGAGCATGGGCAGGGAACCAATACCATGTGGTATCATCCCTGACAAGCTGTTGTTGTCAAGGTTGAGGTAGCTTAACCAAGGTGTGCCGTTGAATAAATCTATCGGTATCGAACCACTCAAGGAATTCTTTTGAAAATTTATGTACCTAAGATTGCGCAAACCCTGCAACTCTTTCGGGATTTGCCCCGAGAGGCTGTTGTTCATCAGCGCAAGAACTCGGAGGCTAGTGAGATTTCCTATGGCTGAGGGAATGACACCTGACAGAGTGTTGTCACGAAGACCGAGATACCTGAGCCGCTGCAGCCTCCCAAGATCAGGTGGGATGGAGCCTGTGAGTGCAGTGTTTGTGAGGTTGAGGACAGAGAGAAAAGAGAGGTTACCAAGATGAGGGGCGATATCTCCTTGGAGGGGCATGTCGGGCAACACCAGGGCGGTGGCGCGCTGCCGGCGGCGGCTGCACGAGACGCCAAGCCAGTGGCAGAAGGACGTTTTGGTTGTCCAGTTGCTACCAAGGATGCCGAGTGGATCGGAGAGATGGGCTTTGAAAGCGAGCAGCGCGGAGAGCTCAGTTTCGCTGCCATTGCCCTTGATCGAGGAAGAAGCAACGACCGTAGATGGCGGAAACAGGAAGGTCGACAGTGCTGCGAGGACGATGAGAACGTGTGGGATTGGAAGGGCCATTGCTAGCTGGTCATGGGCGGAGTGGAGAGATACTCCTGAAGAAATAGGAAACGGATTCTCTGCAGCAGTTGCGTACGGTAAGTGCAGAGGCGATCTGAGCCGTCCGATTGAAAAAGGACGGCTTAGATCCGTACTTTTACTGTAGCAAAACGGATCTGAACCGTCCTTTTTTCAATCGGACGGCTCAGATCTGTGACTTCCCTCTGTAGTCGCCAGATGCAACTGCAGAGAATCTCATTTCGAAGAAATAAGTTCTATGAGGAGTTTATGCCGTCTCGCACAAAAAGTTGCTTTCCTATCAAAATGCAGTGTGGAATTCAGTCCTTGGAATTTGGTTAGACTTTGACTTGACTGGAGCAGGGACGGCTCATTAGTCACCATACATGCTTGAAATTCCACACGGTTTTCAAATGGGATGTTCCGTCTGAGAGATATATAATAGTCATGAAAAAAGTCATAGCATTTTCGTGTATTCATACTACATATTTTACATAATTGTTACGCGTATATTGTTTTTGTTTGCTACGTCCGTGTGGCAGTAGAAACCATAATTTATTAAGTAAATTCAACAGAAGCCATATATTGGCATAACTATGAAAATACTACAGAATTAAAAACTTGTTTCAAGGAACTGCAGATCTAGAGTTCTTTTATTTAGCTGGCTACAAATTTAAGAACTTCAAAAAACATAGCCTACCCAACGGCCTTACATACATCTCATTACCTACTCTGGACCACTGGACAATTTTTTTTTATGGAGCATGCAAAAGGTGTGCATGTTATTGCATTAGTGGTGATCATTTGGGCTTTTTTTGGTGGCTTATGGTTGAAAAGCACTGTAGCTGGCTGAAAAAATATTGTAGCTGACATAGGCTTATTTAACATAATTAAATTTAAAAAAATTTAAAAATATAAAAAATATGTTAGCCCATTACGTATAATACAAACAAATACGAGAAAAAAAGAGCTGGCAAAAAAGCTCAACAAAAAGCCAAAGTTCAGAAAAGGACGAAATTTATAAATAGTAAAAAATAAGCCAGAAGCCGAAACTCTTTTAATCACACCCTAAGAGAAAGGAAAGAATTACAGCCAGCGGAGAGAAAACTAAAGAAAGCAAGAGTTGGGGGGTACAGGAGGCTAGAAACCAACTGGACATCTTAGCATACATCGTATTGCCCGATGCCTAGGGTTTCGCACACCATAAAGACTTTGTGCGCCTTATGGGTGTGGTGTGATCAGAGGGGCCTAAATATGTAGTTTCATGCAATTGTTTCATAAATCTGTAGTTTCTCTCTATTCTTTTTTAATGATATTTAAAATATATGCAGTCAATTTTTTTAAACTTTAACCATTAATATAAACAAAATTATTAGATTTATCATGTAAAAATGATATTAATAGATTTATCATAAATATACTTTCACATAATTATATTTCAATACTTTACTAACATATGATTAGAAAAAAATAATGGTCAAAAGTGTGTATTGGAGACCATGTTGATGTCCAAAACGATAAGTAAAATAGAACGAAGGTAGTTGATGTGGCTAAGAGTGCAATCGCTACTTTGATTTGTGCTACACCATTGTAACAATTGCAATATGAAGTCAAGAAGCACTTTGCTGTTGTTTTGCAACAAGTTACAACCAAGAGGAGAGAGAGGTCGATTGTGGGAGGAAGAAGAAAGAAACCCTAGTTTATGCGGCTACTTATGTAATTTCTAATTTACACAAAGCAAATAAGATAGTAGCGCATGGAATTGGACGTGTGGGCGGTGAAGAGAGAAAACACATTTGGATCAAGAGGAGTACACAAAATCAATCATGTTTAGGTGCTCACAATTCTGTCTATGAAGTTCATAAAACTTTCGACTTTAATTCTGAGCTTTCCAATGCACAAAAACACATATTTGGAAAGATAGTGAAGTCTACTTTCCAATGGATCAAACAGAGCTTGATTTAGAGCTTCCTATGCAAAGTTATACCAAGTTCATTGGATACTGCACGGGCTGTCCAGAGAGACGCGTGAGAGTGCCAAACATAAAGTGTCCGAGTATTGCAATACAAGTGTGGGTAATATCCGACCACACAATGACTTTCCAAAGGTTGAGAAGCTTTCCTTTCCAGGTTTCAAATGGATTTAGAAGCCCCTCAAACAAGAAAAGTAAATATATGAAGATTTGAATTCAGCTCAAACTCAAATCGGGATAGCCAGCAAGACTAACATTAAAACGCCCATAACTTTCACAAACGGTCTCCGATTTGGGTGTTCTTCGACTCGTTGAGAAGCTAACTCAAAGCTCCATACAATGGATAAGGTGCTAGCCTCAGAAAGCTCATGGTTACATCATAAATTCAGAAACAATCAGACAGTTGTAGTTTAGGTATTTCCTTCTTTTGTTCGTATTAGAGTCGGCCTTAGGCTTTTTTGTGTGTGTGTTATGTTCAGGTTGGTTGTACCCCTTGGTACCAATATAAGGCCAGGGCCTTAGTCTCATTGCAACTTAGACTAATATGATATGAATTGAGAAATAGATACAAAAAAATCACCATAGTTTGGTGGCCATTGATGACGTGTTCTTGAGATTTCTGCATGGAATTGCTCTTAGTGTGTTGAATCCAATGTGGTGTTAGATTTTGCTCACTGAAACTTCAGTTTTCGTACCCTTTGTTCACGTGTTGTGGTGTGCGTGGGAGAAGGTTCTATCAAGAGTTGGTGTTGTTTTTGTTCTTGCGCAAGAGCTAGGCAAGGAGAAGACAACCAGTGAAGGCGTATCATGAAAGATCAGGGCCAAAACACGTGATATAGTTAGCTTGCTAGTTGGGTCCTTATCAGGTGGTATCAGAGCATCCATTGATCACGGTACATGCTGATTTTTTGCTCGCAGTACGGGGAGATATTGGAGAATGATCGAAGCGTATTGAGGCTACCGGTGTACATCATGCCGCTGACCAATAAGAGCACTCCAGAGGACTACCACACATCGGTGGAAGACTTGGAGGAATTTTTCGCAGGTTGGAAACTCTCTTCTAATAAGAAGATGAGACTGGCCAGGATGGCGTTGATCGGCGATGTGTTGTGTTGGTGGAAGGACATGCAGTGGGATCAGGATGCACGAGATCTTCCAACCTGCAGTACATGGGAGGAGATGAAGGAGTTGACATGTTGGCAATTCACAGGGTCATCACATGAACACAAAAGACTATGAAGAAAGTTGCTACTGTCCAAGAAGTTTTGGCCATGAAAGAGGTGAAGATACCAGGCGAGGGTGCCACAATTTTCACCCTCAACCAAAAGAAGGATGATGTGGCTGCTGCTACTAAGGGAATTTTGGGCACAACAACATAAGAAGACATGCTTACTGTTGTCCCTAGCCACAAGGAAGATGAGAGGAGCCAAAACCCTAATTCATCATCACTTCCGCAAGAAGAGGACGACGCATCGTCTAGTGGGCTGAATGTCCAAGCCAAGAAGGTGTAAGGCGACGACGTCGACATGGTGGCCAAAGGGCAACATTGGAGCCATTTTAAAACTCAATGCGAAGTCAAAGGCACATCATGCATGCTGATCATTGACAGTGAAAACTTCACCAACATGATTAGCAAGGATTTGGTGTACGCTTTGGGGCTATCCACATGGAGGCATTCTGAACCTCATTATGTGAGTTGGTTGAACAAGGGCGCCGGGAAGATGAAAATAACACACAAGGTGCGTATGCCTTTTTAGTTGGTGAGTATGTTGATTAAATGGAGTGTGATATTTTTCCATTGGAGGTGTATAGCTTGTTGTTGGGGAGGCCGTGGCAATATGATTGCCTCATCATACTGGATGCCTCATTACAGAAGGTTCAACAGAATCTGTTAGTGTTAAGCTACATCATAGCTATCTCAGACGGTTTTACTAGCACGGCTATCTATGATGCAACCAATGGTAAGAACCGTTAGTGATAACCTATTTATCACAGACGATTTTGTACGTAAACCGTCTGTAATGCATCATAGATAGTTTGTAATAAAAACTATCTATGATGTATGAATTTACCATAGATGGTTTTTGTGAAAAGTCATCAGTGATATATCACAGATGGTTTTTATAAAAAAAACCGTCTGTGATGACCTACTTATTATAGACAGGTTGTGAATGGAAGTGTCTATAGTATTCAGTGTGTTATTAAATACCCTCGTCCCGACAGATATCTGTCTGTTAGGTGCATGGTGGTTTTGAGGCGATTTGGTGAAAGGAGACCGGAGATTTGGAAGGGTACTTGTGTATCCATTTGTTCTTGGTAATGTAAGGTTAGTAATTATGATAGACCATGTGGAGGTGACCCCGGTTGTGTGATGACTAATTGACTTCGGTTTTAGGAAAGTCGAGTTTGGTTTGTGTGGTTCGGACCATGTCGTTGCTCGGTGCAATCGGTTTCGGTCGGACCTTGTCGAACTAGGTCAAACGTGCTTAAGTTGGTTATTTTTCATTTTGATCGGTTTGGGCTTCGAGTATTTCTTCTGATATTATTGTATGGTTACAATATTTCGAGCGGTGCTATGTGATTTGTTTCTTGTCTGTGATGGCTGCAGGACATCGAGGTGGAGTCGTGGTGAGGCACGGGATGACCGGACTAGGCGCAGGTGGTGCCGAGGTCAGAACGGTCGAGGTGTGCCGAAGACGGCGAGGGCTCGAGGTAGCTGCGTGGCTTGGAGGGCAAGGAATGAGGAAGCTTCCTGGAAGGTGCGCGAGGGGCGTTTTGGTGAATACGCAAAGCTGCACTAAAGGAAATGGATTGTGGATAAAGCGCCATGAATTGGTGGAGGCTTAATGAGTAAAACATGGTGTGAACCCATTATGGAGGCTATAAATAGAGAGGTGCTCTCTAGTGCTGAAATTGAGAGAGTGGGTGTAAGAGTTAGGGTTTTATTTGGTTCTCTCCATGTATGAAATGAGAGTGTGTTTTTTAGAGAGATGGCATGTGAGATGGATTAGGTTTTTTACTCCTAGTCTTTGTTGAGAAAGAGAGAAAGAGAGAAGGTGGGAGATTCTCTCTATGCTCTCTAGGCGTATGGGGTTGTCTCTTTTTTCTTATTTGAGTGTGTTGTCATGAGTTTTTGCTCCTGTGTAAGTTGGATCTTTGTGAGCATAGGTGCTCTTGTATGTTTGGGTGTTTGTGCTACAGATCCTTTTAATATCACTCCTTCACTTTCCTTTGTTTGCTTGAGTTCTCATGTTTGCTATGCCTTCTCTGATTTCTTGTTCATTCGGTTGGCAGTCCTGTGCCAACATCATTACCTTTTCTTTTAGTTGTTTTTTTGGGCCAAACTCTATTGGTCTCCCTTGATTTGAAAAGGGCAGCAGTCAAGTATCTCCTCGTCAATCCATTTCTTGGCTGCAAGGACTTTCGGATTGGCTTGGCTGCATGCTTTGTTCTCTCATGCCTTGTACTCTCTTTATTTGGCTGAATTCAACTACTGCACGTTACCTTGTTGTTTGCCAACTATTTCCAACTACTGCATGACCCTTCCTTAGCACTTGAGTGCTTTTGGCAAAGTACTTTATTTCGGCTAGCAGTAGCAGTATGCACTTGAGTAGCAGATGCAGTCTCAAGCACTTTAGAAGTTTTCGGTCTTGACTAAGATTCTTGATTTCTGCATCTCTTCGGCAAATTAAAAAAACTGCTAGTCACATCATGCAATCGGCTGCAGTTTTAGTTGGGGAGTAATCTTCAATTTTCTCGCTCCTCGGTTCTGCCTGGTTACAGTCTTGGTTGGCTGCAGTGCTCCTCTCGGCAAAGCTTCAGTTTTATCCTTTTTGTCTGCTGTGGCAAAGGATCTTTAGCTTGTTTGTCTTCTTGTGTTCTTGCCAATGCTTTTTGGTGTGCTCTCCTCTGTTGGCTTTTCAAGTCTTGGCTGTGTCTTCGGTTGAAGCTTTAGTTCACATATTCTTGGACAGCAGTAGCTTCTTTCTGTGTGCGCTCATTCCATTTAGGGGGTCGTTTTAAAAAGGGCTCCATTCACCCCCCTCTGTCATCGTTTCCGATCCAACAATTGATATCAGAGCCGATTAGCTCTTGTCTATAGATCTTAACCGGTCTGTAAGCCATGGCGACAGACAAGTACTCGACCAAGCCCCTGATTTTCGATGGGATTGATTATCCTTTCTGGAAGAGCCGAATGGAGACGTACATCCAGGCTCAGGTGTACGCCATCTGGCGTAAGGTCAAGGTTCGGTTTGCTGTTCCTACCGATGAGAACATCAATGCTGGAAATATGCATGATGTTGAGGCAAACGCTAAGGCAAGGAACATCATTATCCAGGGCCTAAGTCGTAGCGAGTTTGACCGCATTTCTCATCTTTCGTCTGCCTTCGATATTTGGGAGACCCTCGATGCTTACCATGAGGGCACCACCCAAATAAAGACGATGCGACAGGACCAGTTCAAACGAGATTACAACAAGTTTGAAATGCTCGCTGGAGAGTCCCTCGATGAGTGTTTTGTGCATTTCCACAAGATCTTGAGCAACCTCCAAGCGGTCGGTCTCACATACCCCGACTCGGATAATGTTCGTCAAATGCTCGCGGCTCTGGATCTGCGTGTGTGGGAGATGAAGGTGATCACCATCAAGGATACCACGGACCTCTCGACTTTGACTCTTGATGCGTTGTACTCATGCCTCAAGACTCACGAGATTGACGTTGCCTCTCGAAAGTTGAAGTCACAGTCGATGGCGCTGGTCACCGATCCCATTTCAGGTTCTGGTTCCTCTTCTGAGTTGATTGGTGGATTTTCCCTAGCTGCTCTCTGTGACGTTACTGATGATCAGTTAGAGCCGGTTAGCTCTAATCAATAGATCTTAACCGGTCTCTAGGGCCATGGCGACGGACAAGTACTCGACCAAGCCGCCGATCTTTGATGGCATCGATTACCCCTTCTGGAAGAGCCGAATGGAGACATACATCCAGGCTCAGGGGTACGCCATCCGGCGCAAGGTCAAGGTCCGGTTCGTTGTTCCTGCCGATGAGAACATCAATACCGGGAACATGGCTGATGTTGAGGCAAACGCTAAGGCAAGGAACACCATTATCCAGGGCCTGAGTCGTAGCGAGTTTGACCGTATCTCTCATCTTTCGTCCGCCTTTGATATCTGGGAGACCCTCGATGCATACCATGAGGGCACCACCCAGATTAAGACGGTGAGACAGGACCAGTTCAAGCGAGATTACAATAAGTTTGAAATGCTCACTGGCGAGTCCCTTGATGAGTGCTTTGCGCGTTTTCACAAGATTCTGAGCAACCTCCGAGCGGTCGGTCTCACATACCCTGACTCGAACAACGCTCGTCAGATGCTCGCTGCACTCGACCTTCGTGTTTGGGAGATGAAGGTGACTACCATCAAGGACACCACCGACTTTCGACTTTGACGCTTGACACGTTGTACTCGCGCCTCAAGACGCACGAGATTGACACTGTCTCTCGTAAGTCGAAGTCGCAGTCGATGGCTTTAGTCACTGATCCCACCTTGGCTTCTGGTCATTCTTCTGATTTGCTTTGTGATTTCTCCCTTGCTGCTCTATGTGACGTAACTGATGATCAGTTAGAGCAGCTCTAGGATGAGCAACTGGCCCTCCTAGCTCGAAAGTTTTCCCATGCTTACAAGAGGAGGAGGGACAGAAAGAGGGGAGGACCCGTGATTTGCTTCGAGTGTGATGGCCCCAACCACATTCGAGCAAACTGCCTCAAACTGGAGAAGGGCAAAGCTGACTACGGCGGTTCGGGCAAGAACGACTACACCGACAAGAACCGCAACAAGAAGCCTCCAGTCCATGCCCAAGGAAAGAAGAAGTTCCGCGACTTCGGCAAGACCAAGAAGCTGTTCCACCGCGTCCTCACCGCGTTCGACGACCTCGACCTCAGCGAGGTGGAGGGATGGAGCGACGACGACGGGACGGGTGATCAAGACCCCAAGAGCGGCGACGACTTCTCCGGCATGTGCTTCATGGCCCTCGAGGGCGAACTGAGCGATGAGGTATGTCCCACCTACAACCAGCTCAATCATGCTTTTCTTAAGCTAAGTGGTTTTCATGCTGGAGCTAGTGCTAGGTGTACCGAGTTAGAGAAGGAAGTAGATAGACTATCACGGGAGCTTACTTCACTTACATCTGCTCCCTCCCGTGATGATTGTGATACTTGCTGTGCTCTCTTGGGTGATATGGAGAAACTAAGGACCTCGCATGATAGTTTGTCCTCTGAGCTTGATATTGTTAAGGTGGAGAATCTTAGTCTCTTGGCTGAACTAGAAATGAGTAGGATTGCTTCTACTTCATCTACTCCTGTTGAGACTAACAATACTTTTAGAGGTCTTTACACCATGCTGTTAGATCTGCCCGAGTCTTGTGAAAACTGCAATAAATTGAAGATGAACCTAAAACGGGCAAATCACAAGATTGCTGAGTTGAGTGCTTCATTACTTGAGCCTAAGTTAACTGCTGAACTTGAATCTGTCTCAAAACAGTTTTAAGAAATGATTGACACTAATAGGAAAATGGCTCAATTTGCGACTAAGGACCTTGTTAGCTCACCATGCATTAGTTGTGATAAACTAAAACTTGAACTCGTTGCTTTGAATGAAAAATGTGTGAAGCTAACTAAGGATCAACTACTGAAGCCCCCAACTGATTGTGAAGTGATTGCCGGTGTGGGGGAGAAGCCCAAGGGTAAGGTTGAGACGTTTAGCGACGTGAACCAAACTGCTAGTAGTAGGACTGTCCCTTCAGGGTCGGCTGTGCGTGCACAAGCTATTCTTTCCTCTACTGTTGATTCTTCTTCTGCTCCCTTACCCTCTGCTGTTCCCTCTTCTCCCTGCTCTTCTTGCACCTCTCTCCTTCGGGAGTGTCAGTACCTTATGAACACTCTCGGGAGGTTTGTAGGAGGCAAGAAGAAGCTTAATCTTATTCTAGACCAGTCCAAGATTTGCAGATTTAATCGGGGTGTAGGATATGATTATTATGAGGATTTGAGGAAGCATCCACCTGCCGTGCTCAGACCCATAGCACCAGGTGTGATCAGGAGAAAGTCCAATTTAAGTCAGCGGGCTATGTCCAAGAGATTTCTGACAGCAAGGTGAGTCCACCTGCTGCTTCGGCCTCTCAGAAGCCGGAGCCCCCTCGTGCTACTTCCACCTCTCAGAAGGTGAAGTACCACTGCACCTTCTGTCAGAAGGATGGACATATGGTCGATCGATGCTTCAGGCGCGCCAAGATTGCACGTAGAGACCGTGCTGAGGCACTTAGACGTATTCAGGGTGAGCCCCAGACCTTGGGTGCACCTAAGACCGGCACGAGGTCTAGGTTTTCTTCTGATGGGTTTGGGCAGCATCGAGGACTTGGTTTTTCTGAGTCTTCTGGTTTTCGTCCTCATGCTGCTCTTGATCGTGACTTCCGCCGTCCTGAGGGTAGATCTCGTTTCCCCCGTCGAGACAGCTACCCGCGGCGTGATCAGCGTGTTGCTGGTGTTCTGACTCGCTCTCCCGTAGCAGTCGGACCCCGCAACAGCTTTAGGTCTGCTCACAGACCTTCTGCTTCTTTGAGTCGCAGAGAGCGTAGGGTAGATAGAGGTCAGTTGTGCTTGACTACTTCATCTGCTCGACGTGTTATTCAGTATGGGGTGCCAAAATCGCTCTTGATTTATCCCAGTACTGAGACTTTACTCTCTTGCTGACTCAGGTTCGCTGGGCTAGGAAGGGAGAGGTTTGGCTAGTAGGCTCCGGTTGTTCTCGTCATATGACCGGAGACTCCCGTTGGTTCTCTTCCTTAGCCCGTGCTCCAGGTGATGAGACGATCACCTTCGGAGATGCCTCGTCTGGGCGCTTCATCGCCAAAGGTACTGTGCGCGTTAATACTTCTTTTGTTCTTAAGGATGTTGCCTCGGTTAGTAAGCTGCAGTACAATTTGCTGTCTGTTTCTCAGCTTACCGATGACGGTTTCAAGGTGAGCTTCAAGAAAAACAATTGCAAAATTCTTGATTCTTCGGGTAGTCTGGTTTGTGAGATTTCTCGTTATGGGAGGATCTTTCGTGCTGATTTTTCTGAGTCTTCTGGTGATCCTCTCAGGTGTTTAGTTGCTTCTGAGTCCCGCGACCTTTCTTTCTGGCATAGGAGACTTGGTCATATTGGATTTGACCATTTGACTCGAGTTAGCGGCCACGATCTCATTCGTGGTTTGTCAAAACTCAAAATGGTCAAAGATCTTGTTTGCACTCCATGCCGGCATGGCAAGATGGTTACCGCTTCTCATCCTCCGGTCACGGTTACCATGACCGATGCACCAGGACAGCTGCTCCACATGGACACAGTTGGACCAGCTCGAGTGCAGTCAGCAGGAGGGAAGTGGTACGTACTTGTCGTGGTCGATGACTATTCGAGGTTTTCTTGGGTGTTTTTCTTAGCCTCGAAGGATGAGACGTTTATACATTTTCAAGGTCTTTTCAGTAGGCTTTCTGTTGAGCTCCCGGGTGCCTTACGAGCGATCCGCAGTGACAATGGCACGGAGTTCAAGAATTCCTACTTTGAGAGGTTTTGTGATGAGACAGGTGTAGAGCACCAGTTCTCTTCTCCGCACGTCCCACAGCAGAACGGCGTCGTGGAGAGGAAGAACCGTACCTTGGTCGAGATGGCCAGGACGATGCTCGATGAGTACTCTACACCGGGGAAGTTTTGGGCTGAGGCTATTGCGACCGCGTGCCATGTTTCCAATCGAGTTTTTCTTCGGGCACACTTGCATCGCACTTCTTATGAGCTGAGATATGGGCGAAAGCCCAGCGTCTCTCATTTTCGTGTGTTTGGTTGCAAGTGCTTTATTTTGAAGTCCGGGAACCTAGACAAGTTCGAGTCACGCTCTTTTGATAATATCTTTCTAGGTTACTCGACTTCTTCGCGGGCTTATTGGGTTTGAAACTGCGAGTCTAGCAAGTTGGTAGAGACCTGTGAGGTGACCTTCGACGAGGCCAGTTCAGGGACTAGGCCCGATATCTCAGGTTCTTTAGAGCAGTCCGAGCCCATCTTTGTGGATGATGCGGACGATGGAGATGAGGGTTGTCTACCTGATCCAGTCACTCATTCTCCACCCCCTGAGGTGCCTTCTTCCACCGCACCTCGGGGAAATCAGCCCATGCCCTCTGCTTCTTCTGGAGCTAGTGGCTCTGTTCCTACCTCGTCAGCTCACGAGGTAGAGGCCACTTCTTCATCTCATCCTGGACCTCCTAGACACATTCAAAAAGACCATCCTTCTGAGCAGATTATTGGAGACCTATTTGAGCGAGTCACTCGTTCAAAATCTGGCATGTCTCAATTCTGTCTCCATTCTGCATTTGTCGCCTCATTCGAGCCCAAAGACGTTTGTCATGCTCTTTCAGACGAGTCTTGGGTCAATGCCATGCATGAGTAGCTAGAAAACTTCGAGAGAAACAAGGTCTGGTCGCTTGTCGAACCCCTGCGAGGTCACAATGTCATTGGGACTAAGTGGGTGTTCAAAAACAAGCAGAGCGAGGATGGAGTGGTTATTCGAAACAAGGCTAGACTGGTAGCTCAGGGGTTCTCCCAGGTTGAGGGTCTGGATTTCGAGGAGACCTTTGCCCCTGTAGCTAGACTTGAGGCCATTAGAATCCTGCTTGCCTTTGCAGCTTCTAAGGGTTTCAAGCTTTACCAGATGGACGTCAAGAGTGCCTTCCTTAATGGGTTCATTGAGGAAGAAGTCTATGTAAGACAGCCTCCAGGTTTCAAAATCCCCAAATACCCAAACCATGTCTTCAAGCTTTCCAAAGCGTTGTATGGACTTAAGCAGGCCCCAAGAGCTTGGTATGAGAGGCTTAAGTCCTATCTATTGAGTCATGGTTTTGAGATGGGTAAAGTAAACAAGACCTTGTTCATCCGCTGGCATGGCACAGATCTTCTGCTCGTCCAGATTTATGTGGATGACATCATCTTTGGCGGGTCCTCGCATGCTCTCGTTTCCCAGTTTTCCGATGTCATGAGCTCGGAATTTGAGATGAGCATGATGGGCGAGTTGAGCTTCTTCCTTGGCTTCCAATTAAGCAGACTCGGGAGGGTACTTTCTTGCATCAGGGCAAGTACACTCGAGACCTCCTGTAGTGCTTCGATATGAGTGATGATAAGCCGGTGTCCACTCTGACGGCTACCTCAGCTTTACTCGACCCAGATGAGGATGGCGAGCTAGTTGATCAGAA
Organism: Dendrocalamus latiflorus; assembly: GCA_017311315.1. Taxonomy (NCBI): domain Eukaryota; kingdom Viridiplantae; phylum Streptophyta; class Magnoliopsida; order Poales; family Poaceae; genus Dendrocalamus; species Dendrocalamus latiflorus. The sequence continues at coordinate 13,933,515 of CM029641.1, forward strand.
GGAGTATCGTAGTATGATCGGCTCCCTCTTGTATCTCACTGCCTCGAGACCGGACATACACTTCGATGTGTGTCTTTGTGCCCGGTTTCAGGCTTCTCCTCGCTTATCTCACCGCCAGGCGGTGAAACGCATTCTTCGGTACCTTCGAGCTACCATTGACTATGGTATTTGGTACTCTTCCTCTTTCTGTCTTTCCTTGAGAGGCTTCTTGGATGCAGACTTTGCTGGCTGTAGGATAGATAGAAAGAGCACTTCTGGCACCTGCCAATTTATTGGCACTTCTCTTGCCTCCTGGTCTCTAGGAAGCAGTCCAGTGTTGCACAGTCCACCGCAGAGGCCGAGTACGTTGCTGCAGCCAGCTACTGTAGCCAGGTGCTTTGGATGGCCTCGACCCTACGGGACTTTGGGTTGGTTATTGATAGTGTTCCACTCTTTTGTGATAACACTTCTGTGATTAACACTGCTAAGAACTCAGTGCAGCACTCTCGGACCAAGCATATTGATATTCGCTATCACTTCCTTAGAGACCATTAGAGAAGGGTGACATTGTGCTCCAGTTTATGGAGAGTGACCACCAGTTGGCTGATATATTTACCAAGCCATTGGATAGCTCTAGGTTTTCAGCTCTACGGGGAGAGCTTGGGGTGGTTTGTCCTTATGGACTGTTGTGAGGGGGAGCTCTGTGCTTTACTGCTTTATTATATTGATTATGCTCTTACTCCTTTCTGTTGCATTGCATTCGGCGTGCATTGGGATAGTCCTTCTAGTATAGGTTAGAGTGTTTCTCTAGTCTAGTTGCTTAGATGTCTTCCTCTCATCTTGTGACCTAGGGTCCTGCTCTATTAGCCGCTTCTCTTCTCTCACTAGGTTGAGCCCACTCACTACTTTTAAGTTCTAGCAAGGGTCGGGCCACCCTTGGGTAGACAGGGTACGTATTTGCTCCCTAGTGAGGTAGATTACCGGACTAATAGTCCTAGAGTCATATGGGGTAGATGAGAGTCAGTCTGAGCCATAGTATCATCTATATCTTGTCTATGCTTTAAGGACTGCCTGTTCTGTTTTCTTTGCCAGCTTCTCGATTTTATTGCTTTGGTTCAGGGGGAGTTCATTTGGGAGCTTCTGGAGCTTAATATTGACATAACTCTACTTGAACTAAAAGTTGCATCTCATGTTGAGGGGGAGTTGGATTTTCTGCATTACAGTTTCAGCATTGTAATATAACTACATTGAGCCTTGATTATTATCCTGTTATGACATGCTTACAATACTTTACACCTTGCCATGACTTATGCTTATTTGCTAGATTTATCATGACTTGATAGGTGTAGACTAGCTCTTGCCATGATAAGTTAATTAAAATTGCTCAACTTGATCTAAAACTTGTCATGTTCTCATTTGAGTTGAGTCTATCTTTAGCTATCCTTGTATGATTCATGCCATGTCACATAGGCTAAGTTGAGCGTTGAATCTTTATTGAGCCTTAGATTGAGCTATTTTAGTCTCGTGATGATGCATAAGTTAGTACAACCTTTTATGAAAGCAAAACGACCTCTTTTGTGCGAAAAAACTGATCTCACCAATTCTCTCCTATGAGACGGCTTGCCATTGCACTTGGCATGAACTTAGGGGGAGTTTTGGATGACCTAGACTATCTTCTTAAGCTTCTCGCTTGGAGCGGTCGCATAAGGCTTGAGACCTAGCACATGACAAAACAAAAATCTGGTTGGCAACGACCATAAATTTCAAATGAAAATATGTCATTTGTGCTCAATTTGCTTAAGCTCCAAAAAGAACCAAGTACTTAAACTGATGTTTCATTCCAAAGCATATAGCACTCTAATTTGACTCAATATTAGCTTCTTGGTTCCGCTTAGTTTACTGACATGGTTTGCATCATCCTTGGATATCTCTTGTTAGACTTTGATCATGGATGACTTGACATGTTCGGAAACTGATCTAAATTTCAGATCGTCATTTATCTTGCTTAGCTGGTTTATATATATCTTGTCACGATCTAGATAGCCTTTTATTGAGTTATGGCTTGATGTAATACATTATGGTCATTCTGGATAATTCTCATGGCTCTAAATGCTTAGAATAATCAAACTTCAGCCATTTCATCCATGTCATATTCTCTCTTTTGCATCCTTGATGTGTTTATTGCCAAAAGGGGGAGAATAGAGGAGAAAAAGTCATTTGGGAACTTTTTAGAGCTTTGGAGAACAATTTGCTCTTTCAGTTATTGCTCTAGTGTTCCTTCTGTCGACATGGTCATTAGCTTCACTTTTCTTCTTTGGACCATGTTGGTTTCTTCAAACTCAAACTCAACTTCATGCTTTTTCTGGGTTTGTCAATATACTCATCAAGGGGGAGATTGATGGACCATGTGGAGGTGACCACATGTGAATGATGAGTAATTGACATTGGTTTAGGTAAGTCGAGTTTGGTTTGGGTTGTTTGGACCTTGACGTTGCATGGTGCAATCGGGCTCGGTCGGACTTGGTCAAACTTGGTCGTATGGGATTAGGATGTCTATTCTTTGATTCGACAGGTTTGGACTTTATCTTTGGTAAGTATGATGGTATTTACACTTTCATGTATCGAGCGGTGCTATTTGATGTGTTTCTTGTCTGTGATGACTGCAGGATGTCGAAGCGGAGCTATGGTGAGACACGAGGTGACCGGACTAGACACAGGCGGTGTCGAGGTCAGAACGGTCGGATGTGTCGAGGACAGCGGAGATTCGATATGGTTGCGAGTCGTGGACGACAAGGAGCGCGGAAGCTTCCCGGAAGGTGCAGGAGGGGCAAAACGGGAATTTCGCAAGGCTGTACAAACGGGAGCGGGCTCCGTTGGATTTAGCGGGTGTAACGGGGTGGAGACCCATTAGCCAAGGCTATATAAAGGAGGGAGTGGATGCATGCCCCCTCATGGCTTTGGGAGAGAACTAGGGTTTAGAGAGTCAAAAGAGGCTTTGGTGGTGGTTTTGCCTTTGCTCTTTAGTGGGTGAGAGTAGTTGAGGGCTACAGCACTCTTGTCCCCCACGTTCATTCCCTTCTCTCTGTGTGTCTCTCCCAGGAAAGGATGTAGAGGTGTGAGATGGAGAGGGAGAGGAAGTGATTGGTGTGATGAACTTGTAATCCTTCTTGTTCTAATGTCCAGTGGTATCGGGACTCCTTGTAATCCCTTGTGATTGAAATGAAATTTCTGGAGTTTCCTCCCGAGCCTCTCTCAGTTCTTCGTTGTTTCATTTTGATTGACTTATAGCCTTTCTTGATTTCTTGTTCTTTGTTGCTGGGAAGTGCCTAAATGGGTTGCTCTTAGATGGGATAGTGCCTTAAGGTCATTTGATCGATTTTCCCATGAGCAAACTATGTTTAATTTCATATTTGGCTTTTTGAGTTTCCCTGTTCATGCCTTGCATTTCTAGGGTTTGGTGCTGTTCTTGATTACCTTGTTGAGATGGCTTGAAATTTGGCGTGGAGAGTCCAGAGGCTATCTAATAGCTATCCTCAAAGTTTCATAGCCAAAGGATCAACGGTTAGGGAGTAATTTGATTTTTGGCTCAGCTCGGGCATAATTTCAGATTTTTGTCAAAATCTGAAATTATTAGGTTTTTGTCTGGTCTCTTTGTTTTCTAGAACCTTCTTGCTGTTTAGTATGTTATGGTCTTACTTTGAGCCAAAAGGAATTGGGAAATCCACTTGATTCTCTGATTTTTGAAAATCTGAAATCTTCTCAGAGTTCTGAAGCTTCAGGCCATTTTCGGGCTGTTGGTAACAGGGGGGCGGTCTGACTGGCCCCCCCGAGCAGTCTGACCGGAGGCTATTAACCAGTCTGACCGGCCAGAGAGTGGCGGTCTGACCACCGGCACAATAGCGGTCAGATCGGCCGTTGTATACCGGTCAGACCGGCCCAGGGAGATGTTTGTTGCATTTTTTTGTGTGCTGATTTTGGTCCTTCCTCCTTGATGATCAATATCTTGCTCTTCCCTCTGGTAGTCTGAGAATCCAAAAAGGTTGAATTTCTTCTCTTTATAGCTTTTATAGTTTTGGGAGAGAAGAGAGTCTATAGATACTTTCTTTGGTTTCTCTTGAGACTTAATTTCTCTGTTGCTTGATCTGTAATTCCAGAGTCTTTTGTGCTTTCCTTCTTCTTAGCTGACATAGCTTTTGGAGAGGAAACTCAAGTGTGAACCTTGGGGGCGATTTTTAAAAGTCGACATTCACCCCCCTCTGTCGCCATTTCGGTCCAACACTGTCCTCTGAGCTTGACATTGTTAAGGTGGAGAATCTTAGTCTCTTAGCTGAACTAGAGATGAGTAGGGTTGCTTCTGTTTCATCTACTACTGTTGAGACTATTGCTTGCACCTCATGTGAGGATAAGGATAATGCTTTTAGAGGTCTTTATACCATGCTTCTAGATCTGCCCGAGTCTTGTGAAAACTGCAATAAGCTAAAGATGAACCTAAAATGGGTAGATCACAAAATTGCTAAGTTGCGTGCTTCTTTACTTGAGCCTATTGTGTCTTGCACCAATTGTCCAAAATTAACCCTTGAGCTTGAATCTGTTTCTAAGCAATTCCAAGAAATGGTTAATCATAACAACAATTTAGCTCAGTATGCGACTAAGGACCCTGTTAGCTCACCATGCATGAGTTGTGAAAAACTAAAACTTGAACTCGTTGCTTTGAATGAAAAATGTGTGAAACTAACTAAGGATCAACTAGTGAAGCCACCAACTGATTGTGATGTGATTGCTGGTGTGGGGGAGAAGCCCCAGGGTAAGGTAGAGACGCCTAGCGACGTGAACCAACTGGCTAGCAGTAGGATTGTCCCTTCTGAGTCGGCTGTGCATGCACAAGCCATTCTTTCCTCTGCTGTTGGTTCTTCTTCTGCTCCCTTACCTTCTGCTGTCTCCTCTTCCCCTGCTCTTCCTGCACCTCTCTCTTTCGGGAGTGTCAGTACCTTATGAACACTCTCGAGAGATTTGTAAGAGGCAAGAAGAAGCTGAATCTTATTTTAGACCAGTCCAAGATTTGCAAGTTCAATCAAGGTCTAGGATACGGTTTCTATGAGGACATGAGGAAGCATCCACCTGCTGTGCTCAGACCCATAGCACCAGGTGTGATCGAGGTTGAGCCCAGTCCTGAGAAAGTCCAATTCAAGTCAGCGGGCTTTGTCCAAGGAATTTCTGACAGCAAGGTGAGTTCACCTGCAGCTTTGGCATCTCAGAAGGCGAAGCCTCATCATACTACTTCTACCTCTCAGAAGGTGAAGTATCATTGCACCTTCTGTCAGAAGGATGGACACTCGATCGAGCGATGCTTCAGGCGCGCCAAGATCGCGCGGAGAGACCGTGTTCGTGATCTTAGGCGTATACAGGGTCATCACCAGACTTTGAGTGCACCTAAGACCAACACGAGGTCTAGGTTTGCTTCAGGTGTTTCTGATGGGTTTGGGCAGCATCGAGGACTTGGTTTTTCGAGTTTTTTGGTTTTCGTCCTCATGCTCCCTTTGGTTGTGACTTCCGCCGTCCTGAGAGTAGATCTCGTTTCCCCCATCGAGATAGCTACCCGCGGCATGATCAGCATATTGCTGGTGTCTTGACTCGCTCCCCTGTAGTAGTCAAGCTCAACAACAGCTTCGGGTCTGCACACAGACCTTCAGGCTTGTTGAGTGACAGAGAGCGTAGGGTAGCTAGAGGTCAGTCGTGTGTGGCTACTTCTTCTACTCGATGTGTTACTCAGTATTGGGTGCCAAAATCACTCCTGATTTATCCCAGTACTAAGACTTTACTCTCTTGTTGACTCAGGTTTGCCAGGCTGGGAAGGGAGAGGTTTGGCTCGTAGACTCCGGTTGTTCTCGTTATATGACCGGAGACTCCCGTTGGTTCTCTTCCCTAGCCCGTGCTCCAGGTGATGAGACGATCACCTTTGAAGACGCTTCGTCTGGGCGTGTCATCGCCAAAGGTACAGTGCGCGTTAATGAGTCTTTCATTTTAAAAGATGTTGCCTTGGTTAGTAAGCTGCGATATAATTTGCTTTCAGTCTCTTAACTTACCGATGACGGTTATGAGGTGAGTTTTAAGAAAAACAATTGCAAAATTCATGATTCTTTGGGTAGTCTGGTTTGCGGGATTTCTCGTTATGGGAGGATCTTTCATGCTAATTTTTCTGAGTCTTCTGGTGATCATCTCTGGTGTTTGGTTGCTTCTGAGTCCCGCAACCTTACCTTCTGGCATAGGTGACTTGGTCATATTGGATTTGACCATTTGGCTCGAGTTAGCGGCCACGATCTCATTCGTGGTTTGCCGAAACTCAAGATGGTCAAAGATCTTGTTTGCGCTCCATGCCGGCACGGCAAGATGGTTGCCGCTTCTCACCCTCCGGTCACAGTGACTATGACCGATGCACCGAGACAGCTGCTCCATTTGGACACAGTTGGACCAGCTCGAGTGCAATCAGCAGGAGGAAAGTGGTATGTTCTTGTCATGGTCAATGACTATTCGAGGTATTCTTGGGTGTTTTTCTTAGCCTCGAAGGATGAGACGTTTACACATTTCTGAGGTCTTTTCAGTAGGCTTTTTGTTGAGCTCCCGGGTGCCTTACGAGCGATCCGCAGTGACAATGGCACGGAGTTCAAGAATTCCTACTTTGAGAGGTTTTGCGATGAGACAAGTGTAGAGCACCAGTTCTCTTCTCTGCACGTCCCACAGCAGAATGGCATCATGGAGAGGAAGAACCGTACCTTGGTCGAGATGGCCAGGACGATGCTTGATGAGTATTCTACACCGAGGAAGTTTTGGGCTGAGGCTATAGCCACCGCTTGCCATGTTTCCAATCGAGTTTTTCTGAGGGCACACTTGCATCGCACTTTTTATGAGTTGAGATATGGGCGAAAGCCCAGTGTCTCCTATTTTCGTGTGTTTGAATGCAAGTGCTTTATTTTAAAGTCTGGGAACCTAGACAAGTTCGAGTCACGTTCTTGTGATGGGATCTTTCTAGGCTACTCGACTTCTTCGCGGGCTTATCGGGTTTGGAACTGCAAGTCTAGTAAAATGGTAGAGACCTGTGAGGTGACATTCGATGAGGCCAGTTCAGGGACTAGGCCCGATATCTCAGGTTCTTTAGAGCAGTCTGACCCCATCTTCGTGGATGATGAGGAGGATGGAGATGAGGGTTGTCTACCTGATACAGTTCCTTCTCCCCTTGAGGTGCCTCCCTCTTCCACTGCACCTCGAGGAGATCAGCCCATGCCTTCTGCTTCCTCTGGAGCTAGTGGCTCTGTTCCTACCTCGTCAGCTCACGAGGTAGAGGCCACTTCTTCATCTCATCCAGGACCTCCCAGACATATCCAGAAAGACCATCCTTCAGAGCAGATTATTGGAGACCTCTTTGAGCGTGTCACTCGCTCAAAGTCCGGCATGTCACATTTCTGTCTTCATTCTGCCTTTGTTGCCACCTTTGAGCCCAAGGATGTTAGTCATGCTCTCTCTGACGAGTCTTGGATCAATGCCATGCATGAGGAGTTAGAGAATTTCGAGAGAAACAAGGTCTGGTCGTTTGTTGAGCCCCCTCGAGGTCACAATGTCATTGGGACTAAGTGGGTGTTCAAAAACAAGTAGAGTGAGGATGGGGTTGTCATTCGGAACAAGGCTAGACTGGTAGCTCAGGACTTCTCCCAGGTTGAGGGTCTAGATTTTGAGGAGACCTTTTCCCCTGTAGCTAGACTTGAGGCCATTAGAATCCTGCTTACTTTCGCAGCTTCTAAGGGTTTCAAGCTTTACCAGATAGATGTCAAGAGTGCCTTCCTCAATGGGTTTATTGAGGAATAAGTCTATGTGAGACATCCTCCAGGTTTGGAGAACCCCAAATACCCAAACCATGTCTACAAGCTTTCCAAAGCGTTGTATGGACTTAAGCAGGCCCCTAGAGCTTGGTATGAGAGGCTTAAGTCCTATTTGTTGAGTCATGGTTTCGAGATGGGTAAGGTAGATAAGACCTTGTTCATTCGCCGGCATGGCACTGATCTTCTGCTCGTCCAGATTTGTGTGGATGACATCATCTTTGGCGGCTCTTCCCATGCTCTCGTTTCACAATTCTCGGATGTCATGAGCACCGAGTTTGAGATGAGCATGATGGGCGAGTTGACCTTCTTCCTTGGCTTCCAGATTAAGCAGACTCGGGAGGGCACTTTCTTGCATCAGGGCAAGTACACCCGTGACCTCCTGAGACGCTTTGACATGACTGATGGTAAGCCCGTGTCAACTCCCATGGCATCATCTGCCACACTTGACCCAGATGAGGACGGCGAGCCAGTTGATCAAAAGGAGTATCGTAGCATGATTGGCTCCCTCTTGTACCTCACTACCTCGAGACCGGACATACACTTCTCTGTGTGTCTTTGTGCTCGGTTTCAGGCTTCTCCTCGCGTATCTCACCGCCAGGCGGTGAAGCGCATTCTTCGGTACCTTCGAGCTACCATTGACTATGGTATCTGGTACTCTTCCTCTTCCTGTCTTTCCCTTAGAGCCTACTCGGATGCAGACTTTGCCGGTTGTAGGATAGATAGGAAGAGCACTTCTGGCACCTGCCAATTCATTGGCACTTCTCTTGTTTCCTGTTCATCAAGGAAGCAGTCCGGTGTTGCACAGTCCACCGCAGAGGCCGAGTACGTTGCTGCAACCAGTTGTTGTAGTCAGGTGCTTTGGATGGTCTCGACCCTACGGGACTTTAGGTTAGTTATCGACAATGTTCCACTCTTTTGTGATAACAGTTCTGCGATTAACATTGCTAAGAACCCAGTGCAGCATTCTCGGACCAAGCATATTGATATTCGCTATCACTTCCTTCGAGACCATGTAGAGAAGGGTGACATAGTGCTCCAGTTTGTGGAGAGTGACCACCAGTTGGCTGACATCTTTACCAAGCCTTTGGATAGCTCTAGGTTTTCAGCTCTGCGGGGAGAGCTTGGGGTGGTTGGTCCTTATGGACTATTGTGAGGGGGAGTTTGTGCTTTACTGCTTTGTTATATTTATTATGCTCTTACTCCTTTTTGTTGCATTGCATTCGGGGTGCATTTGGGTTAGTCCTCCTAGCATAGGTTAGAGTGTTTCTCTAGTCTAGCTGCTTAGATCTCTTATCTTGTGATTCTAGGATGCTGCTTGTTAGCTGTTTCTCTTCTCACTAGGTTGAGCTCACTCACTGCTTATAGGTTCTTGCGAGGGTTGGGCCACCCTCGGGTAGACAGTGTACGTGTTTGCTCCTTAGTGTGTTAGATGATCAGTTGATAGTCCTGGAGTCATATGGGGTAGATGAGAGTCAGTCTGAGCCATAGTATCCTCTATATCTTGTCTATGCTTTAAGGACTACCCGTTCTTATTTCTTTGCCAGCTTCTCATTTTATTGCTTTGGTTCAGAGGGAGTTCATTTGGGAGTTTCTGGAGCTTAATATTGACATAACTCAACTTGAACTAAAAGTTGCATCACATGTTGAGGGGGAGCTGGATTTTCTTGTATTTCAGCATTCTGCATTGTAATATAACTACATGGAGCCTTGATTATTATCCTTTATGACATGTTTACTGTTGTGGTTACGGACCAAATAGAGAGAGAGTATGGTAGTGGAGAGTTAGGTGAGTAATGCCTTAGGGCTTCTCCCCATGGCCTGTGTTGTATATATATGTCTACATTGGGAGTGCTTTTACAATTATACCCTTACATCCGAGTATTCCCCTCAGGGGTACACGTGTCATTATACATGTCCCATTTTGGGCCTTACGTTCCCCTAACAGGCCTGCTGGGCTTAGGTGGGGGCCACCCCTACAACAGGAGCCTCTCATGGTGAAGGGCTTCACAGGCTGAAGCCATGCTGCCGAGCCCTTTGGCCTCTCCGTCCCTGCGGCCTGTGAGCTTTTTCAACGTTCGTCGAAGCCTTGCTGCTTGATGTAGTGTTTGCCCTGTTGCGAAAGTATGGCGCCGGGCGGCTTGGCGAAGCCTTCGTTGTCCACCCGGTCCCGCTTTGGTGGGGTCAAGGTCGACATCGGGACCGAGGGGCGACATCGACGTAGGGGTTGGAACCGAGGTCGAGGCCACCTCCAATTCAGTGGGGTCGGCGGTTGCCCTGGCCGAATCGGAGGTGTTGGTGGAGTTGGCTACCAAGGCACGCGTATGCGGAGTAGGCCCCTAAGTCGTCGCGCGAATGCCAACCGACGGCGGACTCCGGCGTCGAGTGATCTTGATGGCAAGCGACTGCTGGCCTGTCTGGTGAGGCCTGGTTGATGCGGCGCGAGGCTTGAGGTGTCGTGATCGCATCATGTTGTAATGTGTCTTCCTCTGACCGACCCCGTGGCGGGGCGTGCTTGGCGTGGCACGGGTCTTGGGGCATCGAGGCCGTACGATGCTGCGACGCTCCGTCGCCGGTTGGATTTTCCTTCCGTCGGTTGGGGTCCTGTCGTTTGGACTTCCGCCGGTTGGACTTCTGCCGGCTGGAGTCTTATCGCTTGGGCTTCCGCCGGTTGGACTTCTGCCGGTTGGGCTTCCTCGCTGATGGGGTATATATATCATGCTGGTGCGGCATTGTACCTGCATTGTGCGCTCGAATAGGTGTTGCTCCCCTAAAATGGGCCCCTTCAGTGCATCCACATTCCGTAGCAGCGTTACGCAGCTTGGGGAATGTTGATGTACTGATGGAGGCCTATTTTTCTTGGGAGCTCGGTTAGCGTCTGTTACCGGCAGCTGGTCGCACTTTCCACTTTCATGCTGCATTTCCGCATATGGCGACAAGGTTTGCCCTGTTCTCATAGATAGGCCCACCTTCAGTCGGGTTTTCTAGCTGGGCCCCTCAACATTACTTTTCCAAGAATGTTGATGCACCGAAGGTGGCCTGTTTATGAGAACAAGCCAAAACTTAACGTGACGTGGCCTCTACCTTTACCATATACGGGGAATGCCGACGGGCGAGTCCTTGCGCGCGAGTCCACTCCTCGAAGTCGAAGTCAAAGTATCTCCTCTGGAGCGGAGGTCTTGATATCATTGCCGCTGGGGTTGATTGACTCGTGGAGCTGCCTCCGGGCGAAATTGGGTTAAGTGGCCGAACCCCCGCTAGAGCGGGGGCCTGCCTATCTGGAGTTGCGCAGGTCGAAGCAGCCTGCTGGTTGGTTGTCGCGATAGGTCAGGGTGTGACCAGAGTCGGGGTCAAGGACTCGCTGTTAGGACAGAGACCCCGTTTGGACTGTTGTGGTCGATTGGCCCCAAAAACCACACTGACACGCGCCGGAAGCTATGTTGGGTCGTGCGACCTACATTTATTCCCTGCACTGGCCGACACGCGGTGGGGCGCTACTGGCGCGTCGTGCGGTGACAGGCCTCTGTACGACCGCGGTCGTATGTGGCATACGTGTGCCATCGCGACGCTTCGGCTTCGGCCCTTGGGAGACGAGCGGTTATCGTCTGCCGGTTGCGCTTACCGGTGGTGGGAGGTGAGGGGTCTTTAAATACACCCCGTGGTACCACGTCTGCGCCTCCTCCACACGCTTTCTGATCGTTCATGCCATCTCCCATACTTGCTCTTCTTGCCCGTGCGCTCCTTTTCATCGTCGAGTATCCCGTGGACACCAATGGCGACTTGCGGTGAGCGTGCTTAGGTGGCCGGCGGCTACGCCATCCGCCGACGGTCCTCGCCGTTTGAGGTGAAATACGCGCTCGAGGAACGCGATCCAGCGACGGCAGACAAGTGGTGGGCGGCGACGAAGAAGAAGGAGGGTCCGTACTCCAGCGATTTAGGTCGCACGCATCCATTCACTGCTACGCGAGGGGAGGCTATTGGACCGCCGAGCAGTGCAGCTACCCGCCGATGATGAGATGGAGCCACGCCCTGAGAAGTCGGAGGCGATCGTCTTCGTCGCCTACTTCGAAGCCGGACTTCGCATCCCAACCGCGTCGATCGTTGGTGATGTGCTGCGAACCTTCAAGCTGGAGCTGGCACAACTGACTCTGAACGCAGTGGCTCGCCTTGCCGTATACAGTTGGGCCCTGCGCTCGGAAGCGTGTTGGCCCAGCGCCTCAATGTTCGCACATTTGCACGAAGCACTGTGCCAACCAAAGGAGCGGAAGGACGGGACGCTGTTGAAGTTTGGTAGCATCAACTTCATTCTACGGGCATCATGCGGGAAGCTCTTCCCTGCAAACTCGACGCGAGGGAAATGGGAGTCCAACTGGACAAGACGGTGGTTCTACCACCGTGTGTCGAGTGGTAGCGGCCTTGAGTGCACGGGCCGGCCGATTGCATTCAAGACCACGCCTGGTCTAACACTCGACCACGAAGATAGGCGAAGGGCGCGAAGGCTTGTAGGGGTCACCGCCCGCTTCAATATGCGCGACCTCGTCGAGGAGTACACAATGTATGGTGTGGCGCCGCTTGCCTGTGATTGGCGTCTCACCGCCGGGAAACTTCAGGATGATAACGTTCAGCCGTCCGTTTGCTCACTACCCGCGCCAACTGGTCTTCGTAAGGCTCGACCGTGCCCTCCCCCCGTTCGTACGTACTGCGTCGTGTCTAATCGTGCTTTTTGCCACGCGTAGGAACTTGCCTGGAGGATGCGGAGCACGCAGCGCGCGTGTTCTGTGGGCCATACACCACCAGGGACTGCGGGGGTGGGGCTGGGGCGGATAAACCGCGTGTGCGAGGCCTTAGGTCTTCTCATGCCGGATCGCGCCCCTCCGGCCCAGCAACACCAAGACGACGGTGCTGCAAGGACGAAAGCATTGTCCCGCAAGAGGACCTGACTGTTGCGACCACGCCCTGTACAGCGGCTGCCGCTGCTCCTGTCGGTGCGGCGAGTGTGGAGTCGGATTCGGCGAAGTACGCCGACTCAGACTTGGAGGAGGGCGTGGGTACTGAGGGTGAAGGTGCCAGGAGCGGAGAGCACGCCGTGGGTTACCAGGAGAGCGAAATCTCGCCACCCACGACGGTCGCCGAGGCGGAGCTAGCGTTGGCTGGCGTCACCAGGGCGAAGTCCTTGTCTGCGGCCATGACAGTGCCGGGGCTGCCCTCCGCGGGGGTAGATGGAGCGCGGTCTTCACCAACAGTGGCGATCGAGGCGGAGGTGCCCTCCGTGGAAGTTACGAGGGTGGAGTCCCCGCCCGCCAATGTTGTAGCTGCGGAGGCCCCTTCTGCGAGTGTTGCTGCCGAGACGGGGCCCTCGTCTCCTCAGGCAAAATGGCCACGTCTGCAAGCCCCCCTTCACCGGACTTCGAGGGGGTTCGCCGTGGCAACCGGCGTTGGGAGTTTGTGGGACTCCGCCTCTTACACTGAAGTTCCCCCGTCCCGCGCCCTCCCGGCTCCTCACACCGCAGTAGCCGTGGCGCAGGAACGGTTGGCGTTGGGTCCCAACCCGGAGGTCCCTCGGCCCTACGGGCCAGCGCCGTTCGCAGGGGCCGGTGTCATTGCTACCCCACCTGGAGTTAGGGAGACGTCCCAGCGAAGTCCCCCATCTGCCACCGAGGGTAGGCTAGGATGGCATAATTTTGGTGTAATTTTCCCGTGTCTTATAGGACTCTGATCGGTACCTCCTCTTGCAGCGGCACTTATCCCGGAAGAAGAGGCATCCCCTGAACGTCGGGGTCCTGGCGCTGGCGACGCAGACGCCGTGCGCCCGAGCCCGGCAGACTTCGTTCCTCCATCGGATGCGCTGAGGGTGTGGCACGAGATTGCGGACGACGCGGCCGCCAGCATTGGCCAGCAAGCGTTGCAGACCTGTGGGACAGGGCACCTCGGGGACGCATTAGAGGTGTCAGGAGTGAGGGTAAGCATTTGTCCTTAAGACCACTCATAGCCATTTAACACTTGCTAACCCCAGGCCCTGCAGGCAGCTTACGCTCGCGAGCAAGGAGAGTTACGCGATAGGCTGCAGGCCGCCGAAGGGGAGCTGCGCGGAGCTACGGGGGCGCGCTCTGCCCAGGATGCTCGTGTACGCCGCTTGGAAGCAGAGTGCGCAGAGATGAAGGCACACATCGAGGAGCTTGTCGCCGTAGCGCGGGAGTCGGCCGCAGAAGCGGCGCGGCGGGAAGCTGCGGTGGAGCGAGACGGCCTACTGCAACAAATCGCTGCGCTAGAGAAGGAGAAAGGCGAGCTTGCCTTGTCTCTAGCAGAGCGGAACCGGGCTTTGGGCGACGCTTCAGTGGCAGCGTGGGATGCCATGCTTGCCCTGGAGAACACTCTCCGAGGGCTCATCGCCGAAGTGCCAGACCACTCCTTCGGGCCGGAGGAGCTATCACGTACACTCCGATGGATCGGAGTCGCAGCCGACATTGTGCGCGACACCGCGACGACCTTTGGCAACCATTGTTCGTACGTGACCTCGTGCCTGATCTGCGCACTCCTGCGACACCGGGGCTGCTAGCACGTCAGCGAGCTGGCTGATCCGTAGTTGGAGATGCCGCCAGGGGCCAGAGTGATGTATGGCGCTGTCCGCACTGTTTGCCGCCCTGTGTTGTTTTTCCACGATAGGATCTAGGAATATATCGGGGCGGCTGCGGTGGTGGTCGAGCTTCGTGTTGGACCGAAATGGCGAAAGAGGGGGGTGAATGTCGATTCTTTAAAAAAATGACCCCTCAAAAGTACTCACGAAATAGATGACACTCCAGTAGCTACAAAGCTACGAGAGAGTGCTAAACTTGAGGAAACTGAACCATGCAAGAAAAAACCCTCACAAATGAATTCAAATTAACTTCAACAAGAACACCTCTTAGAACCTTCTCCTATAGCTATCACAAGCTAAGAAGAGGAGAGTTTAACTTCTCTGCACCCTTAGAAACTACTAACATAGAAGGAGAAATGAACCCAGAAAAAAAAACCAAGAGAGAATGCAGCATATCTGAAGGGCCGGCCTGACTTGCACTCAGGGGACGGTCTGACCACACTTTTGCCGCCGGTCAGACCGGCCTTGAATACCCGGTCTAACCGCCCGGTAGGTTGAAGTCAGGCCACCCCTCGAGCAAAAATCCAGACACCCTGATTTCTTTCAAACTGCAAACTGAAACTTTCCTTTTTCTTGCCAGAACCAAGTGAATTAATGAGATACAACTATTGATTTTGAACAAGTGGAGCAAGATAATAACTACAATAGCTAGAGAGACCTAGTGACCAAGAAAAATCAATTCATAAGCTAGAATTTCAGAAAAAGAGACAAAATCTGAAAATATTCAGAGCCAACACCAAAGATCAAATTGCTCCTTCATCTTAGATCCTTTGGACATGAAACTTTGCAGATATGGAAGCAATAGCCAAAGGACCTCTTAGCCCAAAAATCAAGTCACTTCCTCAAGGGAAACAAGATCTGGACCTAAACCCTAGAAATAATTGAGAACTACAGTGAGGGCTCACAAAAATCAAATTACTCCTTACTCAGTGATCTTTTGCACATGAGATTCTGGGGATATATTAGTAATCTCTAGAGGATCCCTCAGACCAAATCCCATGCCAATTTGAGGAGTAAAACAAGATTTGCACTAAAACCCTAGAACCTGAACTGAAGAACAGGGGAACTCAAAAAGTGAAATCTGAGATTAAAACGAAGTTAGCTCATGGGAAATTGATCAAATGATCTTGTGGCACTATCCCATCATGGAGCAACCCATTTTGCCACTCACGATCAAGAAATAACTCAAATCTCAGAAAATCAAGAAATGGAGAAATGAAGAACAGAAGCTACGAACAGAGAAAACCAAACTCCAGATTTTCATTCATTGAATCACAAGGAATACAGATACGTCCCGATACCACTGGACATTAGGACAAGGATATGGATACAAGACTCTCAATCCATCCTCTCCCTCTCAATCCTCAAGAACACCAAGAGCCTCACATGCTTCTTGGGAGGAATACAACCAGAGAGGGGGGCTCACATAGAAACCATCGAAGGAGACACTCAGGACACACCTGCTGCCCTCAACCACTAAAGCCTAAAGCCAAAACAACGCCTATTTTGACTAAAGGAAACCCTAAAAACCCTTGGAGTGCTCAAGAGGGCATGTAGCCCCTCCATCCTATTTATAGCCCACAGCTAACGGGTCTCCACCCCATTACGCCCGCTAAGTCCAACGGAGCCCGCTCCCGCTTGTGCAGCCACGCGAATTTCCCGATTCGCCCCTCGTGCACCTTCCGGGAAGCTTCATCGCTCCTTGCCTCGCACGCCTCGCAACCACCTCGAGTCCACGTCGTCTTCGACACATCCCAACTGTTCTGACCTCAGCGCCACCTGCGCCTAGTCCGGTCCACCGTGTCTCGCCACGACTCCGCCTTGACGTCTTGCAGCCACACAGACAAGAAACACATCAAATAGCACCGCTCGATACATGAAAGTGTAAATAGTATCATACTTACCACAGATGAAGTCCAAACCTGTCGAATCGTCGGAATATGCATCCTAAGCCCATACGACTAAGTTTGACCAAGTCCGACCGAGTCCAATGCACCATGCAACAACTTGACTCCGAACCAATCAAACCAAACTCGACTTACTTAAACCAATGTCAATTACTCATCACACACATGTGGTCACCTCCACATGGTTCATCAATCTCCCCCTTGATGAGTATATTGACAAACCCAGAAAAAGCACAAAGTAGAGTTTGAGTTTGAAGAATCCAACATGGTCCAAAGAATGAAAATGGAGCTAAAGACCATGTCGACAGAAGGAACACTAGAGCAACACTTAAAAGAGCAAATTGTTCTCCAAAGCTCTAAAATGATCCCAACTAGCTTTTTCTACTCTATTCTCCCCCTTTTGGCAATAAGCGCATCAAGGATGCAAAAGAGAGAATATGACAAGTCATTGGATGAAATGGCTGAAGTTTCATTATTCTAAGCATTTAGAGCCATGAGATTTATCCATAATGACCATAATGGGTTGCACCAAGCCATAACTCAATAAAACGCTATCTAGATCATGACAACATATATAAGCCAGCTAGAGCACATAGATGACAATCTGAAAATGGAATGCATTGAGTGATCATGTCAAGTCATCGATAACCAAAGTCTAGCTAGAGATATCCAAGGATGATGCAGACCATGTCAATTAAGCTAAGTGGAACCGAGAAGCTAATATTGAGTCGATTAGAGTGCTATATGCTCGAGAAGAATACATTAGTTCAAGTACTTGGTTTCGTTTGTAGCTTAAGCAAATTGAGCACATAAATCATTGTCTTTTTAAAGCTTATGGTTATTTCCAACCCAATTTTTGTTATGTGCTAGATCTCAAGCCTTATGCGACTACTCCAAGCAATAAGCTTAAGAAGATAGTCTAGGTCATCCAAAACTCCCCCTAAGTTCATGCCAAGTGCAATGGCAAGCCGTCTCATAGGAGAGAATTGGTGAGATCAGTTTTTTGGCACAAAAGAGATTGTTTTGCTTTCAGAAAAGGTTGTACTAACTTATGCATCATCGAGAGACTAAAATAGCTCAATCTAAGGCTCAATAGAGATTCAACGCTCAACTTAGCCTATTTGACATGGCATGAAGCATAAACGGATAGCTCAAGAAAGACTAGACTCAAACGTGATCATGACAAGTTTTAATTCAAGTTGAGCAATTTTAATTAACTTATCATGGCAAAAGCTAGTCTACACACATGAAGTCATGACAAATCTAGCACATAAAGCACAAGTCATGGCAGGGTGTAGAACATTGTAAGCATGTCATAACAGGATAATAATCAAGGCTCAATGCAGTTATATTACAATGCAAAATGCTGAAAATGCAGAAAATCCAGCTCCCCCTCAACATGTGATGCAGCTTTTAGTTCAAGTAGAGTTATGTCAATATTAAGCTCCAGAAGCTCCCAAATGAACTCCCCCTGAACCAAAGCAATAAAATCGAGAAGCTGGCAGAAACAGGCAGTCCTTAAAGCATAGATAAGATATAGAATCAAATATGGCTCGGACGGACTCTCTTCTACCCCATATGACACTAGGACTGTTAGACCGGTAATCAATCTCACTAAGGAGCAAACATGTACCCTGTCTACCCAAGGGTGGCCCGACCCTTGCTAGAACCTAATAGTAGTGAGTAGGCTCAACCTAGTGAAAAGAGAGAAGCGACTAACAGAGCAGAACCCTAGATCACAAGATGAGAGGAAGACGTCTAAGCACTAGACTAGAGAAACACTCTAGCCTATGCTAGAAAGACTAACCCAATGCACCCCGAATGCAATGCAACAGAATGAAGTAAGAGCATAATCAATATGATAAAGCAGTAAGGCATAAGCTCCCCCTCACAACAGCCCATAAGGACAAACCACCCCAAGCTCTCCCCGCAGAGCTGAAAATCTAGAGCTATCCAATGGCTTGGTAAAGATGTCAGCCAACTGGTGGTCACTCTCCACAAACTGGAGCACAATGTCACCCTTCTCTACATGGTCTCTAAGAAAGTGATAGCGAATATCAATATGCTTGGTCCGAGAGTGCTGCACTGGGTTCTTAGCAATGTCACAAAAGAGTGGAACACTATCGATAGCTAACCCAAAGTCCCGCAGGGTCGAGACCATCCAAAACACCTGACTACAACAGCTGGCTGCAGCAACGTACTCGGCCTCTGCGGTGGACTGTGCAACACCGGACTGCTTCCTCGAAGACCAGGAAACTAGAGAAGTGCCAATAAATTGGCAAGTGCCAGAAGTGCTCTTCCTATCTATCCTACAGCCGGCTAAGTATGCATCCGAGAAGGCTCTCAAGGAAAGACAATAAGAGGAAGAGTACCAGATACCATAGTCAATGGTAGCTCGAAGGTATCGAAGAATGCGTTTCACCGCCTAGCGGTGAGATACGCGAGGAGAAGCCTGAAACCAAGCACAAAGACACACAGCAAAGTGTATGTCCGGTCTCGAGGCAGTGAGGTACAAGAGGGAGCCGATCATACTCCTATATTCCTTCTGATCAACTGGTTCGCCATTCTCATCCGGGTCGAGTGAAGCTGAGGTAGCCATCGGAGTGGACACCGGCTTACCATCACTCATATCGAAGCGCTTCAGGAGGTCTCGAGTGTACTTGCCTTGATGCAAGAAGGTACCGTCCCGAGTCTGCTTAATTTGGAAGCCAAGGAAGAAGCTCAACTCGCCCATCATGCTCATCTCAAACTCCGAGCTCATGACATCGGAAAACTGGGAAACGAGAGCATGCGAGGAGCCACCAAAGATGATGTCATCCACATAAATCTGGACGAGCAGAAGATCTGTGCCATGCCGGCGGATGAACAAGGTCTTGTCTACTTTACCCATCTCAAAACCATGGCTCAACAGGTAGGACTTAAGCTTCTCATACCAAGATCTAGGGGCCTGCTTAAGTCCATACAAAGCTTTGGAAAGCTTGAAGACATGGTTAGGGTATTTGGGGTTTTCGAAACCATGAGACTGTCTGACATAGACTTCTTCCTCAATGAAACCATTAAGGAAGGCACTCTTGACGTCCATCTGGTAAAGCTTGAAACCCTTAGAAGCTGCAAAGGTAAGCAGGATTCTAATGGCCTCAAGTCTAGCTACAGGGGCAAAGGTCTCCTCGAAATCCAGACCCTCAACCTGGGAGAACCCCTGAGCTACCAGTCTAGCCTTGTTTCAAATAACCACTCCATCCTCGCTCTGCTTGTTCTTGAACACCCACTTAGTCCCAATGACATTGTGACCTCGCGGGGGCTCGACAAGCGACCAGACCTTGTTTCTCTCGAAGTTCTCTAGCTCCTCATGCATGGCATTGACCCAAGACTCATCGGAAAGGGCATGACTAAAATCCTTGGGCTCAAAGGAGGCGACAAAGGCAGAATGGAGACAGAATTGAGACATGCCAGATTTTGAACGAGTGACTCGCTCAAAGAGATCTCCAATAATCTGCTCAGAAGGATGGTCTTTTTGGATATGTCTAAGAGGTCCAGGATGAGATGAAGAAGTGGCCTCTACCTCGTGAGCTAACGAGGTAGGAACAGAGCCACTAGCTCCAGAAGAAGCCGAAGGTATGGGCTGATCACCTCGAGGTGCGGTGGAAGAAGGCACCTCAAGAGGTGGATGAGGGACTGGATCGGGTAGACAACCCTCATCTCCATCATCCTCATCATCCACAAAGATGGGCTCAGACTGCTCTAAAGAACCTGAGATATCGGGCCTAGTCCCCGGACTGGCCTCATCGAAGGTCACCTCACAGGTCTCTACCAATTTGCTAGACTCGCAGTTCCAAACCCGATAAGCCCGCGAAGAAGACGAGTAACCTAGAAAGATACCATCACAAGAGCGTGACTCGAACTTGTCTAGGTTCCCGGTCTTCAAAATAAAACACTTGCAACCAAACACACGAAAATGAGAGACGCTGGGCTTTCGCCCATATCTCAGCTCATAAGAAGTGCGATGCATGTGAGCCTGAAGAAAAACTCGATTGGAAACATGGTAAGCGGTAGCTATAGCCTCAGTCCAGAACTTCCGCGGTGTAGAGTACTCATCAAGCATCGTCCTAGCCATCTTGACCAAGGTACGGTTCTTCCTCTCCACGACGCCATTCTGCCGTGGGACGTGCGGAGAAGAGAACTGGTGCTCTACACCTGTCTCATCACAAAACCTCTCAAAGTAGGAATTCTTGAACTCCGTGCCATTGTCACTGCGGATCGCTCGTAAGGCACCCGGGAGCTCAACAGAAAGCCTACTGAAAAGACCTCGGAAATATGAAAATGTCTCATCCTTCGAGGCTAAGAAAAACACCCAAGAAAACCTCGAATAGTCATCGACCACGACAAGAACATGCCACTTCCCTCTTGCTGACTGCACTCGAATTGGTCCAACTGTGTCCATGTGGAGCAGCTGTCCTGGTGCATCGGTCATAGTAACCGTGACCGGAGGGTGACAAGCGGCAACCATCTTGCCATGCCGGCATGGAGCGCAAACAAGATCTTTGACCATTTTGACTTTCGGCAAACCACGAATGAGATCGTAGCCGCTAACTCGGGTCAAATGGTCAAATCCGATATGACCAAGTCTCCTATGCCAGAACGTCAAATCGCGGGACTCCGAAGCAACCAAACACCGAAGAGGATCACCAGAAGACTCAGAAAAATCAGCACGAAAGATCCTCCCATAACGCCATGAGTTTTCGGTCTTGACTAAGATTCTTGATTTCTGCATCTCTTCGGCAAATTAAAAAAAACTGCTAGTCACATCATGCAATCGGCTGCAGTTTTAGTTGGGGAGTAATCTTCAATTTTCTCGCTCCTCGGTTCTGCCTGGTTTCAGTCTTGGTTGGCTGCAGTGCTCCTCTCGGCAAAGCTTCAGTTTTATCCTTTTTGTCTGCTGTGGCAAAGGATCTTTAGCTTGTTTGTCTTCTTGTGTTCTTGCCAATGCTTTTTGGTGTGTTCTCCTCTGTTGGCTTTTCAAGTCTTGGCTGTGTCTTCGGTTGAAGCTTTAGTTCAAATATTCTTGGACAGCAGTAGCTTCTTTCCGTGTGCGCTCATTCCATTTAGGGGGTCGTTTTAAAAAGGGCTCCATTCACCCCCCCTGTCGCCGTTTCCGATCCAACAGATTGGTACTATATATAATGAAATGCATTACATTCTAGCTAGATCTATGCACTTTTTAGTTGGAACAAAAGAGAGATCAAGCTTGGTAGTTTTTGCTCCAATTTATGGGCTAGTCTCACTCCTATCTACTTTAATTCTTATTAGATTGGTTCATGAATCATAACTAGCTACTTTAGATGAATAAATTATGGTGAATGACAATTATGTATAAGAGCTGGCTAGTGTATGTACATATAATGGCTACATAGGAGAGTATTAATCTAATTTAACATTAATTTATTATACACATAGCATAGATGGACCAAAACTGGATGTACGTTGAGAATTATGTGAGTGAGGATTACATCGATGGCGTGTCTGCTTTTAGAAGAGCTACCGAGCAGGATATGTTGAAATTTATGCACTGTCCATGCATTGGTTGTGAGAATCTTAACATATTTACCAATTTAGCGTAGATAGAACTATACTTGATTTGAAGGGGTTTCAAAAGGGGTATACATGTTGGAGTAGTCACAGTGAAGAGCAGATTATACAGGAAGGTAGTAACATCATCGAAGGATATAACGATATACCAGATGTGATTATTCTTTCGATGAGGATAGGTTGCACGATGATAATCTGGATCAGATGTTGTGTGATGTAGAAGGGAACTGTAGTGAGAGAGAGTTTGGTAAATTCAAGGGCTTGATAGAAGACTTGGAGAAACCATTGTTCCTGGGCTACAAGCTGAAATACATAAAGTTGTCATTCGTGCTTGAACTACTAAAATTAAAGGCAAGCAATGGTTAGTCCGATAAGAGTTTCATAGCATTGTTAGATCTCTTAGCGGACATGCTTCTAGAGGGGAATATGTTTCCCAAAACCATGTACCAAGCCAAAAAGGTTCTTTGTCTCTTGGGAATGAAAGTAGAAAGAATATATGCATATCTCTCATGCACAAGCATCCCGATACAAATGTAAGAATCACTCCATTGATAGTGAAGGCATCGAGATGAAGTAAGGACCTCTTGCTAAAGTGATATGGTATCTGTCTATAATTTCTCAATTGAAGTGTTTATTTACAAACCAAACAGAGACAACATTGCTGTGTTGGCACTCGGAAGAGCGTATGAAAGATGGAAAGCTAAGACACACTAATGATTCTGTCCAGTGAAGAAACTTTTTTGATGTCACTATTTATCCAAGGGCCGAAACAACCTAGGAACGATATTAATGTATACTTAGTACTATTGCTGGAAGATCTTGTGATACTATGGAAAGGGTGCAGGTTTGAGATGCGGACAAACGAGAGAACTTCACTCTGCGCGCCATATTGTTTTGCACCATCAATTAATTTTCTACCCTTGATAACCTATCGGGCTTGAGTATAAAAGGAGCCAAAGCCTATCGTCACTGCTTAGATGGTACCAAAAGTGTGTGTTGAACAACTCATGCAAAACTATGTACATGCGTCACCGTAGGTTCCTTTTCAAATATCATTCATACCGCAAGATGAAGAAACAATTCGACGGAAAGAACAGGGCAGATCAGCTCCAAGGCCTTTTAGAGGGAAAGATGTCTATAATATGGTTAAAGATATCGATATTGACTTGGAAAGGGATGTAAATTGAGAACTCATTAGAATAACATTTGAAGAAGAGATCAATTTTTTAGGACTTACCTTATTGGAAGCAATTAGAAGTTCGCCACTGCATCGATGTCATGTACGTGAAGAAGAATGTATGTGATAGCTTGACTGGTCTCTTATTGAACATTCATGACAAAACAAATGATGGTATCAATGCACAGTGTAACTTGGTTAATATGAACATAAAAACCGAGTTAGCACCGAAAGAGACCGATAAAGGTTGAATATACCTTCTCCCAGCTTATTACACTCTGTCCAAGGCCAAGAAATAAACTGTACCAGAGCTTGTATGTTGTGAAAGTTTCATCTGATTACTCCGCCAACATGAAGAAACTTGCTTCTATAGAGGATTTAAAATTAATTGGTATGATGACACAAATATTTCCTAATACAATTAAAAGTATTTTGTCGATCAAGATCCAAGTGACAATCATGAGGCTGTGTTATTTCTTTAACTCAATTGCCTAGATGCCCATCCATCCCAATGGACTGGATGCTCTACATGCCAAGGTGGTGACAACTCTATGTCATCTTAAGATGTATTTCTTTTCGTCATTTTTTGATATAATGGTTCATCTCATTTTTCACCTTGTGAAAGAGATAAAAATATACAGCCCTGTGTTCCTACGTCATATGTACCCATTCGAGAGGTACATAGAAATTCTCAAATCCTATGTATGGAATCGATCTCGGCCGAAGTGCAACATGATCGAAGGTTATGCAGCCAAAGATGACATTGAGTTCTGTGACTACATAGACCAGTTGGAACTGATATGTGTGACTCTATCTCATCATGAGAGGAGCCTGAAGGGTATCGGGACCATCGAAAGGAAAGCAATCGCTCCTGATCTAGATATGTGCGCTCAAGCCTATTTCACAATCTTGCAACAGATGACCGAAGTGTCCTTGTACATTGACAAGCACAAAGACATGATATACCTAGCGAATCCAGGCCGATCGAAGGTTTGGATCATGAGATTGCATAACCATCGGTTCAATGAATTATTAATGGTGCAATTCACTAGGAGGTCATCAACTGATGGTATGTTGCGATGCAAGCATACGACATAAATGGGTATACATTTTATATGACAGCTTAGAATAGAAAGAGCATAGTCCATAATAGTAGTGTCCGCATAGATGTGTTTTACGAGTAGTTCAATACTGCTAGGCCAAATATAATGAAACATGGGTCGAGCTCCTACTATGGATTCATAGTGGAGATTTGGGAGCTCAACTACATACTTTTCAAAACCCCATGTTTCAGTACTGTTAGGCACAACTTCCCTAGAGTGTGAAGGTTAACAAGTACGGCATCACTACTGTGGATCTTAAACGTGTCGGATACAAAGATGAACAATTCGCACTCGCTAAGTAAGTTGTTCAAGTTTTTTTACGTAATGGACCCCGTAAATAAGAACTGTTATGTAGTTCTTCATGGAAAAATAAGGATTGTCGGGTTGAGAATGTCGTAGATGAGGAAGAATACAATCAATTTGACTAGTTGCCTCTATTCGAAGAAGGCATCAAGCCCAAGGAAGAACCCAATGAGGAAGCTAGCTATATGTGCGTCAATCATCGTGAAGAGCTATTTTTTAAAGAAAATGCTCAAGTGGAATTTTGAGTTCTAAATCACTTTAAGTTGTAATTCACTTTGAGTTTTCAGAGGGCATGACTAGCATTTCCTGAGACTAGTCAAAAAATAGAAAATATGTTTGACCATCATAGAGGTCAATCGAGTTTGATGACCAGACCAAAGAAGCAACTAAACGAGAAGACCGAGGTATATCAAAAATGCCTGAGAGCCAAATGACCATCAAAATGAGAGTTTCACTCTCGCGACAAAGATTAATACATGTTCAAACATTTGATTCAATTGTAATTCATTTAATTGAAATTCACTTTAAGTTGTAATTGAACTGTAACTCAAGCGACAATACATGAACATTCTTTTGTAATTGATTTTGAGTTGTAATTCACTTTGAGTTGTCAATTACTTTGAGTTATAATTTACTTATCTGTTATTTATCTGTAATCTACTTGCTTATTTTCAGAGAATATGGATAGCATTTCCTAAGATTAGTCAAAAACAAAAAAATAGCTATACAAAGAACTATCACCATCACAAATGGTTTTTTGTATTAGTCGTATGTGATATGTCGGATAACGCAGACAGTTATTTTTAAAAATTGCCTGTGTTTTGGCTTATCACAGACGGTTTAAGAGCCGTTTATGATAACAACTTATTATCACTAACGCAACAAATCAGATGGTTCAAAAACCATCTCTGATGAGGGTTACGAACAGTCTGTGATAACCCCATGTGTGGTAGTGTGTAAGGGGTCATCTCTCCTTGGAGGGGCATAGGTGAGCTCTTTTGAGCTATAACTTATGATTTTTGATTTAAATTTTGAATTCTGGCTGTTTGCAAGAGAGAGACAATCGTGTATGATTTTTGTTGATATAGATGAATTTAGTATAGTATACTATAATTAACTTGTAGATCTTATCTTGAAAAAATACAATATTTAAAAGCTAATTACTATAATATAAGCCAAAAATTATAAATTATAAGTCTAAAAAAGTCAGCCATAGGCAACACTAGGGCTGTGGCACGCTACCGGTGGCGGCTGCACGATACCCCAAGCAAGTGGCAGAAGGATGTTTTGGGGGTGTTTGGTTGCCAGTCATAATTTACCATGCCTAAGGTTAGGCAAGTTTGACTAACTTTGGGAGCTGTTTGGTTGCAGCCACAGTTGTAGCAAGATTCCCTTCTAGCAAACTAGGTCCCACACCTCAATGACTCAAAAAAATGTGGCAAGATTCACTTAGACTTGCTAAGGTGTGGTAAAGAATTTAAGCACATCAACTTAGATAAGTATGGTAATTTTTGTTGGTAAAATATGGCCAGTAACTAAGTAACCCCTTGGTTGTCCAGTTGATGGGTGGATCGAAGAGATGGGCTTTGAAAGCGAGCAGCACAGAGGGGTCAGTTTCGCTGCCATTGTCGTTGATCGAGGAAGAAGCAACGACCGTAGATGGTCATCTCGCACAAAAAGTTGCTTTCCTATTAAAATACAGTGTGGAATTAATTTTTTTAATTTAGTTAGACTTTGACTTGAGTGGAGAGGGAGTAGGGACAGCGCATTAGAGCAAGTTTAATAAGGCTGACTGTGCTAGCTATAAGGTAATCCATGTCAGCATAGTCTTATGTGGAGGGGAGAGAAAAGGAGAGAGAGAGCCAAGCCGGCTCCTATGCAAGAGTCAGGCTATAGCACAGGAAAAGAGGTGTTATCCATGCATGTACCAATAGAACTAACTGCTATACCCATGCATGTATTAAATAACCAATACCCATGTATGTATTAAATGATTGAGAGCTCTTGTAGAGACAACTTATAGCCAGCTTATTGTATGAGTTGGCTGCATCTTACCTTTTGATGACATGGAAATGTATTAGAGGTAGCAGCTATCTATACTATTAAACTTGCTCTTAGCTGGTTGGCCTCGAAAAGGTACTGAAGTTTGCTTCTTTTTCTTTCCGGATAGCGACCATACATGCATGGAAGTCCACATCGTTAGACTTCGACTTGACTGGAGCAGGGACAGCTCATTAGCTGGTTGACCGTCGTGTGGAGCTCTCCCACTAAGATCTTATCATTTCGAATTAAACTTCTCATTTTTAATTATTTTTGTTATTTTTAAATTTTATTTTTTTTTCTATTTTTTAGTTTTTTGCCTGTTCTTTTTTCGTATTGATCCGCATTGTCATGATTAGCTAACTTGTTTATTATTTTTAAAATTTTTACAATTAATTACGTTAAATAAGACACCATTAGTTAACCAGTTACAATACATTTCAGTCATAAGTCATCTTTTTTAGCTCAACTAGGCGGGCTCTAAATGAGTAAAAACCATGTGCCACGTTAGCAACTTTTCCCACCGTACCATGCATTTTCGTGAAAATATAAGTGTAATGTCATAAATGTATTTTTATGAAAAAGTCATAGCATTTTTGTGTATTCATACTACATATTTTACATAATATATCTGATTAAAATTAATACAGTTTCACGTATTATAGAGTGGCTTTCTTTTGTGTCCGAAGGGATTATATAGTTTGTTATCTTGTACATCTTACGATACACAGGACTTCAATCATCATAATCTTTTATCTGATCGAAGATGTCACGCGTATATTGTTTTTGCTTGCTACGTCCATGTGGCAGTAGAAACCATAATTTATTAAGTAAATTCAACAGAAGCCATATATTGGCATAACTATGAAAATACTACAGAATTAAAAACTAGTTTCAAGGAACTGCAGATCTAGAGTCCTTTTATTTAGCTGGCTACAAATTTAAGAACTCCAAAAATCATAGCTTACCCAACGGCCTTACATACATCTCATTACCCACTCTGGACAACTGGACATCTTAGCATACCTCATATTGCCCGATGCCTAGGGTTTTGCACTCCAGATGGGTGGCCACCTAGCACCTAACGTGCCTAGGCGGTGTCTAGGATAGGAGGCGAAATAGAATTATAAGCATAATCACCTTCAGCATCAGTCCAAGCTAGCAGGATGAACACAAAATAGCAAGTATCAGTCCAAGCTTATGTATATGTTACATGTTTGTGAAATCAGGTAGGGTTAGTTTGTGACCATACGGTGAGAAGCTTCACTTATCTTTTCAATTTTCTCCCCTGTGTGCCCAACGCAGCCTTTGACCACCCAGCGTCGCCTCAGGCTACCCAGAGCCGCTCTAGACCGCCTAGCATCACCATGCCTTGCTCACCTAGCCCTGCTTGGGTCCGCCTAGGACCGACGTTGATTGCCTCGGCGGGCCGAGCGCCCATGAAGGGCCATTTTGCCTGAGTCGAGGTGGCCTGCATGTGCCCAACACCTAGACGGCCACCTAGGGGAACGTTGGGACAGAGAGAAAAGAGAGGTTACCAAGATGAGGGGCGATCTCTCCTTTGAGGGGCATGCTAGGCAACATCAGGGCATGTAGCGCGCTGTCGACGATGGTTGTTGTTAGTGATATGCCCTAAAGACAATTATGGAGATGATTGTATCACTTCTATATTTATGATCTTTTGAATAATACGTTGTTTTGTCCCTTGAATAAATATCTCTCATATTGATCAACAAGTATGTGACTTGTTCGTGGAATTCTTTATTCATGTTTTGATGTTATTCTAAATTATCCCTGATTTTATATCATTATGTGGGACAATTATGATTTGCAGATAGCACATATATTGATTGATGATCATGTTTCACGGATCATGGATATGAGACATCAAATTAATAATGCGGACACATGTTAGAGAACATGATATTGGATTGACCAACTATGAGACACTGCGGGAATTGTTATATTCTTAAGTGTCATCAGTTGTTCTCATACATAGTGTATGTAGGATCCTTAGATTTGAGATCGTCATTGTTTCCTATATGTATAATAGTGTACTTAGGAGTTACCAAATACTACTCCATGATTGGGTGGTCATCAAGGTAGCTTTTGGTTTTGCTATGAAACATGCAAAGGAATATGAGTGATCAAGATGGAATCTGCCCCTCCTATATAACAGGAGAGATATTTCTGGGCCCCTCGATGTGGTTAGATTAAAAAAGTGCATGGCCATGCCAAATGTGGTTGAGAAGTCAATCACAACTGAGTAATCCACTATAGATTCGAGTGAATGATCGAGCTATCATATGATGGCATGTTTCTCACCTTGCATTTGATCTAGTATCATGAGGCAAAGGGATTGGTACATAAGCACTATATAGGTTTGTCCGATATGATCTTTATGTATGTTTGGGAATCGTTATGTCCTACTAGGGACTGCTATCGACTTATGTGCTGGAAAAGAGTTTTTCGACCTATGGCCCAATACACGTGAATCTACAGGATTATACACTTAATGGGCTAGAACGATAAGGGACTGGATGATGTTTCTGAGTCGGATTCGATCTCTACTCGTATCGGATATGGATTCGATTGAAGGCTATATAAGGAGAGGTGCAGGAGATGAGGGTGGTATCCCGAAACACACCCGTCGAAACCCTAACCGCCACGCCTCATATCCCCTGCCGTGCAAGCTGGTGCTAGCACACCGACGCATGGTATTTCATCTCTAAACATGTGGACTTCGGTGGAGGCGTTGCTGCAACTGTGGTGCTAATCGGGATGATCACGAGGAGGAGACGGTTGGCCGAAGGACGATCGACTACTACCACTACACCGACACGCTCTTCGTTGAATCGGTTACTTCAACCCTACTTCTGGTACAATACGTGTCTAGTGATAATAATCCATGATCTCTTATTTGCATGGCTTCCTGGTTTACGCGGTAGAAATTTTTAATCTACGCTAGTGTAGCCTACCCGTATCCCAACAACTGCAAGAGACACCAAACCAGTGGCAGAAGGACGTTTTGGTTGTGCAATTGCTACCAAGGATGTCGAGAGATGGGCTATGAAAGCGAGCAGCGCGGAGAGGTCAGTTTCGTTGCCATTGCCATTGATCGAGGAAGAAGCAACCATGATAGATGGCAGAAACAGAAAGTCAACAGTGCTGCGATGACGATGAGAACGTGTGGGATTGGAAGGGCCATTGCTAGCTGGTCATGTCCGAAGTGTTGTTGGAAGGGCTAGGCCATGGGTCAAATAGCTCGGGAAAAATGGAGGTGGGTTGGGCTCGGCCCAATCCAAGTTTTGTATTTTTGAAATTTCAACTTTTAGTTTGAATTCACTATTTGATTTGAATTTGAAATTCCAATTTGAGATTTAACCTTTGGTTTTCAAATTCAGTTTTGATTTTAATTAATACATTTTTTCTTTGAGCTTATAATTGGAATTATAATTCAATTTGTGGATTTCTTTTCATTTCACCAAAATGAAAAAAAACTCAAATCAAAACCAAATTAAATCTAAATTTTGACATGCCTAAAAATGGGATATTACATATACCTTAACAATAGAATCTTCGTATCATGTTCTATTGAAATCCTGGCAAATAGATAAGTAGATTTTCCCATAGCTTACTGAGTATGGTTATCCTCATACTTGTTTAATCATCAACAGAAGAAGTTTGGGAAGACACCGATGATCCTTTTGAGGGAGATTTTGATAACTCCCTAGAAAGTGACGACTACTGGTTTTATGTCTCGTTTATGCTCGGGCATGCTTACGGTTTATTTAGAAGATCTTTTGTGTTGTAATATAAATTTTGGGTTTAAATGATCTTAATGTTATAAAACTTAGCTGCTAAGTTATACTCTCTTGTAATATAAATTTTAGGGTTCGATCAACTCTCTCTTCTTCGCTCCGTAGCTGATCTTCCCAGATAGTTAAGACAGAAACCCGACGGCCAGGGTCATCACAGATCTCAATGCAATCGGAGGGGTTAAACAAAAGTTTACTTCCCACACCACTTCTTGTCGGCATCAGCACTGAAGATCCGTGCTGCCACATGGCACACGTCGGAGCGCATCCTCGCTAATATGAATATATTTCTCGGGAGTTCCTTTCTTGTTTGTTTTTGCTAGCACACATTCTGCTGAGCTAAACATTAGTGCAACAGATGTGATTTGGTGTTTTATTTGCTCTGTTACTAAAGTTCTCATATAACGCACATTCTATGGAGCTAAACATTACTGGTAGACCGGTGAGGACAGCCGGGGATGCGATGGCGCCGGCGACGACAGCCGACCGAGGTCGCGGGTATGCACAGTTGCACATTGGCGCTGGCGAGCCAAGGAGGCATCGATGAAATAGATTCTGAGATTTCCCCATCTACTGTTCTTCTTCCTCCTCTAGCTCTTCTGATCTCCCCCAAATTCGCCCCTTTCCCAGTCTAAATTTGCTGTCCTACTCGTGATTCGTTGTGCCTCATCACCGGCAACCTCACCGCCCGCGACGGGACATAACAGTGTAAATTTAATTTTTACCTACGCAATGGCACTGAATTTGAATGTAAAACGGGCAAGATATCAAAATATACCCAATATCGAACTTGTTTTGTCGAGCCATCGTGTAGAACACGTCAGATCGAACGGATTTCAAATCAGATGTTCGGTTTAGCTTATGGCTTTTAGCTGAAATTTTTAAATTTTAGCTATTCGTAACAGAGATTGTAGAAAGATACTTATAATTTTGACCTATATGGATGATGACTTTTCAATGCGCACTATAAATAATTTGTAGACCCGTCTTAAAAATATTCCATTTGAAAGTTAAATACTGTAGCAAAAATTAAAAACCGGTTTCAAAAACGAATAGAATATGCTATTCTTTTCAGCTTATGTTTTATAGCTTATAACTTCTCTCAAATAAATAAACGAGATGATTTCTCCGTCGCCGTATCGAAGCGGCTTAACGGTTTATCGATGTTTAGTTTGTTTAAATAAACTTTTGTATTAGGATTAAAAATTTTAAATCATAGTTATAAGTTATAAACGTAGCTGAAAACAAAGCTCACTTTAAATGAGCTAAAATCATATTACATCAGCAACTTTTCCCACCGTACCTCGGATCCTTCGTGGTGTAAAGAGAGGAAATATTTGGTTCACAAGTTATGTAGCTGACCGGTGGGCCTATCGTCGGTGAACCCCACATGTAGCCTCCTCACACTCCAGGTGTAGGTGTAACTGAAAAAACATGTGACAGGGAGCTGATGACCTTGGCCAGCTGGAGCACGCACCACGGAAACTACAGTAGTAGCCAGAGACGTGGCCTGAAGGAGGCGAGGGCACCGTACTTCTACAAAATTCTATATCCCTACCCCTCTATAATACACCAAAATTTTCTTTACTAAATCCACCCCCACAGTCATGCCTAATTTAAGTCTATCCAGATTTGTGTACCAAAGTAATCCAACTTCATACAAATGAATGGCCTGGATCTCTTCTCAAGCCTTCTTCTCTTATTCATTGAAGATCCTAAGGTCAAAATCATCCGGATCATGCACATCATTGAACCCAGAACCCCACCCGCGCCCACGCACACGCCCCCGACGCTGCCTCCACCCTGCGATACCCGTCTCCACCCGAGGGGGCGGAGGAAGGAGGAGACGCGGCTGCGGCGGGGGCGGAGGTAGGAGGAGGCGCGGCTGCGGCGGGGGAGAGGAAGGAGGCGACGGCGGGGACGATGATCCTCCGCATCCGCAGCCGCGACGGCACGGACCGCATCACGGTGCCCGACACGGCCTCCGCCACGGTCGGCGACCTGCAGTGCCTCATCGCGGAGCGCGTCACCGTGCCCGTCCATCTCCAGCGCCTCTCCCTCGACCCGGCCCTCCTCCTGCCCCAGGCCGCTACCGCCGCCGCCCCGCCGCCGCTGCTCTCCGACCCGGCCGCCCGGCTCGCCTCCCTGAACCTCGCAAACGGCTCCTTCGTCTACCTCTCCTACCCGTCCGACGCGCGCTCCTCCAAGCCGCCGCCGCCCAAAGGCCTCTCCCCCGCCGGCTCCTTCGGCAAGAAACCTCTAGAAACCCTAACCCTCTAATCCCCAACCCCCAGCTCCAAATCCCAGGTCCAATCGCGCGCGGCGCCCCCACCGCCGCCCTCGCGCAGCCACCGCCGCCCTCGCCTGCGCGCTCCTCCACCGCCGGCCGCCGCCCTCACCTCACCTGCGCTGGTCACCGCCCTTGCCCCTCGCTCCCAAAGCAGAGCGGTGACCCCGCGGTGGCGCGGTCCGCCCTCCGCCGGCCGCCGTGGAACTGCTCCTCCTCCTCGTGTTCGATGGGGACGACAAGTGAGTCCGCATCTCCCTTGATGAGAGGACAGGTGGTGCTCTCTCTCTCTCTCTGATCTCTTCTGTTTTAATCTGTCTGCGCTCTGGGTTGAGTTCTGGGCTTGGCTTCGCGTGGTTCTTCAGGTGCTGGATTTGCGTCGCAAGATGCGTACCTCCATGGATTCTTAAGTGCGAGCATCAAGCTGCCGGCCGATTACGCCGCCGGAGTCGTCGTCGCCTTCGATGTAAAATTATTTTTTCCCTGCTTCTTCACTTCTTGTCTTCGGCATGTTGTATCATCCAGCAGAGTGCATATTTCATTGTGATTTGTTATACCAGAAAAAATAGCAAAACAAAATTGTGGTCTTTGGTAAAAAAAATGTACCTTCTCTATGTGTTTGGGAAAATTATTGCAGTAGAAAATAGCGAGGAACTGGTAGATTGTATCAAAATGTGCATTTCCTTCCCTAACAAAATGGTGCATTGTATGTTTCTTGCCTCTTCAGTGTCTCACAAAGAGGCTACTACAGAACAAAGAAAGGAAGTTGGCATGATTAAAATGTGCATTTCTTCCATAATGTATTTCTGAACTTTGTCTCTGAAAGTGTCGTCGCAATGCCTTGCTGGATGTTAGATGTCGAATGGCGACGTGTATGAGAAGACGCATGACGAGCTGGACTTTGAGTTCCTGGGGAACATCAGGGGGAGGGAATGGAGGGTGCAGACCAGTGTGTATGGCAATGTTAGCACATCGGTTGGTAGGGAGGAGAGATATGGGCTGTGGTTTGATCCCATGGAGGATTTCCATCGGTATGCCATCCTCTGGAGCCATGGCAGGATCGTGTAAGAAACCCCCTTCTCTCCTCTAATCACTTGCGTACATGATCGATTTGATCAAGTAGTAGAAAAGCCTCCCCCTTCACATCTTTTGTGACCTACCCTCCTCCTCCTCCTGTACCTGCATCCTAACATGGGCGATTTTGGCAGGTTTTTGATTTTAGGACATTCAAGTGGTCGGTGTTTAGTCCTACCAGAGATTCAAATCAGTTGAATCTTGAAAATAATGCCACAGACCGGCCATTCCCAGCATTAGCAGGCCATAGTTTGGTAAACCTATTCTCTTTCACTACATCGTTTTTTAGCCTCTTTAACTCTTTTGATCCAATGAGTTTCGTTTCCTTCGCTAACAAGCATTTTCACTCAGGTCAAGTCGAAAAATAATATTGTGGTCGTTGCTGGGAACACCAGAGCATCATCCTCGAATAAGGTTTCAGGTATTTCCTTGGGAAACCCTACAATTATTTTGGTAGATACTAAGACATGGAGCAGAAAAATGTTTGGTCATGGATTTACTTAAACTTATTTAGTGCACAACAATTCACTTAGCACCTTATTTTTTTTCAACACCACTGATCACCATGGCGTCCTTGTATGTCCTTACATATTATATGGTTGTAATATATTTTTTTGTGAGAGTGGTTGTAATATTCGAAATGATCTGTATACATATTTCACTTTGAAATGGACCTACATATTGCTTAAATGCTTAGCCATAGATATTCTCCAATGGGGCTTGAGCTTCAAAGTACACTGTTTTGGAAGCTTTTGAAAATACATTGACTTCAAGCCTTTTATGTTGCAAGGCACAATGAGGCATTTTGTACATTAGTTCAAAATCCTATCCTGATCCTGTAGATCATACTGTGCATTTGTTTCGAAACATGTCTTAATGGAAATAGGTACACCCAAGTGGTTCCAATATACCAAATCAAGATACTACTCGTTGTTTCTATTGGCAAAATATTCCCCAATTATTTCTTATTCCATATCATTTTATATGTTCCTGGCAAAATTTCAGATTTTTTAAAAAATGCTGACAACAGGAATGGTTCCCAATTATTCTTTGTAGGCCTATGCATTTAAAGACTGTTCAAATTGACTTGGGTATTGTTATAAGTGTCGAGTTTTTTTCATTTCCTTATGTTGTGTAACATCGATTCACCATGTATCGAACTTCTACTGAATAACACATTCTTCATCACAAGTTTCATTTTCTCTGTGATACCAAAAGATTGTCTCTTTATACCACTCGATATTTTTTAACATTCTCTGTTTTTTTTGGAGTTACCTCCTTTCAGTTTTATAAGAACCAGAACTTATCGCAAATAATAGCGCTGAATTTCTGCATGCAGTTTGGCTTATTGATGTAGAAACAAATAGCTGGTCTGCACTTGATACTTACGGAAAAGTCCCAGTAAGAATCTTTTTCTTTTGTACTTCAAACAAAGGCTATTATTTGAAAGTGGATAGTATTGGATGAGTAGATATTAATCTACTGGAGAGCTTTTTGATTCCTCTTGGATCTTTGCTTTCACTTTTTTTGGTATCAGATAGCTCGAGGATGGCTGGCCAGTTCGCCAAGCCGAGGTCCGACTCATTCGAGGAAAGGGTGTGGAGGGTGTTAATTTCTCCTTGCCCTACGATTTTTAGCAGCACTTTTGCTGTGGAGGGTGTTAAGTCGGTGTCGTGTTGAAATATCTCAACGCTGAATTTCTTCCACATATCTCCTTATCATGATATCTCAATTCGCCTCATTTGGTATTAATGTATCTCTACCCCTCTATAATACACCAAAATTTTCTTTACTAAATCCACCCCCTCAACCACCGCCACAGTCATGCCTAATCTAAGTCCACCCAGATTTGTGTATAATACACCAAAATTTTCTTTACTAAATCCACCCCCCTCAACCACCCCCACAGTCATGCCTAATCTAAGTCCACCCAGATTTGTGTACCAAAGTAATTCAACTTCATACAAATGAATGGCCTGGATCTCTCCTCAAGTCTTCTTCTCTTACTCATTGAAGATCCTAAAGCCAAAATCATCCGGATCATGCACATCATTAACCCAGAACCCCACCCCGCGCCCACGCACACGCCCCCGACGCTGCAAAGTACGGAAGGTTATCTAAAAAGATATATACATATAGAGGGGTAGAGATCAGTGATTGCTTGGAGACGGTGGCAAACCCTAAATCCCCAAATCGGTGGGAGGAGACGGTGGCACCCTTGGAGCTCGATGGCGCGTGGCCAACCCCATGGGCAGCGACGACGACGAGGAAGGCAGCAGACCAGCGAAGCTCCACGGTGCGCACATGAGCTGACGCCCAGCATGGAGACGAGGGAGCCGGCTGCCCGGCGAAGCTCCACGAAAACCCTCCTAAAACCCTAGCTCCCCTCCGCCTCCGCCTCGCCCATGGACTCCTCGGCGCGATCGGGCGCTGGCGGCGTCGTGGGGGTTTCCAACCCTCGCGTCTGGATCGTCGCGGGGATCACCGTCGCCGGCATCATCGTCCTCGCGGAGGCCGCGCGGCGCCGCCGGCGGTGGCTGCGAGGTAAGTCCGGTGCGCCCCCCGACTCCGGCGCCTTCTGCGACCGCGTAGAGCTCGCCCCGCCGCCGCAGCCGCCTCCTCCCGCCGTGCACCACCTACTCTCAGGCCTCACCTTCGCGGCCAGCGAAAGGTGAGCTTCTGAACCTTCCCAGCTCTACTTCGCTATTTTGCGCGATCGCGGGTTTCCTTTCGTGGGAAAATTTAACTATTTGCCATCCTTATGACTCAAGTGGCAACAGATTTGCCACCCGGGCCCATTGTCAGTGATTCAGGTGACCCCATATGTCCCATATGTAAGTGACAGAGTGAATTGGTCAATCTTAAGAGTGGCAAAAAATTGAATCTCCCCATGGTTTTCATCCGTTTTTTCGTGTTTTAGCTTCGAGATCGAGGGCCATGTGGCTGGGTTTGGGAACCCGGACTGGAAGAGGACCCACAAGGCTGCGAGCCGCACGGCGGTGGCCATAGCGATGTTGCGGAAGCAGGGGGCCACCTTCGTCGGGAGGACAGTCATGGATGAACTCAGCTTTGGGTTTGTACTTTTAGTTCGTTGAAATTGAGTTGATTTGTTTGATTTGGAATGATTGCTGCTATAGTGAGTTGTTGGTGCCAGGTTACTGAAAGCTGTAGTAGTGACTAATTTTAGAGGGCTCTAGGATGTCAGCTTAATGATGTGTATCGAAAATGGAAGGGGAAAAGGACAA
Source organism: Dendrocalamus latiflorus (assembly GCA_017311315.1). Taxonomy (NCBI): domain Eukaryota; kingdom Viridiplantae; phylum Streptophyta; class Magnoliopsida; order Poales; family Poaceae; genus Dendrocalamus; species Dendrocalamus latiflorus. The sequence continues at coordinate 13,970,536 of CM029641.1, forward strand.
GAAATGGTTGAGAGTTGAGACTTGAGAGTAACATCATGAATTTGAAGGATACCAGTGCAATTCACATTTTCTATATTTTGTGCAGAGTATCTCCTCTGCATTAGTCGGAAACAAAAAAAAAATATTACGAAAAAACATTTAGTTCTGCTGCTTGCACTGGGAGTGCACTGGAGCATTCCAAAATGCACTGGCGTCTCTAAAAAGCATTCCTATGGGGCAAATTATAAATTTATAACTAAAAAAATTTACCTTTCAAGGTTTACATAGTTTATGAGGCCAGATCCTTACAAATCTTTACAAATTTAAGGGCTTTTGCGCAAACATCAATAGAACTAAAGTTTTTTTTGTTGCAGAAAACTGTATGGTCAGTTCAATGTACTATTTGGCCATTTAGTTGAGTTAGGGTGACTTCTGAAGATAATGTTAAGATGCTCAAAAGTCAAAACCGAGGCAAGCCTTTTTTTCACTTGTGAGGTGCGCTTTTTTAAGTTTGTTAATTTTAGGAACTTGATGCATACTACCTATGGGACTTGAGGAAGCACATAACTTTCTTAAACTGCATAGGATCTTCTTATCCTATTGATTGAGGTTTTGGAATAGGTTAACCCCTACAGGAAAACGCTGCACATCAAGGATTTTTGTGGTGACTGTTTTCCAATTTTCAGCAGATGCAAGAAAGAATTCTTAGGAACAATCAACCCCTGTCTCCATTATAGTATAGAGCTGATGGTGGCAATTCGTTTTTAAGAGATATCAAAGTTGCTTAACCAGTCACATTGGGGGTTTCGTATTCACAGGAATAATTCTCACTTGACTGTTAGTCATAGTAAATACTAAATGAACTGTATTTTATTTGACTTTTCCTTAAGTTTTGCACCAACCACCTATGCCTTTTATTTTGTAACATAGATACTAGGGAGTACGTTTTGTTGGATTTCATTAATACCATGGTTTAATACTGGATGTAGCTGCCACATCACTTCTGTAGTCCACCCTCATGGAGGTTTCAATAATGTGAGCCAATGGATGCACACAGCAATGGATGCACACGCTCGCGCACACAGACATTAATTACCTTGCTACTCTGCACATTGCTAACAGCAACACATTCGATCATAAAATAGAACTACAAACAAGCTCATAAGCTGTCTTTTTACGAATTGAGGTGTTTGAAGCCTTGTCTCCATGATTCTATTTTGTGCCTCAGCTTTTCTCTTCCTGAAGTTGAATCCTTGTCTCCATGATTCTATTTTGTGCCTCAACTTTGCTCGCCCTGAAGTGTTATTACTCGCTGCTTTCCCCCTTTCGGTTTATGACAGTTTATCTTCTTTTTTAGTTTATGACAGTTTACTTTTTTTTCCCGGTGGTTCTTTTATTCCTACTAATGTGATTCGATTGCAAACAAATGCAGATGAGCAAATTTCCTGCGAATTCGTTTCACCGCATCCCATTTTCTAACTCAATAATGGGAAGGGAGCTGTGCATAGCAAGTGTCAACACTGGATGGATGTAAGAGGTGCGACCTCTTATGATGATCTAAACAATGTGGGGATGGAGAAAGTCGTGGTGGGTGAGTCCAATGATGTTGTCGCCTCCTCAAAGGATCAGTCGTTATGTGACATGCATTATGTGACAAAAATATTTGGTTATACAATATATGAGACGTGAATCTTAATGAATCTGATTGTTCGTTTTATTTTTTACAAATTTTATCTTGTTTTATATTTTATCGTAGCGTTAGCACGGGTACACTACTAGTACAGATAGATTACCAAACAAAGGGAGGCGTATGGCTGAACCCACTATTTCGGGAAGCGTTTGTCTTTTACGTATCTCACGAATGACATGCAATATACCCTCCTATACGTCTAGTAAATTGTTTGGAACTTTTAGAAACTTGCCAGTTAGGTGAAAATAGAATTTACGCCAAATTTGTGTTGTTCATGAACACACCACATATATAGTTATACTACTTCCTCTAATCAAGAAAGAAGTCATTGTTGACTTTTCAAAGTCAGCAAGAATACCACTTTAGACCAATAAATTTATCATCATACTTTTGAAAAGAAGATATAAGTGTAATGTTATAGAAGTATTTTCATGAAAAAAAAGTTATAGCATTTTTGTGTATTCAAACTATATATTTTAGATAATGCCTCTGATCAAAATTACTATGATTTGGCTACACGTATTCTAGAGTGGCTTTGTAGGATCGTCGATGGCAATCAGAGGGGGTGAATGATTGCAACGTTTAGCGGAAACTTTTTTCAAATTTTTTGCCTTTTAATTATTTAATCTGCAAAAAACAGGAATAACAAAACAAACAAAAAAAGAGATTTTTCCTGATTTTACTGTAGCAGTTACTGTAGTGACTAGATAATTGGTTGCTAACAGTGCACGTTTTTTGTTCAACCTTCCAATTGATTTTTAATTAAAAACTAATTCATATATGTAAACAAGAAAAATACCTAAACATAGATCAATGCATGGAGAATCTATAGGAATAAAAAAACCAGAAAAAAGGATAATATATGCAAATTTAAAAACTCACGAACTTTTATTCAAAAATCATGAACACTATTCATCCATCAGCCAACTGTTTACGTACCGGCCGCCGCTCTATCTTCTGTTTTTTTCACTTGATCACGGTTCTAGGACGTTGGCGCTGCTATCTCTCGCGTGGGGAAGATGACGCCGATGTTTGCCTCAAACGACACGAAGAGAAACATGTCGCTGATCAGATTTCTTTTTCTTCCGAAATAGATCTAGATTTTATTTCTGAATCATGGTGGCTACAAAGTGCCCTCCTGACACCCCTCAAACCCTAGAACGAAAATTGCATCTTCAAAGCTACGGGGTTAGCCTCCAACCCCACCTCTATTTATAGTCTAGGGCTCAAAACCTAGGCTTATCCTAAGCCCGCGAGTTCTAATCCAATTCCAACAAATAAGGGACCCGAAACCCTTCCTAACATGGGTTTTCTAAAATTCCAACTACAACTTCTCCAACTCATCACGTGTCGAAGCCTCCAGGACTGCACCTCCTGTATCTTTTCCATGTATCATCCACCTTTGATCTCCATGTGCTTCAGCGTGAGTCCGACCACCTCGTGATATCCTCGTCCGCCTGGACCTTAGATTTCTCCCTCCTAGTCCCGGTCTTCCTTGTCACCGACCATGACCGTCTCCACGCCCAACCTACACATGCAAAGGCCAAAGAACATTCTTCCGGCACAAGTTCGTCCAAATTTGACCAACATCAATCCGCACACACGCGACAACTCGCATAACAACGCTAAACAAAATTACCAATTATTCATCATCACAAATTAACCATTGTCAATTATTCATCACCAAAATATCCTAAACCTAGCCACATGGTCTAACAATCTCCCCATTGATGAATACATTGACAACACCTTAAGATAGCATGATGAATTAGCTTCAAATAGATATAAACGGAATGCTAAAGCCGAAAACTCATTTCAAGCCACAAGTCTCAAATCTCTCCCTCTCAACACAAGAGATGCAGTTTTAGCAAATTTCTCCAATATCTCACAAAGCACACCAAATCTCTCCCCCTTTGGCAATGTAATCATCAAGAAAATTCAGAAAAAGGATAATTCTAAGAATGAGCAATGAGAGTAAAAAATCAAGAAGCTTTGTAGAAAGTCACTTTGAATTGATTTAATAATTTAACCAAGCCATATTTTTAAGTAGAGCTATCTAGATCATATAAAGTTATATATCATATAGCAATATCAAAACAAAGTTTTCAACATGATTAAACAATTTATATCAATGACAGGCATCTCAACAATGACTAAACCAATTATAGAGAGCACAATGAGATATCACAACAAAAAGTCAAAACCTAAAAGTGAAGCAAATCTTTAATTTAGACGAGCCAACAGTCTCATATAGCAACCTATTGCTCCACATTCAATTCTTACGCATGTGGCATGCTTGTAGTATACTTCTTTTCATGATAACTTATTTCTTGTAAATGGTGACATGCTTGAAGCATATTTCTTTTCATCTTGTGCACTTTTTGTGCCCTTTTTTTGTTTACCATGGCATGCTTGGAGCATACATCTTTTTCTTTTTTTATATAACATGTCAAATTGAATGGTCATAAAAAGATTACAATATGAAACATGTGAGCCTTATAGCCGAGATTTAAAATAAGACTCACAATCAAGCTAATCCTTTTTTATGAACATCGCAAAGTAATATTTATAATCAATCTAGTCAAAATATTCCGCCATGTCATATTGTAGTTCAAGTATAGTAAATTAATTATAACTAGTCATGATCAAAGCTACACAGCATATGAGTAAATATGATAAAAAGAGCTCTGCAACTCAAATAATTTCAATGGTTTGGACTTGTTGATTTATTTGAAAAGCATAATAAACAAAGCTTCAGAAATTTTTAATCAACAAGCTCCCCCTCAGAATAATCCCATAAGATGTAATGCACCCAACTCACTTCGCACATGAGCAAAACGAGAAATATCAAGCAACTTAGTGAGAATATCAACAACTTGAGAATATAACAAGATGTAAGACAACATCACCTTTTCCACATGATCTCTCAGAAAGTGAAATCTCTTGGAAGCCATCAAAGAGAGTGAAGAACCATCAAGTATTTCAATCAAGCAATGAAGTAAAAGATTGGAACCCAATCGAGCTCATGTTCTCTATCCTTATCAGATGTTCTTACATCACATGAAACATCAGTCTCATAGTACTGGGGTTAGTGAAATAAGATCTAGGAATCCAGTACTGAGACACACGACGAACAGGTGCAACAACGCTAGAACCAAAATCATGTGTATGTGGATGATCAGAATGCCGAAAAGAACGTGAATTATTTGAATTATATCCCAAACTAGCATGTGAAGCAGATTTAAAATCATCATAAAAGTTCTCTAAAAACTTAGCTTTCACATTAGTTCTAAGAATAAAAGAGATTGCACGTTTTTCTCTTAAAGCATTCAATCTCACCTTCTTCTCTTTCTTAGCACGCCTAAAATATAATTCATGCAAATGCCCATCTCTTCCACAATAGGTGCAATAAAATTTAACATAACCAGAATTCTTCCGCGAAGATGAGCTAGCACCTACATTATTATTCGATGAACTTTGTACAAAGCCAGCAGATTTAAACACAGTTTGTTTTGGTTCATATTTTACTTCAATCTTTCTAGGTTCAAGAACCTTAACAACTTTAGGAGGATTATTCTTGGCATGCTCAACAAAAGTAAATCATAGACCACGATTTTCAACACTTGTTTTTGACTTGTCTAGAATCATATTTAAAATTTTCTTGCCAAAAGAGAATCTCTCTAAAGTATCCTTAAGGTACTCATTTTTCTTAGTCAAAGTGGAACAAGTAGTGCATTTAACAAGTTCATTCACAAAATTATTGGAAGCACTAGATTGAGCCAATCTTTCCTTTTCAGCAAAATCGTTCAATTGCCTAGTTAAAACATCAATTTCAATATTTAACTTAGGACAATTTGAGCAAGACACATTTTCATGATAAAGCATTTGTTGAATAGATTTCTGAGATGAGTTAAGTCTAGCTTCTAGCCATTCACAATTAGAGCAAGCTTTAGATTGAGCATTTGAAATACTTGACTCTAAACATGTAGAAGAACTAGAGTTGGGCTTTTCAATTTCATCATTAGCAAATTTTAATTTTTCATCACAAGAATCATGTATCAATTTTAATTCATCAAATTTGTCAGTTACATCTGTAAGTTGAACCAGATTTGATGCAATAATAGATCTAGAAGTCTCTAACTTAGAATATAAAACTTGACAAGACTCACATGATTCATCATCAAGAATTAAAACTCTAAGTCTATCAATCTCATAAGTTAAGCTTTCAACAAGACAATTACTTTCTTTCAATTTCTTTTTTATCTTTTTCAATTCAAGAGCAAGTTTAATCAAACCATTTTCAAGCTCATCATACGACAGTTCTACCTCATCGGGATCAATGTAGTCGTCGTCGTTGTTGTTGCTTGCCGTGTAGCACATACTCGTGAAGTCGTCGTTCTTGTTTTTACCAAGACCAAGAGCTTGACGCAGCCGCCTCTCTGCTGCCATAGCAACCAGCTCTGATACCACTTGTAGAATCGTCGATGGCAATCAGAGGGGGTGAATGTTTGCAACGCCTAGCGGAAAATTTTTCTCAAATTTTTTGCCTTTTAATTGTTTAATCTGCAAAAAACAGAAATAACAAAACAAACAAAAAAAAGAGATTTTTCCTGATTTTACTGTAGCAGTACTGTAGCGGGGCGGAGCCGCGGAGGCCGGAGGGCACACCCATGGATTGACGGACCCACCCAAAGCCCAGAGCGGCGGAGCCGGAGGAGCCGAGAAGGAGGAGCGATTACACAGCCGGCAGAGGTGGACCGCACCATCGCGGGGTCACCGCTCTGCGCTGGGAGCGAGGGGCAAGGGCGGTGACCAGCGCAGGTGAGGTGAGGGCGGCGGTCGGCGGTGGAGGCGCGCACAGGCGAGGGCGGCGGTGGGGGGCGCCGCGCGCAATTGGATTTGCTGATCTGGGATTTAGAGCTGGGGGTTGGGGATTAGAGGGTTAGGGTTTCTAGGGGTATAGTTAGTAGTATTGTTGGGCCTCGGATTATAGCCCACCCAGTTCGAGGCTCAGTTCCGCCCCTGGCTGGCATTATATTTTAGATAATGCCTCTAATCAAAATTAATATGATTTGGCTATACGTATTCTAGAGTGGCTTTCTTTTGTGTCTCAAGGGATTACATTGTTTTATGTTGTCTTGTACATCTTACGATACACAGGACCTGAATCAGCATCATCTTTTATCTGATCAAAGATGCCATGCGTAGCCCTGTTCTTTTTCAGCGTTTGGCTTCAGTTTTTGGCTTTTCTATAGTAACTAGCTTTTAAACAGAGTGTCTTTTTAAGATGAGGTCTACTAGTTAATTAAAGTATATACTATACCGACTTTATTTATATCACATGCAGTTTACAGTTACAAGCTCAGGCCCAAACCACTCTACAACACCTCAAAAGCTCACCCCACAATGGGGCAGGTGAGAATCCTGATCTATCAACTCATAAAGCTTGCAAATCTTTCACCTTTTCAGTAACATGTACATCAAGTTTAGCTAAAATAGAGATGTGTAGAGAGATAAAGTAACATGCCAAGACAGCGGAAATATCCTGATGAACTGTTCTAGTTGAAGTTGTGTCTGTCTGCAGTATATTTTCCTTTAGTAAATTTTTACAGTTCAGTTGACATTATGTTTGTCTGTAGTATATTCTTCATTTAGTTTATTTTTATTGTTCCAGTTGACATTGTGCTTGTCTGTAGTATATTCTTGCTTGTGAATGGCAGTTGATCCTTGTTGCCTGTGTTGATCAGTGGGCAGGATTTTGTCGGAGATGGAAAATAGATCGGATAGCGTTCTTTCAAGAAGAACGAGAAGAGTCGATCCTCTTGATGGCCTAAGGAAGTATGAGGGAGGATACAATATCACTAACAAGCATTACTGGAGTGTAAGTTCTCTTCTCTGAAAACAATCTAAACAATCTACAGAGTCATACACACTGCTTGCTGCAATCGTGCCTAGTTGCTGACAAATTATGTATAGACCAAAAATGATCGTTTTTACTGTGTATCATGATCAGGGCATAAATTGTTCGTGGATGAACATCGTACTACAGGATACATGAAAAATCAGTTCTTAGCCTTAAATTGCACTTAATTGTGCAGAAATGATATGATACATTGATATAAGTTAGATTAGATGAAGTTAACAGAATAGAATGAGAGAGAGGGAAAGCATACATATCCACATGAGGATTAAAACTGATTGTCGTTGTGTTTACCTTTTTCAGTCGACCATATTTACAGGTAGAGCTGGATACGTTATTGCAGCATTATGGCTTATTGGTGGTACTGTTTTGGTGGGAGTTCCTCTCATTTCGAAGATTTTCTTCACCAGAAGGAATGAAAAATTCGGTGTCATCGACTATTTCCTTGAGAGATACCAGCTTTGGTCTGTGATACTTTTCATTCTTCTTGCAGTTTTTGTCATGTAAGTTGCTCAACTCAACAATAATTCATTAAGTCTCATCTGCAACTGTTGTGAATCTGGCAATGTTTGTAGCAATGCAGTTAGTAATATACTGACGCATTTTATGTTCAGAGTTGCATCAGCAATTGCGCTCCTTGGAACAGTAAGATTCCATTCAAGAGCAGAATCCGTCAAAGAGATCATTGGGAGAACTGCATTTGAGGCGACGGCGACGATTTACAACATAACAGGAGCCATTCAGATGATGCAAAACACATCAAAGCTGTACGACAACAGCAGTCAAGCCATTGATCATCTGAACTCCACAGTAGAGGCGCTCAACTCTGAAGCCGTGGAGATTCAGGCAAAGGCGGAGAAGAACATGCGCTTGGTCAGTAAAGGGATCAAAATACTGTAAGAACTTCTACATTATGGACATGATTCCTAGATTAGTACTTTCATATGCCACTTCATAATCATGGGAACTGATACGGCTAATGTTGTCCAGCGAAGTTGTGACCATTTTAACTGTGACACTGAATCATGTCGCAGTTCTTGCGTTGCTAGGTAAGTGGACATAATGCAATTTTTTTTCTTCTGAATAAGCAAATGTATCTTAGTTATACCTGAAACTTAAATTAACACATTTTTTTTCTTACAGTGGGAAGACCTCTAAGGCTACAGAAATTGTACTACTTGTGAGTATCCTTCACACACCCATCTGAAGCTACAAACCATCAATTTCAGTACTTATGGCATTCTTTCTAATCACAACGAAATGTCTGCAACAGGTGCATAGCCTTCTGCTGGATACTGACAGCCCTCTTCTGGATGTACTTCGGCCTGTACTACTTCCTTGACAAATTCGCCGGCGACACGCGCGTCGCCCTCGACGAGTACTAGCTGAACCCCCAGAACAGCACCCTGGGCACCATCATACCCTGCAGCAGGGGCGGAGCTACAGGGTGGTCCCTGTGGGCCGCGGACCACCCTGCGCTCGGTCCAACCAAAGCCTATTGATAGAGTCCGCACTGGAGAATTCAGCATGTATGTCGCTTGACGCTTGGCCTTCTGCGTTTTGCCTTCAGCCATAGCCCATCGCGAGAGACCGAGAGTTCGTGTGGCCGCGTATTCGCGTCAGACTGCGCCCGTTCGTATTCTTCTCCGTGTGGCCGTGCGGTGCAGCCGTGGGGCGGGTGACGCTGCGACGGCGAGTGCGGGCGCGGCCATCGAGCATCGGCGCGGCGACTCCATGAGGACCACGACGGCAAACGCTGAGCAGTGAGCAGTAGCCCAGCAGCCAGCAGGTACGTACATCAAAATCCTAAGATGAAGACTCAATTGCTAAGCCTAAGCTAAAACCCTATTCTCCTTTAGTCACGTACTCTGTACTCACGTTTCTCCTTTTCCTTTCAGCTTCTCTAATTTCTCCCCTAGCGGCTAGCGACTAAGCAAAATAGAAGCCAGGATCAACGGTGATAAGCCACGAACAGGAAAAGTGCACAGGGTATATAAAACTGATTTAATTTCAATTATATGTTTTTTGCAGTATTAGATTATTGGTTTGGTAAATTGAAACTTTATATAATTCTATTGCAGATTTGTTAAAACATGAAGAGAAGTGGTGACATTGCCTCTCTTTTTCAGAAATATGCATCAAAGAAGAAGACTTCTTCTCCATCTCCTTCCGTGGCTGCAGCTACTCCAGAAGAGCAAATTGAAAAACAAGAAGGTGGATCGGATCAAGATAGAGTGATTGAAGAAAATGTGACTCCAACTCCAATGCCTCCAAGTCCACCTCCAGTCGTTGAAAAAGAACCGGTTTATGATATCAGTCGGCTTCCACTTGATCCAGGGGAGAGGCAATCCATTGCAAATTATCCCGTCAATGATCAAGATGCAGTTCGACGATCATATATTATTAAAGGCCCATTCCAACCTTATGCACATGAATTTGAATTCTATGTTCGACGATCAAGATGTTGTTCTTCAACTATTATGGATATGTAATATTTCAATTCTATGTTAAGAATGCTATATTCATCTATTTTATGAAGTTCGTATGTCCTTTTTACCTTAATTGCATTTCGTAATTCATATACTTGTGTACCGACATGTTAAATTTATAGCGGTTAAATAAATTTTAGACAATAGACCACCATAGCTACAAATCCTGCCTACGCCACTGCCCTGCAGCGAGAAGCACTCCGGCAACGTGATCCTGCACGATGTTGGTGCAGGCATCCATGACATCATAGACCAGGTAACAAACAAACACGGACTCTACAACAACTCTGAAGCTGCCCAGATTTCAGAATGGGCTTTTAGACCACGTAGAATTGCCATCCAATTTGTTTCTGAATTCTGATTGCAACATTTTTCAGGTGAATTCAAACATTTACACGATAAAATCGGAGTACGCCGTGAAGCAGCTGGACTACATCTGCAACCCGTTCACCGGGCCACCGGAGTACCGGTACCGGCCGGAGAACTGCCCCTCCGGCGCCGCCACCATCGGTGACATCCCTCAGGTATAAACACAGACTTCACCACAGCAACTGCTTCAAAGCATGTAAAAAGAAGCAAATCTTTGACATGGCATTGCCTCTTCTTCCTGTTGTGAAGATCCTGAGGAGGCTGACGTGCTCGGACTTTGGCGGCGGCGCGAACTGCGCCCCGGCCGAGCTCTCGTCGGCGATCGACTACGACAAGGTGCAGACATACACCAACTCCATCCAGAACGTGCTGGACATCTTCCCGGGCACGGAGCGGCTGGTGAGCTGCGAGCTGGTGAAGGCCGGCTTCGCGGACATCGTGGGCAACCAGTGTGCGCCGCTGCGGCGCGACGTGGGCCGCGCTCGCCGCGCTGTCGACGGCCACGGCGCTGCTCATGCTCGCCTCGGCGGCCTGCGGTGGCGGCGGCGGCCGGCGCCACGCAGGCGACGACCACCACTCGGTGAGGCACCTCACCTCGTCGTCCAACTCCGAGATATCGGAGATCGACCTCGCTGAGATGCACGCCAAGAAAGTGAGAGTCAGGATCGAGCCGTGATCAGTTGGTAGATCGAGAAAGCGAGAAAAAAAATCTTTTTCAGGGGAGAGAGATTGGGAGACTGAGATGATATATACTGCCGGCGGTAGCGACTGATCCACGAGAGATCGTCCACCGCTGGCGCGCCATTGACGCGAAAATGTTTGGTTTCTTTTTTGTGGGATGGTCTGGAGAATCCAGCCATGTCATGCATTGTGTTAGGAAAGGAGGGAGGAGAAATTGATCATTGGATTCTGTATATGAACTGCAAAAGGATAAGAGATTAATAGTAGTCCAATTTATTCTTTACATGAACTGCAAAAGAATTACTTAAATGGTGAATTATAGTCAAATTGATTGGATTCTGTACCAGACTAAGCAGCTCTGTTTTATGGAACTTTGCAGCTTTTTGTGTATTTCTTAGCTCTTTCAAAGTTGCATAATTACTCTTCCAAAAGATTAGTTATTGGTGTAACAAACATTCAATCCTACCTAGTATCCTGATCCTGACAAGTTTAGCGTGAGAAACATATACACAGAACCACTATAAGCATCGGCATATATGTATATATTACATTGGATACACCACTAAGACGTTAATTAGAAAAGGACTGACGCTAAGCTAAGTATGAGAGCAGTTTTCCTATCCTTGAGGAGGTACCAAGAGGTACGAGGTACCAAGAGGTACCAAATTAGATCCAGTCGTTCAATCAGTGTGATCAACGGCTCAAAATTTGGTACCTCTTGGTACCTTGTACCTCTTGGTACCTCGCGTCCGGTACCACTAGGTACTGTCAAATCTCAACCGTTCGATCAGTGTGATCAACAGCTTAAATTTGGTACCTCTTCCCGCTCAAGGATGGTAAAATTTCCCTAAGTATGACGGCTCTCACTCAAACTTACGCCAAATTATTGCAAACACATCAAAATGAAGATAGAACATATAGAAATCAAACCGAGCAGAATTCTTAGTTGTCTTGTTCTTGAGAAATGCTTCCATCACCTCCAGCTCATGCGGAATCCGTTCTTGCCGTAGGACCAACGTAATCCTTTCTGATCTTGTTCAATGCCACAACCACATCACTCATCGTTAACCTTTGGTCAGGCAAATCAGTCGAGCATTTCAAACCCAACTCAAACATAGGCACTAGGCAGTTATCCAAGCAACTAGAGGAATGTTGCAGTAGCCGGTCATCCACAACATCAATGAGCCTTGTTGGAAATGCTTGATTAACCCACTGCCTAAGGCTTAGTTCTCCGACAAACATTGGATCTGTCGGCTTCTTCCCAGTGAATACTTCAATAAGCATGATCCCATAGCTGAAAACATCGCTCTTTCTCGACGCTTTTCCAATGGATCCGTACTCTGGTCAAAACATTTCCAAACAGAAGGAACGTTAATGATAACAATAGATGGTTTAACAAGATCAAGAGCAAGTGAGCAACAGTAGTGCGAGTACCTGGTGCCATATACCCAATTGTTCCTGGCATGCTCACAGAAACTACAGAATTGTCATCACCAAATAACAGCTTTGCAATGCCGAAGTCTGCCACATGTGAGGTCATGTTTTCATCAAATAGAACGTTGCTGGGCTTCAGGTCACAATGCAGGACTACCTCAAAGTGCTGATAGTGTAGATACTCCATTGCCATTGACACGTCTAGCATAATGTCCAACCTCTCGAGGAATCCCAAACATGGCCTGCTTTCAGTGTGCAAGTATGTCTCCAAGTTACCATTAGGCATGTACTGAAGAACCAATGCTTTGAAGTCCAGATTTGAACAGGTATTCAGTATCTTTATCAAGTTACGATGTCGAGCCATCCGCAGCACACGACATTCGGCATCGAAGCTTCTTGTAGCTTGTTCCAGCTGCATATTTAGAACTTTTATTGCAACCACCAAACCATCGCTTAATTGGCCCTTATAAACTTTCCCAAAGCTTCCAGCCCCCAGCAGGTTACTGTCACTAAAATTATCAGTGGCGCGGACAATCTCATGGTACGAGACTAACCTATGGTCGATCATGCTAACCATGTCAGCAGAAACCACCATCTCTTCTTGCTTCTTGAATCTCTTCCTGATTATTATGCATGTGCAGGTAGCTGCAGCTCCAACAAATACGATGATAGCAGGGATCAAGAATTTTAGAATGTGCCTGTTATTAGTTGAGTGAACGTTGCTTCGGCATGGCCAAAATCCTAAACGTGAAACGCCGCACAAATCTGAGTTCCCCATCAAAGATTGAAGGGTGATATTTGTGAAGACGCCTCCTTTTGGTATCTGACCATGTAGTTTATTGAAGGACAGGTTCAAACTAGTGAGGTCGGTAAAATTGGCCAAGTACCCTGGGATGGTACCGGTGAGACCATTGTACGACAGGTCTAGTGATTTCAAGCTAGTTAACTTGTCAAAAGAGTCTGGAATTGAACCGTTAAATGAGTTGTGTGATAGGTTTAGGTAGGTAACCGTTCGCAGTGGTCCAAATGAACCTGGGATGCTACCAAGGAAGCTGTTGCTGGACAGATCTATGCCGGTAATTTGTACCAACGAACCTATATCAACTGGCAATGCACCGTTCAAGGAGTTCTGATACAGGCTAAGTTGCACAAGGCTCTCTAGATGGAATAAGCTTGCTGGTATAGTTGATGATAACCGGTTTTGAGATAGATCAAGGTATATTAACATGGAGAGGTTGCCGAGTTCATCTGGTATGGAGCCAGAGAATTGGTTGTCAAAGAGGACTAGTCTTTCGAGGCTCCCTAGCATACCAAGCTGTTTTCGGATGGGGCCAAACAAGCTGTTGCCGTAGAGGTAAATCATGACGAGCTTATCCATCATCCAGACTGATTCTGGAATTGTGCTACTCAGATGGTTTTCTGCAAGGTCTAGCCAATTGAGGCTGCTTAAATTTGACATGGTAGCAGGTAGTTCACCGGTTAAATTGTTGCTGTCTGCAAAAAAGTGTAGCAGCTGATTAGAGAGGTTTCCAACATAGTCAGGGATTCTCCCAGTGAAACGATTCAACCCGACGTCAAGGACTAAGAGTTGTCTACAGTTTGAAAGAGTGGCCAAGAAGTTGAGATTCCCTTCAAGGTAGTTCCCTGCGAAACTAAGATATACAAGATTTCCACTGCTAACAAGTGTTGTTGGCACAAAACCAGTCAAAAGATTTCTGTCTAGCTCTAGAGAAGATAATTCAGACAAGTTACCTACGAATGCTGGAAACGATCCAGTCAATCGATTTTGTGAGAGAAACAATGTCGTGAGCTGCCTTAGTCGCCCAAATTCTGGTGGAATCCCTCCTGTTAACTTGCAGTCTGACAGGTCTAGATCGACAAGATTGGTCAGATTGCTCAGAACAGTTGGGACTGGACCAACAAGGTTATTGGTACCTAAATAGATCACGGTGAGATCGGGCAGTTTGGCCAGCCATGTTGGCACTAGACTATCAAACAGATTGAATGACAGAGAGAGTGTTTGGAGGTATTGGCAATCTGCAAGCCCCAATGGAATGTGACCCGTGAAACTGTTCCTAGAGAGGGAGATCACTTCAAGCATGGGGAGGCTAAAGCTTGTGTTGCTAGGGATAGGCCCTGTCAGATTGTTGACTGCAAGATACAACAGTTGCAGCATAGACATGTTGAAAATGGTTGGAGGCACTGGACCGTAGAGGTGATTTGCTTGCAAGCCAAGGGCTTGGAGCATGGGCAGGGAGCCAATACCATGTGGTATCATCCCTGACAAGCTGTTGTTGTCAAGGTTGAGGTAGCTTAACCAAGGTGTGCCGTTGAATAAATCTGTCGGTATCGAACCACTCAAGGAATTCTTTTGAAAGTTTATGTACCTAAGATTGCGCAAACCCTGCAACTCTTTCGGGATTTGCCCCGAGAGGCTGTTGTTCCTCAGCACAAGAACTCGGAGGCTGGTGAGATTTCCTATGGCTGAGGGAATGACACCTGACAGAGTGTTGTCACGAAGACCGAGAAACCTGAGCCGCTGCAGCCTCCCAAGATCAGGTGGGATGGAGCCTGCGAGTGCAGTGTTTGTGAGGTTGAGGACAGAGAGAAAAGAGAGGTTACCAAGGTGAGGGGCGATCTCTCCTTGGAGGGGCATGTCAGGCAACACCAGGGCGTTGGCACGCTGCCGGCGGCGGCTGCACGAGACGCCAAGCCAGTGGCAGAAGGATGTTTTGGTTGTCCAGTTGCTACCAAGGATGCCGAGTGGATCGGAGAGATGGGCTTTGAAAGCGAGCAGCGCGGAGAGGTCAGTTTCGCTGCCATTGCCGTTGATCGAGGAAGAAGTAACGACCGTAGATGGCGGAAACAGGAAGGTCGACAGTGCTGCGAGGACGATGAGAACGTGTGGGATTGGAAGGGCCATTGCTAGCTGGTCATGGGCGGAGTGGAGAGCATCACTAATATACTCCTGAAGAATAAGTTCTATGAGGGAGTTCAAGCCGTCTCGCACAAAATGTTGCTTTCCTATCAAAATGCAGTGTGGAATTCAGTCCTTGGAATTTGGTTAGATTTTGACTTGACTGGAGCAGGGACGGCTCATTAGTCACCATACATGCTTGGAATTCCACACGGTTTTCAAATGGGATGTTCCGTCTGAGAGATATAATAGTCATGAAAAAAGTCATAGCATTTTCGTGTATTCATGCTACATATTTTACATAATTGTTACGCGTATATTGTTTTTGTTTGCTACGTCCGTGTGGCAGTAGAAACCATAATTTATTAAGTAAATTCAACAGAAAGCCATATATTGGCATAACTATGAAAATACCACAGAATTAAAAACTTGTTTCAAGGAACTGCAGATCTAGAGTTCTTTTATTTAGCTGGCTACAGATTTAAGAACTCCAAAAAACATAGCCTACCCAACGGCCTTACATACATCTCATTACCTACTCTGGACCACTGGACAATTTTTTTTTATGGAACATGCAAAAGGTTTGCATGTTATTGCATTTAGAGGAAGGAAAGCATTACAGCCAGCGGAGAGAAAAATAAAGAAAGCAAGAGTTTGGGGGGTACAGGAGGCTAGAAACCAACTGGACATCTTAGCATACATGGTATTGCCCGATGCGTAGGATTTCGCACTCCATAAAGACTTCGTGCGCCTTGTGGGTGTGGTGTGATCAGAGGGGCCTAAATCTGTAGTTTCATGAAATTGTTTCATAAATCTATAGTTACTCTCTCTGTTCTTTTTAGATGATGTTTTAAAATATATGCAGTCAATCTTTTTAAACTTTGACCGTTAATATAAACAGAATTATTAGATTTATCACGTGAAAATGATATTACTAGATTTATCATAAATATACTTTCACATAATTATATTTCAATACTTTACTAACATATGATTAGAAAAAAAATAATGGTCAAAAGTGTGTATTGGAGATCATGTTGATATCCAAAACGATAAGTAAAATAGAACGAAGGTACTTGATATGGCTAAGAGTGCAATCGCTACTTTGATTTGTGCTACACCATTGCAACAATTGCAATATGAAATCAAGAAGCAATTTGGTGCTGTTTTGCAACAAGAAGTTACAACCAAGAGGAGAGGGAGGTCGGTTGTGGGAGGAAGAAGAAAGAAACTCTAGTTCGTGCGGCTACTTATGTGATTTCTAATTTACACAAAGCAAATGAGATAGTAGCGCATGGAATTGGACGTGTGGATGGTGAAGAGAGAAAACACATTTGGATCAAGAGGAGGACACAAAATCAATCGAGTTTCGGTGCTCACGATTCTGTCTATAAAGTTCATAAAACTTTCGACCTTAATTCTAAGGTTTCCAATGCACAAAAACATATATTTGAAAAGATAGTGAAGTCTACTTTCCAATGGATCAAACAGAGCTTGATTTAGAGCTTTCTATGCAAAGTTATGACAAGTTTATTGGATACTGCACGGGCTGTCCGAAGAGACGCGTGAGAGTTGCCAAATATAAAGAGTCCGAGTATTGCAATGCAAGTGTGGGTAATATCTGGCCACACAATGACTTTCCAAAGGTTGAGAAGGTTTCCTTTTCAGGTTTCAAATGGATTTAGAAGCCCCTCAAACAAGAAAAGTAAATATATGAAGATTTGAATTCAGTTCGAACTCAAATCGGGACAGCCAGCAAGACTAACATTAAAACGCCCATAACTTTCACAAACAGTGTCCGATTTGGATGTTCTTAGACTCGTTGAAAAGCTAACTCAAAGCCCCATACAATGGATAAGGTGCTAGCCTCAGAAACCTCATGGTTACATCATAAATTCATAAACAATCAGACAGCTGTAGTTTAGGTATTTCCTTCTTTTGTTCGTATTAGAGTCGGCCTTAGGCTTTTGTGTGTGTGTGTGTGTTATTTTCAGGTTGGCTGTACCCCTTGGTACCAATATAAGGCCAGGGCCTTAGCCTCATTGCAACTTAGGTTATGATATGATATGAATTGAGAAATAGATACCAAAAAATCATCATGGTTTGGTGGCCATTGATGACGTATTCTTGAGATTTCTACATGGAATTGCTCTTGATGTGTTGAATCCAATGTGGTGTTGGATTTTGCTCACTGAAACTTCAGTTTTCGTACCCTTTGTTTATGTGTTGTGATGTGCGTGGGAGAAGGTTCTATCAAGAGTTGGTGTTGTTTTTGTTCTTGCGCAAGAGCTAGGCAAGGAGAAGACAACCAGCGAAGGCGTATCATGAAAGATCAGGGCCAAAATGCGTGATTTAGTTAGCTTGCTAGTTGGGTCCTTATCAGGTGGTATCAGAGCATCCATTGATTACGGTACGTGCTAATTTTTTTGCTCACAGTACGGGGAGATATTGGAGAATGATCGAAGCGTATTAAGGCTACCGGTGTACATCATGCCGCTGACCAATAAGAGCACCCCAGAGGACTACCACACGTCGGTGGAAGACTTGGAGGAATTTTTCGTAGGTTGGAAACTCTCTTCTAATAAGAAGATGAGACTGGCCAGGATGGCATTGATCGACGATGTGTTGTGTTGGTGGAAGGACATGTAGTGGGATCAGGATGTGCGAGGTCTTCCAACCTGCACTACATAGGAGGAGATGAAGGAGTTGACATGTTGGCAATTCGCAGGGTCATCACGTGAACACAAAAGGAAGACTATGAAGAAGGTTGCTACTGTCCAAGAAGTTTTGGCCATGAAAGAGGTGAAGATACCAGGCGAGGGTGCCACAATTTTCACCCTCAACCAAAAGAAGGATGATGTGGCTGCTGCTGCTAAGGGAATTTCGGGCACAACAACATAAGAAGACATGCTTACTGTTGTCCCTAGCCACAAGGAAGATGAGAGGAGCCAAAACCCTAATTCATCATTGCTTCCGCAAGAAGAGGACGACGCACCGTCTAGTGGGCTGAATGTCCAAGCCAAGAAGGTGTAAGGCGACGACGTCGACACGGTGGCCAAGGGGCAACGTTGGAGCCTGTTCAAAACTCAATGCGAAGTCAAAGGCACGTCATGCATGCCGATCAGTGACAGTGAAAACTTCACCAACATGATTAGCAAGGATTTGGTGTGGCTTTGGGACTATCCACACAGAGGCATTCTGAACCTCATTATGTGAGTTGGTTGAACAAGGCGGGGAAAATGAAAATAACACACAAGGTGCATATACCTTTTTAGTTGGTAGGTATGTTGATTAAGTGGAGTGCGACATTTGCCACTGGACGTGTATAGCTTGTTGTTGGGGAGGCCGTGGTAATATGATCGCCTCATCATACTGGATGCCTCATCACAGAAGGTTCAATAGAATCTGTTAGTGTTAAGCTACATTATAGCTATCTCAGATGGTTTTACTAGCTCGACTGTCTATGATGCAACCAATGGTAAGAACCGTTAGTGATAACCTATTTATCACAGACGACTTTTTACATAAACTGTCTGTAATGCATCATATATAGTTTGTAATAAAAACCATCTATGATGTATGAATTTACCATAGATGATTTTTGTGAAAAGTCATCAGTGATATATCACAGATAGGTTTTGTAAAAAAAACCGTCTGTGATGACCTACTTATCATAGACAGGTTGCGAATGGAAGTGTCTATGGTATTCAATGTGTTATTAAATACCCTCATCCCGACAGATATCTATCTGTTAGGCGTGTGGTGGTTTTGAGGCGATTTGGTGAAAGGAGACCGGAGATTTGGAAGGGTGCTTGTGTATCCATTTGTTCTTGGTAATGTAAGGTTAGTAATTGGTACTATATATAATGAAATGCATTACATTCTAGCTAGATCTATGCACTTTTTAGTTGGAACAAAAGAGAGATCAAGCTTGGTAGTTTTTGCTCCAATTTAAGGGCTAGTCTCACTCCTATCTACTTTAATTCTTATTGGATTGGTTCATGAATCATAAGTAGCTACTTTAGATGGACAAATTATGGTGAATGACAATTATATATAAGAGCTAGCTAGTGTATGTACATATAATGGCTACGTAGGAGAGTATTAATCTAATTTAACATTAATTTATTATATGCATAGCATAGATGGACCAAAACTGGATGTACGTTGAGAATTATGTGAGTGAAGAGTACATCGATGGCGTGTCTGCTTTTAGAAGAGCTGCTGAGCAGGATATGTTGAAATTTATGCACTGTCCATGCATTGGTTGCGATAATTTTAAGATATTTACCAATTTAGCGTAGATAGAAGCACACTTGATTTGAAGGGGTTTCAAAAAGGGGTATACATGTTGGAGTAGTCACAATGAAGAGCAGATTATACAAGAAGGTAGTAAGGCCCCGTTTGGCAGAGCTCTAGCTCTAGAAAATCTGTAGATTTCCTAGAGCTGGTCATCTGTAGCTCTAGGAAATCCTGGATCTAAAGTTGCAGGCATGTTAAGTGCATTAACATGACTCATTTCATTTATATTATATATTAAATAAAAATATTTAAATCACTTTAATTTAGTCAACAAACTACAGATCCATCATAGATCTCGAAGCTAGAGCTGTGCCAAACGGGGCCTAAAATCATCGAAGGAGATAACGATATACCGGATGTGATTGTTCTTTTGATGAGGATAGGTTGCACGATGATAATCTGGACGATATACCGGATGCGATTGTTCTTTGTCTCTTGAGAATGAAAGTAGAAGGAATATATGCATATCCAAAAGATTGTATCCTGTACCATAAAAAGAATACAAACATGCATATATATCTCGTGCACAAGCATCCCGATACAAATGTAAGAATCACTCTATTGATAGTGAGGGCATCGAGATGAAGTAAGGTCCTCTTGCTAAGGCAATATGGTATCTGTCTATAATTTCTTATTTGAAGTGTTTATTTGCAAACCAAACAGAGACAACATTGCTATGTTGGCACTCGGAGGAGCGTATGAAAGATGGAAAGCTAAAACACTCTACTGATTCTGTCCAGTGAAGAAATTTCGATAGGATATTTGTAGACTTCGGTGCAGAACCGAGGAATATAAGGTTTGGATTGAATACAGATGGAACTAACAAAATTGTTAGTAGGATTTATTAGTTGTAGCAGTGGATGTGTGGTTGTGCTATGTTATTGTATTCCATAATTGCGCTCTGTTCATGTTGCCGGTAGTTTAAATTCTATAATTTGTACTTGTAATTTGTATTTTCTGAGTTAATTGTGTAATCTGTGTTTTATTAGTACTTGCAGTAGAGCTATGTATTAGGCAGTAGTTGTGATTCGTGAGCTTAGTTGTGTTGTGTTTCTCTTTCGAAAAGAAAAGAAAAAAGATTTGCAAAAACTGTGTGCTTGTGTTTATATATTCTCATAGGTCTACATGATTAATTAGTTTGGCTTTATCCCCAACATATTGTTAGCCTTACACATATATGCATAATCAATAGACTGATTTAGTTAGTCTATTAATTAGGTTTTTCAACACTATATAATAATAATGTGCATCGTACTTATTAGTGACAAAGGTGTTGGAAATAATGTACTTGGAAATATGAAATTAGCATATATGCCTAGCGAATTAGCATATATATATATATATATATATATATATATATATATATATATATATATATATATATATATATATATATATATATATATATATATATATATATGCTTCATGTGCTATCATCATGTATATTACTATAGAGTATCTTCTAGTTAGTACTTCAGTTTGTGTTTTATATACCCAATATTGAAATGCAATTTGATTGCTTCATAGATACCAATTAAGTGAGATGGCATCCACACAGTCTTTGGGCTCAGTTTCACTAGGTGCGTTTGATGACCAGACCAAAGAAGGAACTAAGCGAGAAGATCGAGGCATATCAAAAATGCCTGAGAGCCAAATGACCATCATAGAGGTCAGTCAAGTTGGGATCCCTCTACATCCCAAGAAAGCAGCAGCCGTATCTCAGACCACCTGTAGGATAGTTGCAAGGCAACGGGTTCCTATCACCACACCGAGCTTGAAGACTCTGACGTGCGAAGAAAAAGAGCAGCTTTAGGAGGTAGTCTCAAGGTCCTTCGAGATCGAAGAAGAAGTCGGGGATCTCATGCGACGATAGGCGTTCCTGGTGATGAGCAAGGCGTGGAAGAACTTTAAGATCACGCTTGTCACGAAGTATGTGAGCGAGGACAAGGCGTCGTTCACAAAATATCCTTTCTTCCATACGGATATATGGGACACCTTTATGGGCATGAAGACAGTCGCTGAATTCCAGGAAGAAAGCGTGGTGCACAAGGCAATCTAGGTCTAGAGTACTTGCCCCCATAGACTCGGTCCCGTTGGGTACATGGGTAAAATCCTGTAATAGATGAATGAGGATGAGGAGGCAATCCTGTCTGAGGCCTCCTCAACCCACACTTGATCTCTGAGCAATGTATCACCTAAGACGCATCCTACATCGAGAATTACATAATGACGAGATTGCTTGCTTAGGGCAACAAGAACTACATACTTGTGGCCTACAACTAGCGGTAAATGTTTTACTAGTTGCTATACAAATTTTATTTGTACTTTATACGCAATACGAACTTATTTTTAATGACTATGACGATATACATGAGTAGGTGGCACTGGATCTTTATAGTCATTATACCAAAGTGGAACAAGACAATATACCTTGATTTCCTACTTAATAACGATCATGACTTCACCCTTGTGCAACAAACACTCGACATGTATGCTCATTTCCTCCATAGATAACTCTATTATATTCTTCCCTTCGTTTGCAATGGCTGAGGATAACTTTTTGAAATCATGTAGGTCATTCAGCGCCTATGTTGCCAGGGGAGAGAGATACAAGGAATCGAGCGCCACACTGCAACATAGAATACGATTTTCGATATCCGCTACAACATAATAATCCTATATTACACTTCGTAATAATATCTCTCGAACAGACTATACATATGTATGTAATTCTATTTTTGTAGTGCCACCAGTAGCTACAAGGCAACTTATGTGCATTCTACATTTGCCGTCATATGCAAGAAATCATGAGTGGCAAGATGAATGATCTAGAGATTTGTCAATCTCGCAATAATTATTTTCTAATTATCAATTTAAATAATATATATATATATATATATATATATATATATATATATATATATATATATATATATATATGACGCTGAAATGGGACACCAGGGTGCCCGAGCACCAAGCCTCCCTGCCTTTAGATTGCTTTTAGATGCGTGCAAGTGTAATGATATATAATATCAGAATGAAAAGTCTTAATTATGAATGGAAAGCCTCAATCATGGATGAAAAGACTTAATTATGGAGCCTGGGCACCATGGTGCCCCTGTTATATATATATATATATATATATATATATATATATATATATATATATATATATATATATATATATATATATATATATATATATATATATATATATATATATATATATATATATATATATATATATATATATATATATATATATATATATATATATATATATATATATATAGGAAAAATACCTTTTACTCCCGGGTGTAATTACATCCACCTCTAATATACCACCTAAACAAACTTGAAATTGCAAGGAAGTCCATGGTTTTTAGCGTATTTTATAAATACCTTATATACGTACATAAAAAGGAGTATGTCAAAAAAGTATGCATACCACCTCTGAAAATTGTTCATACTACCTATATGATCTTAAATACTCGTATACTACACATACATACTCTCCGTTACGCGAGATACTACCTATGTTGTGAGATACGACATAGGGTGTAATTACACCCGGGAGTAGAAAAGAGACTTCCTATATATATATATATATATATATATATATATATATATATATATATATATATATATATATATATATATATATATATATATATATATATATATATATATATATATATATATATATATATATATATATATATGCGCATACTGCTTTACTCCTCCAGCAACAGTGCATAACAATTAAATCAAGTACATTCGATCTGAACGAATCTCGGACGTTCGAGGATGGCTCTCCACCTTCTTGATGACGGAAGTCATTGACTCAAAATGAGAGTTTCACTCTGGCGACAATGATTAATACATGTTTAAACATTTGATTCAATTGTAATTCATTTAATTGATATTCACTTTAAGTTGTAATTGAACTGTAACTCTAGCGACAATACATGAACATTCTTTTGTAATTGATTTTGAGTTGTAATTCACTTTGAGTTGTAATTTACTTTGAGTTATAATTTACTTATCTGTTATTTATCTGTAATCTGTTTGCTTATTTTCAGAGGATATGAATATCATTTCTAAGGTTAGCCAAAAAACAAAAAAAATAGCTATACAAAGAACTATCACCATCACAAATTGTTTTTTGTATTAGTCGTATGTGATATGTTGGATAACACAGACGATTATTTTTAAAAATTGCATGTGTTTTGACTTATCACAGACGGTTTAAAAGTCGTTTATGGTAACCACCTATTATCATTAACGCAATAAATCAGACGGTTCAAAAACCATCTCTAATGAGGGTTACAAACAGTCTGTGATAACCCCATATGTGGTAGTGTGTAAGGGGTCATCTCTCCTTGGAGGGGCATAGGTGAGTTCTTTTGAGCTATAGCTTATGATTTTTGACTTAAATTTTGAATTCTGGTTGTTTGTAAGAGAGAGACACTTGTATGTAATTTTTATCGATATAGATGAATTTAATATAGTATACTATAATTAACTTATAGACATTATATTAAAAAGATATATTATTTAAAAGCTAATTACTATTACATAAATCAAAAGTAAACTATAAGTCTAAAAGAAGTCATGCATAGGCACCACTAGGGCTGTGTTACGCTGCCGGCGGCGGCTGCACGAGACCCCAAGCAAGTGGCAGAAGGGTGTTTTGGTTGTCCAGTTGCTGTCAAGGATGCTGGGTGGATCGAAGAGATGGGCTTTGAAAGCGAGCAGCAGAGAGGGGTCAGTTTCGCTGCCATTGTGGTTAATCGAGGAAGAAGCAACGACCGTAGATGGCCATCTCGCACAAAAAGTTGCTTTCCTATTAAAATACAGTGTGGAATTAATTTTTTTTACTTTGGTTAGACTTTGACTTGAGTGGAGCAGGGAGTAGGGACAGCGCATTAGCTCCGGTTAGCGACCGAACTAGAGATGGCAATGGGTATCTGAAACCCGATACCCAGTGGGTTTTTACTCTATTAGGGTATGGGTCTAAGTCAATTTCTTAACCCATGGGTCTTTTAATGGGCAAAAAGCTCAACCTATCGGGTCTGCCGGGTTCGAGTACGTTCCTATAGTACCCAAACCCGTAAACCCATAGGTAATATAAACCCGATCCATAGGAGTTATAAACCCAGGCTCCCAGCCTCCCAGGCAAACCAGTCCAGCTCATAGCCCATTAGCCATTTAGCCCCAAGCCCCCAAATCCAATGCGGCAATGCCCCATTACCCACATGGCTAACCCTAGCTAGCACTCGCCACGGTCACTACTCACTCCTCCCCAGTCCCCACCCCGATTCAACAGTCGCCGCAGAGGCGGCGCATCTGGCGCTCCGCACTCGATCTCCGGCAGTCTCCACGCTCGCCCTCCCGTCCCGCAGCTCCCGCTCCTGCTCCCGCCACACTCTCGCCGCACGCTCGTCCTCCCGCATGCCCTCGCCGTCGCCTCGCCTTCCAATTCAGCCCGCCGCCCCCACGCCGCAGCCAACGTGCATCACAGCAGTAGGCCCTTGGCCATGCCGCTGCCCTCCGGCTCCACGAAGATGGCCGGTGAACTTCTTCCTCCTCTCCATTAACCATTGTTGCAGCTTGCATTACTGACCCGACGGGCGACCCATGGGTACCCGTTAACCCAGTGGACATGGGTCTGAGCAAAAATTTGCACCCGTTACGGGCATGGGTTTTTTAGCGGGCATGTCCAACTTTTATAGGCACGGATTTGGGATAGCAAAACCCAACGGGTTTATGCCCGTTGCCATCTCTAGACCGAACATGCATGGAATTCCACATTGTTCGACTTGACTGGAGCAGGGACAGCTCATTAGCTGGTTGACCGCCGTGTGAAGCTCTCCCACTAAGGCCTTCTCATTTCGAATCAAACTTCTCATTTTTAATTTATTTTTAGTATTTTTAAATTTTATTTTTCTGTTTTTTTTAGTTTTTTGCTGGATCATTTTTCGTATTAGTTCGCATTGTCATGATTAGCTAACTTGTTTTTTACTTTTAAAATTTTTAAAATTAATTATGTTAAATAAGCTACCATTGGTTACATTACAATTTTAACCGATTACAATATAATTTCAGTCATAAGTCATCTTTTTTAGCTCAACTAGGCGGGCTCTAAATGAGTAAAAACCATGTGCCACGTCAGCAACTTTTCCCACCATACCGTGCATTTTCGTGAAAATATAAGTGTAATGTCATAAATGTATTTTTATGAAAAAGCCATAGCATTTTTGTGTATTCATACTACATATTTTACATAATATATCTGATTAAAATTAATACAGTTTCACGTATTATAGAGTGGCTTTCTTTTGTGTCCGAAGGGATTATATAGTTTGTTAGAGCAAGTTTAATAGTATAGATAGCTGCTACCTCCAATATATTTCCATGTCATCAAAAGATAATAATGTAGCCAACTCATACAATAAGCTGGCTATAAGTTGTCTCTACAAGAGCTCTCAATCATTTAATACATACATAGGTATTGGTCATTTAATACATGCATGAGTATAGCAGTTAGTTCTATTGGTACATGCATGGATAACGTCTCTTTTCCTGTGCTATAGCCTGACTCTTGCATGGGAGCCGGCTTGGCTCTCTCTCTCCTTTTCTCTCCCCTCCACATAGGACTATGCTGACATGGATTCGCTTATAGCTAGCACAGTCAGCCTTATTAAACTTGCTCTTATCTTGTACATCTTACGATACACAGGACCTCAATCATCATAATCTTTTATCTGATCGAAGATGTCACGCGTATATTGTTTTGGCTTGCTACGTCCGTGTGGCAGTAGAAACCATAATTTATTAAGTAAATTCAACAGAAGCCATATATTGGCATAACTATGAAAATACTACAGAATTAAAAACTAGTTTCAAGGAACTGCAGATCTAGAGTCCTTTTATTTAGCTGGCTACAAATTTAAGAACTCCAAAAAACATAGCTTACCCAACGGCCTTATTGCAAGAGTATTGATAACAAGTGATTGGAGAGAAAGATGGTTTCATTAACTTGATTATGAATCTGCACATTCCATTATATACATGATGAAAAGGTGGCATCAAAGGTGTGTCTATTTGTAAAGGCACCCTACATTGGGCACTGTTACTTTTGACAGTAACTGTTTTCTAACACTCCCCTTGACCAATGTATCTTCATATGATCACCTTGATTCATCATCTTGGAAAAACTCCTCCAAAACCCTGTAGAGAAAAATATGAGGAGAACCGATAGAGTAGATATGCCATGAAAAACTCCTTTAAAACCCAGTGGGAAATTAAGGAGAAAAATGATATGGCATATATTTGTTTATATCTCCTAAAAACCCCTGTGGGGAAAAGAGAGATATATTTATGATTACGTTGTCATATTGTCTCATTAAAAACCTTGATGAGAAATCTTAGAGGGAAAACTCATAAAGGGAAAAGAGTACAATATTTGTATTGAACAGGTTAAGTCTTAGGAGATTTCTCCCCCTGACATCTGCAAATCACGTAGTCTTCGTACACCAATTCCATGAACACATTTTTGGAATGTGGAAGTAGGTAACGACTTGGTGAATAAGTCTGCGAGATTATCACAAGACTTAGTTTGCAGAATATTAATTTCTCCACTCTCTTGCAATTCATGTGGGTAAAATAATTTAGGTGCAATATGTTTTGTGATATTGCTCTTTATGTAACCCATTTGCATTTGAACAACGTAAGCAGCATTATCTTCGTAGATAATGGTGGGTGATGCGATAGCACCTATACCACATGATTGTTGTATGTGGTTAATCATTCTGCGAAGCCATGCACATTCACGTGATGCTTCATATAATGCAATTATTTCAGAATGATTAGTGGATGTAGCCATTAGAGTCTGTTTCGAAGACTTCCAAGAGATGGCTGTTCCACCGTGTAAAAATACAAAGCCTGTTTGAGATCTGGCATTATGGGGATCTGATAAATAGTCAGCATCTGTATATCCTATTAAATCCATATTTTTATTCTTCTGGAAGAATAGACCGAGATCTTTAGTGCCTTGAAGATATCTAAGGATATTCTTCACTCCTACCCAAAGTCTTTTGGTTGGAGCAGCGCTATATCTAGCAAGTAGATTTACCGCAAATGCGATATCCGGCCGGGTGAAATTTGCAAGGTACATAAGCGCTCCGATGGCACCGAGATATGGAACCTCGGGTCCAATACCTCTTCATTGTCATCTCGGGGTCTAAATGGATCTTTGTCCCTGTCTAGAGATCGTACAACCATGGGGGTTTTCGATGGATATGCTTTGTCCATATTGAATTTCTCCAATATTTTCTGGACATAGGCTGATTGATGCACTATGATGCCTGAATGAAGGTGCTCAAGTTGTATACCTAAGTAAAATTTGGTTTTACCCTAATCCTTCATTTCAAATTCCGTCATAAGATGATTACGTGCTTCATTTATATCTTGTGTGTTATCAATGATATTAAGATCATCAACATACACAGATATAATGCAAAATCCTGTTGAGGGTCTTTTGATGAACACGCATGGGCAATCATCATTGTTGGAGTATCCCTTTTTGGTTAGGAACTCACTTAGTCAGTTGGACCAAATTCTTCCCGACTGTTTCAAGCCGTATAAAGACTTGTTTAATTTTACATAATACATATTGCGATTTGCGTTTGGATTCGGAATTGAAATACCATCGGGAACTTTCATGTATATGTCCGAATCAAGTGACCCATAAAGATATGTGGTCACTACATCCATCAACTGAAAAGATAGATGATTTTGTACTGCCAATGAGATTAAGTATCGGAATGTTATTCCACTCATTATTGGAGAATAAGTTTCATTGTAATCAATGCCGGGTCTCTGCGTGAACCCTTGTGCTACAAGCCTTGCTTTGTATCTCACCACCTCATTGTTTTCATTCCGTTTGCGGACGAAAACCCATTTGAAACCGACAGGGAATACTTTGGGAGGTGTATGTATCACATTGGTGAATATATTTCTTTTCTTGAGCGAGGCTAACTCCTCTTGAATTGCATCCTTTCATTGAGTCCAGTCCGAGCGCTATTTGCACTCTGCCATGGTCTTGGGATCTGGATCATTTTGAAGGTTGTTTGCAATTGTTGTGGAGAAATAAATGTTGACAATTGTAGTCTTATGATCGTATGATTCTCCAGAATCAGTATAGTTAGTGGAAATTTTTTGGACCCCTGATGACTCAATGTTATTTCCCAAAGCATTTGAGTCGGGGTATTCCGATGTCCCAGGATCAGTAATTGAGTGCACTGTTGATCTGGGTTTAAGGATCCTTTGGTGTCTATCAACATGAGGTTGATCTGCATTTACATTCTTTTGTTTCCTTTGTCGCTTGTTAGAAGCTGTATCCGCCATTTGTACCGTACTTCTCCCCCTCTTATTTTGAACTGGGAGTTGAGTGGTATTTTGCGGTACCTCCACTCTTTCAGGTATATTTCTGGCAGGATTATAGGATTTTGTGACACCCTTATAATCAGTAAATGCATCTGGCAGGTTATTTGCAATGTTTTGCAAATGAATGAGTTTCTGAACTTGAAGTTCAGTCTCTCTGGTACGTGGGTCTGAGGCAGGAATGCCTTGTACATTCCAATTAATTTTCTGGCATTCAGTTTGGTACTTGTTGTCTCCCCCTAATGCCGGGAAATGTTCCTCATTGAATATGCAATCAGCGTACCGGGCCGTAAACAGGTCCCCTGTGAGGGGCTCGAGGTATTTTATAATTGACGGAGATTTATACCCAATATAGATCCCAATTTTCCCGTGCGGTCCCATTGAGGTACGCTGCGGTGGTGAGATCGGTACGTATGTAGCGCAACCGAACTTTCGCAGATGGGAAATATCTGGTGGATTTCCACGTACTGATTGTAGCGGGGAAGTGCTATGATAAGCAGTTGGACGCAATTGTATTAAGTCAGCAGCGTGTAAAACTGCATGACCCCAACATGATGTTGGTAAGTTGAAATTCTGTAGTAATGGTCTTGTAATGAGCTTGATTCTCTTGATAAAAGATTCTGCTAAACTATTTTGTGTATGGACATATGGAATAGAGTGTTGAACTTGTATCCCAAGAGCCATACAATCGTCATTGAAGGCATGGTATGAAAATTCAGCAGCATTATCCATTCGAATTGATTGAATTCGATATTCAGGGTAATGTGCTCGTAATTGGATAATTTGACCAATTAACTTAGCAAATGCATGGTTTCGTGTGGATAAAAGACACACGTGTGACCATCTAGTAGATGCGTCAATTAGAACCATGAAGTACCTGAACGGTCCACACAATGGTTGTATAGGACCACATATATCTCCTTGAATGCGTGCAAGGAATTTAAGTGGTTCAGCTCTGATTTTAAGATAAGAGGGTCTTAAAATCAATTTTTCGGTGGCACATAAAGTGCACACAAAATCTGAGGATTCCGGAAATTTTGTTTTGAGGTATGTATGACCAATTGAATTGCGAATAATTTTCCTCATCATTCCAATGCCTGGATGGCCAAGGCGATCATGCCATGTTTGGAATGTGTTAGTGTTTTGGAAAATTACTTTGTACGCAATATGTTGAATAGGTTGATGTATGTATAGTACAATCCGGAGGGTAAAGATGGAATTTTTTTAGTACTTGTTTGCCATATCCGTTGTGTTTGGGTAAGAGGAGATATTCCTCTTTGTTGTCATTTCGGGTTTCAACATGGAAACCATTCTGACGGATATCTCTATAACTAAGTAGGGTACGTGTGGAATCAGGATACAAGAGTGCATCCGCAATTTCCAATTGTGTACCCATAAGGAGAGTGATAGAGGCGCGACCAGAGCCTACTATCGTTGCATCGCGTCCAGCGATGGTTAAAACATTTCCTTTCCTCCTATCAAGAGTTAGAAAATATTTTGTGTCCCTAAGTATAGAGTTTGTGGTACCATTATCCACAAGGTATAATTCCTCCTTCATTGGATTGACTCCAAAAATCTATATACACAAAGAAGAATTTGATGCAATTCTTATAGTGGTATATATAGAATACATACAAAATTTGTTTTACAATACCGAATATGTTCGATATATGATTGTAGCATACAAGCTTACAATATAGATGACAACATTATTTATATTACAACACTATAGTACTTATTAGCTATGGGACTAGGAGTCTAATTGAGATCTCCAAACATGTCTTGAGAATGAAATTCTTCAAGGGTGTCCTCGGTGCACATGAGATCATCCTTCTTTATAGAAGCACATTGTCTTTGAGTTCTTGAAGGAACTGTTGAGAGCATCCGGTTTCATCATTGTTGGATGTGAGATTGAAGTGTGCTTCAAATCTCTTCTCTCGAGCAATCTTGCCGTGAGCCAAAGACTGGAGGTAGAGCTTCACAAGATGCTTCGTGGTGCGGCATTTCTTGGTAGGATGGTTGTAGCAACCACATTTTTGACAAATTTCAGTTTTGTCAACTCGCTTACCAGAATTGCCTGTACCTTTCTTGAATCCACTCGGTTTGTGCTTCATATTGCGTTTGTTGTTACCTGTAAAGTTCTTTGAGTGATTGTGTGAACCACTGAACTTGTTGTTATTGTGATTAGCATGAACTTCAGGAAGTGGAGCAGTCCCAATGGGATGTTGCTGATTGTTCTTTAAAAGAAGTTCAGCATGCTTTTCTGCCTGAAGCATGATATGCATAAGATCAAAATAAGTTTGGTAATTTGCAGCACGCCATTGCTGCTGTAGGACCCTGTCAGATGGGAGCATAGTTGAGAGAGTCTTCTCTATTTTGTCCGCATCCGTTGGTTCCTTATC
The DNA here is from genome assembly GCA_017311315.1 of Dendrocalamus latiflorus. Lineage (NCBI taxonomy): Eukaryota > Viridiplantae > Streptophyta > Magnoliopsida > Poales > Poaceae > Dendrocalamus > Dendrocalamus latiflorus. The sequence goes on from CM029641.1 coordinate 14,002,166, forward strand.
ACAAAAACGCAATTTGGAGCAAATTGTATGAAGGGCATGATTATATTCTCCAACAGATTTGAAATCTTGGAGTCTAAGATGTGCCCATTCATGATTAGCCTCAGGTAATATAACAGCTTTCTGCTGTTCATATCTATTTTTGAGGGCTAACCATAATGTGAGTGGATTGTCCTCATACAAATATTCAGCCTTTAAATCCGGATGTATGTGATTCCGTATTATGTTCAAAACGGAATATTTCACAATATCCGGAGGAATTTGATCAGCTGGAGGATCAAATATCACCCGTTGCAACCCACGTGTGGTTAGGTTGATTTTGAGGTCCATAGCCCATGTAGGGTAATTGGTACCATCGAGCGCGAGAGGCTCAAAATCTTTGGTAGCCATTTAAAACCTACATGAAAAGTACACCATAAATGATTAATTTACATGAGGTAAATTAACGTGTATGGTAATGTTGTAATAAAATGCAAAATATGTGGAAGACAATATGAATATTGTAATCCAAATGAATATATACCCAAATTAAATATAACATGTGGTTATATTTATAATACCGTATAATCACAATATTGGTGGTGAACACCAATTTGTATGGCATATTGTACATATAAATGTATCAAAGTGCCATAAATTGTGATTTTATGGTATTTATTGTAGGTATGCATTCATAATATTTTGCAAAAAAATTCCAAATTAATAAGTACAATGGTACTTACTAAATGGGAATTTTAAATTTAAAATTTGCAAAAGATAGCAAATTTAAATATGGTCGCAATTCCTATTGTAAATAAATTGCAATAAAATAATCCAAAATATGTAAAAGTTATAGAAATGTGCATGCACATTTATTTGAACAATTACATAATTTTCAGATACTGTAGGGACTGAAATGCTGATTTATAAAAATACTGATTAACGGGTACAATTATAAACAAGCACAAGGACTATACTGCAAAATTACAATAGTAATTGATTTAAAAGAAAAATTCTGCATTTTCTATGAAATACAAGGGGCAAAATGCAAAATTTTGGCAACCTGGGCTGAAGACTATACTGCAAAATTACAATAGTAATTGAGTTAAAAGAAAAATTCTGCATTTTCTATGAAATACAAGGGGCAAAATGCAAAATTTTGGCAACCTGGGCTGAAGCCCATTTGGCCTTTGGGCCCATGTGGGATGGTGGAATTTTATGGGCCAAAGCCCATTTTTTTAACCGGCCATATAAAAGGATGGGGTGGGGAATTTAGGGTTCCCCCAAACCCTAACCACCAGCCGCCGGCCTCATGGCCACAGGCGCTGCCACCAACTCGGCCATGTGGGCGCCGCCGCCGTCTCCCGCGACTCCACTTCGAGCGCCTCCGCCGGCTCGGGCATCGTCGGCCATGGGCACCGCCGGCCGTAGGCCACCTCGCCTTGGACGTCGCCGGCCGCGGGCCGCCTCGGCTTGGGCGCCGCCGCTCGGGAGCCGCCTGCCGCGGGCCGCCTCGGCATGGGCGTCGCCGGCCAAGGGGACACCGGCCGCGGGCCGCCTCGGCTTGGGCGCCGCCGCTCGGGAGCCGCCTGCCGCGGGCCGCCTCGGCATGGGCGTCGCCGGCCATGGGGACGCCGCCTGCCGCGGGCCGCCTCGGCCGAGTTGCGCGCTGGTCGCACCGGACCGCGTGCCGCGCGCCATGCCGGGCCGCGCGCCGCGATGGGCCGCGTTGCCGGGCTTCGTCGGCCGCACTGCGCCGTGCTGCCGCGCCACGCCGGCCCCGGCCTTGGGCGCCGCCCCCTGCGGGAGCCGCCGCCACTGGCCATCCGTGGGCCACTTCGGCTCGGGCGCCACTGCGCCGGCCGCATCTCCATGCTTTGCCGTGCGTCGCCGGCCGCGCCGAGGCTTGGAGCCGCCGCGCCGGCCGCGCGTCGTCGCCGGCCGTCGTGGAACGCCGCCGGACCAAACGGCGTGCTTCCAGGCGCGTGTGTGGGAGGCGAGGATGTTCGGGCCGCCGGCAGTTCCCCCTACGGGGGGAAGGCAATTGGCCGGCGGTTTTTGTTTGCACATTGGCCGAACAAAGATACAAATTTTTTTGCCGTACCTGTGTGTTCTTCTTCTCTGTTCGTGTTTGCACTTGTGTGTATATGCTCGTGCGTGTGCTGATAACGTATTGCAAGAGTATTGATAACAAGTGATTGGAGAGAAAGATGGTTTCATTAACTTGATTATGAATCTGTACATTCCATTATATACATGATGAAAAGGTGGCATCAAAGGTGTCTATTTGTAAAGGCACCCTACATTGGGCACTGTTACTTTTGACAGTAACTGTTTTCTAACAGGCCTTACATACATCTCATTACCCACTTTGGACAACTGGACATCTTAGCATACCTCGTATTGCCCGATGCCTAGGGTTTTGCACTCCAAATGGGTGGCCACCTAGCACCTAACGTGCCTAGGCGGTGTCTAGGATAGGAGGCGAAATAGAATTATAAGCATAATCACCTTCAGCATCAGTCCAAGCTAGCGGGATAAACACAAAATAGCAAGTATCAGTCCAAGCTTATGCATATGTGTGACATCCCATCTTTCGATTTCGCTTAATTGCCTTGTTTTACTTGGTTATTAGAAAGTTAATTTCAAAAATTCAAATTATAAATTTAAATATCCTAGCCCAAAACCCTTTTTGGCCTTACCCAAATTTCCTCTCTTTTCCTCTCCTCCCGGGTGGGCCAGCTTTCTCTACCCCCTTTTCTTTTTTTTCTCCCAGCCCAGCCCTTCTCTTTTCTCCCGGCCGGCCAGCTCTCTCCCGGGCCCGTTTCTCTTTTCTCCTGGGCTTCGCCCGGCCCAGCGCAGCCCCTCTCCCTTCCTTCTTCTTCCCGCAGCGCCCCGCGCGCTCTCTCTCTCCGCTCTGCGTGCACCCCTCGCCGGACCCAAAAACCGCGGCCGCCCGTGGTTTCTCCCTGCATGAGCGCCCATGCCTCCCCCGTGGCAGTCCCGCCGCGATCCCCGGTGCCCCCGCCGGCCTAGGCATCCGGCCCCCTCGCCGTAGGCGCCCCGCGCGTCGGCTCCCTATTCGCCGCCACGGCCGGCTCCCAATTCCGCCCTCGGTTTTGTTGTCCTGGCCACGCCGCTGCTCGCCACTCCGGTATGGCCGTCGCCGCCGCATTTAATGGGTGGCAGTAGCGCGGCGTCCTTCCCCCGCTTTTTCCGGCGCCATCACTTCTCACCGTGCCGCCCTGTGTCTGCGCTGCCGCGCCTCCGTACTCGGGCCGTAGCGGCCGGACCGCACCGCCCATGCTGCGCACCCTTCCCCTATGTGCCCCGCCACTCCGTCCGTCTGCCCTAGACCGAGGCTAGCACGGCCGCGTACCGCCACCCATACCTCCGCCCATCCCGGTCCTGCTCCTTCCCGCGGCTATAAAATGCAGCCAGTTGCCAAGAAATCCTCCCCCTCGCTCACCTCTTTAGCCACGCTAGAGCTCACCGCCACCGGCGGCCGTTCTTCAGGCCGTCACCGCCGCCAGCCTACCCCGGAGGAATCCGCGTGGCACTTCTCTTCTCCCCGACGTATTTGCATCCCCTAAAAGCTCCCCTCGTGCCTAATCGGGTTTTCCTCCCCTTTGCAACCGCCGACACCCGCTTCTCCCCCATCTCTGGCCACCTCTGCCGCCGTCGATTCAAGGGGTCCCCGATCGATTCCTTGCACCCGGAGCTTCCCCGCCACCCCACGAAGCCAACCGAGCTATCAATTTGAAGCTTCGTCGACCCGTCTTCCCCGGCTCTGATCAACCCCCTCCGCCGTGTGAGCTCGTCGCCGCCAGCTTCCACCGAGCCTCCCCGAGCTCTGTACTCTGCGCCGGTGAGTTTCCAGATGCTCCTAGAAGCTCCCTTGTCTTTTAATTGAGCCCCCGTAGCCGGAATCGCCCCCCGAGCATCCCCTGGCTCCGCCGCCGCTTGGCTCGCCGCCGGTGACCTCCCAGCCCACCTCGGGCCAATTCACCCCCACCGTCAGGTGCGCACGGGGCTGGGGGTTCCGTTTCAGCCTTCTCCCCGAGCGGCCGTGAGCTCTCCCGCCGCCGGCAGGCTCCGCCATCGCCCGGCCAGTAGAGCTCTGCTCCCGCGCCAGTTAACGGCCAGCCGCCGTGATTAGTGGCCCTAATGAGCCACTGATCAGTGGGTCCAGGCCATTTTAAAAGCCCCGGTGGCACTGGCATGTGGACCCCTTTCGATTAAAAGAAAATAGTTAATCTGGGTTAAAGGTCTGAGTCACTGGCAGTGGGTCCTAGGTACTGTGCATACAGTAACTCGGCCCCACGTGTCGGTCTCTGGCCGGTTTTCAGAAAAGAAAATAATTAAAAATGCCGTGGGCCCCGCATGTCATACACTGTGATTTTCAGAAATAAAGATTAATCTGAAAATAAAATAAAACCCGGCGGGACCCATTTGTCAGAGAGTGAACTCTCTCTCCTTTTTCATTTTTGGGATTTTTCCTGAAAATGAAACTTCAAAACACCCGTTCTCCCTCGTCGTATCTCCGATTTGGGTGAAACTTGTTTCTAAATTTTTCTAAATTCAAGCTCTTTCTGTTGGTTGTGGTTTGGTTTATTTTTGAGCTGTTTTGCTTATTATTTTATGCTTATTTTGTTCTCTTTGCTTGCTGTGGCACTATCTACTGATCCAGGGAATAGTGCAATGAATTCACAGAGGGTTCTGGGTTGGTTCAAACCCAAGGTCCGACAATATGTTACATGTTTGTGAAATCAGGTAGGGTTAGTTTGTGACCATACGGTGAGAAGCTTCACTTATCTTTTCAATTTTCTCCCCCGTGTGCCCAACGCAGCCTTTGACCACCCAGCGTCGCCTCGGGCTACCCAGAGCCGCTCTAGACCACCTAGCATCACCATGCCTTGCTCACCTAGCCCTGCTTGGGTCCACCTAGGACCGACGTTGATTGCCTCGGCGGGCCGAGCGCCCATGGGGGGCCATTTTGCCTGAGTCGAGGTGGCCTGCATGTGCCAAACACCTAGACGGCCACCTAGGGGAATGTTGGGACAGAGAGAAAAGAGAGGTTACCAAGATGAGGGGCGATCTCTCCTTTGAGGGGCATGCTAGGCAACATCAGGGCATGTAGCGCGCTGTCGACGATGGCTGCTGTTAGTGATATGCCCTAAAGACAATTATGGAGATGATTGTATCACTTCTATGTTTATGATCTTTTGAATAATACGTTGTTTTGTCCCTTGAATAAATATCTCTCGTATTGATCAACAAGTATGTGACTTGTTCGTGGAATTCTTTATTCATGTTTTGATGTTATTCTAAATTATCTCTGATCTTATATCATTATGTGGGACAATTATGATTTGCAGATAGCACATGTTGATTGATGATCATGTTTCACGGATCATGGATATGAGACATCAAATTAATAATGCGGACACATGTTAGAGAACATGATATTGGATTGACCAACTATGAGACACTGCGGGAATTGTTATATTCTTAAGTGTCATTAGTTGGTCTCATACATAGTGTATGTAGGATCCTTAGATTTGAAATCGTCATTGTTTCCTATATGTATAATAGTGTACTTAGGAGTTACCAAATACTACTCCATGATTGGGTGGTCATCAAGGTAGCTTTTGGTTTTGCTATGAAACATGCGAAGGAATATGAGTGATCAAGATGGAATCTGCCCCTCCTATATAACAGGAGAGATATTTCTGGGCCCCTCGACGTGGTTAGATTAAGAAAGTGTATGGCCATGCTAAATGTGGTTGAGGAGTCAATCACAACTGAGTAATCCACTATAGATTCGAGTGAATGATCGAGCTATCATATGATGGCATGTTTTTCACCTTGCATTTGATCTAGTATCATGAGGCAAAGGGATTGGTATGTAAGCACTATATAGGTTTGTCCGATATGATCTTTATGTATGTTTGGGAATCGTTATGTCCTACTAGGGACCGCTACCGACTTATGTGCTGGAAAAGAGTTTTTCGACCTATGGCCCAATACACGTGAATCTACAGGATTATACACTTAATGGGCTAGAACGATAAGGGACTAGATGATGTTTCTGAGTCGGATTCGATCTCTACTCGTATCGAATATGGATTCGATTGAAGGCTATATAAGGAGAGGTGCAGGAGATGAGGGTGGTATCTCGAAACACACCCGTCGAAACCCTAACCGCCACCCCTCATATCCCCTGCCGTGCACACTGGTGCTAGCACACCGACGCACGGTATTTCATCTCTAAACATATGGACTTCGGTGGAGGCGTTGCTGCAACTGCGGTGCTAATCGGGACGATCACGAGGAGGAGACGGTTGGCCGAAGGACGACCGACTACTACCACTACACCGACACGCTCTTTCGTTGAATCTGCTACTTCAACCCTACTTCTGGTACAATACATGTCTGTGATAATAATCCATGATCTCTTACTTGCATGGCTTCCTGGTTTACGTGGTAGAAATTTTTAATCTACGCTAGTGTAGTCTACCAAGTGTTGTTGGAAGGGCCAGGCAATGGGTCAAATAGCTCGGGAATAATGGAGGTGGGTTGGGCTCGGCCCAATCCAAGTTTTGTATTTTTGAAATTTCAACTTTTAGTTTGAATTCACTATTTGATTTGAATTTGAATTTCCAATTTGAGATTTAACCTTTGGTTTTCAAATTCAGTTTTGATTTTAATTAATACATTTTTTCTTTGAGCTTCTAATTGGAATTATAATTCAATTTGTGGATTTCTTTTCATTTCACCAAAATTAAAAAAACTCAAATCAAAACCAAATTAAATCTAAATTTTGACATGCCTAAAAATGGGATATTACATATACCTTAACAATAGAATCTTCGTATCATGTTCTATTGAAATCCTGGCAAATAGATAAGTAGATTTTCCCATAGCTTACTGAGTATAGTTATCATCATACTTGTTTAATCATCAACAGAAGAAGTTTGGGAAGACACCGATGATCCTTTTGAGGGAGATTTTGATAACTCCCTAGAAAGTGACGACTGTTGGTTTTATGTCTCGTTTATGCTCGGGCATGCTTACGGTTTATTTAGAAGATCTTTTGTGTTGTAATATAAATTTTGGGTTTAGATTATCTTAATGTTATAAAACTTAGCTGCTAAGTTATACTCTCTTGTAATATAAATTTTAGGGTTCGATCAACTCTCTTCTTCGCTCCGTAGCTGATCTTTCCCAGATAGTTAAGACACAAACCCGACGGCCAGGGTCATCACAGATCTCAATGCAATCGGAGGGGTTAAACAAAAGTTTACTTCCCACACCACTTCTTGTCGGCATCAGCACTGAAGATCCGTGCTGCCACATGGCACACATCGGAGCGCGTCCTCGCTAATATGAATATATGTCTCGGGAGTTCCTTTCTTGTTTGTTTTTGCCAGCACACATTCTGCTGAGCTAAACATTAGTGCAACAGATGTGATTTGGTGTTTTATTTGCTCTGTTACTAAAGTTCTCATATAACGCACATTCTATGGAGCTAAACATTACTGGTAGACCGGTGAGGACAGCCGGGGATGCGATGGCGCCGGCGACGACAGCCGACCGAGGTCGCGGGTATGCACAGTTGCACATTGGCGCTGGCGAGCCAAGGAGGCATCGATGAAATAGATTCTGAGATTTCCCCATCTACTGTTCTTCTTCCTCCTCTAGCTCTTCTGATCTCCCCCAAATTCGCCCCTTTCCCAGTCTAAATTTGCTGTCCTACTCGTGATTCGTTGTGCCTCATCACCGGCAACCTCACCGCCCGCGACGGGACATAACAGTGTAAATTTAATTTTTACCTACGCAATGGCACTGAATTTGAATGTAAAACGGGCAAGATATTAAAATATACCCAATATCGAACTTGTTTTGTCGAGCCATCGTGTAGAACACGTCAGATCGAACGGATTTCAAATCAGATGTTCGGTTTAGCTTATGGCTTTTAGCTGAAACTTTTAAATTTTAGCTGTTCGTAACAGAGATTGTAGAAAGATACTTATAATTTTGATCTATATAGATGATGACTTTTCAATGCACACTATAAATAATTTGTAGACACCGTCTTAAAAAATATTTCGTTTGAAAGTTAAATACTGTAGCAAAAATCAAAAGCTGGTTTCAAAAATGAATAGAATATGCTATTCTTTTCAGCTTATGTTTTATAGCTTATGACTTCTCTCAAATAAATAAACGAGATGATTTCTCCGTCGCCGTTTCGAAGCGGCTTATCAGGACAATCTTTTTAAAGCGGCTTATCGGTTTATCGATGTTTGGTTTGTTTAAATAAACATTTGTATTAGGATTAAAAATTTTAAATCATAGTTATAAGTTATAAACGTAGCTGAAAACAAAGCTCACTCCAAATGAGCTAAAATCATATGCCACATCAGCAACTTTTCCCACCGTACCATGCATCCTCCGTGGTGTAAAGAGAGGAAATACTTGGTTCACGCAGTTTTGTAGCTGACGGGTGGGCCTTTCGTCGGTGAACCCCACATGCAGCCTCCTCACTCTCCCAGGTGTAACTGAAAAACATGTGACAGGGAGCTGATGACCTTGGCCAGCTGGAGCACCACGGAAACTACAGTAGTAGCCAGAGACGTGGCCTGAAGGAGGCGAGGGCACCGTACTTCTACAAAAAACTATATACAGATATATTACCAAACGTAAGAAGGTGTATGGCTGAATTCACTATTTCGGGAAGCGTTTGTCTTTTACGTATCTCACCAATGACATACAATATACCCTCCAATACATCTAGTAAATTGTTTGGAACTTTTAGAAACTTGCCAGTTAGGTGAAAATAGAATTTACGCCAAATTTGTGTTGTTCACGAACACACCACATATATTGTTATACTACTTCCTCTAATCAAGAAAGAAGTCATTGTTGACTTTTCGAAGTCAGTAAGAATACCACTTAGACCAATAAATTTATCATCATACTTTTGAAAAGAAGATATAAGTGTAATGTTATAGAAGTATTTTCATGAAAAAGTCATAGCATTTTTGTGTATTCAAACTATATATTTTAGATAATGCCTCTGATCAAAAGTAAAATGATTTGGCTGCACGTATTCTAGAGTGGCTTTCTTTTGTGTCTCAAGGGATTACATAGTTTTATGTTGTCTTGTACATCTTGTACATCTTACGATACACAGGACCTGAATCATCATCATTTTTGGTTTTTCTATAGTAACTACTTTTTAAACAGAGTGTCTTTTCAAGATGACGTCTACTAGTTAATTAAAGTATATATTGTACCGACTTCATTTATATCGGTAAAAATCGCACGTGAGTTTCTGTTACTCTGTAAACTCTCGTACAAACAGCTTAAAAGTCACAAGCTACAGCCAAAAGGCATAAGTCCCAACCAAAAAGAGCAGACCTAGCGCAGTTAGTGTTTCTGCTTTGCTGCTTTGCAGCAATCACATGCAGTTTACAGGTACAAGCTCAGGCCCAAACCACTCTACAACACCTCAAAAGCTCACCCCACAATGGGGCAGGTGAGAATCCTGATCTATCAACTCATAAAGCTTGCAAATCTTTCACCTTTTCAGTAACATGTACATCAAGTTTAGCTAAAATAGATATGTGTAGAGAGATAAAGTAACATGCCAAGGCAAAGGAAATATCCTGATGAACTGTTCTAGTTGAAGTTGTGCTTGTCTGTAGTATATTTTCCTTTAGTATATTTTTACAGTTCAGTTGACATTATGTTTGTCTGTAGTATATTCTTCATTTAGTAAATTTTTACAGTTCAGTTGACATTATGTTTGTCTGTAGTATATTCTTGCATGTGAATGGCAGTTGATCCTTGTTGCCTGTGTTGATCAGTGGGCAGGATTTTGTCGGAGATGGAAAATAGATCGGATAGCGTTCTTTCAAGAAGAACGAGAAGAGTCGATCCTCTTGATGGCCTAAGGTATGAGGGAGGATATTGTTGTGGTTACAGACCAAACAGAGAGAGAATAATAGTAGAGAGTTAGGTGAGCAATGCTTGGGGCTTTTCCCCATAGCCTGGATGGCTTATATATTCACATAGAGAGTATTTTACATAGTCTGCCATGGCGGCGCGAGGCTAGGGTTGGGAGGAGATTGGGAGGGGCGCGGCCACCGACGACGCGCACCATGAGGGTTCGGAGCCTGCCGCGGCGGCGGCGCAGGCCCCACCGCTGCCGCCTGCCAAGGTGCGGCTGATGGTGAGTTACGGCGGCCGCATCCAGCCGCGTCCGCACGACAACCAGCTCTCCTACGTCAACGGTGAGACGAAGATCCTGTCGCTCGAGAGGCTGCTCCGCTTCGCCAACTTCGCCGCGCGCCTCGCCCCGCTCGCCGACGCCCCGGGGGACCTCTGTGTCAAGTACCAGCTCCCGGGCAAGGACCTCGATGCACTCGTCTCCATCAACAACGACGAGGATCTGGAGCACCTCGTCCTCGAGTACGACCGCCTCCACTTGCTCCGCCCCGCGCAGGGATCCGGTGGTGGCTCGTCGCGCGGCGGATCCATGCCAAGGCTGAGGGTCTTCCTCTTCCCCGTCCACTCGCCGCCGCCGCCCCCGCAGCCGGCCGGCCTCCTCGAGCCCAAGCAGGAGCAACGTCACTGGTTCATTGACGCGCTCAACTCCGTCCATCCACCGCCGCCGCCACAGCCGAAGCAGGAGACGGTGCCCGTTCAGTCGTCGCCTCCAGTGGCGATGCCGGCGCCCGTGCAGTCAACGCCTCCAGCGGCGGTGCCGGTGCCTCAGCTGGCGGTGGTGGTAGCGCCGACGAGCCCCGACTACCTGTTTGGCCTCGATAACGGCTTTGTGCCGCCGCCGGTGGTGAAGGTGAAGAACCCGGCCGGTGATCCACCGACGGTGAGGGGGAACGTCCCCGTCGAGATCCCAGCCAAAAACGACGACCGCCACCCCAACCCTGCAGGTGACCACATCGTCGTCTCCCCCATCGTCTCACCTGCGGAGCTCTGGGGCCAGCGATCCCGGCGCCTGCTAGTTAGCTTCATACCAAAATGAGGTCTAGTGGTTGCCGTTTCTGCAACTTAGGGCCTGTTTGTTTCGGATTCTAGGCAAGCTAGCTACTTCTAGTAGCCAAAAGCTCTCCCAAACAGTCCAGCTTTTGGGCCAGCTACCGAGAATCTGAAAATCTGGGAAGGCACAATTGTATTGGGACCGAGTAGCTGCAATAGCCGAGCTTCTCACAGATTCTGCGAGCTAATGCCACTTAAAGTTGAAGTTATTTACCTGCAAATGTCACTGGATAAAACTCCCCCCCCCCATTCTCTCCCCATGGAGCCCTACCTCCATTCCCTCCCACGCACCACCCCAAAACCCCCGCCGTCGCCGCCCCTCCCCGCGGCCGCTACCGCGATGGCCAACAGCCGCCCCCTCGTTTCCGTGAAGGCCCTGGAGGGTGACATGGCGACCGACGCCGCCGGCCTCACGCTCGTCGAGGTCTTCCACGCACCGATCCGCCCGGACATCGTGCGCCGCCGGTGGTGAAGGTGAAGAACCCGGCCGGTGATCCACCGACGGTGAGGGGGAACGTCCCCGTCGAGATCCCAGCCAAAAACGACGACCGCCACCCCAACCCTGCAGGTGACCACATCGTCGTCTCCCCCATCGTCTCACCTGCGGAGCTCTGGGGCCAGCGATCCCGGCGCCTGCTAGTTAGCTTCATACCAAAATGAGGTCTAGTGGTTGCCGTTTCTGCAACTTAGGGCCTGTTTGTTTCGGATTCTAGGCAAGCTAGCTACTTCTAGTAGCCAAAAGCTCTCCCAAACAGTCCAGCTTTTGGGCCAGCTACCGAGAATCTGAAAATCTGGGAAGGCACAATTGTATTGGGACCGAGTAGCTGCAATAGCCGAGCTTCTCACAGATTCTGCGAGCTAATGCCACTTAAAGTTGAAGTTATTTACCTGCAAATGTCACTGGATAAAACTCCCCCCCCCCATTCTCTCCCCATGGAGCCCTACCTCCATTCCCTCCCACGCACCACCCCAAAACCCCCGCCGTCGCCGCCCCTCCCCGCGGCCGCTACCGCGATGGCCAACAGCCGCCCCCTCGTTTCCGTGAAGGCCCTGGAGGGTGACATGGCGACCGACGCCGCCGGCCTCACGCTCGTCGAGGTCTTCCACGCACCGATCCGCCCGGACATCGTGCGCTTCGCGCACAAGCTGCTCTCCTGCAACAAGCGCCAGCCCTACGCCGTCTCCCGCCGCGCCGGCCACCAGACGTTGGCGGAGTCGAGGGGCACGGGCCACGCGGTGTCCCGTATCCCTCGCGTCCCCGGTGGTGGTGTAACACCCCGCCCACTCACTGGGCCAAGATGCTACCACCTTTACTACTCTTACCAATTCATTAACACAGGAGAAATTAAAACCAACATTAACTTTATTCATTTTTACTGCGTTCAGATACAACATAGCATTTCTAGGGATTACTCTAGCCTAACAAAGCTAAAGTACACTGACAAAAGGGGATACAAAAGTGCTGCTAGTTCGTGCTGTTATTCCATGTGCTACTCCCGCCCGTGCTTGATCGCCTCAACGGTCACCTAAAAACATCAACAAAGCAAGGCTGAGTCCACCGACTCAGCAAGTACAAAGCAAAACAGCAAATAACAGGTTCATTCATTTAGACATAATCATTCCATTATCATTAACCACTTTTTCCATTTAGTCACTTTACGTTCCGATGAACTATTCACCATGCACATGCACATGCATCTCTTTCTCAACTCTTTAGCCTATACCGGTACAGCAGAGTGTGCACCCGTCGATGCCCACCCAGGCCCGCCCTGTTTCATGCGGGGACCTCAAGCCCGTCCTGTTTCATACGGGGAGCCAGCTCCACTCCCGTGGAGCGTCCACTCAACGTGGACCAACTTTCTCTCTTTTCATGACATGCATGCAATGCAAGTTCAATTATGCATATCAACATAGCATGTCTCAACACTCATCATTCATCATTTCTCAATATGCATTCCGAATATTATTTGTCTTACCCCAACTGGTAAGTCATGCATCATCCGAAAATAGTAAACTTACCTCAACAAGTTAAGCAGTGTATCATCATTCAATTTTTAACCGAAATCACTACCCGAATTCACCGCTTTACAATGCACTTGCCTGGTTAGCCTCGGGAATGACGCGTGGACGGCTCCGACCCCGGGACCTCCACCTGCGTACACGTTAACCCGACTCAACGGCAAAACAAAAACCAGAACGGAAACGGAGAACGACGTCCCTAGCCCGTATCCCGATCTCGGGCGTAAAATGCACGGGTTTTGAGGGACCTGTCGCGCAGGTGCCGAACCCCCCCTTTTTTCTCTCTTTCTTTTTCTCCTCTTTTTTTCTCCTCTTTTCTTTTTTTTCTCCTCTTTTCTTTTCTCCTTCTTCTTTTTTTTTCTTCTTTTCTTTCCCTTCTCTTTCTTTTTTTTCTTCTTTTCCTTCTTTTTCTTTCCTGGCCGCCCCCTTCCTCCTTTTCACTTCATCTCCTGGCTCTCTCTCTCCCCACACCACTCGGCCGAACAGGCCGGCTCCTCCTCTCCGCCCGGGGTGGCGCGGCCGGCCAGGCGCGGCGGCGCCAGCGGCTCCCCCGCCGCCCCTTCCTCTCCTCCCCTCCCCCACTCTCTCCCCCCCTTACCAGCCTGGCCCGGGGCGGCGCGCGGCGGTGCGGGAGGCGCGCCGGCCCTGCGGCCCGCCGGCCCCGGCCTTCTTCGCCTCCCCCTCCGCCTCGCGCACAGCCGACCGGCCCCTCCCCCCTGGGCAACGCGGCGGCGCACGGGCGCAACCCCGGCGGCGCGGCGGCGTGCGGCCTGCAGCCCGCCGCTGGCGGCTCCATTTCCGTCCCCGTCTCCACCTTCTCCCCTTGCGCGGCGCTCCTCTATGCACGGCGTTGGGCGGCGCCACGGCGCGCAGCGAGTTCGGCTCGCCGGCCTCAGCTCACCACTGGCCGGGCCCCCCTTCGCCTCTCCCCCTACGGCGCCGCCCTTGGTCTGGGCCTCCTTGGCTCGCCGGCCCCGGCTCAAAGCCGGCCGGCGCCATGGCTCCCCTTCGACTCCCCTACCCTCACTCTCTCTCTGTGTGTGGAGACTCACCTTGAGCTTACCTGTGCTGGCCGAAATGGTGGCTTGTGGCTGTGTTAGTTGGGGAAGAAGAGAAGAGAGATCAAAGGCTTGAGTGGCTTGGTTTCTCGGTTGGTAGTGAGAAGAATGGAGTGTGCTGTTACTGATCTTGTTCCCTTTGCTATGCTCTTTCCTTGGCCGTGAGAAGAATGGAGGGAGGGTTGCTACATATTGGCTTTGTTCTTACCTTGGCCGAGCGAATGTTGGTGGGGAAAATGTGCTTGGCTGCAATGTGTTGGCTCTTATAAGAGCTTGGATGGACTGCCCTTTGCATTTTATGAAATGACCGGGATGCCCTCCCGTGCCCCTCACATATACTTGACTGCCTAAGGGCATTTTGGTCCACGGCTGTTGACTTGGTTTCTACTGCAACGGTAAGTTGGTAAAAGGTAAGGTGAAAGTTGCCGGATGATGAACACCCTTGTCGCGAGACGGTGCCGACGGTCCCTAGGTAGTCCGGGAACCTCTGAGGCGCCACTCGGCTCTCTAGACGGTGCCGAATATCCCGGGGCGGTCTGGGAACCTCTGCGAGCGATAAACATTCGGCACGCTAGACGCCGATGGGTCTGACGGCAAAACCCGTGTTTACTTCTAATGTTTCGATTTTGCATATATACTCTTACTGTGGTATTACATTCTACCCCCCTTAACAGAATTCGACCCCGAATTCTAGCATTCAACAATATGCACGAATGAACAAAATGTAACAACTGCATATAACATAACATTAGCTCGTACCCATGGAGAACAAGTCCGGGTACTTCTCGCGCATGCGAGACTCCAACTCCCATGTCGCTTCCCGCTCAGACTGATGAGCCCAAAGCACTTTAACATACTTTATCTTTTTATGCCTCAACACCTTCTCTGATTCCTCCAGTATCCGTACTGGACGGGACTCGAAGGTGAGGTCTTGCTTTATGCACACCGGTTCTAACACAATCTCATGCTCTGGATCTCGCACATACTTTCTTAACATCGACACATGAAACACATCATGCACTCCTCGCAAGGAGTCAGGGAGATCCAAACGATATGCCAACTTCCCAATCCGCTCCCGAATTGGAAATGGTCCAATGTACCTCGGGCTAAGCTTCCCTTTGGTACCAAACCGCACTATGCCTTTAGTGGGAGACACTCTCAGGAGCACCTGATCCCCGATTTTAAACTCTAGTTCTCGCCTTCTGACATCTGCATAGCTCTTCTGCCTACTCTGGGCAGCTAGCAGATTCTGTCTAATCTCTGCCACTCGCTCTACTGTTTGCTGGACCCAATCTGGTCCCAAAACAGCCTTTTCACCCGCTGCATCCCAACACAGTGGCGATATGCACTTTCGCCCATACAAAACCTCAAACGGCGCTGCTCGAACACTGGAGTGGTAGCTGTTGTTATAGGCAAACTCCGCGAGTGCCAAATGATCCTCCCAGCTACCCTTCCAAGATAGAACACAGGACCTCAACATGTCCTCTAGTGTCTGAATGGTACGTTCAGACTGTCCATCCGTCTGTGGGTGGAAAGCAGTACTGAACTGGAGTTTCGTGCCCAGAGCGCCCTGCAAGCTCTCCCAAAACTTGGAGACAAACTTGGCGTCTCTGTCCGAAACTATAGTCTTAGGCACACCATGCAACCTTACTATTTCTCGCACATAAATGGGTGCCAACTAACTCGCTGAGTTCGTGGTGCGAATGGGGGTAAAGTGCGCGGACTTACTGAACCGGTCCACCACTACCCAAATCGCATCCTTACCTCGCTGGGTACGAGGTAAGCCGACTACGAAATCCATGGTGATATCATCCCATGGCCACTGAGGAACCTCCAAAGGCTGCAATAGCCCAGCGGGGCGCTTGTGCTCAGCCTTCACTTGTTGGCAAACCCCGCAAGACGCCACACACTTGGCGATATCCACTTTCATCCTCTTCCACCAGAAGTTCTTTTTGAGATCACGGTGCATCTTGGTCTCACCAGGATGCACCGTGTACGGGGTACGGTGAGCTTCTCTCAAAATATCATCCTTGACTTGAGCCTTCTGCGGCACGCAAAGGCGGCCTTTAAACCGCAATGCACCTGACTCATCAAGGCTAAAATCCCCCGTTTTGCCTTCATCAAGTCGCTTTCTCACTTGCTGAAGCAAACGATCATGCTGTTGCGCCTCCTTTACTCGCTCTGGGATTGCTGATTCCAGCGACAGCTGCATCTCAGCCTGTGCTGTGCCAGCAAAACAATAGGAAATTCCCATCCATTCAAAGTCAGCAACGAGACAACCCAGAGTGGGTGGTGTCATCTTGCGACTAAGGGCATCAGCAACCACATTTGCCTTACCCGGATGGTACTGCAGAGTGATATCATAGTCTTTAATCAACTCCAACCACCTCCGCTGCCTCAAGTTCAGCTCCTTCTGAGTGAAAATGTATTTGAGGCTTTTGTGGTCGGTGAAAATATCACAAGTCTCTCCATACAAGTAATGCCTCCAAATCTTTAGAGCAAAAACCACTGCGGCAAGCTCTAAATCATGGGTAGGGTAATTCTGCTCATGCTTCTTCAACTGACGCGAGGCATACGCGATCACTTTATTATCTTGCATAAGCACACAACCCAGACCCACTCGAGACGCATCGGAGTAGACCGTGAAACGCTTCCCTGGCTCAGGAAGTGTAAGCACAGGAGCAGTTACCAACTTCTCTTTCAGAGTGTTGAAACTACGCTCACATTCATCGGTCCACTGGAATTTCACACCCTTCCGTGTGAGTTGAGACATTGGCTTGGCAATGAGAGAAAAGTCTTTCACAAAACGCCGGGAATAACCAGCTAGGCCAAGAAAACTCCTCACTTCTTTAACACTAGACGGCCTCTTCCATTCCACGACAGTGGAAATCTTGCTTGGATCAACTGAAATGCCTTCCTGGTTAATCACATGTCCCAGGAAGCTCACTTCAGAAATCCAAAACTCGCACTTCTTCAGTTTGGCAAAGAATTGATTTTTCCTTAGAGTCTCAAGCACGAGCCTCAGATGCTGCTCATGCTCTTCCTCCGTCTTGGAATAAATCAAGATATCATCGATGAACACCACTACAAAGTCATCCAGATACTTGTGTAGCATGCTGTTCATCGTCTCCATGAAGACAGCAGGGGCATTCGTCAGTCCAAAGGACATAACTGTAAACTCATAGTGCCCATATCTTGTGGAGAAAGCTGTCTTTTCAATGTCTTGCTCGCGTACTCGGATTTGATTATACCCAGACTGTAGATCAATTTTGGAGAACACCTTGGCTCCCTTCAATTGATCAAACAGGTCCTCGATGCGAGGCAATGGGTATTTATTCTTGATGGTCACCTGATTGAGAGCACGGTAATCAATACACATGCGCCAACTCCCATCCTTTTTCTCAGTGAATAGGACAAGGGCTCCCCAAGGTGACACACTGCGACGAATCAAGCCTTTGGACAACAACTCGTCCAACTGCCTTTTCAACTCCTCTTGCAAGGGTCGTGCCAAACGGTAGGGAGACATGGAGATAGGTCTTGTGCCAGGAACAAGATCAATTCTGAACTCCACATCTCGCTTGGGTGGCATACCCGGAAGCTCTTCAGGAAACACATCGGGATACTCACGCACCACAGGGATATCCTCAATGTGCAACTGCGCACTTGGCTTTTCTGTAAGGGCGAGAAGTAACCCAGACTTCATTGTACGTCGGCCAGGGAACAGGCTAGCCAACACGAAGAGGGAACACGTGGGTGCATTCCCCTGAAAGATTATCTCCTTCCCCGAAGGAGCTTGCAAAGTGACTGTCCTCCAGAAGCAGGAAATCACGGCTTGGTAGCGATGCAACCAATCCATGCCGAGAATAACATCAAATGGTTCTAACTGAATCACCATAAGGTTGGCAACAAATTCCTCGCCATCTATTGCAACCACACAGCCAGGGCATACTGTGGAGCTAGCAAGGATTCCCTTTGGTGTACTAACCACGACCGATTGGGAAATTTGCTGAACACTCAGCTTGGCTTTCCTAACAAACTCCCGGGACACAAAAGAATAGGTAGCACCAGAGTCGAAAAGAACAAGGGCTTCACATGAGTCCACTAACAGGGTACCTGTCACAACGTCAGGCCGACCCGCGGACTCAGCAGCAGGCAGTGAGTAGACTCCGGGTGGTGTCGGGGCAGTGAGAGCTCCGATGCTCTGCTGGGGCGGCAACGGAACTGGAGGTGATGTAGCATGCTGGAATGGAGGAGTCGGTGTAGGATGACAGTAGTACCCGGCAGGTGGAGCCCAGGATAAAGAAGGCTGCAGCACAGGGGCAGCTGCCATCATCTGGACAGACCCCCGAGGTGTAGAATTCGATGAAGATGAAGATACCGGCTCCCACTTGATGATGCTAGCAGGATTCTGGCGACAAACCAGCATTTTGTGGCCTGCCAGGCCACAATGCCGACAGTTCCCCGTCCATGAACACTCAGCAGCACGGTGTCCCTCACCGCACTTAAAACAGATCATGCCTTGTCCTGGAACAGGACGCAAGGCTGGGGTCGACGATGAAGATCGAGGCGCCGAAGAAGACGTCCTCGCAGACTTGGACTTGGACGATTGTGGGGGACGCTGGCCCCACTTGGACTTCTTAGGAGCGGGCCGTTGAGACGACCCACCACCTTCAGCAAAACTTCTCTTCTGGTCACCACCAGAAGCGCTCGGATTACCAGAGGGTTGCAGACCTTTAGTGAGCTGCATCTCCAGCTCCATCCCTCTGGCCTGCTCCACCACGGACCTGAAGTCGCGTGGTGCAGTAGCTCCCAAGACATGCCGAAACTCAGAGTTGAGCCCTCGGCGGAACCTTTTGGCCTTTTCAAGGTCATTATTCGCGACCGATGGTACGAAGCGGATCAGGTTGTTGAATCCCGCCTCGTACTCCGCTACGGTCATCTTCCCCTGTACGAAGGTCGACAAGGCGACCTCCATACCCTCCACAAAAGAATCTGGGTAAAACTTCGCTTTGAACTGCTCAGCAAAGATTTCCCAGGTAGCGGGACCCTGGGCAGGAGTCCTGGCTGAAAGAACCCCTTCCCACCAGATGTCCGCCTGACCCTTCAACTGGAATGCCACAAAGCGAGCTTTCATCAGAGAGCTCATCTCTAGGGCTTCGAACTGCCTCTCCATGTAGCGCAACCAATCCGCAGCTTGGACTGGTGTGCCCGAACCATCAAAGGTGTCTAGACGCAGGGCCAACCACTCACGAAGGCCCATTCTTGCCTCCTGTACAGCCGGAACGGCAACAGGGGCAACAGCGGGTACAGCCGCAGCAGCGGCTGCCGGCGCTTGACGACGAAGCGCACGGACTTCCTCTATGAACTCCTGCAGCAAGGCTGAAGACCTTGCCGGATCTCTAGCTATAGAATGTTCAGCAGAAGCAACCTCCGCACCAGGTGCCTCCTGCTGAACCTCAAGCGGTGGCTCCGCTTGGGCATGGCCACGGCCCCGGCCTCCACGGCCACGTCCACGTCCTCTACCTCTCGGCATATCCGTCCACGACAGACAGCCAGTCACACAACTAGCCCACAAACAATCATTTCAACAGCACAAATTAACATCGAAGCTAGCGAAACTATAAATACAATATAAGACCCATTCCCATCCTATGGTGCACCAGTGTGTCAAATTTTAATTATTTATTAGGCCTAAGTCAAATTTTTAGTTGAATAATTAAGCTAAGTTATCAAATTTTCTTTACCACGGACCTAACGCCCGCTCTGATACCAACTGTAACACCCCGCCCACTCACTGGGCCAAGATGCTACCACCTTTACTACTCTTACCAATTCATTAACACAGGAGAAATTAAAACCAACATTAACTTTATTCATTTTTACTGCGTTCAGATACAACATAGCATTTCTAGGGATTACTCTAGCCTAACAAAGCTAAAGTACACTGACAAAAGGGGATACAAAAGTGCTGCTAGTTCGTGCTGTTATTCCATGTGCTACTCCCGCCCGTGCTTGATCGCCTCAACGGTCACCTAAAAACATCAACAAAGCAAGGCTGAGTCCACCGACTCAGCAAGTACAAAGCAAAACAGCAAATAACAGGTTCATTCATTTAGACATAATCATTCCATTATCATTAACCACTTTTTCCATTTAGTCACTTTACGTTCCGATGAACTATTCACCATGCACATGCACATGCATCTCTTTCTCAACTCTTTAGCCTATACCGGTACAGCAGAGTGTGCACCCGTCGATGCCCACCCAGGCCCGCCCTGTTTCATGCGGGGACCTCAAGCCCGTCCTGTTTCATACGGGGAGCCAGCTCCACTCCCGTGGAGCGTCCACTCAACGTGGACCAACTTTCTCTCTTTTCATGACATGCATGCAATGCAAGTTCAATTATGCATATCAACATAGCATGTCTCAACACTCATCATTCATCATTTCTCAATATGCATTCCGAATATTATTTGTCTTACCCCAACTGGTAAGTCATGCATCATCCGAAAATAGTAAACTTACCTCAACAAGTTAAGCAGTGTATCATCATTCAATTTTTAACCGAAATCACTACCCGAATTCACCGCTTTACAATGCACTTGCCTGGTTAGCCTCGGGAATGACGCGTGGACGGCTCCGACCCCGGGACCTCCACCTGCGTACACGTTAACCCGACTCAACGGCAAAACAAAAACCAGAACGGAAACGGAGAACGACGTCCCTAGCCCGTATCCCGATCTCGGGCGTAAAATGCACGGGTTTTGAGGGACCTGTCGCGCAGGTGCCGAACCCCCCCTTTTTTCTCTCTTTCTTTTTCTCCTCTTTTTTTCTCCTCTTTTCTTTTTTTTCTCCTCTTTTCTTTTCTCCTTCTTCTTTTTTTTCTTCTTTTCTTTCCCTTCTCTTTCTTTTTTTTTCTTCTTTTCCTTCTTTTTCTTTCCTGGCCGCCCCCTTCCTCCTTTTCACTTCATCTCCTGGCTCTCTCTCTCCCCACACCACTCGGCCGAACAGGCCGGCTCCTCCTCTCCGCCCGGGGTGGCGCGGCCGGCCAGGCGCGGCGGCGCCAGCGGCTCCCCCGCCGCCCCTTCCTCTCCTCCCCTCCCCCACTCTCTCCCCCCCTTACCAGCCTGGCCCGGGGCGGCGCGCGGCGGCGCGGGAGGCGCGCCGGCCCTGCGGCCCGCCGGCCCCGGCCTTCTTCGCCTCCCCCTCCGCCTCGCGCACAGCCGACCGGCCCCTCCCCCCTGGGCAACGCGGCGGCGCACGGGCGCAACCCCGGCGGCGCGGCGGCGTGCGGCCTGCAGCCCGCCGCTGGCGGCTCCATTTCCGTCCCCGTCTCCACCTTCTCCCCTTGCGCGGCGCTCCTCTATGCACGGCGTTGGGCGGCGCCACGGCGCGCAGCGAGTTCGGCTCGCCGGCCTCAGCTCACCACTGGCCGGGCCCCCCTTCGCCTCTCCCCCTACGGCGCCGCCCTTGGTCTGGGCCTCCTTGGCTCGCCGGCCCCGGCTCAAAGCCGGCCGGCGCCATGGCTCCCCTTCGACTCCCCTACCCTCACTCTCTCTCTGTGTGTGGAGACTCACCTTGAGCTTACCTGTGCTGGCCGAAATGGTGGCTTGTGGCTGTGTTAGTTGGGGAAGAAGAGAAGAGAGATCAAAGGCTTGAGTGGCTTGGTTTCTCGGTTGGTAGTGAGAAGAATGGAGTGTGCTGTTACTGATCTTGTTCCCTTTGCTATGCTCTTTCCTTGGCCGTGAGAAGAATGGAGGGAGGGTTGCTACATATTGGCTTTGTTCTTACCTTGGCCGAGCGAATGTTGGTGGGGAAAATGTGCTTGGCTGCAATGTGTTGGCTCTTATAAGAGCTTGGATGGACTGCCCTTTGCATTTTATGAAATGACCGGGATGCCCTCCCGTGCCCCTCACATATACTTGACTGCCTAAGGGCATTTTGGTCCACGGCTGTTGACTTGGTTTCTACTGCAACGGTAAGTTGGTAAAAGGTAAGGTGAAAGTTGCCGGATGATGAACACCCTTGTCGCGAGACGGTGCCGACGGTCCCTAGGTAGTCCGGGAACCTCTGAGGCGCCACTCGGCTCTCTAGACGGTGCCGAATATCCCGGGGCGGTCTGGGAACCTCTGCGAGCGATAAACATTCGGCACGCTAGACGCCGATGGGTCTGACGGCAAAACCCGTGTTTACTTCTAATGTTTCGATTTTGCATATATACTCTTACTGTGGTATTACAGGTGGCACCCACCGCGCCGGCCAGGGAGCCTGTACAATATGTATGGATTAGTAACATTAGTTTTTTGCTCAACTTAACTACAATATATATGGATCAGTTGCTCAGCATTTTTTGAAAATGATTATTACCTTGAACTTTTTGAATCCTTTTAGTCAAATACAACATCAACTTGAACAACCTTTCAAATTCAGTCACTGGACAAATCCACTGGACAAATTCAGTGGGCATTCTAATTCTATCATACACATAACACATTATGTTCTATTACTCATTGCATTTTTCAGTCACTGGACAATTGGACATTGTGGACAAATTCAGTCACTGCCTCACTGGACACTGGACAAATTCAAATCCACGGCTTCTTCCAGAATCCAGACTTCTAGTCATCCTATTAACAGGGGATATAGCTAACAGCTCAGCTGCAAGTCACCAAGCATTCAACTATTCAAGCAAAGTCACCAAGCAAAAAATTGAACTTACGGGCGGGCAAGCGGCAACAGGAGGTGGGGCGCGCTGGGAAGATCCGAAGAGGGGCGGCGCCGGGAGGCGGGGCGGGCCGGGAAGATCCGAAGAGCCGAAGAGGGGTGGCGCCGGCGGGGGTTAGGGTTGCGCCGTTGCGGGTTGCCTAATGCCTTCGGACTTCGGAGGAGGCCGGCGGAAATGCGGAGGGGCGGCGCCGGCGGGGGTTACTGGTTAGGGTTGCCAGTTGCGGGTTGCCTAATGCCTTCGGACTTCGGAGGAGGCCGGCGGAAATGCGGAGGGGCGGCGCCGGTGGGGGTTACTGGTTAGGGTTGCGGTCTTGCGGAAATGCCTAATAGCTAATGCCTTCGGACTGAGGCCGAGCGCGTGAGGGCGTGAGGCAGCCGTGAAGTGAAACGATGGGCCGAGCCGCCGAGCCCGAGCGTGTGATGGGCCGCCGGCGCGGAGACAGGTGCGTGAGTGGCAGATAGCAACAAGCTGAGGCCTGAGGGAGTGACGGGCTGGGCTGAATACTACATATATTACCCTGGGCTGGACTATATATACCTGGGCTATACATTGCATTTTTTTCACGCCCCGGGCTAGAGCCCATGTTACCATGGGCCCAATTCTGCCCCTGCTTGGGGCTTTTCCTCATAGCCTGAATGGCTTATATATTCACATGAGGAGTATTTTACAGTTATGATCTTACACGGTTACACTCAAGTATCCCTCTCAAGGGCAATTATGTCATTATACATGTTCCATTTTGGGCTTTACAACCTTCTAACAGATCGCCTGGGCTTAGGTGGGGACCACCACTACAACAGATACAATATCACTAACAAACATTACTGGAGTGTAAGTTCTCTTCTTCTCTGAACACAATCTGCAGAGTCATACACACTGCTTGCTGCAATCGTGCTTAGTTGCTGACAAATTATGTATAGAGCAAAAATGTTCGTTTTTACAGTGTATCATGATCAGGGCATAAATTGTTCGTGGATAAACATCGTACTACAGGATACATGAAAAATCAGTTCTTAGCCTTAAATTGCACTTAATTGTGCAAAAATGACATGATACATTGATATAAGTTAGATTAGATGAAGTTAAAAGAATAGAATGAGAGAGAGAGAGAGAGCATACATATCCACATGAGGATTAAAACTGATTGTCGTTGTGTTTACCTTTTTCAGTCGACCATATTTACAGGTAGAGCCGGATACGTTATTGCAGCATTATGGCTTATTGGTGGTACTGTTTTGGTGGGAGTTCTTCTCATTTCGAAGATTTTCTTCACCAGAAGGAATGAAAAATTCGGTGTCATCGACTATTTCCTTGAGAGATACCAGCTTTGGTCTGTGATTCTGTTAGACCATGTGGATAGTCCTAGTTTAATATATGATGAATAATTAACATTTTGCTTTGTCTTGGTTTTTGCGTTTGTGAAAGACTTGGTTATTTGCTGTTGATGTCCGTGCTTTCAAGTGTTTCTGCTCAGCTTAAGTGATTACAATCATCAGACAAGGTTACGACCACTTCAGACAAGGTTTCGACCATGGCATTACTCTACCAACCACGGCAAACAGACGCTACCGACCACGGCAAACAGACACTACCGACCACGGCAAACAGGTGCTAACGACCACTGCAAACAGGCGCCACCGACCACGGCAAACAGGCGCCACCGACCATGGCAAACAGACGCTACACAACCACGGCAAACAGACGCTACCGAACACGTCAAACGAAAGCTTTCGACCACGCTCAAGATTTCAACCACGGTGATGCTTTCGACCACGTTCAACTTGGACCACGTTCAAGCTTTCGACCACGGCAGGCTTTCGACCACGTTCAACTTTCGACCACGGTGAAGCATTCGACCACGTTCAGCTTTCGACCACATTGAAGCTTTCGATCACGTTGAACATTCGACCATGTTTGGCTTCAACCATGGTAGTGCGACTTCGACTTTCGACTACGGCAGTACGACTTCAGCATTACGACCACGGCAGGTAATTGTAACCACAGTACTCGATAGTCGTAGACTGTATTGGTCGTACTCGATAGTCGAAGATTTACTGGTCAATAGTCTAGGGCCTTGTGGTCGATGGTCGCACGTTTTGTAGACTACCTTCATAGTCGAAGTTTTGGCAGTGTCGTCGATACTCGTAGACTTTCTAGTCTGCTGATTGTCTTTGGTAGTCGAAGGCTTAGCGATTGGCTGCTATTGGCTTCACGGTCGGTACTCTTAAGACTTCATGGTCGATACGAGTGCTTCACTCTTGTGATCTTCGAGTACGTCAAGTACTCGTGTTGGACCAGTGGTAGACTAGTCGGTGTTGCTCGAAGATGATTTCTTTGGTCTTTGCATGTGCAGGTGGGCATGGAGGCGGCTGCCATGATTGGTGACGAGGAAGACCCGGACTAGGAGGGGGTAATTTGAGGTCCAGGCGGTCGTGAGGTCACACGAGGTGGTCGAGCTCATGCTAGGGCACATGGAGTTCAAAGGTGGATGCTGTGTGGAGACGTGGAGATGGTTACAGTCGGTGACAAAGAAAACCGGGACTAGGAGGAGGTAATCTGAGGTCCGGCGGTCAGGTGGTCACGCGAAGTGATCAGGCCCACGCGAGTGCACGCGGTGATTGGCGCTATGAAGATCCAGGTGGGGTATCCTGGAGGCTTAGTAGCGTGTGTCGTATGGAGTCATGGATGGAGTCCATGATCTATACGAGTTGGTTAAAACCCGTGTTAGAAAGGGTTTCGGGTCCCTTGGTTTGAGGAAGAGATAGATCTCGTGTCCAGGTGGTTTGGGACACAGCTTGAGGTGTATGTGTTGGACACGACTTTGTTGCGCTAGCTATAAAAGCAGGGGAGGCTCCAGGCTAGCGTGACGAGGGTTTTAGGGCTTTCATGGAGAAGGTCTTTAGGGGTACCGTGAGGTGCTTTGTAGCCAAAAAGATTGATGATGCAATAATAGATCAATTTCCTTCATCTCCGATCACTTCGAGAGCATCGCCGTTCTTCCTCTGTTTTCCGCGCTCTGAATTGTCCTCGACGGGTTCTCGTTTGGGCGGTGATCGATCGAATGGGATTCCAGGCGGAAGGAAGTTACGACCACGTGCAACGTTGTCGTATAGAGCAACCGAGATAAGAAGACTGGTCGATCAGTTGCTGGCTGAGTGATCGCAGCTAGCAGGACCGAGCGGTCAGATGACAGTCGATTACGACCACTTTTGATTTGAGGAGATAAAAAGCAGAGACAATCATTCACCAATACGGTCCTACAGATTCTTTTCGTTCTTCTTGCAGTTTTTGTCATGTAAGTTGCTCAACTCAACAATAATTCATTAAGTCTCATCTGCAACTGTTGTGAATCAGGCAATGTTTGTAGCAATGCAGTTAGTAATACACTGACGCATTTTATGTTCAGAGTTGCATAAGCAATTGCACTCCGTGGCACAGTAAGATTCCATTCAAGAGCAGAATCCGTCAAAGAGATCATTGGGAGAACTGCATTTGAGGCGACGGCGACGATTTACAACATAACAGGAGCTATTGAGATGACGCAAAACACATCAAAGCTATACAACAACAGCAGTCAAGCCTTTGATCATCTGAACTCCACAGTAGAGGCGCTCAACTCTGAAGCCGTGGAGATTCAGGCAAAGGCGGAGAAGAACATGCGCTTGGTCAGTAAAGGGATCAAAATACTGTAAGAACTTCTACATTATGGACATGATTCCTAGCTTAGTACTTTCATATACCACTTCATGATCATGGGAACTGACACGGCTAATGTTTTTCAGCGAAGTTGTGACCATTTTAACTGTGACGCTGAATCTTGTTGCAGTTCTTGCGTTGCTAGGTAAGTGAACATAATTCAATTTTATTCTGAAGATGCAAATGTATCTTAGTTATACCTGGAACTTAAATTAACGCATTGCTTTTTTTCTTCCAGTGGGAAGACCTCTAAGGCAACAGAAATTGTACTACTTGTGAGTATCCTTCAGACACCCATCTGATGCTACAAACCATCAGTTTCAGTACTTATGGCATTCTAATCACAATGAAATGTCTGCAACAGGTGCATAGCCTTCTGCTGGATACTGACAGCCCTCTTCTGGATGTACTTCGGCCTGTACTACTTCCTCGACATGTTCGCCGGCGACACGTGCGTCGCCCTCGACGAGTCCCAGCTGAACCACGCCGGCGACGACCGCCACTCGGTGAGGCACCTCACCTCGTCGTCCAACTCTGAGATATCGGAGATCGACCTCGCCGAGATGCACGCCAAGAAAGTGAGAGTCAGGATCGAGCCGTGATCAGTTGGTGGATCGAGAAAGCAAGAAAAAAATTATTTTGCTGTGTTGTTTGCCATTTTCAGGGGAGAGAGATTGAGAGACTGAGATGATATATACTGCCGGCGGTAGCGACTGATCCACGAGAGATCGTCCACCGCCGGCGCGCCATTGACGCGAAAATGTTTGGTTTCTTTTTTGTGGGATGGTCTGGAGAATCCAGCCATGTCATGCATTGTGTTAGGAAAGGAGGGAGGAGAAATTGATCATTGGATTCTGTACATGAACTGCAAAAGGATAAGAGATTAATTGTAGTCTTTATTCTTTACATGAACTGCAAAAGAATTACTTAAATGGTGAATTATAGTCAAATTGATTGGATTCTGTACCAGACTAAGCAGCTCTGTTTTATGGATTTTTGCAGATTTTTGTGTATTTCTTAGCTCTTTCAAAGTGTCATAATTACTCTTCCAAAAGATTAGTTATTGGTGTAACAAACATTCAATCCTACAATCCTACCTAGTATCCTGATCCTGACAAGTTTAGCGCGAGAAACATATACACAGAACCACTATATGCATCGGCATATATGTATATATTACATTGGATACACCACTAAGACGCTAATTAGATAAGGACTGACGCTAAGCTAAGTATGACTGCTCACTCAACTTACGCCAAATTATTGCAAACATACCAAAAATGAAGATAGAACATATAGAAATCAAACCGAGCTGAATTCTTAGTTGTCTTGTTCTTGAGAAATGCTACCATCACCTCCAGCTCATGCGGAATCCGTTCTTGCCGTAGGACCAACGTAATCCTTTCTGATATTGTTCAATGCCACAACCACATCACTCATCGTTAACCTTTGGTCAGGCAAGTCAGTCGAGCATAGTAAACCCAACTCAAACAAAGGCACTAGGAAGTTATCCAAGCAACTAGAGGAATGTTGCAGTAGCCGGTCATCCACAACATCAATGAGCCTTGTTGGAAATGCTTGATTAACCCACTGCCTAAGGCTTAGTTCTCCGACAAACATTGGATCTGTCGGCTTCTTCCCAGTGAATACTTCAATAAGCATGATCCCATAGCTGAAAACATCGCTCTTTCTCGACGCTTTTCCAATGGATCCGTACTCTGGTCAAAACATTTTCAAACAGAAGGAACGTTAATGATAACAATAGATGGTTTAACAAGATCAAGAGCAACAGTAGTGCGAGTACCTGGTGCCATATACCCAATTGTTCCTGGCATGCTCACAGAAACTACAGAATTGTCATCACCAAATAACAGCTTTGCAATGCCGAAGTCTGCCACATGTGAGGTCATGTTTTCATCAAATAGAACGTTGCTGGGCTTCAGGTCACAATGCAGGACTACCTCAAAGTGCTGATAGTGTAGATACTCCATTGCCATTGACACGTCTAGCATAATGTCCAACCTCTTGAGGAATCCCAAACATGGCCTGCTTTCAGTGTGCAAGTATGTCTCCAAGTTACCATTAGGCATGTACTGAAGAACCAATGCTTTGAAGTCCAGATTTGAACAGGTATTCAGTATCTTTATCAAGTTACGATGTCGAGCCATCCGCAGCACACGACATTCGGCATCGAAGCTTCTCGTAGCTTGTTCCAGCTGCATATTTAGAACTTTTATTGCAACCACCAAACCATCGCTTAATTGGCCCTTATAAACTTTCCCAAAGCTTCCAGCCCCCAGCAGATTACTGTCACTAAAATTATCAGTGGCGCGGACAATCTCATGGTACGAGACTAACCTATGGTCGATCATGTTAACCATGTCAGCAGAAACCACCATCTCTTCTTGCTTCTTCAATCTCTTGCTGATTATTATGCATGCGCAGGTAGCTGCAGCTCCAACAAATACGATGATAGCAGGGATCAAGAATTTTAGGATGTGCCTGTTATTAGTTGAGTGAACGTTGCTTCGGCATGGCCAAAATCCTAAACGTGAAACGCCGCACAAATCTGAGTTCCCCATCAAAGATTGATTGGTGATGTTTGTGAAGACGCCTCCTTTTGGTACCTGACCATGTAGTTTATTGAAGGACAGGTTCAAACTAGTGAGGTCGGTAAAATTGGCCAAGTACCCTGGGATGGTACCGGTGAGACCATTGTAGGACAGGTCTAGTGATTTCAAGCTTGTTAACTTGTCAAAAGAGTCTGGAATTGAACCGTTGAATGAGTTGTGTGATAGGTTTAGGTAGGTAACCGTTCGCAGTAGTCCAAATGAACCTGGGATGCTACCAAGGAAGCTGTTGCTGGACAGATCTATGCCGGTAATTTGTACCAACGTACCTATATCAACTGGCAATGCACCGTTCAAGGAGTTCTGATACAGGCTAAGTTGCACAAGGCTCTCAAGATGGAATAAGCTTGCTGGTATAGTTGATGATATCCGGTTTTGCGATAGATCAAGGTATATTAACATGGAGACGTTGCCGAGTTCATCTGGTATGGAGCCAGAGAATTGGTTGTCAAAGAGGATTAGTCTTTCGAGGCTCCCTAGCATACCAAGCTGTTTTCGGATGGGGCCAAACAAGCTGTTGCTGTAGAGGTAAAGCATGACGAGCTTATCCATCATCCCGACTGATTCTGGAATTGTGCTACTCAGATGGTTTTCTGCAAGGTCTAGCCAATTGAGGCTGCTTAAATTTGACATGGTAGCAGGAAGTTCACCGGTTAAATTGTTGCTGTCTGCTAAGAAGATTTGCAGCTGATTAGAGAGGTTTCCAACATAGTCAGGGATTCTCCCAGTGAAACGATTCAACCCGATGTCAAGGCGGAAGAGTTGTCTACAGTTTGAAAGAGTGGCCAAGAAGTTGAGATTCCCTTCAAGGTAGTTCCCTCCGATAATAAGAGTTACAAGATTTCCACTGCTACCAATTGTTGTTGGCACAAAACCAGTCAAAAGATTTCCGTATAGCTGTAGAGAAGATAATTCAGACAAGTTACCTACGAATGCTGGAAACGATCCAGTCAATCGACTTTGTGAGAGAAACAATATCGTGAGCTGCCTTAGTCGCCCAAATTCTGGTGGAATCCCTCCTGTTAAATTGCAGTATGACAGGTCTAGAATGACAAGATTGGTCAGATTGCTCAGAACAGTTGGGACTGGACCAACAAGGTTATTGAGACCTAAACCGATCTCGGCGAGATCCGGCAGTTTGGCCAGCCATGTTGGCACTAGACCATCAAAGAGATTCGATGACAGAGAGAGTACTTGGAGGTATTGGCAATCTGCAAGCCCCAATGGAATGTGACCCGTGAAACTGTTCATAGAGAGGGAGATCACTTCAAGCATGGGGAGGCTAAAGCTTGTGTTGCTAGGGATAGGCCCTGTCAGATTGTTGACTGCAAGATACAACAGTTGCAGCATAGACATGTTGAAAATGGTTGGAGGCACTGGACCGTAGAGGTGATTTGCTTGCAAGCCAAGAGATTGGAGCATGGGCAGGGAGCCAATACCATGTGGTATCATCCCTGACAAGCTGTTGTTGTCAAGGTTGAGGTAGCTTAACCAAGGTGTGCCGTTGAACAAATCTGTCGGTATCGAACCACTCAAGGAATTCTTTTGAAAATGTATGTACCTAAGATTGCGCAAACCCTGCAACTCTTTCGGGATTTGCCCCAAGAGACTGTTGTTCGCCAGCACAAGAACTCGGAGGCTGGTGAGATTTCCTATAGCTGAGGGAATGACACCTGATAGAGAGTTGCCACGAAGACCGAGAGAGCTGAGCCGCTGCAGCCTCCCAAGATCAGGTGGGATGGAACCTGTGAGTGCAGTGTTTGTGAGGTTGAGGACAGAGAGAAAAGAGAGGTTACCAAGATGAGGGGCGATCTCTCCTTGGAGGGGCATGTCAGGCAACACCAGGGCGGTGACGCGCTGCCGGCGGCGGCTGCACGAGACGCCAAGCCAGTGGCAGAAGGACGTTTTGGTTGTCCAGTTGCTACCAAGGATGCCGAGTGGATCGGAGAGATGGGCTTTGAAAGCGAGCAGCGCGGAGAGGTCAGTTTCGCTGCCATTGCCGTTGATCGAGGAAGAAGCAACGACCGTAGATGGCGGAAACCGGAAGGTCGACAGTGCTGCGATGACGATGAGAACGTGTGGGATTGGAAGGGCCATTGCTAGCTGGTTATGTCCGGAGTGGAGTGGTGAAATGCCCACAAGAGCATTACTAATATACTACTGAACAAATAAGTTCTATGAGGGAGACTCTTCATCTACCTGTGATATAGGCACAGTCAACAGCTATGCCAAGTGACCTCGGGTTGATGCCATCTCGCACAGAAAGTTGCTCTCCTATTAAAATACAGCGTGGAATTCAGTTCATGTCGCCAAGCATGTTGGAATTTTGTTAGACTTTTGACTCAACTGGAGCAGGGATAGCTCCTTAGCTGGTTGGTTTGTGTGTGTTCTGGCTCGTTAGCTGGTTGGTTTGTGTGTGTTCTGTAATTAGAGCAGTGTCATCTTAACTATTTTTTAGCTATATTAAGTACATAAAATTTTAGAGAGAAGATGAGTAGAGATAATATGTTGTCTCTTGTACAAAAGACAACTTGAGTCCGTAAACCAACGTAAATAATGATAGAGTGTGAGGCAGCAAGTTACGGTAAAAATAGAATAAAATAGTTAGAGAAATAATTTACTGTCAAAAATATTATTTTTAGTACTATTTTTAGATTAGATTAAAATGTGAGAGATAACCTTAAAACATGTACGCGTGGGTACAGTTTACGCCACAGCAATTGTCAAAAATATTATTTTTAGTACTATTTTTAGATTAGATTAAAATGTGAGAGATAACCTTAAAACATGTACGCGTGGGTACAGTTTACGCCACAGCAATTGCATCAGTGTGATTCAAACAAGCGCTGCAAGTTGCCTTGAGAAATGTGCTGCAAGTTTGCCTTTTTTCCCTTTTCAGACAGCAACCATATATGCTTGGAATTCCATTTCAGATAGCGACCATTAATGCTTGGAATTCCATATAGAGCCTGTGGAATCTTCGACCGAATAATTCAATGTGCAATTAGCAAAAATAATACTCATCGCGTGGAATTCATAAAAATAGTGCCTCCACCACGCAGGAGTGACCGATGACAGACACATAAGTGTTGTCGCACAATAGCCATGCGGATTAGCCAAAACTGCACGGCCACCGAGCGGCGAGCATTGTAGCACCACATGGTGGCTGTACGGTGGGTACTATAGCAGCAATGTAGCAATTTTTAGAAAAATCAATTTAAGTGTATTTTTATAGAAATTTTTTAATATAGCAAATGAGCTTCAAAAATTATAATTTTTATGAAGCTTCCTGATACAGTGTACTTGCTTGTGTAATTTTTCACAATTTTATTCGTTATGAATTTTTCTCAAAAATATTTAAATATACTATTTGTAGAAAATTTTTAAATATAGAAAATATGATCCAAATATTATGAATTTTTAAGGCTCTTTACACAGTGTACTTAATTGTGTGATTTTTTAGAATTTTATATATTTTGAAATAGTCAACTTCTTAAGAATGGTGGTGAACCACTGTGTCAAAATGAACATATGAAATTCTGAAAAAAAATTATACAATCAAGTCTAATGTGTAAGGAGCCTTAACAAAATTCATAATATTTAGACCTCATTTTCTATATTAAAAGTTCCTACAAATAGTATAACAAAATGAATTTTCAAGAAACATTTAGAATAGATAAAATTATAAAAAAATTACACAGGCAAGTACACTGTATCAGGAGGCTCACAAAAAAATTCATAATTTTTTAAGCTCATTTGTTATATTTAAAAATTCCTTCAAAATTATACTTAAATGAATTTTCTTGAAAATTGCTATAGTGCCACTGTACAACCACCATACGATGCTACAGTGCCCATCGCATGTTGGCCGTGCAGTTTTGGCTAATCCATACAGTTGCTGTATGGCATCGCTTATGTGTCGGCCGTCAGTCACTCTAGCAGGTGATCATACAGTGGAGTCGCTATTTTTATAAATTTTATACGATTTTTTAGATAATGGTATATTAAACAACCGGCTTCTTCCTTCAAGAAGAAATCAGGCCACAAGTTCAACACAAGAAAACAACACACACCAGCTGACCAAACAACCAAGGCAGCACAAGGCCAGTTTTTAACCAAAGACTAAACACTAAGTCTAAGGGCACATGGCCAACCAAAAAAACAGAGCATTGCAGAACTGCAGCCTCTAGCTTCCGACACCCTTGGACAATAAACTTCTTCATGTCTTCACTCCTTTGTAAAAGCCCCCACTGCCGCTGCCAATGCGTTACTCTGAACATGACCTGCGAAATAGATTTTGGACTGCATTTGTCAAATACCAGATCATTCCTAGTAAGCCAAATCGACCAGCACAAAGCCACAGCTCCTGTAAGCAACAAACTTCTAAAATCTCTCCCACTTTGTTTGTGCCAAGCTCCAAAAATATTCTGAATACTTGTTGGCGGTTTTACACCAAGCACCATGTGGATAGCACGCCACAAGGCCTTAGCCATCGCACAGTCGAAGAAAAGATGTTGAATATTCTCTAGTTTAGAGCAAAAACAGCAATTTGGGTTGCCCTTCCAATTTCTTTTAGCTAAATTATCCTTTGTTAGAATCACCCCCCTCTTTAGAAACCACGAAAAGATCTTAACCTTTAATGGAATTCTCAGCCGCCAAATGTCCTGAGACACTTTGATCCCATTGTTTATTAGGTACACATACATGGATTTGACCGAGAATATTCCATTAGAATGCAAGTCCCAGCAAAAGGAGTCCCTGCCATCATGTAAATTAATACTTGCAATCCTACCGATTAAGTCCTGCCAAGCAACCAACTTGTTTCCCACTAACGCTCTTCTGAAGGCGATGTTAATTGGAACCGTCCGAAGAACTTCAGCTACCGAAGACTGCTTACTACGAGCAATATTGTAAAGGGAAGGATAGACCTCTTTCAAAGGAACCCCCCCTAGCCAACGATCCTCCCAGAACCTGATTTGGGATCCATCCGAGACCTTGAATCTTCCTAGTCTCAGAAACTGCTCTTTAACCCCCATAAGACCCAACCAGAAGTGAGAGTCTCCCAGTTTCTTGGTCACTTGAGATAAAGTCTTATTTTTAATATACTTGTTTCTAATAAGTTCTTGCCAAATTCCATCTTCATTCAAAAGCTTGAACAACCATTTACTAAGCAGACATTTGTTTTGGATTTCCAGGTTCTGGATGCCAAGGCCCCCTGTTCCTTAGGTTGGCAAATAATAGGCCATCTAACCAACCTATATTTTTTTCTTGTGTTGATCATTCTGCTAGAAAAACCGAGATCTAAAATATTCAAGCTTCTTTAAGACCCCTTTAGGAATCTCGAAGAAGGAGAGCATGAACATAGGAAGACTGGACAGAACAGAATTGATCAACACTAATCTATCGCCAACTGACAGCATCTTCCCTTTCCAGCAGCTGAGTTTTTTCTCAAATCTTTCCTCTATGAATTTCCAATCCTTGTTGCTCAATTTCTTGTAGTGCATAGGGAGACCAAGGTACCGACATGGATAAGATCCTAATTCACAACCAAATAATTGGGTATAAAGAATTTCCTCCTCTTTTGCCTTACCAAAACAAAAAAATTCACTTTTGTGGAAGTTAATCTTAAGGCCAGACAATTGCTCAAACAAACACAGAATTAGTTTCATGTTTGTCGCTTGCTCAATATCATGGTCCATGAAGATTATTGTATCATCCGCATATTGTAGAATAGATAAACCATCTTCCACAAGATGCGGAACTACCCCACTAACCTGCCCATTCACTTTGGCCCTGGCAATTAAAATGGACAACATGTCCACCACTAAGTTAAACAAAACGGGTGACAACGGGTCACCTTGTCTAAGCCCCTTCCGGGTTTGAAAGAAAGGGCCCATCTGATCATTAATTTTTATACCCACATTTCCGCTCTGCATGAAGGCTTTAATCCAATTGCACCATGTTTCGGAAAAACCTTTCATGCGAAGAGTTTGTTGCAAAAAAGACCACTTGACTTTATCATAAGCTTTCTCGAAGTCAATTTTGAATAAAACCCCATCTAGCTTTTTCCTATGCATCTCATGGAATGTTTCATGAAGTATTATTGCCCCTTCCATGATATTTCTACCCGGAAGGAAGGTTGTCTGGGAAGGTCGAATAATTTTTTGGGCAACAAGAGCAATTCTATTTGAGGCAACTTTTGTAAAAATTTTGGGACTGACATTAAGCAAACAAATAGGTCTGTATTGTTCTATCCTGTTTGCTTCACTACCCTTTGGTAGCAGGATTATAGTTCCAAAATTTATACTATGTAGAGGCAGGTTGCCCCTATGAAAGTCCTCAAATAACGCCATTAAGTCACCTTTGATCACCTCCCAGAACACTTGGTAGAATTCAACTGGAAAACCATCAGGCCCAGGGGCGGAATTATGCTTCATTTGGAAAATAGCCGTCTTGACTTCACCCTCGGAAAAGACCTCAGCCAGGATTTCATTTTCCAAACTTGAAACTTGAGGAATGTCATCAGTCCGTGACTCATCCAAGAACATGGAGGTTTCCTCGGAAGGACCAAATAGGTTTTTGTAATAGTTGGTGATATACTTTTTTAGATTAGCATCACCACTAATTACCCCTTCCTCCTGTTCTAAACGGAAAATTCGAGTTTTCCTAAACTTACCGGACGCCACCAAGTGAAAGTATTTGGTATTCGCATCACCCTCAAGTAAATTCTTGACTTTAGCTCGTTGGTACCATTTGAGCTCTTCTTCTCTTAGGAGATCAGCAAGCCTAACTTTTAACACATTTTTCAGATTTACTTCTTCTGCAGAGAGAATTATGGATTCGGCTTTTTTGTCTAATTCATCTAACTTATCCAGCAACACTTTCTTCTCTTTTTTATATGCCCCGCTAGTGTTCTTTGCCTACCCCCTTAAATATTGTCGAAGCCGCCTAATTTTAGCCTGCCATCTTTCTAAAGGGGTGTTACCCATCTGCACGCTAGCCCAGATCTCCTTGACCATGTCCCTGAAACCTTCTCTAAGTAACCAACCAAGCTTGAATTTGAAGGAACCAAGCTTGAATTTGAAGGAAGGTTGTGAGTTACTAAAAGAAGGATTTCCTGTATCCATAAATAACGGCGTATGGTCCGAGATTCCTCTGGTTAAAGCCTGAACAGAAGTTTTGGGGAACTTTAATTCCCACTCAGTGGACATTAAAATTCTGTCCAACTTTTCAAAAGTTGGGATTTGTAAGCTGTTTGCCCAAGTGAAATTCCTATCCGAGAGCACTAGCTCCTTAAGATTAAAAGCGTCTATTATAGCATTGAAAAGAAACGGCCATCTGTCATTGTAATTAGAGTTGCTTTTCTCCCTTGGCCCCCTAATGATGTTAAAGTCACCCCCTAAAATCATAGGCAGCGATTCCTTAGCACAAAGGTGGGCTAATTCAGTCAAAAAACTTTCTTTAAGACTGGGTTGAGCAGCACCATACACAGAGACAAGTAACCATTGAAAGCCATCATCCTTGTTCCTGATTTTAAACTTAACAAAGAATTCTCCTTCTTCTATTTCTCCAATATCAAAAGTGAGAAGATTAATCCCCAACAGCATACCTCCGGACCTGCCCCACGGAGGCTTGACATGCCAAAGGAAGTCCTTCCCACCGCATAGATTTTTGAGAAACCTCTGAGTACACTCTCCCCTCCCCGTTTCAGACAAAGCAATAAAGTCTAAATTCTTTTCAATCGTCAAGTCCGAAAGAAATTTAAATTTCTTCGGATCACCTAAACCATTACAATTCCAAAAAAACTCCTTTCATTTAGACTGATGGAGATTTTTTTTCTTAAATTCTGCTTACTCTTTCTATTTTTCCCCCACTGATGCTTTGCACGAGTATCCTCCGAACCCCTGCAATCGCCATCAGATGGACCCTCAGCCATCTCCCCACAAATATGGTTCAAAGCCAGGATATCAATATCATCCCCCCAAGGTTCCTCCGAATGATCTATCGACGAAACAGGTTCCCAGGTTTTTCCTACCTCCGACCTCTTGGCACAACTAAGCCTATTATTTTCTATAGATTTAAGGTAATCTAATTGCTCAGAACACGAGAAATTAGACACATCCAAACAAACCCCCAGTGAACTGCACTTAGCAGCGAGTAATGAATTATCTAAATCTGAAAATGAGATAACCGAGGAAGAAATACCTTGCGTAGAAGAAACCTCCAAGTTCCTTTTGGCCTTCAGCTTAGCAGCTCACTGCAGTGAGTCCTGTTCCCCCAAACAAGCATTCCTTTTGCTAGCTCGAGAAGGTGTTACTACAGGCTGAGTCCCCGCTTTAACCGGAGTGTTTGGGCCATCAACCATCATTGCAACTGGAATGGTACCTTGTGCTGAAATTTTGGGCTGCCCTGCAGCCTGTCCAACCAGAACCGTCATCCAGGCAGCCTTTTTGCTAAAACCAGATGCCTGAATCGCCACAGTGGGCCTAACCTTCCCATTGACCACATCACCAATATTATCAGTCACAGGGGAAAGAACAGCCTGGCGGCCCATTTTAGCAGGAGCCGAGCCAGACCCAGTTTTGTTTTTCCCTTCCTCCATATCTTCCTTTTTGTTATCAATGTTGCTTTCTTTCCCTTCTTTTTCATTATTTTCCTCTTCCTCAGCATCGTCATTTGGATCAAAATTCAAGTCCATATCAATTGGCTTCGGTGATGATTCAGGATCAGAATTCTCCACTCTGAATTGTAATTAATAAACGAAGTCCCCGATAACTATGTCCACTAAATCAGGGACAAGACCAACATCAAGAACTGCCACCTGAATCCTGCCCATTTCGTATGCTTTCACAAACTTCATATCTACTTTCCTAGTCACCCCAAGTATGGAGCCAATCGCCCATACAATGGGGGAACTCCAAGAGCTCCTCAGGGAGCCCCCTGAACTGAACCCAAACCTTGGAAATTTCATATTTAAACACATTAGGATTGCTTTTAATTTCAAACTCCATCTTCGCTACTGTGCATTTAGCTTCCACAGGCCCCACGCGCACCAAACGCTGAAGTTCATCTATGGAAGGAAAATTAGCAGTAAAAGCGTTTTCCCCTAATGCTTTTACCTCCCAATTCATATTGCCAGGTATGAGCCTCTCAAGTTCAGTACTGACCTGCAGATCAGTCATAGTACCTCCTGAGATTTTCACCTTAGCAGTTTTTGAGTCTCTCTTTTCCTTTTGCTTCCCAGCATAATCTATGTAATAGAAACCCAATTTTTCCACCGCAAACCCATGTGGCAGTGCAGTAGGTTTAGCACCCTTTGAAAAAGGGCAAGCTTTTGTGACATGATCATCACTGTCACAGATTTCACAGCACAGTACCTTTGAGCATTCGCTCAGGACATGCCCCTTGGTTAAACAACGGAAGCAGTATGGAGCTTTGTTCTTTCCTTTACCCGCATTCTGTCTTGGCATCAAACTGTCGCTCTGATTGATGGCCCTCAAATTAGCTTCCTCCGAATTGATCTGCGAGTTCAGCAAAGTACCTTCGGGGAGTGGACTTGCAGCAGAAGAAATTGAAGCATTCGCTGAAGGGGCACTCGAAGGCAACGAACGGGAAGCCACCTGGTTCGCGCTCCACTCCTGGCCACCGCGGCCTCGACCGATGCCTCGGCCACGGGGTAAAGCTTCCTTTGAAACATCGACTCGATGATCCTGACTGCCAGCCGCGACTTCGGAAACTTCCTAGAATTGGAACCACTGCCAATGGGTGCAAGTTCCCTCTCCGCCTTGTAAAGATCACGAATCTCAACCCCGACCGCCGCCGCATCTGCGATGAACGCCGGTGTCGATAAGGCCTCACCGGAATCCGAAAATCCGTCTGCCTCAGACAACTCATCCGAATCCCTCTCCCCATCGGCCACCGCCCAAAACCTTCCAAACTCCGGCCCATGCACCGGCTTTGGACGAACAGACAAAGCTGCTACCATCTGGACAAAACGAGACAGCTCCACTTTACCTTTCGCACGCTTAACTTCAGGCGAAACAGGATCGACCTCAAGGACTTTGGATGGCAAGAGCCCAGACCGTAAAGCACGCTTGGTCGCCGGTGCCAACGACAGCCGACGACCGCGACGCATCAGCCGCGGAAGCACCAGACCATCGAGCTACTGCGCCACTTGACCAAGCTAACAACAGAGACTAAAAAGATTGGAAAGATTCAAACTTACCTATGCACTCTCTTTGCTCTGAGATCTTGCTGGATTTCTTGTTGCTCCTATCTGCACCTTTTTCTCTTCAGCTTTCCTTCCCCGCACCAGCACACCACATCGTTCATCAACAGCAAAGTGCAAAGAGTAGACTTGCCGCAACCACTAGTTCCACAGAGAAGAATCGCGACAGATTCCTTTGTTTCTCGAATACTACGGAGACCAAATTTTATACGATAAGTTGTTGTATATGCCAAGGGTAAAATGGGAATTTCCCATTTGATAAAAGAAAAAAAAGAGAAAAGAGAGGGGCCCACCTGTCGGTGGGCCAGATGAGAAACAAAAGGGGGAGCTTTGTTCCTCCCTTTACCAGAGAGGCGAGCGGGCGCCTGGAGGGCGATGGCGGCGGCGGTCCAAGGGGCTGCGCGGCGGAGGCAGGCAGGCTCGGCGGGCCTGGCGGGTCGGCTTGATGGCAGCCCGTTCTCCCGTGCGTCTCCTCCTCCTCCCGTGCGGTTCGCGTCTCCCTTCTCCTGTGAGTTGCGCCGCTCCCCCCTTCCGTGAGACTCGTTCTCAGATCCGGATTTTGAGGTGAGAATGGGCTACGGTGGCGGCGAGTGAGACTCGGTCACGGCCGTTGGCGGCGCCGCCGAGTACTTGATCCCTCCCCTCTCTCGGCTATAAATGGCGGCCGGCCTCTTTTGGTTGGGGAATCCGAAGAAAAATCATCTCTCTCTCTCTCTTTGATTTTTGCATGTGGTGTGTGGCGACTTCAGTTCTCTGGTGCTCTCCGGTGAGGTGCTTGGCCGGCTCCTCCCCTGCGCTTGTGCGGCATACCTCTACCTCGACTCGCCGGCGTGGGCATCTGCTCGGCGATTGGGCTTTGTATCTCCGTGCCTACTGCTCTTCACGGTGGTGTGAGGGCAATAGGTTTTCTGGGACAGCGCGCAAGCGTGCCTAGCCCCTGTTCTTCTGGTGATTTCGAATATCACCTGTGCCGTGAGTGATTCTGTGATTCTTCTTATGCAATCTGTGTGGCTGTGCTAGTCTGTTAATCTTCTTTACATTACTTGGCACTGGGAAACATAGATTGCTGTGGGATATACTGTTGCTCGATGATATATGAAATCATATTATGAGATTGGTAGATTTAATCTTTGAGCTCTAATTGCTGTCACTTGCTGTCATTAGATTATGCTCATGTTCTGTGATTACTGTTACTGTGAGCTTTAGACAAAATATATTGTATATGTGTGATTTGGTTGGTGTTGTTTCTACCCATCTGTTGCAGATATGTTAGAAGTCATGTTGGCTAATTTAGTTCTAATTCAGTTACTGCAAAGAGACATCTTATATGTGTTGCAACCTGTTTTAGACAAGTCTTGACTGCAGACCGAATGCACGCATGTGAAGAATATATTGTTTAATTTGAGAGTGTACAGCTAGAGAGCTCAAAGATTGAATATTA
Source organism: Dendrocalamus latiflorus (assembly GCA_017311315.1). Classification (NCBI taxonomy): domain Eukaryota; kingdom Viridiplantae; phylum Streptophyta; class Magnoliopsida; order Poales; family Poaceae; genus Dendrocalamus; species Dendrocalamus latiflorus. Next base: position 14,043,006 of record CM029641.1, read on the forward strand.
TTTGTTATAACCAATCGATGAAAAGTTTATGATTTAGTAGCGGGACGGCCAAGATTAATCTTGTGCAACCCTACATTTGAGAGCACAAATCAATCAATTAATCTTGATCTTTGGATAGTGTTGATTAGCATATGTTGTATAATCTGTCATACATATTCATGTCTAGAATAACTTTGCTTCTATTCTTGAATATGTGGAATATCATGATTATAATGTTCAATTCATATGATTACATGCATATTACGTCTTGTATATATGAATTGATGTCTTTGATATGCTTATATGGTCATATTGGAATTATATTTATATCTTTGCTTATACCGCAAATATTACAACAATCCAGAAAACCTATTTTTAAGGAAATGGCTTCTCATCTGATGTCGTAAAACCTGAAGTTTTTGACGGAGTCAATTTCAAGCGGTGGCAGGCGAGAGCAAAACTTTGGCTGACTGACCTTAAGCTCTTCTGGGTCATTTCAAATCCACCGGCGTTTCCGCTGGCGATCCCTGAAACGATGAAATGGGAAGAAGCCAATAATGCAGTCTTAGCCCGTTTGCTGGCCATCCTGTCTAATCGCTTGTTTGACGTCTATGTCAACTTCACAAATGCCAAGCAACTTTGGGATGAGCCCGATGAGAAATACTCTGAAGGAGATAATGGAAATGAGTCCTTTATTACAGCCAATTATTTGAACTACAAGATGGTCGAGGGGCGGTCGGTGATGGAGCAGCTCCACGAGCTTCCACTCCATGTACGTGACTTGAGTCAGTATGACTGCACCCTGCCAGAGAAGTTTCAAGTAAACATCATCCTGGCCAAGCTACCGCCATCATGGCGCGACTTCGTGACAGCACGACGACATATGAAGGAGCGCTTGACACTCAATGAGTTGTCAGCAGCTATAAATGTCGAAGAACGTGCTAGGGCCGGTGACGGTACAGGGAAGGCTCAAGTCCATGCTCATCAAGTTCAAGTTAAGAATGCTGGAGGCCCTGGGAAACCCAAGTTCAAGAATCAACCCCAAGTCAAGCTACAGCCTAAGAAAATGAAGAAGAAGGAGGAGGACATCGTCTGCTTTGTTTGCGGCGAGGCTGGCCATAAGGCCAATCATTGCCGCAATCGGAAGGGCAGGGGTCCATCCCCGGGTCAGCACAAGAGCCGAAAGGCTGAGGTTAATGTCGCGCTGGCTAGCACCAGCTCTGAAGAGTACGTATCAATGCAAAGAGAAATTTCGATATTTGACACTGAATACGTGCGCCTCTCAACTTTTAACCCCCAATTCGCACGCCTTTGGAAATTTATCCCTGTCACTGCGAATTCTTTTGATTCAAGGGATTCTCCTCATTTTCTCTCCTTTTATATTTTGACACTTGTCACTGCGAAAATGAAGAGAATTCCTTGAATCAGAAGAATTCGCAGTGACAGGATTAAATTTTCAAAGATGTGCGAATTAAGGGTTAAAAGTTGAGAGGCGCACGTATTCAGCGTCAAATATCAAAATTTCTCAATGCAAATCTTATGACGACCTAAAACTGCAATTATACGATCTCATAAAGCGTACAAGTCTGCGATCGATTGATACCTGACTTAAGTCGAGGCACGGCGGACAGCGGGTTTGGAAGAGGCATCGGCGCCGGTGAGGACAGCCGGGGATGCGATGGCGCCGGCGCTGGCGACGACAGCCGACCGAGGTCGCGGGAATGCACAGCTGCACATTGGCGCTGGCGAGCCAAGGAGACATCGATGAAATAGAATCTGAAATTTCCTCATCTACTGTTCTTCTTCCTCCTCTTACCTCTTCTCTGATTTCTCCCCAAACTTGCCCCTGTCCCAGTCCAAATTTGCTGTCCTCCTCTCGATTCGTTGTGCCTCGTCACCGGCAACCTCACCGCCGGCGACGGGACATAACAGTGTGGCTGCGTGCCGTGCGGTGGGAGGGAGGGGGAGAGGCGGCGCGCCACGCCAACGTGGAGGAGGGAGGGAGGGAGGGACGGAGAGAGGCGACGCGACAGTGGGACGCGGGCGGCGAGCCGGCGACGGCAAGAAGTGAAAATTGCAACTTTGTCCTGTGTTAGTGAGCTACTGGGCTAGGCAGCCCCTTACGGCCTAGGGCATGCTATGTCGGCTTCTTTGGACTTGTTTGGTCTTCGTCGCGCGTAACTGGGAGGCATGCTAGTTGGGCTGCAAGCTTTTAGTGTTGTGATTGAGTGGGCCTTGTACAGTTCGCGAAATATCACATGAAATGCGAATTCCGTGTAAATTTAACTTTTCACCTACGCCAATGGCACTGAATTTAAATGTAAAATGGGCAAGAAATCAAAATATATCCAATATCGAATTTGTTTTGTCGAGCCATTGTGCAGAACACGTCAGATCGAACGGATTTCAAATCAGATGTTCGGTTTGAGAGATTATATTATAAGTCGAGTTCTTTTTGACTTATGACTTATGCCTTAGTTTATAATTTTTTCAAATAAATAAATAAGATGATTTCTCTACTGTAATTTTGAAGTAGTTTACCAGGATAGTCTTTTTAAAACATCTTATCTGTTTATCGATATTTGATTCATTTACACAGACGATCATGATAAGATAAAAAAAATCAATAACCGCAGTCATAAACCATAGTTAAAAACAACCCATTTGGAGCTCACACTAAGGGCATTCCCAATAGTGAGGCTACATAACAATATCTATATATTGCCACTTCATATAGACATCAAGTTAGACATTATCCTTCTAATGCACAATATCTATCATTAATTAATATTGTAATTTAATATTTATTTCCAATTCTCTTCCCAATGTACCGTTTAATACAGTGGCACACTTTTCTAATGTAGTAGACATTATTTTTCTCCAATAGATATCTTAGGTAATGTCTTCGTGTTAGATTGTGTGCTCAAGCAGTGTCTCAAGCAGTGTCTTGCATGAGACACTGCTTCTCTCTTTTTCTTCATTAATTTTTCATTCATATTAGTATTAATTCTATATGGCATACTAATTAATACTATAAACACTATTTACATAGGATTGTTAGGAGTGCCCTAAATGATCCATGTGCCACATCAGCAACTTTTCCCACCATACCCTGCATCCTCCGTGGTGTAAAGAGAGGAAATACTCGGTTCACGCAGTCTTGTAGCTTACGGGTAGGCCTTTCGTCGGTGAACCCCACATGCAGCCTCCTCACTCTCCGAATTTTGGACACTGTTGGACCCCTGTGCAATCGAAATTCCGTTTTTGGCCCCCTAACCAAAAAAATTCCAATTTTAGACCCCTCCCGACTGCGCGTCTACCGTTTGCCACCACGTCGCCCTGGTCGTGCGGTGTGGTACCACACGACCGAACTGTTCACGGGTCGTGCGGTACCACACCGCACGACCCGCCTGCCCACCGCGCCGAGCGCACGTCCCTGTCTCCGACCGCACGAGCTCCCCCTCCGTCCGCGCGACTGCTCTGCCCGACCGCACGACCCGAGCCCCGAGCGCACGTTCGCTTTTTTGACCGCAGGACTGCCCCTCCGACCGCGCGAGCGCACTACCGACCGCGAGAATCTCTCCTCCGACCGCACGTCTCTTTGATGTCTCATCCATCAGCCGAAAGCATCGCGCGTTGGCATTTTTTGATGGCGGTGGCACACGCGTCTGCAGCCCGGTTGCATGGCCCCTCATTTGCATCTGGCTGTGAAGAACGAGCGAGCGTGTTTAAATGGCTGGAACAACAGATGCATACGATACAGGAACCTCATTTGCATCTTGAGTGAAGACCGAGCGAGCGCGAGGAAGGCAGTGAAGGAAAGTGAGGAGCGAAAGCCGGAAGAGTTGAGTTGTTTTCGTTTGGAATCAGCGGATTTGGCAAGTACAAAAGTTGTAGATCGTCTCGTAAGCATCAAGAAGAGGTAAGTTTTGTGCCCGTGCAACTATCATTTTATGTATGTCATTAGACTTTAATTAAGCAAACCATCTTGTGTTACTGTTATTTTATGTCAATCTTTTATACTCTATGTATGTATAGCAAATCTTGCATATGTTAGGCATGATGTATTGTAGTGTATGTACTGTTTCCTTTTTTGTGAACATACGTACTGTAAAGTAGTTTCAGTTAGGTGGAAAATATGAAGTTGTAGTGTGTAGACGTTGAGAAAATACATATTTATGTTAGAGCAATTGTAGGTGATAACAATAGTACCAGGATTGGAAGCATATGATTAGTACGCTTAGGGAAGAACTTCATACAGTGCGGTCGGTGGTACAAATAAATTAGAAATAAATTTGGTAGATTAGAATTAAAATATAATAACAGTCATAGAAAGTTATAGTAGAGCTACATAAAGACTATATTAAGTAAAAGTTAGAAAAGATTGTAGTGTAAATAATGTGTAGGTGTTGAAAAAGTAAATATTTATGTTGGAGCATTTGTAGGTGCTAAATTTATAGTAGTTAGATTAGAGACAATTTGTATAATTAGTATGCTTAGTGAATGACCGTAGTATGAAGGTCATTTGATGGAAATAAACATGATATGAATATTTAATTTGATGTATGTTACAATTTGAAAGTAAAATAGTTACAAATAAATCGTAGTTACATGGTACGATTGTTACATGCTGTGTACTAAAATGGTTGATTATGCACTTATGGTAGGTATGCAATGGCTGACATTCAACAAATATTCGTGTTTTATGGGAGTGGTCTCGTATATGATGGGCCGTATGGGGCGGACCTGTCAAATTGCGAGCGGACCGTGATCCGGGCACCCGATCTGAGCGCCATGAGCTTGTCTGAGCTACGGAGGTGTGTCCGCAAGGAAGAAGTTACGGATCGAGGTAGTCTATGCCTCAATGGTGGGTGATGGAAGGGAGAGCATATGGCAACTTCTGAAGGTGACCAATGACGCCTCATGGGCGAACTACATGGAGGTCGTGTGCAACCCTGATGTTGCGATATATGATAGGCCAATGGTGTATGTCGAGTTCGTGGAGAGGGCAGAATCATCAGCCATGGTTGGTTCAGATGCCGCTGGTGGAGATGTAGTTCCTGGGTTCATCTCTGGCGGTCATGAAGACGCTTTTGCGGGAGAACATGTGGGCGAGGAAGTGGGTGATGAAGACGACAGGAGGCGTGCGCAGAATTTCCAGCCCAACGAAGGTGTGGACGAGAGGTGGTGGGCCGCCCGTATTGACTGTCATGAGTATCTTGGGGACCAGGTGGAAGAAGAGGGCAGCGAGGAGGATGAGGAGGTGGAAACAGGCAGTTCTGGAGAGGACGAGGATGGCGAATGTGCAACTGGAGGGGTGGTAGGTCGTGTTGTGACCACGGACGGTGCGTACGTGTCGTCCAGACTGGATGACAACGCAGCAGCAGCCCTAATTCTGCCACAGGTGGAGGAGGGAGAATGGGGGTTCAGCGAGGGCGCACTCTTTTTGGGGCAGTGCTTCCGTAATAAGAGTGTTGTCCAGCAGGCTATTGCTAGACATGCCGTCAACATAAGCCAGACGTATCGGGTCCACAAGTCAAAGCCGGACACGTACGTCGTGAAGTGTGTCGACGGGTCCTGTGGTGGCAAAGTTCATGCACAACGGTACAAGGGAGTTGACACGGAGTTCCGGATAACGGTGCTGCACGATCACAGTTGCGAGCTTGCGGGGCCAGTACATAGACACCGCAACATGACATCATCGTATGTTGCGGAGCTGGTCATGCACCTCATCCAGGCGGATGTGTCAATTACCCCGAAGGTTCTAATGGCAGAAGTAGCGAATATGGTGGGCTTCGAAGTGAGCTACAAGAAGGTATGGCGGGCAAAGCGAAAGGTGCTGCACCGTATGTATGGGACGTACGAGAAGGCGTATGACCTGGTCCCAAGAATGCTGCAGCAAATTGCACAATCAAACCCAGGCACGTACATAAACGGCAGGAGAGGGTTCATCCTACGGAGGGCCCGAATTGTTTCATTCTCAACAGAGTATTCTGGGCCTTCCATCAAGCGATACAAGGGTTCAAGTGGTGCCGTCTAGTGCTAACCATAGATGGGACGTTCCTATCCGGCAAGTACAAGGGTACTATCCTTACCGCAGTTGCAGCCGATGCAAATGACCAGTTACTCCCAGTGGCATTTGCAATTGTGGAGAACGAGAATACAGATAGCTGGCTTTGGTTCCTTTGCAATTTGAAGTATGTCGTAGTGCAAGAACGCCCTGAAGTGTGCCTTATCTCCGACCGCAATGCAGGCTTGCAGTCTGCGTTGCGAACGTTGCAGAATGGGACGCAGCTCCCCTTTCAGTGGAATGATGTGAAGAACCGCTGGTACATGAGGCATATTGCAGCGAACTTCCACAGAAGGTTCTGTAGCAAGGACCTAATGAAAATGTTCAAGAAGCTATGCATGCAGAACCAGAAGCGGAAGTTCGACACCTTGTGGAGGCAGCTCGATCAGGAGGCTACCAAGCATGTGCATACAGAAGCAGGGGCCGTGGAGGGGGGCTCCACAAGAGTCGGGGTATTCACACAATGGGTTCAGTCCAATGCACCTGACTTGGAAATGTGGTCTTTGTTGCACGACACCGGTGGGGCAAGGTATGGGATCATGACAACCAACATGTCCGAGGTTTACAATGGTGTCTTGAAGGGCGTCAGATCCCTGCCGATCACGGCAATCGTGGCCGAGACTTGGAACCGTACCGTCGGGTACTTTGTGAATAGAGCCATGATGGCGCAGAAGCACCTTGACGAAAATAAGCAATACTCTGAGGTCATGCAGGCCTTTATGGATAGGAAGATGGAGAAGGGTCGATCCCACATTGCTCAGCCCATTGATGGCTTAAGGAGGAAGTTTGAGGTCCGCCTAAGGCAGAAGTATGTCATGGGTCACATTAGAGGGGAGCGCAAACAGGTATGCACGATTAGTGATGAAGCATCTTGCACCTGCAACAAGCCCCAGCTTCTGCACAAGCCATGCTCCCATGTGTACGCAGCCTGCGCTGTATGGAACTAGGCGTCGACATAGTACATCTCCAAGTACTACGACATGCAGCACTTGTATGCAACCTGGAGTGCAGAGTTCCATTCCTACGGGGTACATGCACTACAGGGAATTATGGCCAGGGGAGATAAAGTGGGTGCCCAACGATGCACTGAAGAATGTCGGTCGTGGAAGACGATAAAGCCGTCACATCCGCAACGACATGGATGACAGCCAGCGAGGGGATCGTGTTCGGCGCCCGAAGTGTAGGCTATGCAAGACGATTGGCCACTCCCTCAGTCAGTGCCCAAACAGGCCGGCATCAAGCAACGCTCCGTAGTACCAACCACAGTGTTTTGTTGTACCCATTGTTGCTTCCATGTGTTATGTGAGTTGCGATGTACCATGCATTATTCAGGAGGTGTACGCTGCATTGTTGGCTCCATGTATGTATGTCGTGCATATTACCATGTTATGTATGTTTTCATACATTCCATATGTTTCCTTGTCGTGTGGGTCATATTCGTGTGCACATTTTATGTATGTTTTGGTACATTCCGTACGTTTCCCTGTCGTTACATTTGTTGTTAATTATGTTGTCATTTGTTGCACATTTTGTTATAAATTTAGACTCACTTGTTATCCTTCTTTGGCAGGACATGGCGTTCGAGTTGCTAGACCCCCGTTGGGATGAGCACCACCGATGCCATGCGTGGTTGTCGGGAGCCGCACGAGGGCCTCCTTGCTTCGTCCTTAGGGGCCCCCGAGAGACTGGCATCTCGACCAGCGGTACATCCCACTACTGCGGGACACCGGGCTGCTGCCCATTGCACGCATGTTGGATCTACCGCATGCGTTCCTGTATGATGCGCCACTGCTGTCCGCTCTCGTTGATCGATGGAGGCCGGAGACTCACACCTTCCACTTCCGGTGGGGGGAGATGACGGTTACTCTGCAGGACGTCACGATGCTTACAGGTCTACCCGTCCGTGGTGCTGCTGTAGTGCCACCCCCAAAGGCAGCAGATTGGAAGGTCCGTCTGGGTCACCGATTCGATCATCCGATCCCAGACAACGCAGCTGGTGTGCCACATGGATGGCTTCGTCGGTATATGACCTGTCCTGGACACGCACATGAGGAGGAGGTGCGGACAAACTTTGTTGCGTACCTGCTATATCTGTTTGGGTGGGTGTTGTTCCCTAGCACCACTGGAGACTTCGTGCAGCCTAGCTACATACATCTAGCGGAGTCCTTGGCGGATGGCTGGCCTGGTCAGGTGCCACAGTATAGCTGGGGATCAACAGTTCTTAGCGCCACATATCGAGGCTTGTGTGACACCTCGCAGCGTAGCGCGGCCAGCGAGCCGGTCCTAGCCGCCTGCTACCTTCTCCTTCAGTTGTGGTCGTGGGAACACTTCCCCGTTGGCAGGCCTTCCTTTGGTCGTGTTGTGCACCCTTATGACCTCAGCCCGCAATTGTACGGCCTCGGTGGTGGCGATGACCCCGTTGATGCGCCCACAATGGGTACACGCTGGACACATGGTCAGTTGAGGTGGGCCAGGGACAGACCGAGACGTGCGTACACGAATTTCCACAACAGGTTTGAGCTTCTGCGAGAGGCCGACATAGTCTGGTGGCCATGGTCTGCACGGTTCATTATGAACACGGCCCCCCGCGGGTTGTTATCTCAGTGCGGGCAGGATCACAAGTACTGGATGACGACCTGCCACTTGATGTTCTCGCACTGCGCCGAGCCATACAGCCCACACCGAGTCATGAGACAGTTCGGGCTGTACCAGCATGTCCCCCCATGCCAGGACGCCCTCTTGCGGACATCACCCACCGGTATGTCATTACACCCTAAATTTAATTAATGCATTAGTCTGTGCCCCTACTAATTGTGTAATGTCTCAATGAACTTGCAGGCAATCGAGGAGAGGGCGAGCGACAGAAGACTGGAGAGCCACACAGCGGATGTGGACAGGCATGTGGCGTGACCATGCAGATACGATGGTTGTGGACGAGACACGGCCGGACAACCCCGCGACGTATAGGACATACCTTGAGTGGTACGCTCCACGCACCCGCATTAGGCTTACTGGGGAGCCGCCACATCCTCCACTTCAGGCTGTTCACGAGGCCGCTATACAGGAAGGTCCAGACCGTCATCTAGCGGCACGGCACGACCAGGCGGTACGAGATTAATATGTCATTAAACAGTGCAGGATTACGTTTTAACTGACTGTTTGTTTCACTGCAGTTGGACCGCCTGCATCGTATCGAGGACGAGGCTGCTGAGTCTATACGCCGTAGGAAGTCAAATATGGCTGAGCGGTGGGTCAGTTCGATGCGCAGCATCTACGATGACGCAAGGGCTGCGATACGGAGCTTGAGTTGTGGTCGCCACCGAGATGACGTTGTTGCTACACGCGGTGGCGGACGTGGCCAGGGACCACCACCCCCTCTGCGCCGTCGTCAGCACCACCATCAGCACGGCCATCGTCGTCGCATCCATCCCACTCCGAGAGTCGGCCCAGCTACGCTCGCTCGGCCTCCACGCGCTTCGGACCGGCGGTTGGACAATTGCCAACTATTTGTTCATCCACTCATTTACCATTTATGTCTAACCACATGTTCGTCTTGCAGCAATTGCGACAAGATAGCACGTTGCTACGGGCATCATCATCACGGAGGGCGACGGAGGAACGACCGCGCTCTCCAGGCCGACGGGGGCCCACTCCAGAGAGCGACCCTGACTCGCCGGACCAACCAGAGGGGGCGATGCCCTCGTTCACCCCTACCGTGCAGTCTAACCTAGATGACCGAGACAGGTGGTTTGGGCAGACGTATCAAGGCTTAACATCGCAGGAGTACATGCGTGACTACCCGTCGACATCGTCATTTCGACAGCCACATACCCCGGTATGCACTAACGTACTAAGCTAAACATGTCTATTTCAAAGCCATCTAATTGCATTGGCAAAAAAATGCAGGTTTACTCGGAGCAACAAGGCCATGACATTCACGGTGGGTCATCCGCTTTTCAGAGTACCCAGGTAAATGCCTTGTAATTTTACTACTCATTATGAATATTTTTTGTACTTTCCATTGCCTAATTCAGCTGTACCATCTAAGCAGGACGTAGACCCCTCCTCCGAATGGCTGAGCTCTATTTATGGCCAGCCGTCGCAACCCTCCACAGAGTTGTACCCACCACCGCATCGGGCGCAGCCCTCGCACTACGATCTTCGCGATGCACCGCGCTCCCCTAGTAGGTTCACCTTCTCAGAGGATCATATACGCCGTCCGAGGCGGTGACGAGGAGATGATGAATGACTTTTTGTATTTGTGCTATTGTGACATCGCATGGTTTGCTGTGTTTCGCATGGCTTATAAAATTATTTGTTCTACAATAATTTCTTTGATTTACTAGGGCATACAACCAACTGAGAGATGACAACACGGGGCAGCGGGAGAAGACACGATAACAACAAACACAAGAAACACAAGAAAGAAAATAGCTTGATGACAACGTAGCATAAAACATTACCAACATACACGAGGAGAACCTCCAGCTCTGCAACTTGAGGATAACAATAAACACAAGAAAGAAAATAGCACACAACATTAAATTTATCTTCCATTCCAGTCTGTCGAAACGATGCCGCATCCCGACGGGGTCGCAACCCCCCACGACAACTCTCTCCTGGCGAACAATGTCTGTCCTAGTGCCCATTTCATCCTCCCACACCTAGAATCGGCAACCACCGGGGGCTTCCTGCGATTCAATGAGAAGAATATTTTTAAACATGCCACCACGATTTGAATGAACCCGAAACAATCTTACTCACCGAGTGATAGGGGCACTTGTAGTAGTGCCGCCCAGGATTTGCAGCCGTCTGTGAGGTCTTACGTCTAACAACCGTGTTGCATTTTGGGCAAATCACCGTGGGTGCCGATGAAGAGGTGCTCAGGTGACTCATTGCCTAGTCCGGGGGAGTGTGCACGAAAGAAAACTACACAGATTGGGAACAACTAATTCACAAGGTGAGTGATAACAAGGCAAGGGACTAGGTGAGGAATGGTCCCTTTTATAGGCTGTGTGGGGGGCAGCCTCACGCACAAAGACCACAGAATAAGAAGGCATCAGGCAATGACAACACGAACAAGCACATACATTGCACGTACACAAAATATTGAAAGAGAACACAAGTCAGCACAACAACGAAGACAAGAAAGCGTGCGTACTACTAAAAGCTTTGCTCAGTGACATGACAAAAGAGGACAGTTTTGCCCAGTGACATGATAAAATGGGGCAGCTTTGCTCAGTGACATGACAAAAGAGGACAATTTGCGCAGGGACATGATAATACAGGCCAGCTTTGCTCAGTGAGGTGACAAAAGATGCCAGCTTTGCGCAGTGACATGACAAAACCGGCAGCCTTGCGCAATGACATGACAAAACCGGCCAGCTTTGCTCAGTGAGATGACAAAAGATGACAGCTTTGCGTAGTGACAAGACAAAACCGGCCAGCTTTGCCCAGTGACAAGACAAAATCGGCCAGCTTTGCCCAGTGACATGATAAAACGGGGTAGCTTTGCTCAGTGACATGACAAAACCGGGCAGCCTTGCGCGGTGACATGACAAAACCGGGCAGCTTTGCTCAGTGAGATGACAAAAGATGCCAGCTTTGCGTAGTGACAAGACAAAACCGGCCAGCTTTGCCCAGTGACAAGACAAAATCGGCCAGCTTTGCCCAGTGACATGATAAAACGGGGTAGCTTTGCTCAGTGACATGACAAAACCGGGCAGCCTTGCGCGGTGACATGACAAAACCGGGCAGCTTTGCTCAGTGAGATGACAAAAGATGCCAGCTTTGCGTAGTGACAAGACAAAACCGACCAACTTTGCCCAGTGACGAGACAAAATCGGGCAGCTTTGCCCAGTTATGATTACTGGCCTCTGAGAAGGCAATGTTGTAGCACTTATTTCGTGGAACGTACTGTTTCTTGCAAACGATTGAAAATGCTACGTTGTACCAAATACATTGAATGGTCCAAGCTCTGAATTTATTACGAGACTACAGGCTCAAAAGCCTTCATAGGGACATTTATTGCTACACTGGAATCCTTACTATGCTCAAAAGATTCCCATGTCGTCCTCTCCATGAACTATGCCCACTGCACCAGATAACCTGCCTACATAAAGGCCTCCTATGTCTTCCATACCACATCTCCTCCTCAAGCCATCACAATACTACTACACAACAATGTCTTCCTGGAGGTCCGACCCATTTGTAGTGCCGGAGTGGCATGAGCGCCCGAAGTGCCATTGCGGCTTTAGGACGATGTTGTGCGTTTGGATGGATCGAGTACAACGAGCCAACTACGGCCGTAGGTTCTTCAAGTATCCAGACCTGGATGACGACTTCATGGTAACGACGACAACTAAATCCTTTGTTTCTCGTTATCGTTTTTCAACTTGATCCATGACATCTACCACGCCACACATAGCCTTGCGAGTTCATCGAATGGGTGGATCGGGTGCCGCCGGCATGGCCACGGAACCAGCCAATGGAGGTGGAAAACAAAGGACAATACTTTGTCAAGATGACTCAGGCTCGCGAGGTGGAATGACATATGCGGCTTGAGCAAGAGTGCCACGTGCGGGTGGACCAAATCCATCTGAAGGGCAAGGAGGATGAGCTGCAAAGGAGGCGGGAGCAGTTAAGTCTGCGTGAAGCAGCCATCAAGCGTCAGGAGGAAGAGCTTCAATCTCGTGAGGCAGCTCTCAAGACCAAGAGTGACAGGAAGAAGGATGCAGCGGAGCCATCTTCAGGGCGCGAGAAAAAGGGAAAACAACTACGCTACACCCAGTAGACAAAATGTAATAGACCCAGCAAGTTATATTCCCTAAGTCATGTTAGGACTAGTGGTGGAGTTCTGAACATTAGAAGTACAGAGTTCTGATCATATTTTTCCTAGCTTACAACTACAAAACTGACAAGACCTACAAAAATCACGGGGATTGCAAACCCTAAAAACATACCAAACCCTAAAAGTCACTTACCACTTTATATATCGATCGTTCTACGCTCAATCGTTCCTAAAAAAAATTACCAAAATTTTTATGCATCTACAACATATAATCAACATAAACTTGTTTTACAATTTTATTAGATTTTTTTCTGATTCACAACTACAAAATTAACAAAACATGTAATCATTACGGTTCCTGCACTCATTCCCACGTGTTCAATATCACTTTCCTTCCTTTCGTCCATTTGTTCATATCACATTTGTGCTCAAAAAATTTTTCATTAAATTGTTTCCAATAAAACAACATACCATGATCGAAATTTGTTATTGTCAGTTCAACACATTTTTCACGGTCAGCAATATATGAAAATCACAAATACACTAATCGTTACTTCACACAAATTTCGTTCGTACTCTACCAAACAATATTTTTAATTTTCAAAATTGCACAAAAAATTACACAAGCAGTACAGTGGACTCCACTTCAAATTCATATTTTTCACACATCATTTCATATATACACATAAATTTTTTTTATAAATAATAACTTTACATATTCATAAATATATATACACCTAAATTAAAACAGTAAACCCTATAATTAAAACAGATGTTTCGGGCGGGAGACACGCGCTCGGGACAGGGACAGACGCGCGGTCGGGCGGGAGACGCGCGCTCGGGCGACGGGTCGTGCGGTCGGGCGGGAGACGCGCGCTCGGGAGGGGTCCAAAATCATGTCGGGAGACGACCGTGAACAGTGCGGTCGTGCGGTACCAGACCGCACGACCGGGACACGTGGCGGCAAACGGTAGACGCACGGTCGGGAGGGGTCCAAAATTGGAATTTTTTTGGTTAGGGAGCCAAAACGAAATTTCGATTGCACAGGGGTCTAACAGTGTCCAAAATTCTCACTCTCCCAGGTGTAACTGAAAAACATGTGACAGGGAGCTAATGACCTTGGCCAGCTGGAGCACTACACAAACTACAATAGTAGCCAGAGACGTGGGCAGGAGGAGGCGAGGGCACCGTACTTCTACAAACGTGATTTTTTTGGCTTTTGTTTTTATGTTTTATTTTTGTTATAGTAACTAATTTTTAAATTATATATTTTTAAGTTGGATTCTACCAATTAATTATAGTAGATACCATACCGAATTTAGTTATACCGATCAAAATTGTATGGAACTATTTCCCTCTACGTAATGTTTCTCACGAACAACTAGAATTCAAAAGTCAAAAGCCACGACCACAGTCTCAAAGGACTCATTTTAGGGCATGTTCTTTTCCTCAAAAGCTGGCGGCTTTTGGCTTTTGCTACAGTACCTAACTTTCAAACGAAGTATTTTCTCAAGACGGGGTCTACAAAGTTAAACGATCTACATGTTAAAAGCCCAACATCAGTACCAGCCAAAATCGCAAGTGAGTATCTATCTCTCTATAATCTGTACCGTAAACAGCCAAAATTCAAAATTTTCAACCAAAAACCATAAACCGCAGCCGAAAAGAACAGGCCCTTATATACAGATAGATTACCAAACATAGGGAGGTATGTGGCTGAAATCACTATTTCGGCAAGCGTTTGTCTTTTACGTATCTCACCAATGACATACAATATACCCTCCTGTACATCCCGTAAATTATTTGGAACTTTTAGAAACTTCCTAGTTAGGTGAAAATGAAATTTGTGCCAAATTTGTATTTTTCACAAACACGCCACATATAAAGTTATCCTTACTCCCTCCAATCAATCAAGAAAGAAGTCATTTACGAGATTACTACTTAGACCACTAAAATTATCATCATACTTTTGAAAAGAAAATATAAGTGTAATATTATAAATGTATTTTCATAAAAAAAGTCATAGCATTTTCGTGTATTCAAACTACATATTAAAGATAATGCCTCTGATCAAAATTAATATGGTTTGGCTATACGTATTCTCAGGGGCGGATTTGGGCCCATGGCAACATGGGCTCCAGCCCGGGGCATGCAAAAAAATGCTATGTATAGCCCAGGTATATATAGCTCAGCCCGGGGTAATATAATTAGTATTCAGCCCAGTAGCCCGTCACTCCCTCAGTCCATTGCTGTCTGCTGCTCTGCCTGTCTCCGCGCCCAAGGCCCATCAAGCGCTCGGCCGCTCGGGCTCAGCCCATCCTCACGCGCTCGGCCATCCCAGGCGCGGAGACGCCCTCGCGGCCCCGTTCCCCCGATTGCTCAGCTGCCAGAAATCTCCCCAGTCCCCCCGATTCCCCCGATTGCTTAGCCACTCAGGCAAACCCTAACCCCCGAAATCTCGCCTCGCCAGCTCGCCGACGCCGCCGCTCGTCGCCTCGTCCCGGCGCCGCACTCTTCCCGGCCCGCCCCTCCTCCCGGCGCCGCGCATCTTCGGATCTTCCTGGCCCGCCCCGCCTCCCGGCGCCGCCCCTCTTCCGGCTCCTCTACGGCTGCGGATCTTCTCGGCCTCAGCCTGCCCCGCCTCCCGGCGCCGGTGCGCCGCCCCTCTTCGCGGCTCGCCCCGCCTCCCGGCGCCGGTGCGCCGCCCCTCTTCGCGGCTCGCCCCGCCTCCCGGCGCCGGTGCGCCGCCCCTCTTCGGAGCTTCCCGGCGCCGCCCCACCTCCCGTTGCCACCCGCCCGCCCGGTAAGTCTGTAAAAAACTTAATGGAAATCACAAATGGAAATTGTCATGAACTCATGATGTAAGATTTCCAATTTTTTGCTTGGTGAATCACTGAATCTGTGAATGGTGACTGTGACTTACTGACTGTTAATAGAAATATCGAATGACTGGAAGTCTGGAAGAAGCCGTTAGCCATGGATTTGGATTTGTCCAGTGACTGAATTTGTCCAGTGGATTTGGTTGTGTAATGTGTATGAAGAAGCCGTGAATTTGGTTGTGTAATAGTGTTGGCCGATTTGGCCCATGTAAGTATTATGTTTAATGTTTATGTATATACTCTTCTATTACCATTTACCAATGAATCATGAATGTACTAGCTCTTTTGCTCAATTCACAAATTTATCATGGACATTAAACTGACTGATTTTTGTACTCTTCTATTACCAATGAATGTACTAGGAGTTATTAGTCAATACAAAATGAAGCGGGCGAAGACGTTGTCATCTTATTTTTCAACAGAAGCACAATCCCACGAAACACCAGAAACAGGAGCTAGTAACACGCATCAAATTAATCCTCGTGTTGTACTTAGTCCGGATGACATTGTTGCTGATCCTGGGCTTTGGAAACCAATTGAGGATTTGGATGTGGATATCAGAGATGCTGCTAGAAGAGAGTATTTGCAAATAGGTCCATGCCAACCAATTGGTTATAAATTTCCACATAAAGAATATGGGAAACAGAGGAGGAGCTTTCAACAATCATGGTTCGTAAGGTATAATTGGTTGGAATATAGTGTTGCTAAAGATGCAGCATTTTGTTTTTATTGTTTCCTCTTTAAGCAGCCTAGAGCTGAGAATTATGGTATTGAATCATTCACAAGGGTAGGGTTTGCTAATTGGAAGAATGCAACTAAATGTTTTGATGAACATGTTGGTAAAGTCAATAGTTATCACAACAAAGCAAGAAAGCATTGCGAGGATTTCAAAAATCAAAGACAGGGTGTAGATTATGTGATGGCCGTTGCCACGAAGAAAGATGAGGAAGAATATAGATCACGTCTTACTATTATGTTAGGTGTTGCAAGATTTCTTTTATTACAAGCTCTTGCTTTTCGTGGACATGATGAGTCCCCTAGCTCAAACAATAGAGGGAACTTTCTAGAAATAGTGAAATGGTATAAAGAGAAGGATAAGAATGTTGCAAAATTGCTTGACAACGCTCCTGCTAACCATTTATTGACTTCACCACAAATACAAAAACAGTTGTGCAAAGCTTGTGCAGAGGAGACCACTAAAGTCATTATTGATGATATTGGGGATAGACAGTTTGCCATATTTGTTGACGAGGCCCGCGATGCATCTATCAAAGAGCAAATGGCTGTGGTTTTGAGGTTAGTTTGTTAGTATCTTTATCTTAGTTAGTCTAATTTATATTAACTATGCTTTCTTACCTTATGCAGGTATGTCAATAAAAAAGGCCAAGTGATAGAGCGGTTTCTCGGGGTTGAGCATGTTTCTGACACGACATCATCTTCGTTAAAGACAACATTGGATGGTATGTTACAGCTTCATGGTTTATCAATCTCTAGATTGCGAGGGCAAGGATATGATGGAGCCTCAAACATGAGAGGACAATTTCATGGTTTGCAAAGACGCATATTGGATGAAAATCCGTATGCGTTTTACGTCCATTGTTTTGCTCACCAGTTGCAGTTAGTGGTTGTTTCTGTTGCCAAGTGTTGTTCTTAAGTTTTAGATTTCTTTAATTACACCACCATGATTGTCAACACTGTAAATGCTTCTTGCATAAGAAGAGATCAGTTGGCCCAAGATCACCATGATAAAATTGTGAACAAATTAGAGTCTGGTGAAATTTTTCAAGGAAGAGGAAAAAACCAACAAACTAATCTTGCAAGGGCCGGCGATACTCGTTGGGGCTCACATCATAAAACCTTGTGCCGTTTTCTTCTCATGTGGGATTCAGTACTAGAGGTATTAGAGAATTGGAGTGATGATGCTACTAGTACAACACAGAAAACCACAGCTTCCGGTTTATTGGAAAAAATGGAGAGCTTTGAATTTGTACTTATATTGCATCTTATGATCAGACTCTTGGGCAAGACTAATGATCTATCACAATGCTTGCAAAAGAAAGATCAAAACATTGTTCGTGCAGTAGGGCTCATTAAGACCACATTGAAGAAAATTGAGGTAATAAGAAATGATGGTTGGGATGAGCTTTTTGCAGAGACAAATGCCTTTTGCCTCCAACATAAGATCATTGTGCCAAATATGAATGATACAATGCCAGTTAGGGGCCGATCAAGAGGTCGTGGGGGCCAAATGGTAACTTACTATGACCATTTTTATCGTGATATATTTATTGTGGTGCATGACCAAATTATTGTTGAGATGAATAATCGCTTTACTGAAAGATCGACCCAGTTATTGATGTGCATTGCTTGTCTTGATCCAAAGAATTCTTTTGCCAACTTTGATGAAGACAAATTAATTGAACTTGCAAGGATGTATGGTGATGACTTCACTGAATATGATTGTCTAGTTCTTAAGGATCAGCTTGGTTCATTTATTAGTGATGTGAGAGGTGATCTACATTTTGCAAATTGTACTGACTTAGGAAATCTTGCTGTGAAGATGGTTCAGACTGATAGACACACAGTATTTCCATTGGTATATCATCTCATTGAATTGGCTTTGATTTTACCGGTGGCAACAGCAA
The DNA here is from genome assembly GCA_017311315.1 of Dendrocalamus latiflorus. Lineage (NCBI taxonomy): Eukaryota > Viridiplantae > Streptophyta > Magnoliopsida > Poales > Poaceae > Dendrocalamus > Dendrocalamus latiflorus. The sequence continues at coordinate 14,061,369 of CM029641.1, forward strand.
CTGTAGAAAGAGCCTTTTCAGCTATGAAGATTATTAAGACTGATTTACGGAATAAGATGAATGATGAGTGGATGAATCATACTATGGTATGCTATATTGAACGAGACATATTTGCAAACATTAATGATGATAAGATTTTAGAGCGTTTTCAAGGGATGAGGTCACGTAAGAAACAATTATCTCGTGCTAGTGGTAAGTTAGCTTCTTATAAATATAAACTTCGTGTTGTTCATATTTATTCATACACATGTTTGATTTACTCTCATATGTTTTCTTTACAGGTTCTGGTTCATGTCCAACTATCAATGAAGAAATGACAGGATAAGATAGAGAGCAATTCATCGTAATTTAGGTACTCAAATTGTATCTCTATTATGTTACATTTTTGTACTTTGAGATTATGCCATGTTCTTCGTATTATGCTTTATGTTTGCTTGTTTAGTATTGAACTCAAGTTTCATATCAGTAATATAATTAGCCAATTATGATATACTTTTGTTATATCGTGATATGGGTACAAATTGGCGTTAGTTTTAGGTGGTTAAAGTTCAACCCGGGGCGTAGCCAAATCCTGGTTCCGCCACTGCGTATTCTAGAGTGGCTTTTCTTTTGTCTCAAGGGATTACATAGTTTCATGTTATCTTACACATCTTACGATACACAAGACGTGAATCATCATCATCTTTTATCTGATCAAAGATGCCATGCGTATTGTGCTTTTGCTTGCTACGTCCGTGTGGCAGTAGAAACCATAATTTATTAAGTAAATTCAACAGAAGACATAGGTATATTAGCATAACTATGAAAAAAACTACATAATTAAAAACTTGTTTCAAGGAACTGCACATCTAGAGTTATTTTATTTCGCTGGCTACAAATTTAAGAACTCCAAGAAACATAGCCTACCCGACGGCCTTACATACACCTCATTACCCACTCTGGATCACTTGACATCTCAGTAGCATTCAAAGGCATAGGAAAACTACGACATTAGTTGTTGGGAACGTGGAAATCTAAAAACACAGGAATCCAACACTTGGGTAATAGAGTGCTAATTACGAGGGGCACATGTAGTGTATGTTTGCCTCAGATCCAACGCGTAGGAAAAAACACTTTGGTAAATGTTAATTTTCTTACGTTTTTCTTTTGGAATCGAATGCAAAGGAAATTTTCCTGCGTTTTTCCTTTGTTTCATTCCTACTTATCAAACGGTGCTACAGTAATCAAATGTATAGGAACTCAAATGCAACGTTTTCCCTTTTTCCCCCTTAGGAATCAGAGGCGGAGCTGGGCCTCGGGCCGCTCGGGCAATGGCCCGAGGCCCAGCTAAAAAACTCAGTGTAATGTATTATAGCGCTAAATAGTAAAGACCTTGATTTTTCTTTGCAGTAGGCTTTTGCAGTGGGCTGGACCCGAGGCCCAGACTCGGGCTGCCTACGCCCCTGTTAGGAATCAAAGAGGTCCCATATCTTGCAATCGTCATTGAATTTGGAAACCTTAGAATAAAAAGAAAGAAGCACCCGTGACATTCCAAATCTAAGAGTCTGTTTACATTGTTTTTAGCTTTAAGTTATGTAGTAACAACTTATAGAGAGAGATAATCATATGTGATTTTAAACGATGTAAATAAAATCACTATAGTGTGTATTTCAATTGACTAATAGACATCGCCTTAAAAAGGCACTCTATTTAAAAGGTAGATGCTATAAAAAATATTTATTATAGAAAAAATAATTTTTTAAAATAAATACGAATATATCCTAAATACTCCGTCTATTGAACATGAGGGAATCCCTGCCCAGTGCTTCGGTTCGTGTGGATCCTGGCTTCGACGCGCCTAACAAGTGTGAGCACGTCATCACCGCTCCTGCTCATCGACTGATGGGCCATCCTCTAGGTGCCCAGACTACGCGCGCTCACTCAGCTCTGCTGCTCTCCGCGTGAGCCCATGCTCTCTTTGGCCCATGTGTTTGCCATTCTCGGTTGGCCCATCCTCTTGCCCATACGATTTGGCTTCTGGATGAATCTGCTGTTGGGAGTGTTGGATGCATTTCATTGGTCACTTCCAGTGCTGGTGCGTGTTTGGTTTCATGCAGCGGACTGGGCCTCACTTCTTCGTGTTTGGCTCGGTCCGGTCGTGTCTCGGCTGTGCTACGTTTCACTGCGCTTCCGCTTTGTGCGCGCCTCGATCTACGCGCGGTGAAGCCTTCTGCTGGAGGTAATTTTGTTTGTACCCTCCGTTCCTCGTTTTCGATCTGCTTGCTTGCTATCCTTTGTGATTTGTTGGTCTCAATGGTGGGAGTTCCTTGGGTTGGATTGCTCCCTGTCTGTTCTCCATTGTCGATTTTGTTCCCGTTTGTAGCGCCACATGGTTGTTCTCCCTTCGGTTTCCATTGGTCCATTACCATTGTTTCCTTCCTGGTACCGTGGCTTGGGCCATGCTACCAGGAGGCTTAGAAGTGAGCCTCGCCTGTTACAGGTTTATCTGTGGTCCGATCGATGGGGGTTACCCTTGCGGGAATGCTCGTAGATTATGGTCCATTTCTTTCTTGTTTCAGTGCATTGTATATGCCCATGGTTACAGCTCTGTATTCGCTATGAATGCGCTTCGTGTGCTTCACTAAAATCATGTTGTGTCCAGTTCGTGCTCACAATTTTTGCTATTTCCTTTTCTGCCCAAAACGGTCTCCAGATAGTCTGCTAGATTGTGCTGTCAAACATTCGTGCCTTACCTATGGCCTTAAGGTTTCCATTCCGCTTCGGTCTATCTTGCTTTCCTTCATATAGCAATTTGGTTACCCATCATTGGGGTAATTATTTCTTTTACAAGGTTTCTTATTTATGTTTCTCAGTTTTATTACCAAGCCCGTATGTACTATCTTCCTTAGTTTCCCATGGGGTTTTCCCTACTTTCGTATGTTTGTTAATTGTTGCTCTACTAGATGCAACTTGCGCTGATACACTATGGGGCTATTTGGTTGCCTGCATCGGGGTGGCTCGCACCAGCGCATGCAGGGAGATGGTGTTTGGTTGCCTGCATCGGGGTGAGAGCCTGCACGAGCGGATGCAAAAAATCAACTGGAGCCAGGCTGAGGAGAAACGCGGCTGAGGACCTTCTCTACTCAGCCTGGCCACGCTCATGCAGCTGCATCAGCTCATGCAGGCAACCAAACAAGCCCTATACCATAAGAATCTTGGTTAAGCTACTAGTATACTTAAACCACAAACAACCAGAGGCAAACTCATGAAGCAGCGACACCCTTAGAGCAACTCCAGCAGGGCCCCTACTTGAGCCCTCAAAAGTAGGGGGCCCTCAAATCTCCCCCTCGAGCCCTCATTCCTGGGGGGTCTGGAGGGAGCCCCTACTTTTGAGGGCTTAAGTAGGGGCCCTGCTGGAGTGAGTTTTTTGCCCCTTGGCCCTCAAAAGTAGGATGAGGATGAGGGTGGGTCCTATGTGTCATCCCCTCTAAGAATGAATTTGAGGGTCCTGTTTTGAGGGCTCCTGCTGGAGTGTAGCCCAAAAATAGAGCCCTCAAAAGTAAGGAGAACCCTCAAATAAAAAGTAGGGGCCCTGTTTTAAGGGCTACTGCTGGAGTTGCTCTTACCAACGGTCAAACGCCACTTATGACGTACCTCTCTCTTACCCGCGGGCCCCACGAGCGAGCCCCTCCCCTTCCTTCCTCACTGGATTTTCCTCCCTGACGCTTCTTTCCTTTCCTTTCCCACGACGCCTCGTCAAGGATCCAGCCATGCTGCGTCGCAGCTTCTCGTCCACCGCCGCTCCTTAAGGATCCTTAAAGCGCAGCGTTGGTTCGAGTTACTTGACGTTGTTAGGCTCCACGATTTTACCGTTGGGCTCCTGATTTCGAATCCGAGCTGAGGCTTTCCTTTTCTTCCCCCATCACATCTGAATTTCGAGCTCTCTTATAGCCCACCAAAACCCTAGACGCCACCCCATCCATCCATTTAGAAGAGGTGGCGGAGCGCTGGAGATGCGTTGCGGCGGAGGCGGAATACTCAGGTGCGGCAGGGCGGCATTGCGGCCGGAAGCGCAACTGGAAGGCGCGGCGCGCGCTACATTTGTGGCTGGACGTGGAGACCGTGGGCGCGGTGCCGGGCTGCGGTGGAGGCGGGAACCGCGGAGACGATGCTGGCCTCCCTCGACGGCGAGTCCGGCTGCTTCCCTCTCGACATCGCGGATGCGGAGCCGCTGGCGCAGGGGTGCTGCACGGCGCCCTGAGACGGAGAGGTGGGCTCGGCGGCACGCCGAACTCGAGGCAGCGTGCGACGACGCTGGTTGCGGCGCCTCGTCTCCGGCGATAGCGATGCTTCCCCGGCGATGTCTCGGCGCCACCTCGTCTCCTTCCGCATTGCCCGTTTTTGACGATTCTTCTTTGTCTTAGTCGATGTTGGGAGGGTAAGATGCTGTTGTTTGGGTTGGGTTGTTTCCTCTCTGGTATGGTATGTTTGCCTGTTTCCTTTCTGGTATGGTTTATCGCTGGTTTGCTTCGATTCATTCATGTGCTCGTGCTTGCGCTGGCATCGTTTAATTCTGTTTAGTTTAGCGTTTGATTTTTGTCTCAGTTCGTCGTGGGTTTGTTGTGCCTGGGGCGAGGTGACAGTGACTGGGTTAGCTTCTGTTCGTTTTTATCGGTTCATCCACTCACGTGCGATTAGTAGCCGAATTTGTAGACTCGCATCCTGGATGGTGGATTGGGTTGTTTAGTTTGTTCTGAATAGCTTTTGTTGTGTCCGATTTGTTCCTTGCTTCTTGGGTGTTAGGACGAAACGAGCATGTGATAGTTTTGGTTCTTTTCCTTTCTGGGAGGAGTGTAACGCTGCTTATCTGGTTTGCTTTTGGTTTGGATATATCGTTCCGTACGAAAAGGTCTATGTATGGTGTGGAGACTTGACATGAGTGAGTGGTTAATTTTATTTGCTTCTAGTGTAATTGGCTTGGTGTGTGTGAATTGTTGTGTTTGCAATAATTGGCTTCTAGTAGTTGATTTAATTTGCATTTGGTTTGGAGAGATGATCTACCTGAATATTTCTGTACATGGTGAGAAGAGTGACGTGGGTGGTTAAATTTGATTTGCTTTCTAGTGTAATTGGCATTATGTGTGACATGTTCCTATCCCTTATGATGAGTAGTGCGACTAGACTTTTTTTTTAGTTTTGGTTTTGGAGGCTTTTGTGCTTAATACGAGTGGCTCGTTTGGTCTGAACTTGAATGTGCAAACTTATGTTGACTTGGTGAGGTAGCAAGATTTGATGAGTGCATTTGGTTTCCTTTTGGTATGGTTTTGGTTAAATCCGATGCTAGTCCGCTTCAATTTGTGTGTGTGCCTATGCTTACGCAGGGAGGAGGGTGGTGAGATCTAGTTGTTCTACTTGTTCTGTTTAGGCGTGTGTTGTGATGTGACATTTGTTTGTTTAAGTTCATCCATGCATGTGTTCTAGCTTACTGACGGAATTGGGAGGAGTGTGTTCTAAACCATGGATAAGTTGGTGGATTTGATTCCATTTGTCGTGTGCTTGTTCCTTAGGGCAAATTGTTATTGGAGTTGGTTTTACTCCTCATTTCATTTGAGTGGCGTTCTCCTCCTTGCAGCAAGCAATGTAATTAAAGCCGCTGGTTCATTTTCTTTTGGGTTGGATAACTTAATATGCTATAATAGTTCCACTTACAGTGAGGAGAGTGACGTGAGCAGTAAGCAGTTGATGTGATATGCTTTTAGTTAATTGGAGGTCTGTGATTTGTGGCTGAGATTACTTATGATAATTTGTGCGGCTTGATTTTGGGTTTGTGTTTTGGTTTGTTCTACCTATACTTTTGTGCTTAGAGCAGAGTGCAATTATAGGGCCAAATTTGATATGCCTTGGATTTGAACTACAGGGTTACTTGAAGTGATAGACTGATAGTAGTTAGGAAAACAATTTAAGTGGTGAGTTTGATTCTCCTTTAGATTTTCGGCTAGATTTGTCCAAGTACTTCAGCAAGGTTTATATTTTTAGAAGTGAGCTGGCGTCACTTCTAGCATTACTTAGTTGGTTTGGATGTGAATGGAATTTCTTGCTGCAAATGAATTGGTTGGTAGCGCATGCAATTCTATGCTTCTATGATTCATTTAGAGTGAGTGGTGAAGTATTGTGCGGAGTGCGCAAGTAGTTCTCAGTTTTTTTACTTGGTTTTATAGGTTTTGGTTTGACTTCTCTGTACTCTTCTGCCAATGATTTATCTTGTGAGGAGATAATAGTAGGAGTTAAACAACTTTATTAATTATTATTTTACACAACCTATAGTTCATTAGTTTTTTACTTGCTACTCGCAGTCATTAAGGTTCCATTACTTCGTTTTAGATGTCATTGCTTCTTATGAATCAGCTAATAATTAGTTTGCAGAGGTGACCTTATGAATCAACTCATTGTCAAAGTGCTTTGTTTCCACTCCCCCTTCTGGTTTCTTTGGTTTTTTTACCAACTTTATTTTATCAGTACATTTGAGGAAATTAAGTAAATACACCCAGTTTTTGACCTTAATTACTGGTTGAGTTGGGTTGCAATTGAGACAATGTCAGAAGTCTGCTACTACAAAAAGAAGGTAATTTGAAAAAGAACAGTTCTTAGTCTTTGTTGATTGATGGAATGTATGCTCACATTCATCGTTTGAAGTGCATTCTTTATTGTCCTAACTTTTTCTATCATGCTGTGTAGCATTTGACCATGAGTTGACTAGAGATAACCATGGTCCAACATTAGATTGTGGTATGCTTTAAATCATAGGGATATATAGATTTTTTTTGTTCTAGTGATGTATCACATGACTTCTTCATCTTGCAGCCAACATATTCTTCTTCAACTGGCATCCTTGCTGTCATGAAAACTGTGCTATTCAATAGGATGTTAAGAAGGTATGCCTCTGTACTAGATTACTAGTTTGTACTCAGTATGAAGTCTTCCTTCTTTCTGCCTTTGTATTTTTAACTATTTATGTCATTCTGAGATGCTGCAATCAACTTTATCCCACTAAGAAATCTTTTAAAATAACCTCTTGAAAACATTGGAGAGATACAACTCAAATTGGTTCTAAAGTTATGATTTTGATGCTTGCCCTCAATGCCCTCACTCCTAACAGCCTAAACCTTTCAAGCTACTTTTGTAGATTGTACAACTCTGAAAAAACAATTTAGCTGGTTTCCCTGTTTCTTGTTTTACTATTATTTTTTATTAATGGATAACACATTTTGAGTATAGTTAGATGTCAATATTGTAATGTATTTTATAAATTATAATTGCATCTACTATTAGAGCAATCCTTTGTACTTGTTGTGGTATGGGCTGATTGGGTACGGATCCGACCGAGGGTAAGGCATTCGCTCTTGAACGGCTGGCCATGCCGCCGTCAAGACTCTTGAGGCTTAGTTTAAGAAGACGGTGAGAGACTAGGAACTTTGTCATTGACTACTTTTGCTTACAAGAAGTGAGTGTGAGTCACTTTTTGACTTAGCTGCGTCGGTTTGGTCGCCTCTATGGTTCAGAGCAATGGAGAAATTTTATGTGGTGTTTGCAAGTAATTCTTGGTGTTTCTTTGACTTGGTTTTATCATTGTGTGTGTGTAGCTGATGAGGACATAACAATAGGGGTTAAACAATTTTTTACATAATCTATATTGTTTACTTCTCACTTGAAGTTGTTAAGGTCAGTTTAAGTCGTTTTGGATATCATTGCTCACTTCTCGAGATAATTGGTATAAAAGAATGAGTAGTTAGTTTGTCGAGGTGAACACATGAATCAACTCATTATCAATATACCTCGTTTCCACTTCCCTTTCAGTTCATTTGGGTTTTTACTAGCTTTATTTAATCAGTACTATTAGAGGGAATTAAGTGAATAGCCTATTCAATTTTTGACCTTAATTACTAGTGGAGTAACAGGCTTGAAAAGTAGCAGTCAAGACAATGTCAGACCTATTTTCATTCAAAGCTAACAAGGGAGTCTTTGCCACTAGAAAAAGAGGTAATGTACCAAGTCTTTTGCACTTTTTGGTCCTTGTTGACATCGTCTAGTGGTGGAATGGATGCCCACATTCATCTTTTGATGTGCAAACACTCTTATTCTCCTAATTTCTCTATCATGCTTCCTAACATTTGTCCAGGAGTTGATTAGAGATTACCATAGTCCAAAAATGTTAATGATGTGTTAAACTAAACGTCTTGTTTTTCTTGCTGTCAACATATTCATCTTCGAAAGGCATCCTTGCTGTAATGAAAGAATGTATTGTTCACCAAGGATGTTGACCAAGTACGCCTCTATACTATTTTTTTACTGAGTTTCAAGTCATCCTTATTTCTGCATGTCTTGTATCACACTATTTATATCTCTCTGAGATGCTCGAAGCTGCTTTATCTTGTTGAGAAAACCCTCTGAAAATAACATGTTGAAAAGATTGGGGTAGTACAACTCAAATTGGTTGTAATTTGTAAATTATGATTTGGAAGCTTGCCCTAAAAATCCTGACAGATTAAACCTTTCAAGCTAGTTCAGCAAACTGTAGGACTCTAAATGCGCAAGTTACCTGCTTTCCTTATATAATGATTTTTTTCTCGTTTACGAACATGTTTTGTGTATACTTATATGATAACTTCCCTTGAAATGAATTTTACAAATTATATTTGACTGTTAGAGCAATCTTTTATAATGATTTTTTAACAAATTATGGTTGTAGATACTGTTAAGCAATCTTTTGTGATGAAGTTTTACAAATAATCAAATTTGCACCTATTGATAGAGCAGACCAGTTCAATTTCTGCTGATTGCTTTGTAGCTTTGCCTGAAGCTTTGATCTCTGCCTTACCTACATGTTGTGGATGTACAAATGGTTGAGTCATGTCATTGACACATGGGTTAATTATCTCTACTTACCCTATCTGTCCATTTTGTGGTTCCTTGTTAGCTACATATTAGTGAACCCAAATAGTAATTTAAATCATGCAAATTATAATAGGAAATGATTTGTCTAGCAAGAAATGCATTTCGCTATTTGTTTCAATTACTATTGCAGCTAAAAGACAGCATTGGGGAAAAGTACTAAAAACATATTGTGCTGCAGAATTTGTGAAATTTAATTAATGCCAAAATAGTGAAATTAACTAATGTGAATTCCGTATGTGAAACTAGTTAAATACTAAAATTGGAATGTAATTATTGAATGTCCAACTAATACCAATTACCAGATATTTGGTAAAGCACTTTTCTTTCTACATGGAATACACATCAATTCTTTGCTTGCCATTCAAATGCTTGCACTTCTAGTGAATGGGCTGGTTTGATTGATAGATTTAAGGGAGATGCTTATGCATCCCTATTCCAAAGTTAAACAAATATTAAAGCATGAATGAAGGGTGGATGGCGATTACTTACCCCTTCCCTTGCTTTAAAATTTGTACTACTTGTATTGGGGAGGTTATGCATTCACTTTCCTGTGGTTTTGGATCACTTGGAGTAGACTTTGCTTGATATGGTTTAGGTCGTCCACATCTTGTGAGAATTTGATATTACCATTTGGGTTTGGTTGGGTGGGTTTTGATTGGTATATGTGCTTATGCTGATGGGGATGTGATATAATTTGATGTGTGCATACTGCGCTTGGTTTCCTTTGGATTTGTTAGGTTTAGTGCTAGTTTATTTCAATTTGGTTAGGAGAGCATTTTAAGTGGAAGAATTGGGAGTTGGTTCATGTTGTTTGTTTCCAATTAGTTTTGCATTTGTTTCGGTTCTGTTTATTGTGGCTTTGTGCCATTGGTGAGGTGTGAGTATTGGTTTAGCTTTTATTTCTCTTAGTTTGTCCATGCACATGTGGTTACCGGGTTGAATCAAAAGGAGGCATTTGAAGTGCTGAATTTGGCTGCTTTGATATTTCTTCTGTTTAAGCTCATTTTTTTGTGCAGTTGTGTGTTGGGATTTAGGATGACATGTGCATACGATTATATCCCATTTCTGGTTCTGCTTGTTTTGTCCTTGCATGGAGGAGTGCAATTTTAATTGCCGATTTGATTTACTTTTGGTTTGGTTAGATTGGTCTATCTGTATAGTTAATTGTACGGTGAGGTACAGAGTTGAGTGGTATTAATAATTAATTTAATTTGCTTTGAGTGCAATTGGGTTGGTGTGCGGAATGTGCCGGTGCTCTACTTTCTGCTATGACTGTGTTCTGATTTTGTTTTCATTTGCTTATTTGATCGATTAACTCTTCAGTGCTTAAAGTGAGGAGCATGATCTGTGATGAATTTGATCCGTTTTTAGCTAATATTCCTTCATTCACGTACAATGATGAATTTGAATGTGCGTATGCTCATGACAATGTAGCGAGATTGATGGGTTTCCTTTTAGCTTTGGTTTTGGTTAGGCCTAGTGTTAGTTTGCTCTGATTTTTGTGTGCCTTTTCTTAGGCAATGACATGAGCAGCTTAAGCTGTGAGATTGGTTGGTCTGTTTGTTCCTAGTGTATTTGTTCCTGTGTACTCTTTCATTTACTCTAACATGTGTATGCTTCTTTCATTTTTGCATGTGTACTTGTTTTTGGTTGAATTGTGGGGAGTGTCTTCTAAGCACGGGATACATTGGCATATTGATTTCATTTGTTGTGTATGTGTGCCTTAGTATGTAAAATCGTTGTTTGGTTTGGTTTTCGTTCTGGTTCTACTCATTGGCGTCCACCTGCTTGCGGGGAATAACACAATTTAGGCTACAGGTTGATTTGCTTTTGGTCTGGATGGCTTGGAATATTAGAGTGAGGACAACGAAGTGAAGAACCTTTTTTATTTACATTTAATTTAATTAGCATGATGTGTGATGCGTGTTTGAGCTTACTTATGACAATTAGTGCAATGCACTTTGATTTCTGCATTGTGTTCTAGTTTGATATGTCCATGCTTTTGATCTCGTGAGCTAGTGCAATTTGAGTGGGAAATTTAATGTGCTTTTGGTTTGAATTCGCCTGATACTTAGCAGTTTTACAGTGAGTAGATCACTTGACATCTCAGTATGCATTGTATTGCCCGATGCCTAGGGTTTCGCACTCCAGGGACACTCCATGCGCCTTCTGGGTGTGGAGTGAGTAGAGGCGCCTACATCATTAGTGTGGAGTGTGTAATGATTGAAAATATACTGCAACGCTTGTTAGTTTTTTTTGAATAATTAAATTTAAAAAAAGGAAAAAAATATAAGACAATGTAAATGAATAAGAAAAAAACAAAAAGTCTAAAAAAGCTAAAAAGACAAAAAAAAAAGAAATTAAGAAACCGATGTGTTTCGGAAGCCTGAAGTAGAAGTCGTTATAGTGGGGGCCTAAATTTGTAGTTTCATGAAATTGTTTCATAAATCTGTAGTTGCTTCCTCCGTTCTTTTTTAGGTAATGTTTTAGAATATGTTTAGTCAATCTTTTAAAACTCTGACTGTTAATATAAACAAAATTATTTAGATCTATCATGTGGAAATGATATTACTAGATTTGCCATAAAAAATACTTTCATATGATTATATTTTAATAATTTACCTCCGTTCTTTTTTAGGTAATGTTTTAGAATATGTTTAGTCAACCTTTTAAAACTTTGACTGTTAATATAAACAAACTTATTTAGATTTATCACGTCGAAATGCTATTACTAGATTTATCATAAAAAATACTTTCATATGATTATATTTTAATAATTTGCTAACATATAGTTATAAAAAGCAATGATCAAAATTGTATATTAGAGATCATGTCGATGTCGAAAATGGTAAGTAAAAAAGAATAGAGGTAATATTTGATAGTTATGTTAATGTACATCTAGTTCTGTAAAATTCACTCTAATTTATTTAACATTTTTTACTGTTCAAGTGCAAAGAAACTTTCCGGCCCACTGGGTTTCCCGGCCCCGACCCAAGAACGTCCAAACCCGGCCCCTGTCGTACTTCGGCCAATCTATCTAAACTAATAATGCACCTAAAAAACAATCCTAAAGCCACACAGAAAATTGTACCACACAGTCATTAGCTATCCTAAGTACACCCAGAAATTTACCACCAAACCCAACCAACGTTTGAAATGAAGGGACAAGATCCCATCTAACCTTGTCTTTCTCTTACTCACTCAGATCCAACGGATCAGATTGCTGGGACCAAACCTCATCACTCATCCGCCTTCCCCGCTTAAAAACCTAATATCTGCCTCCCAAAACAGGCCGCCGCCTCCCCCGCCTCCCCCGACCCTCCCTCCCACCCTGCGCCGCCTCCTCCTCCTCCCCACCCCGCGCCGCCGCCTCCTCCCCTCCCTCCCACCCCGCGACGCCGTCGCCTCCTCCTCCCCCACCCAGCGCCGCCGCCGCCTCCTCCTCCTCCCCACCCCGCGCCACCGCCTCCTCCCCTGCTCCTCCGCGCCGCCGCTGAGTCCTAAAGAGTTCTCTCTCTCCTCCCAAAACCCATCTAGGGTTCCTGGAGGTGCCGCCGCCGCGCGCGCCTAGCGAGGCCACCGTCGCTCGCGTCAGGCGAGGCCGCCGCCGCTCGACCTCGGTCGTCGCCGACGCGCGCCAAGTGAGTTGGGCCGCCGGGACTTGTAGGGTTCCTGGAGGTGCCGCCTCCGCCGCCGCGCGCCCCTAGCGAGGCCACCGTCGCTCGCGTCAGGCGAGGCCGCCGCTGCTCGACCTCGGTCGTCGCCGACGCGCGCCAAGCGAGGTGGGCCGCACCTCTCGGCGGCGCCGCAGGTACGCACACGCGCTCCCCTCCTCTCCCAATGTATTCTCATCCCCGCCCAGTTCCTTCGATCTCTGACTCTTCCGAATAGATTACATTTTTTCAGGTTGCTGATGGTTTAGTTCTTGAAAAAACATCTTGGCCCTTGGGTGTTCTCTTGATTGTTTTTGAGTCCCGACCTGATGCTTTGGTGCAGGTATTTTTAGTTGTTAAATTACTGCAGTTTATGTTTTTGTATAAACCATATGCTTCGTGCATGATTTGTACTTAAGCATATTAAGCAACTTGCTTTAAAGTTGTTGTATATAATGGTGTAGATTGCGTCTTTAGCAATTCGAAGTGGTAATGGCCTTCTCCTGAAAGGTGGAAAAGAAGCTATGAGATCAAACACAATATTGCATAAGGTATTATCTTGTGATATGTAGTAGCTTACTATTGACATTACATGTTGTTTTTAGCTTGAGTGTCCTTTAAAATACCATTTTGTTATTTTTTAGGTTATAACTGATGCTATTCATGATAACGTTGGTGAAAAACTTATTGGCCTTTTTACAACTAGAGATGAAATTGCAGATTTGCTAAAGGTGAGAATGCAGTACTATGACCAAAATAATGATTCTACCAATATGGCTAAACTCGTAATACATTGTACAGCTTGATGATGTCATTGATCTCGTCATTCCAAGAGGTAGCAATAAGCTGGTTTCTCAAATCAAGGCATCAACTAAGATTCCTGTTCTTGGACATGCTGGTAAGTTCTCTTTGAACAGTATTTTGGCTGCTATTATGGCTCTTTAGTCTCAAGTTATGCTATTATTGGTTTAGATGTATAATTTAATTACTTTTTTTAGAACATCTTCAATAAGTAATAACCAAATAACTAACATTTATGTTGGAATAACCAAATAGCTTAAAATTTTCTTTGGCTAGGCTGTTTTGCGGCATTATTGGATCAAACAAGGATGATATTCTCATGTTGGAATAACCTGATGAGAATATTTATTTAAATATCAGACATACCAAGGATTTTCGGTTTATAACGTTAAATGTCTTTTCAGACACTCACTCAAAGGTACTGTCTCTTGTGCACCTTATCTGTATTATTATTAGCTGGTCCTTTGTTCGCTGCTCATTGCAAGATTATCCTTTTCCAGGTATATTTAATAAAGTCTTCTGATCCTCTGTCTAGAATGACACTGGTATGGGATGGTGACTCCCAAGTTCATTGCATTGTTGAACGCCATCATGGACGCCTGTATTTATTTACAGATGCTGCAAGAGAAGGTGTGCATGTTAATTCGCATTACCTAATGCAGACTGTTGTGGAATCTCCTGGGCCAAAGAGTTCAAAGGTTCGTATTATGCATCTGCAGTGACATGAAAGCTGAAAGTTTGGATCTTACAAAATTTACAGATTCAAATGAGGATTGAACAAACCTTCTAATGATTTTCTGATATAAGGTGTTATTGCTATCACATAAGTGAATTTATTGATTTTCTTGTCATATTAGCGAATTTGTGCTTGAGCCTTCGATGACCAGACATGTCTTGTTTTCTTATGTTGTAGTGTGATGTAGAATGTGACCTCACAAAGAATGCTCTGTAGTGGTCGTAAACTCTCCTGGTGCCTTCTGACCACGGCCAACGAAGTCGTAAACTACATCTTCCAGCCCTCGACCACGACCAATGTGGTCGTAACACTTCCAGACTCCTTCCAACCACGGCCAATGTGGTCGAAGGTGATCTCTCGACCACTCAAAAGGACTTTCGACTTTGCAGGGACTTCACAAAGTGGTCGTAAACGGCACAACATAGTCGTTTCATAGTAATCCTAAAGATGTGAACTAAGATTTTATGTAAAAGCAATGCACATAATTTAAAATAATTCGAAAACATTTCAAATCATGGGTTCAAGATGATCAAAGGAGACTTGCCTTCTTGCAGATTCTCTGGGTCTTCTTGCTGTTGGGTGGAGTGATCGTCGACAACGCTGGAATCTACGCGAGAAAAGACGAAGCAAACAAAGCAAATAAATACAAACAAAATTCAAACAAAATCCAAAAAATTCAAGAGAGACCATATTTGGTTAGATTATGATTTTAGACGAATTTAGAAATTTGAATGGCTGAAATCGGAGTTAAAATGAAAAAGTTATGACCTTTGGAAGTTTTACATCGGAGAAAAAGAATTGTCTTCGGGAATCAACGTGGTCGGAGAGGGAGATACGACCACGGCTATCGCGGTCGGAAGGGTTACGACTACTGTAGACGTGATCGGAAGAAACTTCGGCTACGACAATGCAGTCGGAAAGACGACCGAGAGATATTACGACTACGTACTCGAACCTACAACCACAGTCGAACTGACGATTACCCGGTTGTTTACGACCACGATCAAATTTTACGACTATGCTGTAGAATTTACGACCACGTAGCCGAAATTACGACCACGGCAAACGTTATCGGGAAGAGCTACGACCACGGCAAACGTGATCGGGAAGAGCTACGACCACGGCAAACGTAATCGGGAAGAGCTACGACCACGTCAAACGTGATCAGGAGAGGTTACGACTACGACAATGCAGTCGGAAAAGATTACGACTACTCGGATGGAGCTTACGATTACTCGAATGGATCTTACGACCACGGAGAAGACTTACGACTACAAAGGAGACTTAAGACTACGAAGAAGACTTACGACTACAAAGGAGACTTAAGACTACGAAGAAGACTTACGATGTTTACGACCACGTAGTCGTTCACGACCAAACAGTCGAGATTACGACCGCAAAGTCGTGTACGACCACGGAGAATGAGTTACGAACACGTAGTCGAAATTACGACCATGAAGTCGCTTACGACCACACAGTCGACTTACGACTACAAAATCGCTCACGATCACGACTTCAGCGTCGATGGTCGTAACGAGATGCGCCCACGCTGAAAAGGCCAGTACGTAACCATAAACGACTACGACCGAGGTGAAAGAAGTGGACATGATCGATATGGGTTTCGACCACGGTGAATTGAGTGGCTGAAGCCGAGAGCTGCTACAGGTCTTACGACCATGACTCAAAGTGATCGACAACAAGTTTAAGCGGTCGTATGGTATTGCAGACGGTCGAAAAGGACTCTAACATGGTCGTACAGGATTCTAAGGGTTTGGATTTGATCGTAAACAATCTAGGGCGGTCGTAAGACTCTACGACTACACAGATCTACGACCATACGACCACTCACACTCTTACAGCGTGGTCGTAACCCTTACGACCACTCAGAAACACCCACCGCCCACTTATGCCACGGTCGAAGCACTTTTCGACCACTCTCATATCGTTTACAAGTGGTCGTAACCCTTTGCGACCGCTTGCCTCGCGGTTAAAGCCTCATCGACCATTCCCAACGTGGTCGTAGACCTCGTGCATTTGTTGGTTCATCATTTCGATCGGTCGGAACGACTTGGGATGAGGTCGTAGACTTTGAGCGGTAAAGTCATAGCGAGTTGTATGTGGTCGTGGCAAGCTAGCGATGGTCACAGCTTGTGTCTTGTTGTCAAAAATATTTGGTTATACAATATATGAGACGTGAATCTTAATGAATCTTGTTTTGTATTTTACCATAGTGCCATGAAAATTTATGTCCTCTGCACATTTGTTTATATCTTTTTTCTACTTTCTTTGGAAAATAAATAATATTTTCTTAATGAATCTGATTGTTCGTTTAATCTGAATCTTAATGCATCTGATTGTTCGTTTTATTTTTTTACAAATTTTATCTTGTGTTGTATTTTACCGTAGCGATCGACTTGGTAGTCATAGGAGGCACTTAATTAGCGGCCAATGTGATTCTTGCATCAAGTTCTGAAATGAAGCGGAATCCTTGGATTCGCAATGTTGCCAAATACCACAAGCTTCCCATATTTGTCGTTAAGGTCAACCGTGTCTCTCTCTCCCATGAATATCTCACCCGTATCTCTCTCTCCTTCACGTATTCTGCATGGAGACTTCTCAATCTCTTCTCTCTCTCCTCTCTACCTCTATCTCTCTCTCCTTCACGTATTCTGCATGGAAACTTAATGTATTTTGCATGGAAACAACTATCCGATTGACTTCCTAAACTCCATCACTCCAAATGGTCTCCCACCGCATGTGCTCAAAGTAAAAATCAACTGCCCTGTGATCCTTCTACGCAATCTTGATCCAAACAATGGATTGTGCAATGGCACGAGGTTAATGGTTAGAGCCTTCCAGAACAACGCTATTGATGCTGAAATTGTTGGTGGGCAGCATGCAGGCAGAAGGGTGTTCCTACTTAGGATTCCAATGTCTCCGTCCGATGAGATTTCACTGCCTTTCAAGATGAGAAGGAAACAGTTCCCGATTCGCCTAAGTTTTGCAATGACCATAAACAAAGCGCAGGGGCAGACCATCCCAAATGTTGGCATCTACCTTCCAGAACCGGTATTCTCACATGGACAGCTTTATGTGGCTTTGTCAAGGGGAGTTTCAAGGGAAACAACCAGAATTTTGTCAAAACCAAACAAGGAACTGGATTCTACAGGGAAGAGCACCAAAAATATTGTATATAAAGATGTGTTGAACTGCTGAGCGTGGTCAAAGAAGGATACGATCTTGGTGTAAGTGGTCGTAAGAAGACTTACGACCACGGCAAATCGTCAATAGACGTGGTCGAAAGGCGTTCGACCATGGCAAAACTAAAGGAGGCATGATCGGGAGGACCTACGACCACGACAAGGCAAAGTAGGAGGTGTTCGAGCGGTTTACACCAAAATTTAGTTTAATATGAGAATAGCTCTTTCTATTGGGATTTAAGCCTTTGTGACATGCTCGGCAGTTAGGCTTACAACAATGTGGTCGAAAGGGTCATTTACGACTTGGTAGACGTAGTCGGACTTACAACTTGGAGTTCAACAGAGTCTCTATGACTTGGTAGTCGTAGGCGATCGACTTGGCAGTCATAGGAGGCACTTAATTAGTGGTCGGAAGCTTTTACGACCATATTGTGCTGATTCTGCAATGTCTCAAGCCTTTTCAAGTGGTCGGTCTCTACATTGGTCATGGTCGGAAGTCAGCAAAAGACTCTACGACCACGTTGATACCGGCTGGAAGTTTTACGACCACATTGTCAGCGGAAGCCGGAAATTAAGTTTACGACCTTTGTGTCGCCTTTCGGAAGCCATTTACTATCACGTCGTCCTTGGTCGGAACATGGTAGATGCGTTTTCGAGTGGTCGGAAGTCCTTACGACCACTCTGGCTGAGGTCGAAGGCCACCAGGACTGTTTATGACGTTGTGGCATTTACGAAGTCGTAGTGTCGTTTACGACCACTCTGGCCGTGGTCGAAGGTAGCTACGACCACGTTGGTCGTGGTCGGCAGTTGTAAGTCTAAGCCACAACCTCTGCGGTCGGAAGTCGGCGCTGTGGCTTAGGACCACGTTGAGTAGTCGGCAGGTCACGACCACGTTATCGAGTGCTGCGGTCAGAAGTCGACGCTGTGGTTTACGACCACGTTGAAGAGTCGGCGCCTTACGACCACATTGTCGAGAGCTGAAGCGATCGGTAGTCGTAAGACGTAGCCACAACCGCTGTGGTCGAATGTCGGCGGTTTACGACTATGACCACATTGGGTAGTCGGCGGCTTACGACCACGTTAACGCGAGAAGAAGTTGGAGGTCGAGGCTTCGACCGCTGCGGTCGATAGTCGGCAGACTTTCACCACGACCACGTGGGAAGTCGGCAGACTTCGACCACATTGTAAAGCGGGCGAACGTGGTCATAGCTCAGTCGGCTGCAGTCGGACCTGGTCGAATGCAGTCGGACGTGGTAGCGCTATTAGACGCGGTCGGAAGTGGTTGATACCAGTCGGTTGTAGTCGTAGCACAGTCAGACGCGGTCGGACGTGGTCGGAAGCCCTCGGTAGCGGTCGTAACGCAGTCGGACGCGGTCGGTTGCGGGCGTAGTCGAAATCTACCGACTACCCACGTGGTCGCATGCCCGAGCGGCGAAGCTCGCTACAACGTGGTCGTAAGGCGCCGACTTCTCAACGTGATCGCAAGCTCGAGCGCCAACTATCGACCGCTACGAACAGATAGTGTGGTCGAAAGGCTATTGCCAAGCTGGTCGTAAGGGCTTATAACCCAACAGAGAGACCCATTCTCCTCTCAAACTCTTTCTAGATCAAGAGTCAATTACTCATCACAACCATGAGGTGACCTCCACATGGTCTCACAGGAAGCTACGACCACGTTGTAAGAGGTGTTACGACTACGGCAGGAAGAACAGTGATTTTATGATCACGTCGTAAGACGTGATCGAAACAACTTACGACCACAGCAAACGTGGACGGAAGGGTTTACGACCACGGCAAAGATACACTGATTTTACGACTACGTTGTAAAATCACTGACGCAGTCGAAAGGCGATCTATTGCAGCAAATTCTATTGCTCGTGAGGTCAGGAAGCCATACAACCAGATTGCTGAGAAGTCAAAGGAGATCTGCACACGTACGACCGCAACGAAAAGATTGAACGTGGTCGTAAGTCGTATTAGACTTGGAGTCGGAGTCGGTTTGTAAACCCGAGACGAAGTCGAAAATACCGGGTATAAATAGAGACGTGGAGCTGTAATCGAAGTCGAAACAGAGTAAAAGTCGTATTAGACTCGTAGTCGGAGTCCGTTTGTAAACCCGAGACGAAGTCAAAAATACCGGGTATAAATAGAGACGTGGAGCTGTAATCGAAGTCGAAACAGAGTAGAAGTTGTATTAGACTCGGAGTCGGAGTCGGTTTGTAAACCCGAGACGAAGTCGAAAATACCGGGTATAAATAGAGACGTGGAGCTGTGTAATCAGAAAAAGAACCAAAGGCCGAGCAAGGCAACCAAGTCATGTAAAGACGCAAAGTGTTTGCGAGTAATAGAGAGGAGAAAAGAGCAAGTTTTGAGTGATCGACAATCTCGCAGGTGGTCGAAGTCTGCTTACGACCACGACAACCGTGGTAGTAAAAACTTACGACCACGACAAGGCAAAGTCGGCGATACGCCGAGAAGGTCACAACGTGGTCGGAAGCGACTCCAACCACGTAGAAGTGAAGTGGACGTGATCGAATGAATCTTCGACCACGGAGAACAGCGATCGCCAGCTATACTGTGTGGTCGTAGAAGGTTGCGCAGCGACAAAGCGTGGTCGTAGAAGGTTGCGATCACGGTGACTCCAGCGCAGCGACCGAGAGACGTGGTCGTACAGGTGACAAATTGGTTGTAAGTCCTCTGTACTGGTCGTAAACGACCCTTACTGGTCGTAATCAATCTTGACCAGTCGTAAACGACTCTAACCTGATTCATTTCACAAGCTGCTTCACTACTTCACTCTCTCTTCACTGATATTATATATTGCAGATCAACATGGATGTAGCAGAAGGGCCGATCGAATACGATGCCGGACAAATAGTTGACCTAGAACAAGACGACTACAGGAAGCGTGCTGACGAGGATGTGAAGTCGATAGTCTTGAACACACAGATGAAGGCATCATCTCGACATAATAAACCTAAGAAGTCAAACAATGCAGAAGTCCTGCCTCAAGGTGAGTGGTCTTCAATTGTATCTTCTTTACTTATTTGGGAATTAATTAATAATAAAAATAATTTCTCTGTAGATTATGAGTGTACAAAAGAAGATGCTGATATAATTGAATACATGAAAGCAACACCAGAAAAAAGGGTACTCGTCAACATCGATAATAATTGGGTAAACAGAGATGACATGGATTGTCTTTTCCGTGACGGCGAGCAAGTGAATGGCGCTGTAAGTATGTTTAAGACTGTCTTTTGCATTGATTATGTATACCAAATATCTGGGTTCAATTCTTTACTGTCAAATTAAAAATTTGCAGGTCCTAAGTGCTTATATTCATTGTATCCGGCATGAAGAACACCTACAGCATAGAGAAGGTGGAGATGTTTATTTAGAAAATACATTTATTACCAGCTTGCTAAAACGTGACGGAGATCCTAAGGTGGCATTGAACTATAAAGATGACGTAGATTATACAAGGGTCAAAAAGTATTTACACGCTGATATGGTAAACTTGTCGATGCCATAATTTTTATATATATAATATCATGCAGATGTTAATTTAAAGATAGAAGAAAAATTTGAGATAAAACTCTGTTAGTGCAGGTGTTCCTTCCAATTAATATTGAGAAGTTTCACTGGTACCTAGCGGTTGTGAATGCCAAAAAATGTGAGATACATATCTTGGATTCTTTCGGACGAGAACTATCGGACCGTCGAGATCTCAAAACTACGGTAGGTACTAATGATTAATATATAGTTTCATATTTTATTTTAATTCTAATATTCCTTTCTAAATATTGGTGTTTCGGTCACAACAGTTAAGAGGACTGGAAAGAGTAATAAAACTTGCAGCAGAACATACACAGCTGTACCGAGATAAATGGGCGGATATTAAAGTGGCATCTTGGCCAATTATAGATAAGATCACTGAGAGAATGCAAACAGATGGGTAAAAGATCATCTGACTTGTTGTGTATGCCATTGCCTGACTTGCAACGGTATCTATATCACTCACGTTAGTTTTTTTTCACTTTTGCACAGGGTAAGTTGTGGTTTATGGATGATCAACTATATGGAGTATTGGACTGGAATTACTCTATTTGACCATGTGACCCAGGTAATTTTTAGGGAGATTTCTAAACATAGTCACTTTTTCTTGTCAAATAATCGGTTAATAGATCAGCAATTGCTCATATTTTCAGGATGATATAAGTAAGTTTAGGTTCAAGCTCCCTGCAATCTTGTGGAACTCCACATTAAATACAGCGAGAGGGTACCAGGATGATGAACAAGATAAAGAGGTCAGCGATAATCCAGATGATGTCATAATGATCGATAATCCGGGTGAGGTCACTCAACTGTCAGAAATTGCTGCTGGTCCTCAACCATCTGCCAAAATATTCACTGACAGAAATGAACTATTGTATTGGTTGAGCACATACATCTGGTCGATAGACGATGAAGAATGTTTAGAGTAAATATTTTTTGCTAATTAATTGCATATACTAATATAGTAAGATGTGATCAACTAATTCGTTCCTGGTCCTTGTTTTTTTTGTAGCAAAGAATGGGTTCGAAGCACCAGACCATATCCAATTTCTTTAAGTCTCAGAACACTTAGAGATATTTTAGATGCAAATAAACCCATTGATTGTGATTGCTTCAACATGGGTGTTCGGACGGTTGCGTGCAACGAAGCCTTGTTGTGGTTAGATGACAAATTCCACTACATGGACCTCCAGTTCTGCGTAAGTTGATATAATTGTTCTCTTGTTGTGTGTGTGTGTGTGTGTGTGTATAAACAAATAATTCTAAATTTTGCAAAATGAACAGTCCATATCTCAGTTTGGACGAGATCCGCGGCGGTGTGACAAGCTAGACTGCAAAAAACTCGCAAAATTACTTGAATGCTGGCCTGACATGGAGTACGATATTTCACATTGCAGCAGTGTAAGATATGTTCTATATACTCCTTTAAAAACTTGTGTTTTATCATTTGTCACTTATAGACTCGGTGTTTGTTTATAGGTTCTACTGCCATACCGTCAAATGAAGCACTACACATTATACATACTAGACATGGGTAACAGAACTGTGTCCATTATGGATCCTCATCCTAAAAATGGAATGTTTAAGGGTTCTGATCAATGCATGCCATATATACACAAATTACATAACATTGCCAATAATTTCAAACTCGCCATGGAATTGGCACATCCTGCGTGGAAAGACGATATTTTTTACTGGCGTCGTAAATTCCCAACATGGGTTCCAAAAACTACGGACTGGTAATAACTTATAATATGTTTCATCTTTATTATCAAATATCATTTGATTTATCTATAACAATTAAACACGTGCTCTTCTCCAGCAACCTGTCAGGCTTCCTTGTATACAGTTTCATGTGGTCGTGGAATGGCGTAAGATTACCAGTTATCAACACTGTGAGCATATAATATTCTCTATGTATATTTTGTAGACTACATAGCAAATTAATAAGTTAACTTATTATCTGCCATGCACAGTGATCACATTCACTGAGGACGAATTTCTTGGTGGACATTTTGAAGAGCAGTGAAAATGAATGTAAAGACATTATCCCTGGAGAACTCCAAGACCTACTTAAGCAAATCAGAAATTAGATGGTTCAGGCGAGACATGACTTATTATTGCCTTGTTATGCATTATAATTGGCCTAGGCTTGTAATTTCATGACCTGAACTTGCTGGTAATATACATGAGTGTTTTCCAGATTATATACATGGTGATATACAATTGCGTGAAACTTAATCGTAACCGGGTAGAAGGTTTGAACGCGTAGTCGGAAGCATTTACACAAGATCCAATACGATTCGGAACCTAGCCGGGCTGTCTATGACCACACTGTACATCATCGAGAGTCAGCCGAAGTTCATACGACGGCTTTGACCGTGGTCGGAAGTTAGCAGTACTCCATACGACCACTTTGCCAGCGACCGGAACCAGTAAAACCTTTTCTTACTCCTCTTGGCCGTGGTCGTAGTATATCGGGAGGCGGTTCGACCACAGTAAAGCTGGTACGACTACGACTGGTCGTGGTCGAAATCGGGTAGAAGAATTGAACGAGTGGTCGGAAGGTTTTACGATCACGATGGTCATGGTCGAAAGCCATGTGCACTGTTTACGACCACTTTAGGTGAGGTCGAAGGTCACCCGAAAGGCGTACGACCACGTTGGCCGAGGTTCGTAGTCGGAAGGCTTACGACCACGTTGGCCGAGGTTCGTAGTCGGAAGGCTTACGACCACGTTGGCCGTAGTCTGCAGTCAGAAGTCGGCGCTCGAGCTTGCGACTTCGCTGTGAGGTCGTCGTATGCGGTCGGCTGCGTCCGGGAAGACTTGAACGTAGTCGTAGATACCTGGTAAGTGGTCGTGTGACCTGTAGGATCGATCGTTTGGTCTGGGAGTCGGTCGTACGGTCTTCTGGGTGGTCGTAGCATGTGGGAGCTGGTCGTATGGCTTGTGCACACATTGTTATATGAGACGGTCGTAGCTAAAATCACGCGATAAACGGTCGTAGCTTCTGTTAACCGGTCGTATGGTCTCGCTCGCGAAGCGGTCGCAAGACCTGGGAATGGGTCGTAGGCTTTTGAGCATTGCGTGTTGGGTGGTTCCGACCGGTCACGTATTTATGTGACATTCATTATGTGACAAAACTATTTGGTTATACAATATATGAGACGTGAATCTTAATGAATCTGATTGTTCGTTTTATTTTTTACAAATTTTATCTTGTTTTGTATTTTACCGTAGCGTTAGCACGGGCACTATACTAGTGTCTACATAGCCATCAAAAGTCTACCAATCCGGCTCGATCTCTCGCAAGCCCAAACTCCCAAGTCTCTCTTCTGCCGCGGAGGCCGCAGAGCCATGGCCACGCCGCGTCGCCCTCTCCTCCTCCTCGCCGCCCTCTCCCTCGCCGCCCTCTCCTTCGCCGCCGCTTTCCAGTCCGACGAGCTGCTCCTCCACGACGACGACGAGTTCGAGGGAGTCCGTACCTCCTCCCGCTCCCCGCCCCCGCCGGCGGTCTCCTCCCGCCGCCGATCCGCCGACGCCTCGACGGCGGCGGGTTCCGCCGAGTCCAACGCCGTGCAGTTCACCCTCGAGCACGACCTCGGCGCCGGCGCCGGGTTCGCCCCCGCGGGGTCCTTCTCCGCCCGCCTCAAGTCCTCCGCCCACGGCTCCCAGGTCTGCCTTCTTAGCTCGCTTCGCTCGCTGGCTTGCCTGATCTCGTCGTCGTAGCTCTCGTTGCTTGCTGATCTGCTTGGTATGCCTCCTGATCCTGTGATCCGTGGGACGGGTGGTACTGTGCTGTTCTGATTCGTGATTGGGGCCTGCTTAGCAGTAGCTTGATTGGTCGACGTTCTGCTCCGTGCCGCTGCGTCTAGCTTTTTGGTGAATTGTGTGCTTCGAGTTTGTAGGAAATGTGAATTGGATGTTGGATCTGGTGATGGTGTTTGCTATCCTCTCTCATCTGTGTTGTCTGCACATCACAACAATTTTGTATTCCATGAAAATCTTTCAGATCCTGTGCATTATCTTGCATGTAGTCTGTTCCTAATAAGCATGTGACGGCCAAAGTTACATATCTTCTATGTTGTTGTCATTACCTTGCGACATCGCCTACTTCTGTGCCTTGTATTAGTATGTTGGAGGGGGATAGTTCACGGGGTTGCGATCTGTTTCTGATTTGTCACAACACTCAATGGAATAATTCCATCTCTTACTAGCTCATATATGTATAGCACCTAATAGAGTAGCTTCATATTTATTTTCTTTGGATTTTGGATTCTATGTGCCAGTTGCCAAATGCCCCAAATCCCAGCAGCTCCTACCTAGAAGTTTGATCTATCTACAGCTTAGCTAAATCAAACTGCACCCAAACAATAAAATAGACTAGCTCGCAAAGTCGCAATATATCCACCAACTGGGAATTTACAATACGATATCACAAATTTTATTGGCTAGCATTCTAGCCAAATACAACGCTCCCTGTCTCTACTTGAGCGGTTTTCCATTTTTTTATTAGGGGCCTAGAGTATGTCCAAGTGGGATTTGGTGCTAATTGTGTGCTGAGTGCTTGTGAATCACTGTAATGGTTTATCTAGTCTGGAGTTGATTGGTTGTTGAAGGTCATTTCTTGTTTCACTTTTGCCAAAGAACGTTGATTCAGCTGGAAGTTGGTGATCCATTCTTCTGTACCAAATTTGGTGATCTGGAATGTTTTTGTGTTGGTTCTTCACCGGAAGCAAGGAGACCTGCGGGGGGAAGAAGCCCCTCGGGCTTATCAATTAAGAAGAAGATCTTCTCACGCAGATCGAGAAATCCCCGAACCCTTGCCCCACCCTGACACAGCGGCATCAGCCCATGTGAGAACGACCAATCCAGGGTGATCCCTAGACCAACAACCTGGCGCGACCAACGACCTGTGCCAGCCTTTAGACCTGTGCTTTGGCTTATGGGGCAAGCGAGGGGATTTTTTCCCCCAGCCTGAAATTCGCTCCCAGCGGGAGTCGAACCCAGGACCTGAGGGGTGCTATTAGAGCGCTCTAACCACTAGGCTAGAGGCCCGTTCGCCTATTGTGAATTATGTTCTTCTGGTTAATAATTAGTTTTTTGTTTAGTAATAGTTGATACTTTTCAATCCCTCTTCATTCGTTGGTTCAATTTATGAAGAAATGTGCCTTTGCTTCCGAATTATTGTTTGCTATGTTTGCTAGAGTTCTAGTTTTACTAGTTCTGCCGATGGAAAATCAACCATGTCAGCACTGCCCTCTACTTTTACTCAAATTAACCAGGTGTTAGGTTTCTATGTTCTTTCACTGTAAGCTTGAGGAGAGCTATATTTCTAATTTGACTTCCTGTCATGGATCAGACTCTCACTAAGCTTCGCTTTACGAGGAATGAGTTGACTGAGGATGAAAAAGACGCATTTAAGGTAACTTCTGTTCTCAATTTATTTCATGATTTCATTAATTTTTTCAAACTTATTTGGTGCTTCTGCATCTGTTTGTCATTGCAGAAATTACTAAAGGAAGATGGTTTTTATACAATTAGGCTACTGTCTAATGTGTTGGACCCTACAAGAAAAGATTATGTTGTTTCCTCAATCAAAGCTGTAAGTTGACTAACTTCAGGGTGTTTATCTTCACCTTATTGTTACTAAATGCTGGATCATATGATCAGTCCAATGGCCACATATTCAAATCATTGCTTAACAACCCAAGCCTGTATGTCCGCTCAGCATGTATTTTTAGTTTACTTTGGAATAAAAGATGCATGCACATTTTATTACAACAGAATGAACGAATATGAGGATTTAAACTAGCTAGAAGCAAAAGCTAATGCAACACGCATAGCATATGAAAGAAGCATCAATTGGAGATTTGGAATGTTTTTCCTTTTATGTGAATTATTTTGATTCTAGAGCTGTTTTTTTCAGTTCCTGAACTGCCTTACCTTTTTCTCTGTATTTTTCAGAGATGCATTCCACGTGACAGCTTGGATGAGCATATTGTTATCCACATGGTAATTCTCTCCATTTCTTAATTTCTACTCATGTATGCTCCTGTGGAGTATCATGATGATGGAAAATTTTGATACAGCTCAACCAACTATGGGTAAATTTTGTTTATAAATACATGTCCTGTATAATTTACAGAATTGCGTGAAGTGATGTTGTTGCTATTTGATCAATTGATTGTTTGCTACTTCTAGTTATGTGACATTAGGCCATGTTGTACATTCCATTGGTTAGGTTCAGCCTGAATATTCTTGTGTTGTAACAAAGCACATATTTTAAAGCTCATATCTCTTTGATCGTGAGAAGGTTTTATTCCTAGCTTACCTTAACTTGTTTGGGACAAAAGGCTTTGTTGTTGTTGTAAGGTCTCAACAGTCACCATTTTCATGCAGTTCATTTTATTACATATGCGCTTCCTATGCAACACACTGCATCCAAGTCTTCCCATGTTGTCATATTTAGAAGAACAGATGGCCTCCTTGGCCTTTGCTCTCTCACTTATTAGAAAACCTGCACCTGTACTGAGCACGTAGCATGGCTGTTCCATGACGCTTTTAAAGATCTTTAATCTTAGTGACAAATCAGTGGTGCAATCGAGTGATACAGTTTTTACACGATAAAATGCTAGATAGGACAATTATCATTTTTTATAGATGAATACCAATAGAGGTTCTCTTGGGCGTTTTGACTCACGTTAAGCTTTGTTGATGCCTTATTTGCAGGATGGTGTAAATGTTTTGGCAGTTAATTATGGTTCTGTTGGTGGATGCCAATATCCCCGGCCAATGAAAGTAGTAAGTTATCTTGCTTGAAATCATATTTACGGGAGTTACATGTATTTAATAACTGATAGTAAGAACCTCTAACCTTTTGACTGTAAATTCCCAGCAGAACACACTTTGGTTCTTTCACATTATGAACAGGACTTGTAATCCTCCTTTTGTTTCCACATGGCATTTCATTTGCACAACAAAACAAGATATGATCTAGTTTGTGGAAGGACTTTGAAGACAACATGTTATGTGCACTAATTACGTTTACTGAATAGAGTTATCTGCTTTGTTAGTGAACTTACAGAAACCTCAACTGTAAAAATGTTGAGAGCTCTGCCATCTAGTTATAACTTTCACTAAATTATGGTATATTTGAAACAACATTGCAGAAGGATGCCCTGTAGCCTTTTCCCCCTCTTGTATATTGTGTTCATTAATGAATAACCCAAGAAGGTTATATTTACATGCTTAAATTCTTGTTTCAGCCGTCAAAATGGACATTCAATTCCTACACTGTTCTGAAGACTGCTGAACAAGCACCAAGGTACATTATTGCTTTACTGAGGTTAAGAAAATAATGAATAAATAGAGCACCCTAAAGCTGATAATTCATATTTATCTAAGACATTGTTGCACATGAGCAAAAATCTATTGCTGCTCGAGCAGTCTCAAAGCTGCTCTGGCTCAAATGACACCTAGTTCCAAGTTCTAACAAAGTTGTGCACTTGCAGAACTCCATCATTTGTAGATCAGTTAATAGAGTCTGAAAATGGACTTGGTGAAGTGGTGAAACCACCTGAGAAGTCTTTCTGGGCTAAATATGTGAGTAACAGTTGCAAATATCATCTGTATATTGTTTTACTTTTCCTTTGGTCTCTATATATCTTAAGACATTGTTTGCTGCTTTTCCCTTAATCTGACTGCTTCCCTATTTGCAGTGGATGTACATCATTCCTCTTGGTCTCATTGTCATGAATGCTGTCACGGCAGCAGCAAACATGCCGGAGGAGCAAGCTGGAGGGCAGGGCCAACCTGGAGCACAAAGGGCACCGAATGCTGCTCCAAGGAGAAGATGATGGCTGCCTACATGTTTCCCATATCATAGGTATTTTATGTGGCTAACTATCTCAGTATCATATTCTTGTTCTGTGTTATCGTATCATGAATTCACGATGTTGTCATAAGCTTGCCTTCCTCTATCCCTATTGCTCCAACATAGGATCACTTGGCAAGTCCTGTGCTTTCCCAAGAGAAATTTACACATATCCTAAAGCAATTGACTGGTCGGAATACATATGTTATTAACTAGTCATCAAGCGCTTTAGGATCTAGCCACTGGTGCAGTGCAAAAGCACCCCTTAATTCCACACTTCTCGTTATCTCCTGAGAATGTAATGCACACTTGTATTCACTGAGAATTTCTTGTTTGACTCTATAGCAATAAATTATAATCTTTTACGGAATGCTCCTGTTGTATAGCTTCTGTCTTACTCATAAAATAAAATATTCTTACTAGAAAATTTTATTTGTTGCCAAAATGGTAACACTAATGATCTCATGCTCAAAATCATTTGAATTTCAGATTCACGAAGAATGGACAGGGGTTAGACATGTTTGACCTCGCCAGAACAGGAGCTGTACCTGCGGTGATAGACTCTCTTTCGCTTAGTGCATTCAGAAACTCCCCTTATAGCAGAATCACCTCTGAAAGGTGGCATCTAAACACATGCATTGGCCTGTCTGATAGAAACCGCAACTAGTCTTTAACCCAGTGCAAATTGTGGTCTTGAGAATTAACTTAATCTATTGATTTTGAATCCTGGATGTTTCGTTTATGAAATTCTCCTTTTGTACCGATGTACTTTTTTTTAATTTGAATAGTCAATTCTCTGACGTTGCTCAAGTCTCTCCGCGTATGTATGTCTGGAAATCTGGAATTGGAAATGTTTATGGCTGCACTTTATGAGTTTCGGTCCTAACATGAGCCCTGGTGCGAATGAATTGAATATCGATAAGTTACTTTAAAAAGCTGTCTCAATAAGTTACTTTAAAAAGCTGTCTCAATAAGTTACTTACAAACGGAGGTGGTCATCCGTTTGTTTCGCTGTCATCTGTTTGTTTGAAAGAAACCATTTAAAAAAAGAACTTGCCGACGTCTTGCCCGAACAACAGCTAGCTGCCTAGCAACTGAACCGAAAGAAACCAGCAAAGCTTTGGCGTGCCTGCGCCTCATTGTGTTTGCCTGAGGCATGGGACATCCTAATAGGCCAATGGTGTACCAGATACTCTGGTGCCTTTTATCAAGAATATCTAGACTGGAAGAGTTGATAATAACACAGGAAGAACAAGGTGATCTCTAGACTGGAACATGGTTACAAAAATCACAGGTCGCGAACCAATCTCTGTGTGCGTCCGAGTGTTACTTCCAACGTACAACAACCCAGACATTACACGTATACCAAACTACTGTATGAAAATAATTTCATACAAAGAATGTAAAGATGTTGAAAGTGGACTGGAATGAAAATGTCAGCATCAATTATTACAAGTTCCTCAAATAACAAAAAAATCAAATAGATAATTATTCGGAGAGACAGGGTGATAAATGAATTAATTAAGAGTTTTGGTTCGGTCCACCTTTTCATTCTCAACCGTCCAATAGAACAGATTCTAAGGTTGTGATGATAATACCTCCAATATCTCCTGCACCTCAACAGAAGGGTGGTGCTGGAAAAAAGAAGGGCATTTAGGTAGTTTCATCTTAGATAGCGAATGTTTAACAGATTAATGGAACTGTTACATCTTTTACTCGTGTGATTACATAATGAACACATTAAGATCCAACTATTAAGCAAGGAGACCTATGAGCGGCAATTACATTCACGCTGCCATGAATCGAAGCAAGATGACATATCGCTGGCCAGCTGATCGCTTGGGTGCCGAGAGAGCGTCCAGGTTAGGCTGGGAGAGAGCAGACACGCGAAATTTTTGTACGGATAACCCATTTTTTATTCAAAAATACAGAAATATACCCGCGACAAATTTTTTTACACAAATAGGCTCCAGTCGCCCAACCATTGGGCGACTGGAGCTTGTCGCCCAACCAACAAGCGACTCATGGAATATCTGGTAACCGTTGGGCGATTTAATGCGATCGCCTCCCCGTTGGGCGATTAAAGTGCAATCGCCCCCCCCGTTGGGCGACAGAGAGCGAGTCGCCCAACCGGAGGGCGACTGCATGTGAATACAGCCCGACGCCCTCTTTTCTTCCCCACGCCTGCTCGGCATTCCACTCCCGGCTGCGCGAGAGAAGCAGCAGAAGAGAGGAAGGAAGAGGAGGAGGAGAGGGGAAGAAGAGAAGGAAGAAGAGGAGAGGGGGAGGAGAGGGAAGAAGAGAAGGAGAGGGGGAGGAGAGGGAAGAAGAGGAGAGGGGGAGGAGAGGGAAGAAGAGAAGGAGAGAGAGGGGAGAAGAAGCCGCGGGATTTGCAGGTATTTTTGTAATTTAGAAAATTTATTTTAGAAAATTTGTTTAGATAAATTTAGTTTAGAAAATTTAGTGTAGATATTTAGTTTACAAATTTAGTTTAGATATTTAGTTGAGATATTTAGTTTAGAAAATTTAGTTTAGAAAATTAGTTTAGAAATTTAGTTTAGATATTTAGTTTAGATATTTAGTTTAGAAAATTAGTTTAGATATTTAGTTTAGAAAATTTAGTTTAGAACATTAAATTTAGAAATGTAGATGCAGTTTACAAATTTAGATGTACAAATTTAAATGTAGAAAAATATAGTTTTTTGTGTAATATTTGTAATGCATTATTGTGGAAAATTTACTTTAGAAATTTGTTTAGATAAATTTAGTTTAGAAAATTTAGTGTAGATATTTAGTTTACAAATTTAGTTTAGATATTTAGTTGAGATATTTAGTTTAGAAAATTTAGTTTAGAAATTTAGTTTAGATATTTAGTTTAGAAAATTAGTTTAGATATTTAGTTTAGAAATTTTAGTTTAGAACATTAAATTTAGAAATGTAGATGCAGTTTACAAATTTAGATGTACAAATTTAAATGTAGAAAAATATAGTTTTTTTGTGTAATATTTGTAATGCATTATTGTGGAAAATTTACTTTAGAAATTTGTTTAGATAAATTTGCAGTTATGACGGGTGACTGGCGGTACCCGCTGTTGGACGAGCAGTTGGACCGCGTGCACCGCGCTTTCCGTCGTGCGCCGCCACCGGGGAGCACGGACGAGTCGACTGAGTTGGGAGTGGTCCGGACACGCACACCTCGTGTAGCCTGGGGACTCGACCCCCGTTGGACTGCCATGTTTGCACTACGCCAACGTTTTAGTATTACCATAAGAACATTTCATGCTAACCTTCACTTTATTTGCAGGCTGCGAGATGCCGGACTTCTTCCTCTTGGCCGGATGGTGCAGGCCACGGATGAGAACGGAGGTGCCTTGGCCGGGGAGGGGGACGAGCCGGTCGTGGAGCGATCACGACGCTTCCCGTTCGACCGTTCCCTGCTGACGGCTTTGGTGGACCGTTGGCGGCCCGAGACGCACACTTTCCACCTACCAGTCGGGGAGATGGCGCCGACCCTGCAGGACGTGTCCCTACTCCTTGGCCTTCCGGTCGCGGGAGACGCTGCCTTCCTACCGGAGGCTCCCGCCGAGTGGCGTGAGGACCTGCTCGGCAGATTCCAGGGGGTCCTTCCACCGGCCGGTCACCACCACATCTTCGACGAGAGGCAGAAGCATGGACCGACGCTGAGGTGGCTGGCACAGTACCGGGTACGTGGTGTTTCAAGTCGATTGCGTCTTCGAAACTCTTATTTGTGCAATTACATACTAATAAGAACTTGTTCGCATTCAGGTTGAGCGCATGGTTGAAGATGCTGACGATTACCAGGTCGCGCGCCACCTGGAGGCTTACGTGCTGTGGCTGTTTGGTTGGGTGCTCTTCACCACCAGCCACGGCAACACCGTTGACGCACGCCTTATCGCTTATGCGAGGGCGATTGCCGACGCCGAGGCCGACCAGATCAGCTGGGGATCGGCCGCACTTGCCGCGACGTACCGCGGCCCGTGCGATGCGTGCACGAGGATTAAGGTGAACTCGATCCTCACGGGATGTCCCCTGCTGCTGCAGTTGTGGTCGTTCGAGCGCTTCAGTCTCGGACGACCTGTACTAGACGACATGGGTCCCTACGGGGCCGAGATGTACCCGGGGGGAGACATCGACCGGCCGACAATGGGTTCTATTTGGTGTCGTCGACGAGTGAGTTTTATTTTATCATAGTCAACTTATTAACGATCGTCGTACTAAACAATTTGCCTTTCTTGCAGGTACAGTTCGCGCACGTGCAGGTCACGCGGGCGTACCACCCCTTCGTGGAGCAGTTCGACCGCCTCGCAGACTCCGACGTGCGCTGGGAGCCTTACGCAGAGGAGGCAGTGCAGGCCCGTGCTCCTGACGGGCTGTCTGCACTGTGCTGGCGTGACCAGGCTTTCTGGCTTACCCGCCGGAAGCTTGTGTACGGCATCTACGTTGAGGACTACGCACCGCAGCGAGTCATGCGGCAGTTTGGACTGCGGCAGGCACTTCCTGTACCAGTCGGGCCGCCGATTCCGCCGTGCGTGCACGCATGAGTGATCGCTTCTGATATTTTTGTATGTACTTACTATTGTGATCGCAAGTACTTACATTACGTAATGGTTCCAAAACAGGTACAACACCAGGGCGTCAAAAAAGGCACGGACTGGTCCAGGAGGATGCAGCCCTGGATTACGCAGTGGGAGGGTGCGCTGGATGACCGCGTGGAGGAGGACCAGCCATACGACATAGCCGACTATGCGGAGTACCTCATCTGGTACCAGGGGCGGACTCGTACCAGGCTGGTACATGTCGTTGACCCACCTGCCCCACACGTCGCCGCACCGACAGACGCGTACCCTGCGTACTTCGCACGCGACGCTCACATCGCGGTACGTAACTTGTAATTTCAAAAATTCTCAAATGGCAATATCGTTTCGATGATGGACCATTCTATGTCTTTTTGTCCAGTCTGACGTCGGTGTTGAGATGTGGTCGGACTCCTCCGCACTAGTGCAGAGGTGGGGCACAGGTGGGGAGTTGACCCGCGAGGAGGCCGTCAGCTTTGCGCGACGGATGGAGGCCGGGTGTAGACGTATCGTCAGCCTACTGTCCTGCACGAGGCTACCGGCGGTCTCCACACTTACGCCCAGTGCACCCCGACCACCAGTGCCACCCCGACCAGCGTGGCACTACTCCGGAGGTAGTACGTGGACACATCCACCTCCCCCGGAGCAGCTAGGGAGTTCTGCTTGGTCACGTCCACCTCCCCCGGAGCAGCCAGGGAGTTCTGCTTGGTCACGGCCTCGTACACCTCCTACGTACATCCCCGGCTTCCACACGGATGATTTCATGGCGCCATGTACGGGTACGCATCGTCCGATCTTGTTTTTATCCTAAGACGACATGCAACGAACTAACGATATTACTATTGCAGGTCCTTACCAGCAGCAGGGACGCTTCTCCCCGGGCCACATCGAGGTAGACCATTTTTTTGAGGACTGGCAGGGGCCGTCCTCCGACGCAGCACCGGAGGTTCTCTCCGGCAGTGGCCTCCCCGGTGCACCGGAGGCCACACAGCCAGAGGTGCAGCTGACTCCACCGGCGCAGCCGCGGGTGCGAAACCCACCTGATCGTTTTACTTTTTCGGACCCTCGCCACCCGCCTCGTAATCTGTTGCACCGGAGGACGGCCAAGCGGGGCCGTATGGGAGGACGCGGGCGTGGTGACGGAGCACCTTAGGGTGGGGAGTGAGGGGTGTATGTCATGCATGTAATGGATAAATACGCGGCATGTTACTGCGTTATATTATAAAGTTCATTTAAATTCAAACAATGCTATTATCTCTTCTTTTTGTATAGAAAATTATTTCTATATCAAGTAATGTGACAAATGTTAAATACCAGTCGGATTCACATGCAGTCGCCCCCCCGGTTGAGGGTGGATTCACATGCAGCGGAGCCATCTTCACTTACCACTCTATGTATCTATCGTTCTACGGTCAATCAATCTTAAAAAAAAATTGGAATTTTTTTGTGCACCTACAACATACAGTGCACATAAACTTTTATTACAACTATACCAGATTTTTTCTCTGTTTTAAAACTCTACAAAAATCAAGGGGACTGAGTGAAGTCGCCTACCTACTGGGCGACTGCATTACAAGTCGCCCAGCCATTGGGTGACTTCATTAAATCGCCCAGTGAGAAAGCGACTCCATGATGTCGCTTTCCCGTGAAGCGACATAAACTCTTGTCGCCTGCCGGGTGGGCGAGAGGCTTGAGTCGCCTCCCCATTGGGCGACTGGAGGCTATTTTTGTAAAAAAAATTTCCCGCGGGTATATTTCTGTATTTCTGAATAAAAAAAAGGTTATCCGTACAAAAATTTCGCAGACACGCCGGACGTGAGGGATAAATCCCGGAGATTATGGCCGCATCCACGTAGACGAGAGCGTTGATGAGGATGCGTTGAACTAATCGATCATGAGTCATGGAGAAGATACAGGAGAGACGGTTTTTTCTTCGGTTAACTATCTGTATGAGCGTGGTTACGTGGGTTCCTAATACTTTTTAAAAATAAAAGTACAAGTTTACCCCTGTTGCATGGATGGTTAGATGTGGTGGAGGTGTTAGCACCTCCTACACCTTTGGATGGACCGAACCAAGACTCATTAATTAAACTGATGCGACAAATGTTGCTCATGCCCCCATGATCAAGGAATACAAATATACAATGAACTATATCCTTCCTGCAAAAGAAACAAGAAATATAAGATCAGGGTCTCAATGATTACTAGATATGCCAATGAAAAATCACATGAAAGAATAGGGTATATCATTTATTCATACATTATGAAGCATAATCAGGAGGAAGTGAATATTTTGTTAACAATCACATCCAAGATCTGTAAATGTTGTCAAAACAGCCGGGGTGAGCGCAATAGGGTTGAATAGGATGAATTGGATCTCTCCCACTGTATACAAGTGCCGTAAATTTAATGGGAGTGTCTAGGTATTATCCGGATATTTTCTTTCTAACTATCATCCAAATTTGTAACCCTTGGATTAGAGATCAAGGGGCTCCTTGTTTTTAAAGGGAGGAGATTTTTTCAAGGGGAATAAGGTAGAATTCGAGGAGGGGGGAGAATTTATGGCCATTAGATCTCTAATTCAACGGTCTTAAATCTGGATGATAGTTAGGAAGAAAATATCCGGATGATGTTTAACAAATCCCAAATTTAATTAGTCACTGGTTTGCAATAGCAAATTCATATGGTGAGTTGCTGTACCACTAATCCATTTTCCCATGTATTATCAGTTTTATATGCTATTGGATGCAGACAAACAGTAACGTTACACAATTATTGTGCATATCGGAGAAAGTAATGCAATTTTATCAAGAAGCACATCAGCTAACGTTAATTACCCGTAACTATTGCTTATGGTACATTTCAGTCGGCTACAGCAATTATTATCACTTGCGACAAGATCATCATCATCATCATCATCCAGTATTGAACTACGGATGTAACAATAATTTTTCTGCCGAAATAGTACTGATGTAACAATACTTACGGAAGAACCATAAAATCAGCGGAAATTGCATCCAGCAACGGACGGCGTTGACGTGAACTCTTCGGCCGAAGCTGCATGCAGTAGCAGCCTCCACGCGTAGTAGCTACCTCGGCTTAGCCTCATACGTGCTGAAGACTAGGGCCGGGATGCCAAATGACGGATGCTCAAAATAGAAAAAAAATGAACAGGGGATTGGCTGATGTAGGAGCAAAAGCAAAAGTAGGGTTGAGACCTAACTGCAAAAAAAGGAGGGAAAAAGGTTAAGTAAGGAACAAGAATGGATGGGAGTTAATGATTTCAGTGTTACCTGGGAAATGATCCGAAACCTCACGATCCACTTTCTTCCAATCCGCTATCATTTTCTGCTTAGTTCGAGACTTGGATGGTTTGGATGGATGTTCATTGCATTCCTAACCTCAGTCTCCATATCCTCCACGTCCCCCTCTGTTTCTCTGCCATGCTCGAACGTTTAACCGAAGCCTCTAAAGCTTTTGGCATGGCTCCTTGAGCAAACATCAGCCGAATTCCTCTTCTTCGAAACTCAAACACTGTTAGAGAGCGGAAGGGCTGATCAGTGACAACCACACGCCGTTCCTTTTCGTGTTTACTCAAGCCTTAGCTCCAGAAAACGGAGCGCGGGTAGCGCTCCAAGCACTCGAAGATCATCCTGTGTAAGCATGTTGACACTGATGGATAAGCAGGAGAGGTTGGAGAAGGACATTCTATTGTTTTGGGCTACGACATATGACTTTTTTTCTAACACTAGCGTTCATACGAACGAATCGAAAGCTACTTTTAAAAAGCTATCCCAATAAACCACTTCGAAACAACAGCGGAGAAACCATTCCGTTTATTTGTTCGATAGAAGTCATAAGCCATGAGCTCAAATAAACAGAAAAGAACAATGATTTTTGAAAAAGTGGAAGTCAAAAACTGGTTGAAAATCTAAAAATCACAAGTTGTTCTGGTGCATTAAAATTTCGGAAGTTCCACGGGACCCACCACGAATCTGACATCAGATCTATGGAGTATCTGTAGAAAAAAAGTACAAATGTAGAGTGTTGATGTTGTGCTTGACCAGATGGCATGCACTCCGGAGCAAAGGCTTCACCAAACTCAGTTCAAACAATTCGCCGGAAATACTGAGCACCCTCAGTTCAGGTAGGTTGCCTAATTCATTGAGAGCGTTTGGAGACATTTCAATGTCAAGCGATGACAACTCCTGTAGAGATCTCACACTCCCAATCCTGCCTGGCAGTTTCGCTGTAGGATGAATAAGTAGACGCTCAAGTTGTGTTAGCTGAACAATCTGTGCCGGTCGGTCAATTATGTTGGTTTCTCTTAAATCCAATGTCTTCAGAAGATGCAGGTTTCCAATTTCGTATAAATCCTCTGTTCGGATCCTACCTCTTAGTGCCAGATACCTCAAATGGTGCGAACTCCCTGGATCCTTAAGATGATTATTCTCGTCAGTAATATATCTTAAATCCAAAACAAGCAGAACTGGAAACCTTGAAAGAGGTAGCATGCACTTAGGCTCTGTTCGTATTGGTTTCTACAAATCATTTTTCTATAGTGCTTAATTTTTAAACGAAGTGTCTTTTTAAGGTGGGGTATATTAGTCGATTATAGTACATATCGTAATGACTTTATTTATATAGTTAAAATCGTACGCAAGTATCTTTTTATAAGTTTATCTATAAACTATTATTATTCATAAATCAAAGTCAAAAGCCAAAGCTAGACGCCAAAATCCAAAACTTGCCCAAATGCACAAAGTGACCTCACGTGGGACAATTACACAGGGTTGCTGGCAACATGATGTCCTCTACGTCACTGTGTAGAAGAGATAACCGGTGAACCTTCCGCGATAGAGATCTGAGCTCCTGGCCATCAGATTAGTGATAAAATTTTCTTCAGCTGACAGGGAAATGACGAGATCAAGTATCATATCATGTATACGGCACGATTCTGCATTGGCATTTGCATCGATGCCTATTGGCTGAATCATGCTTCTATTAACGAGCTCATTGAAATTACTCACTCCAAGTTCATACAAGTTTCTCCCTGTTGTCATCAACAAAACATTCTGCTATCCATTTTCGTAGCAAGCTATCTCTCAATCTTATAATCCACAGGAAGGATGCTTAGATACAACAAGCACGGCTTTAGATGGGAAGAAAGATCATAATAACTAAGAGACATTATCCCTCGCATGTTCTCCATAGTAACATCTTTTTCGAGCCCAGAACCAGTACAATTGTACACAGTATACCATTCATATTTTGTTTTTGTCAGTCTACTGGCCAATGGTAGCCATCCACATTTCTTCAAAATTTTCCCAGACAATTCTTTCAATTCGGAAGGACATCCATCATCATTGTCAAATATCCTTTTATATAATAGCCTTTTTGAGTCAGCATCAGAGAGATGCTATATTCATACATAGGACCATCAACAACAAAAGTGCAAGACAGTTTAGCCACGCTAACGTTACTGGCTATCACAATTATTCTGCTATCAAGGTTGTTCTCCCTGAGAGCAGTGAAAACATTTTTGGGCCGAAGTTCGATTTTCTTGGCCCATTTCAAAAAAATTCAGCCTATCGACAAACCAATCTCATTCTCCATCTCCCTCTCCTTACCACAGAAAAAATCGCATTACACAGAAAGCTGATCCGAGGAGGTGGCGCCGGCTGCGGCAGGGGAGGCGGCGTCGGCAAAGGAGGTGGAGGCGGACCAGCTGCGGGAGGGGGAGGCGGTGTGGATGCGGACGGCGCGGGCCGCGGGAGGAGGAGGCGGCGCCGGTAACGAACGGGGAGGTGACACTGCTAGTTTCGATTGAAATTGTACGTATTTTTTTAATTCGAATAGTATGTTTGAATATGTTGAACTAAATTTTTTGAAAAAATTTCGAAATTTCTGAATTTTGGATATCTCGGAGGGGTCTGAAAATTTTTCTAAACTGAAATTGTTTTTCCTATTGAGAGCACATTTGATGAACTGCCGCGCTGATTCATCCCATACATCATCAATTACAATGAATTACCTACGGTTTTGTAACAGTGTTAGTTGCACGCATGGTAAAGGTAGCTACACTTATAATAGATCTACAGTACAATCCGATAATACGGGTCCTAGCAGAAAGTAACATAACATTAACAATACTAACCCACTGATATCTAACAGCAATTACTCCAGCTAGTTAAAGTAACCAGGCACATAGTAACTCTGTTAGAGCAATCGAATGTTAGGCATGTCAATTAAAAATACATCGATGTGAAGCCAATAGATTTTCAGGAAGGTATAGGCAGTAATTATTTTTTTAACCAGTTTGACCGCTATTAACAGGCTGGTCTGACCGTTAGCTGATCTGACCACCAAGAGATGGCCGGTCTGACCCGATCTG
The DNA here is from genome assembly GCA_017311315.1 of Dendrocalamus latiflorus. Classification (NCBI taxonomy): domain Eukaryota; kingdom Viridiplantae; phylum Streptophyta; class Magnoliopsida; order Poales; family Poaceae; genus Dendrocalamus; species Dendrocalamus latiflorus. The sequence continues at coordinate 14,101,110 of CM029641.1, forward strand.
ACCACCAAGAGATGGCCAGTCTGACCCCTCTCCTATTTCAGGGTGAAAACTCATCGGGACAAAAGCTCAAATTGGTGGATCTTGCGCACACCTTAAATGCTACCAAAATTGATATGGTCCTTGGTATGGATGTTAGGAACTAAATCAAGACAATAAACACGAGGTTCTTAGAATGGATCCGTCTAATCAAAGAAATCAAGATATAGGCCTTTAGAACATATCAAATCCTAAAACTCAAATTACTTTTTATTTGTGAGGATATAAGTTATGAGGATTCTCATCTCTCATATGTCCTAGTAAGGTAATCCAAGTAGGGATTTGGACTAAAACAACCACAATCATAGAATCATGAATCTAGGCCAAACAGGGTAAGAACCGAGCAAGAATATGATTCATGCTATAGAAGTGATTTAGATGGATATAGATTGATCCTAGGTATCCTCTAATGCCTCTTACACATCGTGGATCACAGCAAGATCAAATGGAGCATGAAAAGAACCAAATCACCACAAGAGGATCAAGAACCTATGCAAATTGAGACAAGAACACAAGAATGGTACGAACTGATCTATTGCATGATGAGAAATGGTTTGATATAGCTTACTGGTTACAAAGGATATTGCACAAGCCCCACTCTTACTTACACCGTGAAAGAGAGGAGGAACTAAGCTAAGCCTAGAAATATTTCCTATTTCCTTACTAGCTCTAGCTAGCCTCTTCCTTCTCTAAATAGGCTAAACAAGCCCCCTTAGTCGGTCTAGACCCTCTAAGAACTTTGGAAAACCCGTCAACCCCACTAACACGATTTTACTCTAAACACACGCTTTTCAAAGCATTTGAAAGAATTAACTAGCTTACACCCAAACGTTTGATCCACTCAGCACACCGACCCTAGCCTAACCCTAAACCTGATGCGGACCAACTAAGAATTAGTTGATGCGTAGGGATGGCCCGATCTTTCCCGGTACGATCAGCGAGGTTCCTTCTCCTTGGATAGAGTCTTCTCCTTGTCTTGATGCAGCAAACAATATTGATAAGGGCAATTTGCACTAGTATGCAAGGCGCACACTAGAAGCAATCCGCCGAACTCCTCAAACCGTGAATTCAGCAAGAAGACACGAATTAGAAGAGATGAACCTTGTAGATTCGATGGGCAATCTCAAGAATCTCCTATTCTTGCCTTGCACCAACTCCGCAAACTCCAAACGAGAAAACCTTGCAATCACGCAATATGGCCGCTACCAACCATCATGGCGATTTTCTCCTTTATTTCACGAGTCTAAAAACTTATCATATCATAGCCTAAGTTACAATGGGGCTAAGGCCCTGGCCTTATATTGGTGCACAATGCACGGCCTTGACTAAAACTCACGCACAACCTGGCCTAAGGCTGAAACAAACTCCAATGCAGGCTAAAAAGGAAATATCTAAACTACTACCACCGGATTCTCTCCTAATTTGTGATATGACTATGAGGATTTCATGGCTGGCCCCTTGTCCATTGTGTGGGGCTTCGAAATAGCTTTCTAACGAGTCCAAGAATGCCCAAATCGGACTCCGTTTGTGAAAGTTATGGACGTTTTAGTATCAGTCTTGCCAGCTGTCCCAATCCGAGTCCGAATCGGTTTCAAATCTTTATATGTTTTGTTTTCTTGTTCAAAGAGCTTCCAAATCCGTTTGGAACCTGAAAAGGAGTCCTCCTCAACCTTTAGAAAGCCATGGTGTGGTCGGATTTTACCCTTACTTGCATTGCAATACTCAAACTCTTTATGTTTGGCAAGTCTTGCGCGTCTCTCTGGACAGCCCGTGCATCATCCAATAAAATTGACATAACTTTGTGTAGGAAACTCCAATCAAGCGCGTTTAATTCGTTGGAAAGTTGACTTCATTAGCTTTCCAAATATGTATTTTGTGTGCATTAGAAACCTCAGAATTGGCGTTGAGAACTTCATGAACATTATGGACAGAACTGCAATCACGAGAACTTGCTTGATCTTGTGTCTTCCTCTTTAGCCAAACTAACTTTCTTTCTTCTCCATCCACACCTCTAATTCCATGCATTGTTGTGTTATTTGCACCGCGCAAAGGAGGAATCACATAAGCATCCGCACGAACTAGGACTTCTTCTCTCTACCATTACCAATTGCTTCTTTCTCCTTGCGCAATTCAGCATTACTAAGCCTTGTGACTTTAGATTGCATAGATGAAACACAAATCAATGTAGCATTCACACTCTTGGCCACATCAAAACCACTTCCATAGCACCTCCCTGCACAGCAGTTTTGGTATAGGACTCAAGTCTGGTTTTGGACATTTTTCTAAAATGCCCCTGACGAAGCATCCTAGAGCATTCCCTTGACTCCGTCTTCTTATTGTGCAAGCCACCATGAATGCCACGTGTAGGCTAACCAATGGCTTCGCTCCCATCGGTAATTCTCTCCCATTTTTGCTCCCACCAAACCACACCTTACTTGAACCGATGAAGCTACTTGATCTAACCCATTGCTCAAACCTGTTGGGCTGTTTGGTAATTTTCATCATTTTTAGATTAGGGAAATAAAAGGGAAAAAGAAATCTCTTGTGGGGCCCGCTTGTAAGAGATGGGAGGGAAAGAGATAAGGCTCCGTGAGCTGTTTTAGATCTGGATGGCTTCCTCCATATCCCCTCTCCTCCCTGATCTCTCGGGCTGAAGACTCGGCGATTTCGTTCCATGGCGGTGCCAAATCCTCACCGGTGCGTTCTGGCCTCTTTGCCTTTAAAATCAGATGGGAGAGTTTGGGAATGGGAAGCAGAAGAATCCACCACATGAACCAAAAAACGTCCAGTGGAGATTCGGTTTTGGGGTTGATTGGGAGAGTTCGGCGGTCTTGTGCTTACGAGCTCGCCAGATTGTGATGTTCTTGATCTCTGCCTCTCGGGTATCCAGGCTCTAGACTGTGGGCTTGTGTGCTATTGTTCTCTGATTTCTGGGCGCGACATATGTGGTGTGGCATGTCATTAGTTCATACGGTTCCTGTTGGTTTTGTGTGGCATCAACTTGCAACTTAGCTTTCACAATTTGGTGAGTACTAATTTATGAAGTTGGGCAGTGTATCTTTGTTAACCTCTCTGGTGATATCCTGGCATACATCAGTGATTGGTTTTCTGGAACATCATTCGTGGAGTGAGCCTTGCCCCTGCTACCTTCTCGGTGGCTTGGACTACTGCTGCCCAGTGAGTTGTTCTTTACATTCTTAAATTCTATTGTGCATTAGTTAGCCATGCTACTACCTCTATTCATTATCCCTAAAATTTGTGATTTGTGCTGGCACTAGGAGGACTATTGCATGATAGCTTGTGGGCTTTTGGATTGCTCGATTAGGAAGCTAGTCATATTTGAGATCACAGTGATTCTCTAGGAATATTCTTCTAGTTTGATTTGTTAATTATACTTTGGTTTAGTGTCAATTCATTGCTATTCTGTTTTGGTCATAGCTTGAATTCTGTTGATTCAGCAGTAGCACATATTTGTCTCTGTTCTGAATATTGCCGACAATAGATTATTGCAGTAGCTCATTTCTATTATACGTTTTGATTAGAACATGAAATTGGCGTTGTCACTACTCTGAGGTAATGTTTAGATTGACAAACTAGCAAAATATATAAGGATTGTTACTTAGATTGTTGATCTATTGACTAGAGTTGAGAAGCTCGAGTTTTAGAACTTGATTAACTTTTCAGCTGAGAGCAAATTCACACAATATAATCTGTGTACTAAGTAGATTTCATTTACCCACTATCTTGATCAATTAAGCATATTGTTTCGTTTAAATGACTTGAATGCTATATCTGCCTTGAGAGAAATTTGTTTAATCTTCATATCATTTATTTTCTGTTGGTCATATGCTTTACTGCTATATGAAAATATTGCTAAAACTGCTTAATTTCCAACAAAACCTTTCCTAGAACATATTCCTTTTGCTTTTTCATATGCCATGTTTGAGCCCAGCTATTCCACTTGACCTCATTGTCTGCTTTGGATCTCAATTTACACTGACCTAGTCTCGGTCGTCCGTCATTGACCATATTTGCGTATAAGTGTTTTCGCACATCTTAAAACCAAGAAATTGTTTTGGGAGTACAAGTAATCTCTTGAGGAACGGACGAAGTACTTCATATAACGAGGTGCAATCAAAGTAGGCACTCTCTCACAAAGCTATGACAACACAGAGACTTTGCACACTGACATATGTACTTAGATGGTTACAGGCTTACATAGTGTATACCTACACAGAGAGAGGCCGTGCCCGTGATTTTGATTCTTAGACTCCCTCAATTATCTGTGTTTGTGCCTAGTGGGTGGCATATGACACGTGTATGCATGTGATTGTACTTGATGGGAGAGTTGAGGTATCTGTAACCAATAAAGCAAATACTACTGCTTTTAATTAATTGTTCACAAGAACACATGGAGGTTTAAAGAAGTACACAAATATAGTAGAGCAAGGAATCAAAATCATTTTTCGCACTCTTTCGTCTCTTGATATAGAAATAATTATTATATATTTTTTTTGAAAATTTTATGCAGTTCGAATTAACCATGTTTGTTTGGAATAACTTAACCATGAATTTTATGCGCGACGGAAGACAAGACCACGTACAGGCAGGCAAGCGAGGCGAGAAGATAACAGTGGCTCAGAAGAGTGAGTCATATCACATCCTGTGATTCATTTTTTATAGTACTGTAATTAATTTTAATTATACAAATTTATAATGTATCAAATTGTAAAAAAGTAAAATATTCGTTAAATTCATGGTTAAGTTAATCCGAATAAACGTGACTAATTTGGATCACATAAAATTTCTAAAAAATTACATAATAACTACTACTATATCGGAATGCTTCACATAAAATTTCGTAATTTTGAGAGCCCGTTTGTTATATATAAAAACTCGTAAAAATATCAAAATTATATTAATTTTTGAGTAACATTCGCCATGGATAAAATTCCCCAAAAATTACACTGCGAGGAACATTGTGTTGGGAGACAGTACATAAATTTTCGTAATTTTTCGGCTCATTTAATATATTTAAAAATTCAAACAAATACTAAATAGAAAAAATTAGACAGGTAATTAGATCAGCTAATTAGCTGCACCTGGCCCTCATAAGCACGATCACCGGAGCAGCGCCCATACCCCCAGTCGTCGTCCAAGTCCAAGGAGACGGTAGCCGGCACGGGGATGCTCGCCGTGCTCAGCGGCGGCTGGTACAACGGCGCCGTCAGCACCACGACTCCGGCCATGATTTTCCTCGACGAGTTCGCCGTGATGTAGACACGCTGACGGCGATCCTCCGGTACAGGACCCCGGCGCGTCGCCTGGGGTTGACAACCGAAAGGGTGAGGTTCAGGGTTGGCCTCATCTCCCTGCCGCCGCTGCTCGAGGAGCTCCTGGCGTGGGTGACTGAGAAGTAGATGCTTGCAGGGCGGAGGACGAAGGCGACGGCGATGACGATCAAGATCACGATGGTTCCATAGATAGCGACGAGGATGTATTGCTTGGTGCTCCATGGTTTTGACGGGAAGGGGACAATTAATGGTCATGCTACCTAGTTGACTAACCGGAGTATAGCTTGCACGCTCCCCCCTTCCCCCCCCGGCGCCCCCAACACACACACACACACACAAATGGAACTCGGCTAACTGGCTAGCTCATCTCTTTACGATGTACACTTAAAAGGCCGATCAATTAATTTCGAAATTCGATTGGGTTCAAATGCGTGTATGTACCATACGTGTTTGTATCATCGTTTGCCGTGTCACGATAAAGATAAACATGTGCCATTTTCTTCCTTTGAATTTTCACTCTCTTTTTTGAAGATTTTCTTCCTCCGAATTTTCACTTTGTCTTGTTTAAAGCAATGCGATGAGTAAGTTTCACAACACACCAGCTATTAGATTGTTTGGTCCCAGCCTCGCGAATTGGACCGAGACAGGTGTGGGGCATAGCTCTCCGTGGTGACAGGTGACACGGAATCAGTGAACTCATCACTGTCACCAGCCGTTGCCCTAGCTAGCCACGATACATCGTCGGCCGTAGGAGAGAGAGAAGGGGACCCACCATCTAATGCGAACCGTCTATTTCTTTTGATGTAACCGCTCAGGTTAGCTAGGATTTACTTGTAAATACTCATGAATCACATGTAATATGCAAAAGGCATTTATGGGCAAATCAACAGTTCTAGGTTAAGGATCCACTAGCCGCCAGTTTTGGATTGCCATGCGCTGCCGCGCTGCTCAGTCGAATTTGGCCGCAATCGCCTTGTGAGAACAGGAACACATGAATGTATCTGTCCACTCGCCCTGTAGATCGAGATGGAAATCAGTGGTCAGATTTCACCTATACTTCATGCCATCTAAGCGAGTACCTTAGATACAAAGGTACAGTCAAAATTCTTCTTTTAATCGGTGGTCTAATCCAAGTGGTCGAACTCATCGATGACAACCGACACGAGATTTCACCTCTACTTATGCCATCTAAGCGAGTACAAGCTACCGTAAAAAATTCTCTTCTTTTAATCGGTGGTCTAATCCAAGTGGTCCAACTCATCGACGACAACCAACATGTGCAGTTGATCCACTGCAATCTATCTTCTATTATTATCTTATTAGAGCAAAGAAAAAAAAGGCCCTATATTCGATCTCAAAAGTTAGAAATTACCGCATTATGATGGTTATGGTAGATCTAGATTATAATGGTCTAGATTAAAAGAAAACATCCATTTCAAACAAAATCCAAAAAAAAACAGAAATTTAGAATAAAAAGTAAAATAAAATTAGTAATTTGATTTCCATACATATTCCTAAATAAAATCCCTAAATAAACATAATTTAGAATAATTTTTAAAAAATTAGTAATTGGATTTGTACTTGAATTCCAAAAACATAACTAAAATTAAAAATTAATCAAATACAATTAGCAATTTAATTTCGATATGAATTCTAAAGTAAAATTCCTAAATAACCATAATTCAGAATAAAAAAAATAACAATTGGATTTGTATATAAATTCCAACAAACAGTAATTGAAATTTGAATAAAAATAAAAGTTATAATGAGATAGCACGAATGGTGTCAGAGTAGACCAAGAAAGAGTGAAATGATGTCGATCTATTCTGCAGCAGACATTAGTCCATGGGGGAAGTGAAAAGTAGAGGTGGCAATGGCGGAGATGAGGACAATATAGTGCTGCTCACCTTAGTCGTTCGACGAGAACAATGTCGTGATGTTCGCTAGAGCCGTTGAAGTGAAAGGTTAGATTCAAAAGGGCAAAGAGCTATGACAACAAGTGGTGAGCATCAACATTGTTGAACAAGTTAGTGGTCAAAAAAGCTCGATGATGGGGTAATACTAGTAGAGAGGAGATGAAGCTTTACATTGAAGATGAGCTATGGATGATATAGGGCCCTTAGGTAGCTAGGAGAATGCCATCGCTGGTGAGGGGCACGACACCACTTGTAATGACGAGAATATTCTCCATATCGTTAGGCAATGACTAAAGTAGACGTGCTAGCATCGATGAAGATAGGAGGTCACCATGGTTAGTTAGGAAGCTACATCATTGAGTTGGCTAACATCGAAGTGATAGACACCAAATAAGGGGACATCGACCACACATAACATCATGCATATGTATATATATATACATGAGTCTGTACGAATAGAAGCATATGCGTATAGAAGCAGAGGAGCAAAGAGCTTGCAATAGAGATGGTGCAGCCATAGGGAATAGGCTCGGTGCTAATGGACAAGCATGACGGGTGCTCTCGGTAGGTATCAGCGATGGTTGCACATGTATGCATGCTCATGTCGCAACGGCCAGAAGTGAGTAATAATTGGAGAGTAGTAGAAGATAACTAAGTAGTAGATTATTATATTGGAAGAATAGCAGTTGGGAGGGACCAATCAATAATTGGGTTGTTGTTGGAGGTTGAAGCAGAAAAGCTATGGTGGCTAGAAGAGATAGAAGGCACACAATAAGGGAAGATAAGTTGAAGGGAGGACGCCCATGGTGCATCGATGTATGCATGAACAAGGTATGCTAGTACCATATAAACTAGCTATATGATTTTCCATGCATATAATCAATATATTACTTGATATTAATTAGAGATACATATGTATGCATAGATTTTGGAAAATAGTAAGTAATGGAGGAAGAAAGGGGAAAGAAAGAGGCATGTGGCTACATGATCTATGCATGATGTAGAGTGGTTACATTTCTAAGAACCACTAACAACTTATTATGCTCAATGATTTTCTTCCATCAAACCTCATACTTCAATTGTGTTCTTCAAGTAGTATTTTACTTCAAATTTCTATTGTTATTTTCAATGTTTATGATACCTTAGAGTGGTTACAATTGCGTTCTTCAACTTAAATTCTTGAGAATGTATTTAGGTATCTCAAGATATCTTAGAGTGGTTACAGGAGCGTTGGAGAGTAAAAGTGCTTCGCCAATATATGAGACGAAGCTGCCTTCCACAACTTTGATGCTCTGTAGCCCCAAGATACCTTCCTCGCTAGTATCCAAGATGTAGCTCAAGAGGCCATCTGCAAGCTATGGGACATCTACGAGATGGAGCTGTGAGGCACTGCTTTTCGGTACTACCCTAGCTAGTACCCCACCAGCTAAAAGAGTTTCTATGTGAGCACAGAAGATGAAGACGACCCTAGGCTGGTTTAGCAGGTGTAGCTCACTGAGTCCTTGGACTATCTGTACCAGTCTACATTGGATGAGCTCAGCTTTACCACCTACCAGCTCCACTGAGTAGAGGAGGAGTTGGCAAAGCTTCGCGTAGGAGATGACAACTCAGTTCATGGGGAGAACGAGATTAAGTCACTCCCAAGAAACGTCATACCAGCATCAAGAAGAAGTACTTAGCCTAGTTCAAACCAACCCAGTAGGACACCCTCCAAGATTTAAGTCTTAGGCTAAATAAGAGTGTACCTATGAGCTATCATTTCTTTGTCAATAGCCACAAGATTATTATAATAAAATAATTACTAAAGTTGCTTTTGCTTATTAAAATTTGCTCTCATTTGGCTGTTTTCTTGTATTTTGCTCATGGAATAGATTCAAACCCCCTAGTTCCTTTTCTCTCTAACCTTGGAAGCACCAAGCAGATGGTTAACACAAGGAGCAATGGCAACAACAACGAAAATGGCAACAACAACCACACCAAAGCCCATGGAGAACAGAATGCCCCTATTCCTCTGCCACCACCTACCAATGGACCTGACTGGGTCCATATGATGGCCAATCAGAACCATCTCATCTGGTTATTTGTCCAGACAATCAGTAGCCCCAGTCCGCTTGTTCATCATCAATTGCCATTTCAGGCTCCTTAGTCAAGGTTGTCAAAGTTTATGAGGATGAGACCTTTGACCTTCTCCTAGAGCCTATGGATGCAGATGATTGGCTACAAGCCATCGGGAATAAGTTGGACATTCTTCAGTGTAATGATTGGGAGCGAGTTCTCTTTGCCTCCCATTAGTTGCACGGGCCTACTTCAAAGTGGTGGGATACCTTCACCGTTGCTCACCCCAATGCTCAGGCCATCTCTCGGGCGGAATTTGTGTAGCACTTCCACCAGACCTACATTCCAGCCAGCATCATCACACTAAAGAAGAAGGAATTCCAAGCGCCAAGGAGGGTGAACTATGAACGAGTACCTCCATAAATTCAACCAACTAGCATGCTATGCACGGGAAGATTTCGCCACTGATGAGGCAAAGTACGAGAAGTTTTTTGAGGGCTTCAATAATAGTATCCTAGTGCAACTCCTCTCCAACGACTATATCGACTTCCACCAGTTGGTCAGTAAGGCTATTTGCTAGGAAGGCAAGCATGTTAAGATGGAGACCGCAAGAGGAGGATGGTCACCCAGAAGGCCAATCCAGGAGGTTTTCCTAAACCTCACAGCACTTCACCACAATTTGGTAGCTTTAGGCTAACAACCAACCACCCACTCTTCTAGGCCAATTGCGATGCTGCTCAGGCAATCTGTGCCCTTCCTGCTAATGGGCAAGCACTAACGAATCCCGTCCTATCAGATGGAGTGACTTGCTTCTACTGCAAAGAGATGGGACACTTTGCCAAGTCCTACCTCAAGAAGCTCCAAGCTGTAGCTAATGCAGGATCCTCAGGAGGACAGAACTCTGGGCAAGCCATCAACAAGCCCTAGAACTTCGTCAAGGTACATGTGAACCACATCACAGTAGAGGAAACCCAAGTCGTACAAGACGTCGTGCTAGGCAAGTTTCTAGTGAACTCAGTACCAGCATCAGTTTTGTTTGATTCTGGAGCTTCCTATTCATTCATTCATTCATTTCCAAAGCTTTTGTGGTAAAAAATGGGTTGGGTTGGGTTCCCTTTAGCAACCCCATGTTACTCCATTCCCCTAGACTAGAAATGAGAGTGGGGACCCTATACTCAAAAGTGGAGTTGCTCATTGAAGGAGTACCTTTTCTAGTTGAGCTAATAGTCCTAAACTCTCAAGGGCTGGATGTCATTCTTGGCATAAACTAGTTGTCCAAGAACAGAGGTTAAATAGACTATGCCACTCGATCTATCACTCTCACCAATAGTCAGGGATGGGAAGTGACCTTTATACCAAGGACAGTCATATGGGAATACCCAAATGTATTTTCAGAAGACTTACCAGAAATGCCACCAGATAGGGACATTGAGTTTATGATTGACTTAGTCCCTATTACAGCTCCCATTTCCAAGAGACCATACCGTATGCAAGATATTGAGTTAGCCGAGCTGAAGAAGCAAATCCAAGAACTTGAGGATAAAGGCTATTTTCGACCGAGTTCACCAACTTAGGGTGCACATGTTCTCTTTATCAAGAAGTAAGATTACAACATGAGAATATGTGTTGATTATAGAGCACTTAATGATGCCACCATCAAGAACAAGTATCCGTTACCTAGGATCGACGATCTCTTTGATTAGTTGAAAGGAGCAATGTCTTCTCCAAGATAAATCTGAGGTTCGGGTATCATTAGCTAAAGATTAGCGAAGCAGATATACCCAAGATTGCCTTCACTACTTGTTATGGCTAGTATGAGTTCACCGTCATGTCCTTCAGGCTGACAAATACACTAGCTTACTTTATGAGTATGATGAATAAGGTGTTCATACAGTACTTGAATAAGTTCATGGTGATTTTCATTGATGATATTCTCATTTACTCCAAGAATAAGAAAAAGCATGAAGACCATCTCAAGATAATCTTGGACAGACTTAGAGATTGTCAACTCTGTGCCAATAAGTGTGAGTTTTGGCTAAAAGAGGTAGGTTTTCTTGGTCACATTGTGATGGCTGAAGGAATTGTAGTGGATTCTTCCAAAGTTGAAGCAGTAATGGACTAGAAGCAACCTACGTCAGTGACCGAAGTCAGGAGTTTTCTTGGACTTACTGGTTACTACTGATGCTTCATAACAGGATTCTACGAGATAGCCAAGCCCATGACTCAACTTCTGAAGAAGGGGACGAAGTTTGAATGGACAAAAGTTTGTAAGCAGAGTTTCTAGACTCTCAAGAAGAAGTTAGTGTCAGCCCCAATGCTTGTTTTGTTTTATATCCGTAAAGATTTTGAGGTATTCTGTGGTACCTCTCAGTAAGGACTTGGTCGCATTCTGATCCAAGATGTCAAGGTGGTTACCTATGCATCACGCCACTTGAGACCTCATGTGTGCAACTATCCCACTCATGACTTAGAATTAGCCATAGTGGTTCATGCCTTGAAAATCTAGCTGCACTATCTTATTAGTAACTATTATGAAGTTTACACGGAGCTAGGATGAAGGAGAACGAGCTCCTGGAAGTTTAATGGAATTTGTAGAATTATTTTTCTAAAGAAAATGGGAATTATGACATTAGCATTGAATTTATAATTTTGGCTGAATTAAACTTCTAAAGGAAATTAGTTTTATGATGTCATGCTGACATCAACCCTATTTTTGAATTTTGGCGCGAGGTGTTGACACGTGGGCCGAGTTTTTGTGGACCAAGTCCACAGACCAGGGAGACGGTCAAGGTGGCAAGGCGCTGACTGGGTGGCTCACGTGGCACCCACGCACTGTCATGGCGCTCGTGTGGCCACCACGTCGTCTTGAGTGCAATTGTGGCGCCGTCGCTGAGGGGTGGCATGTGGGGACCAAGGGTCGCCGGTGATCCTGGGGGCGGCAGCGGCTGGTGAGGGGCACAAAATAGAGAGAAGCACGGGGAATGCAATGGCACAAAAAGATTTTACTAGAGATAGGTGAGGGCGGTCAGTGATGAGGAAGGGTGGCGGCACGACTCGGCTGTCGACGGTGCCAGCGCTCCATTGGCTGTAAAAATTCTCTTCTTTTAGTAGGTAGTCTAATCCAAGTGGTCGAACTCATTGATGACAACCAACACATGCAGTTGATCCACTACAATCTTTCTTCTATTATTATCTCATTGGAGAAAAGACAAAAGAAGGCCCTATGTTCATTCTCAAGGGTTAGAAATTATCACATTAATAGAAGAAAAAAAGATAAAGATCTACAATAGGAAGAGTCCGTTACAAACATAATAAAAAATAGAAATTTAGAATAAATAGTAAAATAAAATTAGTGATTTGATTTCCATACGAATTCCGAAGTAAAATCCCTAAATAAACATAGTTTAGAATATTTTTTAAAAAATAGTAATTGGATTTGTATACAAATTCTAAAAACATAATTGAAATTCAAAATTAATAAAATAAAACTAGCTATTTAATTTTGATATGGATTCTAAAGTAAAATTTCTATATAATCGTAATTCAGAATAAAAATAAAAAATAGCAATTGGGTTTGTATACAAATTCCAACAAATAATAATTGAAAATTTGAATAAAAATAAAAGTTATAACGAGATAGCACGAATGGTGTCTGAGTGGATCATGAAAGAGTGAAATGGTGTTGATCTATTCTGCAGAAGACATTAGCCCATGGGGAGGTGAAGAACTGAGGTGGCAACACGAAGATGAGGACAATATAGTGCTGCTCACCTTAGTCGTTCGATGAGAACAATGTCGCACTGCTCACTAGAGCTATTGAAGTGAAAGGCTAGATTCAAAAGAGCAAAGAGCTTTGACAACACGTGGTGAGTATCAACATTGTTGAAGAAGTTAGTGGCTAAAGAAGTTCGATGATGGGGGAAGTCCTAGTAGAGAGGAGATGAAGCTTGCATTAAAGATGAGCTATGGATGATATGGGGCCCTCAGGTAGCTAGGAGAATGCCATTGCTGGTGAGGGGGCACGACGCCACTTGTAATGGCGAGAATATTCTCCATGTTGTTAGGCAATGACTAAATCAGACATGTTAGCATCGATGAAGATAGGAGGTCACCATGGTTTGTTAGGAAGCCACATAATTGAGTTGGTCAACACCAAAGAAAGTGATCGACACTGGAGAAGAGGACATCGAGCACGTATAACATCATGCATATGTATATATGTGCATGAATATGTACGAATAGAAGTATGGGCATATAGAAGCAGAGAAGCAAAGAGCTTGCAATAAAGATGGTGCAGCCATAGGGAATAGGCTCGGGGCTAACGCAAAGAGCATGGCGAGTGCTCTTGGTAGGTATCGGCGATGATTGCACATGTATGCATGCTGATGTCACAACGGTCAGCAGTGAGCAATAATTGGAGAGCAGTAGAAGATAACTATGGTAGATTACTGCACTGGAAGGATAGCAATTGGGAGGGGCCAATCAATAATTGAGCTTGTTGTTGGAGGTTGAAGAAGAAAGCTACGGTGGCTAGAAGAGATAGAAGACACACAATGAGGGAAGATAAGTTGAAGGTAGGTCACCCATGGTGCATTGATGTTTGCATGAGCAAGGTATTCTTGTACCATATAGACTATCTAGATGATTTGCCATACACATAATCAATACATTGCTTGAGATTAAATAGAGATACATGTGTACGAATAGATTTTGGAAAAGCGACTGGCCAACCGCGCCTCCACCCTCTGGCCCTCCGCTCCGCTGGTAGCCCGGCACCGTGCCACAGCCTGGAGCTAGAGCCAGCACCGCTGTAGGCCGCTTCACCTCCACCCCTTTGGACTTCGGCTCCGCGGCGCACGACCAGCCGACCGCGCCTCCGCTCTGTAGCACTGCGCCACCGCCTGGGCCCTGGAGCCTGGCTGTCATCTCACTGTCTCGCGTCTCCACTCCACCTGCGGGAGACCAGCTCCAGCAAGCAGTAGTCCAGCTCGGCAGCTCCGGCGACTAGTGGCCGCACTGTCGTAGCCTCGTAGAGATCTACCAACTACCACCGTTATGGTGGATCCTGCTTTGTTGTTAGAATTTCAGTCATTTACGGTATTAGTTGTAGTTCCGCATATTGGGTTTGTGGTGAAATGTGTTGGGACTTTGCTAAATGGTGTCTAGGATGGCAAACTGAATGATAAGGATTGGGAAATTGTGTGATTATGTTTTGAGAAATCCAACACGCATACCAAAGGGAAAGCATTCCACCTCCACCCCATTTTTTCTTAGAATGGTCACACAAATCATTATACTAGAGAGCTGCTTAAGGCTGAAAGCCTGAAAGTATTCTTGAGATGGACCAATTAGTCACTCTGCTGTTATGTTATACTGATCACCACACTGCATTGTCAGTCTTACAAAAAAACTAGAATACCAGAATACCTCTGTACCTAACTAAGTCACAATTTATGGTTCCAACTTCTAAATGACTATGGTAGTATGGTCTGAACTCTGAACTGTGAAAAGCAGAAAATGACAATGATCAATTATGTGAGTCATGTGAGTGTGTGACTATAGTTTGAAAATGTCAACATGTCTAGATGACTAGATTCAACTTGTAATTTAGAATGGATCTGGCGTTAGTGTTGTATGCCAGTATGTCTGTATGTGAGTATGTGTTGAAATGAGCAATGCTTGTATGTATGTGCTTCATATTATTCATCAATGATCACACATTGTTGGCCATTCAACTGAAAAATATTAACTATTACTACTGTAGAACTTTATATTTTGTACTGAAAAACATTTTTATAACTTCAAACACCCATCCTAAAATTAATGTGTCCGCCACTAATCATGGGCAGCATATGCCTAAAAGCCTCGATGAAGACACCGAAGGCTAAGAAGGTGTAACATCCCGAAAATTTGGATTTGAAAATATAAAGTTTTTGAATTTCTTTTGCAAATGTGATTTATTCGAATTTGGAATTATGGGATTTTCTTGAAAATTTTGATGAAGGTTCCAAAAATTAGAGGAGAAACAAACATGTATAAACATTAGAAAGATGAAATCTAAGATAAGAATCTGAAAAGATGATCCATAAAAGTAAGAAAGAAATTTGACTTAGAACATAATATATCATTTCTGAAAATAATGGCACGAATAACAATGGAAGCAAGTAAATTAAATACCAACATTAGTTGGAAATATTTTTATTAAGTCCAAAATGTCATCAGGAACTTCTGTGAATTTTTCTGGAATTTTTGGATGTATTGTCATATTTTTCTGAGCTTATTGGGATTTTCTGGCAATTTCTAAGAAGCTAAAATCAAAATCAGGAAAATTAAAACCCCAACCCACTCCTCTGGCTGCCACTTGGACGGCCAGGATTAGCCCATGTTGCCCCGGCCGATCCCGCCTCTCCCCTTTCCCTGCTCGCCACGTGGGCGGCCGTGATTTCCCCTTCCCCGCGCCCCGGCCCATCTGGCCCATCCGCCCCACTCATCCCTCCCGACCGCCCAATCGCCCCGGCCCGATCTCCTCCGTTCCCGCTCCACTTAACCGCGCCGCCGCCCGATCAGTCTTCCCCGCCACGCGGCTTCATCCGCGCCGTCGCGCCTTCCCCTCCCTGTCAGGGGCTTCTTCCTCCTCCCCGCTCCGTCTCTCTACGCGGGGCACAGTTCTTTTCTTCCCCGTGGCGCGCATGGGCCCGGGTGCGGTCGCCCGCTGCCCGGCACGTCCCTTCGCGTGCGCGGCGCAAAAGCCTACCGTGTAGTCACGGGCTAGTAGGGTTCCGGCGCCACCACCCGCAGGCCTCCCCCGCTCAATCGCATCCGCTCGGCCACATGACGCAGGTCCTCTGCTGCTCAGCGCGCGCGTGGAGCTACAAAGCAAGGGGGAGGATTGCGCACAGAGCCCCGTAGCCGCAATCGATGCTCGCCAGTCGGATTCCCGCCTGCCGCCGCCTGCCATGACCACTAGACAAGACCGCACGGGGCCAACCGTTGCTCGCGCTCCCCCGTCGCCTATAAAGCCAATGCACCCCTCCTCCCGCTTCGCCACGCCTTCCTCCACCTACTGTAGAGAGCAATCGAGCCCGAGCCCCTTAAATCGCCGGTGAGCTTCTTCGTCCCCAGCTCCGGCCACCGAGCCTCCCCGTCGACCCAAGCCACTAGAGCCCAATTCCCCGCACCCGAGCCACCTCCAGAACGTCGTGAAGTCAACCCTGGCCTCGCCCGAGTACCACACCGGCCGTAGCTCGCCGTCACCGAGGACTTCCCCGAGCCGCCGCCACCGCACGCTGCCGGCCTAGCTCCGGCGCACCTCAGCCTCCGTCATCACCACCACCAGCATCACCGCAACCCCGGCGTCGCATTTTGCCACCTCCCCAGACTCCTCCGACCGTCCCTCGCCGCCGGCACCACGACTTCACGGCCGACCTCGACTTCCTCTGCCCGGCCCCCTCAGCGAGCTAACTCAAAAGGTATAGCTGCCCTATATGGGTAAGATAAACCCGAGCGCTCTCCTGGCTAGTGAGAGACCATGTGGTCGTGCTCCATGAGAGTGATGAGTAATTGACAAAGGTTTAGGTCAGTCGAGTTTGGTTTGAGTGGTTCGGAGTCGAGTCGTTGCGTGGCGCAATCGAACTCGGTCGGACTTTGGTCAAATCTGTCATTTGGGATTAGGATGCATATTCAGATGATTCGACAGGTTTGGACTTCGTCATGGTAAGTATGATGGTATTTATGCTTTCATGTATCGAGCGGTGCTACTTGACGTGTTTTCTTGTCTGTGTGACTGCAGGACATCGAGTGGAGTCGTGGTGAGACACGGTGGACCGGACTAGGCGCAGGTGGCGCTGAGGTCAGAACGGTCGGGATGTGTCGAAGACGACGTGGACTCGAGGTGGTTGCGAGGCGTGCGAGACAAGGAGCGCGGAAGCTTCCCGGAAGGTGCAGGAGGGGCGAAACGGGAATTTCGCAAAGCTGCACAAAGCGGGAGCGGGCTCCGTTGGAAATAGCGGGCGTAACGGGGCGGAGACCCGTTAGCCATGGGCTATAAAAGGAGTGGAGGGGCTGCATGCCCACTTGAGCACTTGAGGTGGAATTAGGGTTTGCTAGAGTCAAAAGAGTCTTTAGTGGTTGCTTTAGGCTTTAGGCTTTAGTTGTTGAGAGTGGGTGGAGAAGGCAGAGGGTTGTTCTGTCCTCCATCGATGTGTTCCTGAGTGCTCCCTCCCTCATGTGTTCTTGAGTTGTGTTCTTGAGTAGAGAGGGAGAGGATGGTTTGAGTTGAGAGCTTGTAATCTTTCCTTTTGTATCAAGTCGGGGTATCGGGACTCCTCTGTATTCATTGTGATCCAAGAAATGAAAATCTGAAGTTTTTATTCCCGTGCTCTCTGTTCTTCCTTCGATGCTCTTTTGGTGGATTTCTTGAGATTTTGTTTTTCGAGTTCTTGCTTGCTGTGGAGGTGTAAAATGGGTTGCTCCATGATGGGATAGTGCTTCAAGATCATTTGATCAATTAAAATCCCAGAGACAAGGTTTTAATCTCAGTTTTGCCTTTTTGACCTCCCCTGTTCAAGCTTTGCATTTCTAGGGTTTTGGTGCTCTCAGTGTTCCCCTTGTTGTAATAGCTTGAAATTTGGCATGGAGGATCCAGAGGCTATCTTATAGCTATCCTCAAAATTTCATAGCCAAAGGATCAACCGTTTGGGAGCAATTTGATTTTTGGCTCGGGTCGTGCAAGAATTCAGATTTTTACCCAAATCTGAAATTCTTGATTCTTGGAGTGGATTTCTTGTTATTGTCTTTTGGCTTAGCCTTCTGGGAGTGTTCCCTAGCTATCCTTAGAGTTTCCCAAGCCAAGAATCCAAGAATCGGTGCGAATCTCTCAATTTTCTGAAATTTCTGTTTGCTATTTTTCTCGAGAGGTACTACCGCACCTGGAGAGGAACTACCGCTCAGAGGTACTGCTGCTCCTAGAGAGGTACTACCGCTCTTGTTCGGACCAGTCCGAACATCTCCGGCGAGAGGTACTACCGCTCGGTATTGCGGTACTACCGCTCAGAGGTACTACCGCTCGTCACAGCGGTACTACCGCTTGCAGCCAGACTTGCGCTGAATTTGTTTTTCTTGATTGCTTCTTTCTGGATCTGGTTTTTCCTTGTCTCTGTGATTTCCAGTGAGGGCTTATTTTCTATCTTCATAGCTTCCATAGCTATTGGAGAAGAAGCTTAAGTGAGGATACTTGTTGGGGGCGATTTTTAAAGAACGACATTCACCCCCCCTTTGTCGCCATTTCGGTCCAACAATTGGTATCAGAGCCGGTTAGCTCTTTTCAATAGATCTTAACCGGTCTCAAGAGCCATGGCGATGGACAAGTACTCTACCAAGCCTCCCGTCTTTGATGGCCTGGATTACCCCTTCTGGAAGAGCCGAATGGAAACATACATCCAGGCTCTGGGGTATGCCATTTGGCGGAAGGTGAAGGTCAGATTTGTTGTTCCTGCCGATGAGAACATTAATGCTGGAAATATGCATGATGTTGAGGCAAACGCTAAGGCAAGGAACATCATAATCCAGGGCTTGAGTCGTAGCGAGTTTGACCGCATATCTCATCTTTCGTCCGCCTTCGATATTTGGGAGACCCTCGATGCTTACCATGAGGGCACCACCCAGATAAAGACGGTGAGACAGGACCAGTTCAAGCGAGATTACAACAAGTTTGAAATGCTCGCTGGCGAGTCCCTTGATGAGTGTTTTGCGCGCTTTCACAAGATTCTGAGCAACCTCCGAGCGGTCGGTCTCACATACCCCGACTCGGATAACGCTCGACAAATGCTCGCTGCACTCGACCTTCGTGTTTGGGAGATGAAGGTGACTACCATCAAGGACACTACGGACCTCTCGACTTTGACTCTTGATGCGCTGTACTCGCGTCTCAAGACTCACGAGATTGACATTGTCTCTCGCAAGTCGAAGTCACAGTCGATGGCTCTAGTCACAGATCCCAGCTCGGCTTCTGGTCCCTTTTCTGATTCTTCTTGCGGTTTCTCCCTTGCTGCTCTCTGTGACATAACTGATGATCAGTTAGAGCAGCTTGCGGATGATCAGCTGGCCCTCCTTGCTCGAAGATTCTCCCATGCTTACAAGGGGAGGAGGGACAGAAAGAGAGGAGGACCCGTGATTTGCTTCGAGTGTGGTGGCCCCAACCACATTCGGGCAAACTGCCCCAAGCTGGAGAAGGGCAAGAACCACTACGGCGGTTCGGGCAAGATTGACTACTCCGCCAAGAACCGCAACAAGAAGCCTCCAGTTCAGACGCCGGGAAAGAAGAAGTTCCGCAACTTCGGGAAGGCCAAGAAGCTCTTCCACCGCGTCCTCACCGCCTTCGATGACCTCGACCTCAGTGAGGTGGAGGGATGGAGCGACGATGACGGGACGGGTGACCAAGAGCCCAAGGATGGCGGCGACGACTTCTCCGGCATGTGCTTCATGGCCCTCGAGGGCGAACTCAGCGACAGCGAGCTGTACTCCGACTCGGACGAGGTATGTCCCTCCTATGACCAACTTAATGAAGCTTTCCTTAAGTTAGGAGGATTTCATGCTAGATCTAGAGCTAGATGTAGCGAGTTAGAGAAGGAAGTAGAGAAACTGTCACGGGAGCTTACTCTACTTATATCTGCTCCCTCCCGTGACGACTGTGATACATGCTCTGCTTTGCTGGTTGATATGGAGAAATTAAGGACCTCGCATGATAGTGTGTCCTCCGAGCTTGATTCTATTAAGGTGGAGAATGTTAGTCTGCTTGCTGATTTAGAGTTGAATAGGATGGCTGTTACCCTACTTACTACTGATGAGACTATTTCTCCCACCTCTTGTGAGGATAAGGACATTGCTGCTAGAGGACCTTATGCCATGCTCCTTGATCTGCCCGAGACTTGTGCAAACTGCAATAAATTAAAGATGAACCTAAAACGGGCAGATCACAAAATTGCTGAGTTGCGTGCTTCTTTACTTGAGCCCATTGATTCATGTTTGAATTGTCCTAGATTAACTGCTGAACTTGAATCTGTCTCAAAACAGTTTCAAGATATGATTGATCATGATAGGAAGTTGGCTCAGTATGCTTCTAAGGACCCTGTTAGCTCACCATGCAAAAACTGTGACAAACTAAAATCTGATTTGATTGCATTGGATGAGAAATGTGTGAAGCTAACTAAGGACTTACTAGAGAAGCAACCATCAGCTTGTATTATTTGTGCTGAGAAGGGGGAGAAGCCCCAGGGTAAGGTGGAGACGCCTAGGAACGTGAACCAACTGACTAGCAGTAGGACTGTCCATTCAGAGTCGGCTGTGCGTGCACAAGCCATTCTTCCCTCTACTGTTGGTTCTTCATCTGCTCCCTTACCTCCTGCTGTTCCCTCTTCCCCCTGCTCTTCTTGCACCTCTCTCTTTCGGGAGTGTCAGTACCTTATGAACACTCTCGAGAGATTTGTAGGTGGCAAGAAGAAGCTTAATCTTATTCTAGACCAGTCCAAGATTTGCAGATTTAATCAGGGTCTAGGATATGACTATTATGAGGATATGAGAAAGCATCCACCTGCTGTGCTCAGACCCATAGCACCAGGTGTGATCGAGACCGAGCCCAGGACCGAGAAAGTCCAATTTAAGTCAGCGGGCTATGTCTAGGGGATTTCTGACAGCAAGGTGATTGCACCTGCTGCTTCGGCCTCTCAGAAGGCGAAGCCTGACCGTGCTACTTCTACCTCTCAGAGGATGAAGTATCACTGCACCTTCTGTCAGAAGGATGGACACACGGTTGATCGATGCTTCAGGCGCGCCAAGATCGCGCGTAGAGACCGTGTTGAGTCTCTTAGGCGTATTCAGGGTCAGCCCCAGATCCTGAGTGCACCTAGGACCAGCACGAGGTCTAGGTTTACTGCTGTTGATGGGTTTGGGCAGCATCGAGGACTTGGTTTTTCTGAGTCTTTTGTTTTTCGTCCTCATGCTGCTTCTGATCGTGTCTTCTGCCGTCCTGAGGGTAGATCTCGGTTTCCCCGTCGAGATAGCTACCCGCGGCGTGATCAACGTGTTGCCGGTGTTCCGACTTGCTCTTCCGTAGCAGTCGGACCCCGCAACAGCTTCAGGTCTGCTCATAGACCTTCTGCCTCTTTGAGTCACGGAGAGCGTAGGGTAGATAGAGGTCAGTCGTGTTTGACTACTTCATCTGCTCGACGTGTTACTCAGTATTGGGTGCCAAAATCACTCTTGATGTACCCCAGTACTGAGACTTTACTCTCTGTTTGACTCAGGTTCGCCGGGTAGGGAAGGGAAAGGTTTGGCTTGTAGACTCCGGTTGTTCTCGACACATGACCGGAGATTCCCGTTGGTTTTCTTCCCTTGCCCGTGCTCCAGGTGATGAGACGATCACCTTCGGAGATGCTTCATCTGGGCGCGTCATCGCCAAAGGTACAGTGCGCGTGAATGACTCTTTCATTTTGAAAGATGTTGCCTTGGTGAGTAAGCTGCAGTATAATTTTCTTTCAGTCTCTCAGCTTACCGATGACGGTTTCGAGGTGAGCTTTAAGAAAAACAATTGCAAAATTCTTGATTCTTCGGGTAGTCTGGTTTGCGGGATTTCTCGTTATGGGAGGATCTTTCGTGCTGATTTTTCTGAGTCTTCTGGTGATCCTCTCAGGTGTTTAGTTGCTTTTGAGTCCCGCGACCTCTCTTTCTGGCATAGGAGACTTGGTCATATTGGATTTGACCATTTGACCCGAGTTAGCGGCCACGATCTCATTCGTGGTCTGCCTAAACTCAAGATGGTCAAAGATCTTGTTTGCGCTCCATGCCGGCACGGCAAGATGGTTGCCGCTTCACATTCTCCGGTCACTGTGACCATGACTGATGCACCGGGATAGCTGCTCCATATGGACACTGTTGGACCAGCTCGAGTGCAGTCAGCCGGAGGGAAGTGGTATGTTCTTGTTGTGGTCGATGACTATTCGAGATTTTCTTGGGTGTTTTTCTTAGCCTCGAAGGATGAGACATTTTCACATTTTCGAGGTCTCTTCGGTAGGCTTTCTGTTGAGCTCCCTGGTGCCTTACGAGCGATCCGCAGTGACAATGGCACGGAGTTCAAGAATTCCTACTTTGAGAGTTTCTGTGGCGAGACAGGTGTAGAGCACCAGTTCTCTTCTCCGCACGTCCCACAATAAAATGGCGTTGTGGAGAGGAAGAACCGTACCTTGGTCGAGATGGCCAGGACGATGCTTGATGAGTACTCTACACCGCGGAAGTTTTGGGCTGAGGCTATAGCCACCGCGTGCCATGTCTCAAATCGAGTATTTCTTAGGGCACACTTGCACCGCACTTCTTATGAGTTGAGATACGGGCGAAAGCCCAGCGTCTCTCATTTTCGTGTGTTTGGTTGCAAGTGCTTTGTTTTGAAGTCCGGGAACCTAGACAAGTTCGAGTCATGTTCTTGTGATGGAATCTTTCTAGGTTACTCGCCTTCTTCGCGGGCTTATAGGGTCTGCAACTGCGAGTCTAGTAAAATGGTAGAGACCTGTGAGGTGACCTTTGACGAGGCCAGTCCGGGGACTAGGCCCGATATCTCAGGTTCTTTAGAGCAGTCCGAGACCATCTTTGTGGATGATGAGGATGATGGAGACGACGGTTGTCTACCTGATCCTGTCCCTCATCCACCCCTTGAGGTGCCGTCTTCCACCGCACCTCGAGGTGATCAGCCCATGCCTTCTGCTTCTTCTGGAGCTGGTGGCTCTGTTCCTACCTCGTCAGCTCACGAGGTAGAGGCCACTTCTTCATCTCATCCTGGACCTCCTAGACATATCCAGAAAGCTCATCCTTCAGAGCAGATCATTGGAGACCTTTTCGAGCGTGTTACCCGCTCAAAATCTGGCTTATCTCAATTCTGTCTCCATTCTGCTTTCATTGCCTCCTTTGAGCCCAAAGATGTCTCTCATGCTTTATCTGATGAGTCTTGGGTCAATGCCATGCATGAGGAGCTAGAAAATTTCGAGAGGAACAAGGTCTGGTCGCTTGTCGAGCCCCCGCGAGGTCACAATATTATTGGGACTAAGTGGGTGTTCAAGAACAAGCAGAGCGAGGATGGAGTGGTTATTCGAAACAAGGCTAGACTGGTTGCTCAGGGGTTCTCCCAGGTTGAAGGTCTAGATTTCGAGGAGACCTTTGCCCCTGTAGCTAGACTTGAAGCCATTAGAATCCTGCTTGCCTTTGCAGCTTCTATGGGTTTCAAGCTTTACCAGATGGACGTCAAGAGTGCCTTTCTCAATGGCCTTATTGAGGAAGAGGTCTACGTCCGACAGCCTCCTGGTTTCGAAAACCCCAAATACCCAAACCATGTCTTCAAGCTTTCCAAAGCGTTGTATGGACTTAAGCAGGCCCCCAGGGCTTGGTATGAGAGACTTAAGTCCTACTTGTTGAGTCATGGGTTTGAAATGGGTAAAGTTGATAAGACCTTGTTCATCCGCCGGCTTGGCGCTGACCTTCTGCTCGTCCAGATCTATGTCGATGACATTATCTTTGGCGGCTCTTCCCATACTCTGGTTTCCCAGTTCTCGGATGTCATGAGCACCGAGTTTGACATGAGTATGATGGGTGAGTTGACCTTCTTTCTTGGCTTCCAAATTAAGCAGACTCGGGAGGGTGCATTTCTTCATCAAGGAAAGTACACTCGTGACCTCCTGAAGCGCTTCGATATGAGTGATGGTAAGCCGGTGTCAACTCCCATGGCTTCGACAGCCTATCTTGACCCAGATGAGGATGGCGAGCCAGTTGATCAGAAAGAGTTCAGAAGTATGATCGGCTCCCTTCTTTACCTCACTGCCTCGAGACCAGACATACACTTCTCCGTGTGTCTGTGTGCTCGTTTTCAGGCTTCTCCTCGCGTATCTCACCGTCAGGCGGTGAAGCGCATCTTTCGGTACCTTCGAGCTACCATTCACTAGGTATCTGGTACTCTTCCTCATCCTGTCTTTCCCTGAGAGCCTTTTCGGATGCAGACTTCGCTGGCTGTAGGATAGATAGGAAGAGCACTTCCGGCACCTGCCAGTTCATTGGCACTTCTCTCGTTTCCTGGTCTTCGAGGAAGCAGTCCGGTGTTGCACAGTCCACTGCAGAGGCCGAGTACGTTGCTGCTGCCAGTTGCTGCAGCCAGGTACTTTGGATGGTTTCGACCCTGCGGGACTTTGGGTTAGCCTTAGACAGTGTTCCACTCTTTTGTGATAACACGTCTGCTATCAACATTGCTAAGAACCCAGTGCAGCACTCTCGGACCAAGCATATTGATATTCGCTTCCACTTCCTTAGAGACCATGTAGAGAAGGGTGACATAGTGCTCCAGTTTGTGGAGAGTGACCACCAGTTGGCTGATATCTTCACCAAGCCTTTGGACAGTTCGAGGTTTTTAGCTCTGCGGGGAGAGCTTGGGGTGGTTTGTCCTTACGGACTGTAGTGAGGGGGAGCTTGGGCTTTACTGCTTTATTATATTAATTATGCTTCTGTCTCATTTCTGTTGCATTGCACTCGGGGTGCATTTGGGTTTAGTCCTTCCAGCATAGGTTAGAGTGCTTTTCTTGCCGAGATGCTTAGACTTCTAACTCTTATCTTGTGCTTCCAGGATTAGCTGCTTCTTATCTCACTAGGTCGAGCTCACTCACTTCTTGTAGGTTCTAGCGAGGGTTGGGCCACCCTCGGGTAGACAGGGTACGTGTTTGCTCTCTAGTGTGTGATTTACTGTCAGCTGTTTGTCCTGGAGTCATATGGGGTAGATGAGAGTCAGTCTGAGCCATAGTTATCTCTATATCTTATGTATGCTTTAAGGACTGCCTGTTTTGGTTTTATTTGCCAGCTTCTCGATTTTCTTGCTTTGGTTCAGGGAGAGTTCACTTGGGAGCTTCTGGAGCTTAATTGTGACTTAACTCAACTTGAACTAAAAGTTGCATGTCATGTTGAGGGGGAGCTGGATTTTTCTGCATTTTAGCATTTAGCATTGTAATATATAACTACATTGAGCCTTGATTATTATCCTGCTATGACATGTTTACAATGCTTTACATCTTGCCATGACTTGTGCTTAGCTTGCTAGATTTATCATGACTTCATATGTGTAGACTAGCGGTTGCCATGATAAGTTAAGTAAAATTGATCAACTTAAATTAAACTTGTCATGCTAGCATTTGAGTTTCGTCTTTCTTGAGCTATCCTTTTATGATTCATGCCATGTCAAATAGGCTGAGTAGAGCGTTGAATCTATATTGAGCCTTAGTTTGAGCTGTTTTAGTCTCCTAATGATACATGAGTTAGTACAATGTGTTAAAAAGCAAAAAGATCTCTTTTGTGCGAAAAAACTGATCTCACCAATTCTTTCCTATGAGACGGCTTGCCATTGCACTTGGCATGAACTTAGGGGGAGTTTTGGATGACCTAGACTATCTTCTTAAGCTTCTTGCTTGGAGTAGTCGCATAAGGCTTGAGATCTAGCACATGATAAAACAAAATGTTGGTTGACAACCACCATATTTGTGCGAAAAAACTGATTTCACCAATTCTTTCTCATGAGACAGCTTGCCATTGCACTAGGCATGAACTCAGGGGGAGTTTTGGATGACCTAGACTATCTTCTTAAGCTTATTGCTTGGAGTAGTCGCATAAGGCTTGAGATCTAGCACATAAACAAAAATTGGGTTGAAAACAACCATATGCTTTCAAAAGACAATGTTTAATGTGCTCAATTTGCTTAATCTACAATCAGAACCAAGTACTTTAACCAATGTTTCAATCTTGAGCTTATAGCACTCTATTTGGACTCAATGTTAGCTTCTTTGTTCCGCTTAGCTTATTGACATGGCCTGCATCATCCTTGGATATCTCCAGTTAGACTTTGCTCATTGATGACTTGACTTGCTCACTAAATACATTACATTTCAGATTGTCATCTATGTTGTATTGATCCTTGGATATCTCTAGCTAGCTTATATATATGTTGTCATGATCTAGATAGCGTTTTATTGAGTTATGGCTTGGTGTATTACATGTTGGTCATTATGGATAATTCTCATGGCTCAAAATGCTTAAATAAACAAACTTCAGCCATATTCATCCATTGACATGTCATTTTCTCTCTTTTGCATTTTGATGCGTTTATTGCCAAAAGGGGGAGAATAGAGAAGAAAAAGTCTGTTGGGAACAGTTTAGAGCTTTGGAGATCAATTTGCTCTTTCAGTTGTGGCTCTAGTGTTCCTTCTGTCGACATGGTCATTAGCTTCATTCTCTTCTTTGGACCATGTTGGATTCTTCGAAATCAAACTCTTCTTCATGCTTTTTCTGAGTTTGTCAATAGACTCATCAAGGGGGAGATTGAGAGACCATGTGGTCGTGCTCCATGAGAGTGATGAGTAATTGACAAAGGTTTAGGTCAGTCGAGTTTGGTTTGAGTGGTTCGGAGTCGAGTCGTTGCGTGGCGCAATCGAACTCGGTCGGACTTTGGTCAAATCTGGTCATTTGGGATTAGGATGCATATTCAGATGATTCGACAGGTTTGGACTTCGTCATGGTAAGTATGATGGTATTTATGCTTTCATGTATCGAGCGGTGCTATTTGACGTGTTTTCTTGTCTGTGTGACTGCAGGACATCGAGTGGAGTCGTGGTGAGACACGGTGGACCGGACTAGGCGCAGGTGGCGCTGAGGTCAGAACGGTCGGGATGTGTCGAAGACGACGTGGACTCGAGGTGGTTGCGAGGTGTGCGAGACAAGGAGCGCGGAAGCTTCCCGGAAGGTGCAGGAGGGGCGAAACGGGAATTTCGCAAAGCTGCACAAAGCGGGAGCGGGCTCCGTTGGAAATAGCGGGCGTAACGGGGCGGAGACCCGTTAGCCATGGGCTATAAAAGGAGTGGAGGGGCTGCATGCCCACTTGAGCACTTGAGGTGGAATTAGGGTTTGCTAGAGTCAAAAGAGTCTTTAGTGGTTGCTTTAGGCTTTAGGCTTTAGTTGTTGAGAGTGGGTGGAGAAGGCAGAGGGTTGTTCTGTCCTCCATCGATGTGTTCCTGAGTGCTCCCTCCCTCATGTGTTCTTGAGTTGTGTTCTTGAGTAGAGAGGGAGAGGATGGTTTGAGTTGAGAGCTTGTAATCTTTCCTTTTGTATCAAGTCGGGGTATCGGGACTCCTCTGTATTCATTGTGATCCAAGAAATGAAAATCTGAAGTTTTTATTCCCGTGCTCTCTGTTCTTCCTTCGATGCTCTTTTGGTGGATTTCTTGAGATTTTGTTTTTCGAGTTCTTGCTTGCTGTGGAGGTGTAAAATGGGTTGCTCCATGATGGGATAGTGCTTCAAGATCATTTGATCAATTAAAATCCCAGAGACAAGGTTTTAATCTCAGTTTTGCCTTTTTGACCTCCCCTGTTCAAGCTTTGCATTTCTAGGGTTTTGGTGCTCTCAGTGTTCCCCTTGTTGTAATGGCTTGAAATTTGGCATGGAGGATCCAGAGGCTATCTTATAGCTATCCTCAAAATTTCATAGCCAAAGGATCAACCGTTTGGGAGCAATTTGATTTTTGGCTCGGGTCGTGCAAGAATTCAGATTTTTTACCCAAATCTGAAATTCTTGATTCTTGGAGTGGATTTCTTGTTATTGTCTTTTGGCTTAGTCTTCTGGGAGTGTTCCCTAGCTATCCTCAGAGTTTCCCAAGCCAAGAATCCAAGAATCGGTGCGAATCTCTCAATTTTCTGAAATTTCTGTTTGCTGTTTTTCTCGAGAGGTACTACCGCTCCTGGAGAGGAACTACCGCTCAGAGGTACTACCGCTCCTAGAGAGGTACTACCGCTCTTGTTCGGACCAGTCCGAACGTCTCCGGCGAGAGGTACTACCGCTCGGTATTGCGGTACTACCGCTCAGAGGTACTACCGCTCGTCACAGCGGTACTACCGCTTGCAGCCAGACTTGCGCTGAATTTGTTTTTCTTGATTGCTTCTTTCTGGATCTGGTTTTTCCTTGTCTCTGTGATTTCCAGTGAGGGCTTATTTTCTATCTTCATAGCTTCCATAGCTATTGGAGAAGAAGCTTAAGTGAGGATACTTGTTGGGGGCGATTTTTAAAGATCGACATTCACCCCCCCTCTGTCGCCATTTCGGTCCAACAGCTAGCAACGTTACTCTCTTCTTCCCCAACTCCCCGGCCGTGCGCGTTCGAGCCCCCGGCTCCGCAGCGCCGGGTTGAGTTTTCTCTAATTTTTCCCGGACTGACAAGTGGGCCCCGCCCGTCAGCCGCTGGCGGCCAGTGGGCCGGCTGACATCCGGGCCCGCCTGTCAGAGACACAAAACTTAAGGAAATAAAATAAAAAGAAAATGAATTAAAAACTCCAGTGGGACCCACGTGTCAGAATTTTTCATTTTCTGGCAATTCACAGAACTGAGATTTTCAAATGGGCATAACTTATTAATTTTAACTCCAAATTAAGTGAAACAAATTTCTAAATTTGTCTAAATTCAAGAACTATCCAATGAAATCCAAACCATGATTTTTGAAGTTTATTTGAATTTCTGGTGATATTTTGAGTGATTGGTTGCTTTTCTTTTATTTGGGTATTTCGCACGATTAAATAGCATACGAGGCTCAAGAAGAAGAGGTTGAGGCAGCCAGCTTAGAAGCTTCAGAAGACCAAGATCAAGATCCCCGTGAACCAGGCGAGTTAACACTTTGACCATTTTGAACCTATGATTTTGCAAAGTTTATTTCTTTTAAATTATCAATATGCATGCTGTTATTTTATGTGGCAAAATATGTTCATTTCCAGAAATGGTAGTTATACACCTAATATAATGCTTGCTAAAATGATCCGTTGAAATGCTTGGACATGTGAACCTTGTCGCCTTAGCAAAATTTATATTATCATAGCTTTTACCAGTAAGTCCAAATAAATATTGCGTTGCTTAGTATTGCTAGATAAAACGGGATACATAGCTGCCCCAAAAACAACACTTGCAAAGTATGATATGTTTTGGGCAGTCATGGTGGTAGTGACTGGTGTATGTTGGATATGGTTATTCTATATTCCCAAAAAGTCCAAATTGCTTATTTATCTGGGCGGATGGTTCGGGGGTATGGTGCAGGGGTGCACGAGAGTGTGGTTTGTGGAAGAACCGCCCAGATACCACTAAGGACTGAATCTTGTCATGACCTCCTATGTAAAACAGTACATCCGCAAGTCTGTAAAGTACAACTTGGCTTAGTAGATTTACCGGACCCTGAAAGTCATCCTTCCAGGAGGAGGTGTGGGATAGTGCAAGCGGCTGTCTAGGTGACGGCTTGAATGGGACACTCGCAGAGGGTGAAGTTCTGCTGTGGCGGGCTAGCAGGGGATGTAGCCAGCTGCTAGACGTTCAGAAGGAGAACATCCCGCACAACGTATGGGACCCACTACAAGTGGGAGCGACCCATAGGGTGAAATGATGGAAGGGGCGAGGTACTTTGAAAAGTCACTGTGATGGTCTGCTCAACCACATGACTAAGGAATCGTGTGGGGCAACGAGTTGATTATGTCTTGTGGTGAAAGTGTACAAACTCTGCAGAGTCAAAACTATTCGAATAGCCGTGCCCACGGTCAAGGGCAGACATGGGAACTTAACTAGATATAGTTCTATTTCAAGAATCTTAGTGGGTGATAATGGAAATGTGTAGGACTGCTGATGGTCCTGATTTGGAATTGTCCTGGGTGTCGTCCCAGTGGTAAGTTAAGCGGTTATAACGCTGAACTATGCTATATGGTGCAGATGCCATGTAATGGTGGATGGAATCTGTGTCAATTACAAGATCGACATACTTTACAAATAAAAGTCTTGAGTGTAAAAATTGCTAGGTCTTAGGGATTTTTAAGTAATTGTATTCAAAAGCACTCTTCGCAAAATAAAATAAGCCCGAGCCATCCTTTGACTAGCCATACATGTTATATATTGCATTCTGTGTGTTGGCTCGCGGAGCACGGGGTTGGAGTGCTCACAATCGCTTTTGCGACAAAATTCAGAAACAGGAACTCAAGGACATTACACCTATGAGGAGGCCCCTACCAACGTTGGCGGAAGCAAAGGCGATAACTAAGGCGTAGGCCACGATGGTTAGACATAGACAAGTGGACTCTTGGCTTTGTGTGCACATATGTTACCAGTTCTCCGGTGACATATACTGTACATATTACCCTACTGGTCGCTTGCCTGTGGATTTTGGGTTTACTTTTGCTACTATTTCCAATGCATTTATGTAATGAAGACATTTGGCCAAAGCGGCCCTTTTGTAAACATTCACCCGATGTGGTGTATTTCAAATTCTGTAATATTATTATGCGATGTATGACATGATTCAGCAATGTACCTGTGTGCACTAACTACTGATCCAGGGATTAGTGCAGTGAAACACAGTAGATTCCGGATTGAAAAATCTGGGTCTGACAGAAGGTCCTCTCCAATACCGCAAAACCTAGTGGCCTTGCAGATGGCTTGTCCTTCACAACAATGTATGTGCCTGGGTTTATGTGCTGCAGCACCCGAAGCATACAAGAAAGGTTGTTGCATGCCAGCTCAAAAGACCCTAACCGTTTTTACAAAGTCTTCTACTTTGCACACCACGCCTTTGCGTAGCTAATCTTGTACTTGAATTTCTTCTCGATGGCTACCATAATGTGCTTGGCTTCCATGTTATTCTTTTCCATTATCTCTCTATACATCAAATTGGTTATAAAGGTGGACGTTAAGTTATGATACCTCGGCAAAATACTACTGAGCACGCAGGAGTGTGGCTCCACCTTCGAGATAATCCAGTGTTTCTCATACTTCGGTCTACGTGCGCACACTCGCCAAGGACAACCGCCATGTTTGCACTTGACGGTGTACTGCTGCTGGCTAGATTTGACAACCCGAAATGTCAACTGCATGGATAAGGCCAACAGCTTAATGGCATCCTATAAGGATGCCTTGTCAGCAAGCATTGAGTGCAACCAAACCTTTGTGCTATGGTACTCACATTGTGGTTCGTGCTCATCATGGATAGTAACATCCTTAGCGTCAAAACATGTCCCATTCCTAGCGGATGGGAGCTTCGTTCTCATCGGAATTGTCTTCATCGTCTTTAGCCCAGTCCATCTGATTATCACTCTCCATTTGACATACTATGTACTCTATATGCCCCCCTTCATCAGCCTATCCTGTAGGCTCAACATGCGGTGACCGATCTTCCTTTCCTGCATCTACCACGTCAGCTTCATCATGAGCAACATCCTCCGCACCCTCTGTGACACTGGCCTCTGGGTCCTATTCTTGACTAACATGCTGGGCGCCCGAGCTGCTCCCATCACCCGGATGATATTCGTCGGCAGGGCCTTATACAGCTTCTTTTGGGTATGGTTGCACAAGCAACACGAACTCGTATCCATGGCGCTGGCAGCCTTCCAAAAGTCCTTCAACACAATCGTGCGCATTAGTCTTCTCAACTCTCATCTAATGTGTGTGGAAGACCGACTTCAAAGCTCTTGTATGACGATACTGCACACCTCAGGGTTCAAAGAGAAGATGTATGTCAGCTAGTACATCACATATGCGATTCAAGCATTCTCGTCGTCCGGGTATACTAGAGTGGCTTGCGAAAAACTGCTCAAGTCAACACCATAAGGACCTTCACGAACAGATCAACACCATAATGCACTTTCAATCTAGTCGGTACCGGTGTGGCTGATGTTTGCCCGCAAATATTTTCAATATTGCAACTAGTCAAATCGCATCGCACGTTATGGAAGCACTGTTGTATAGTAATTTAGATTTATACGACTATTCGCCTATCGTGAACAACTACACTACTGCATTGTTAAACCGTCATTCATTCCCTAGGCAGAGGCCACAATGAACGTGCATGTCACTTGATATTGGTTAATTTTCCCTCATAGTATAACCGACACCGCTCTTTCTTCCCCTTTATCTATCTTAAGCCCCAATACGCATCGACTCTCTATCTGCTCTCACGCACACCGACGCCGCTCTTCTCTCTCTGCTCGAGTTCTCTCCTACTCTAAATAATTCCTAATGGGTTTAGAGAACTACAGTAGTAGCAAGAGAACTTTTAGGCTCCTCTTATTTTGGCTTGAGCTTGTGGCTTATTTTTCACTATTTATAAATTTCGTCTTTTTTGGCTTTTTGAGCTTTTTTGTCAGTTCTTTTTTTCTTGTATTCGTTTGCATTGTCTGTGATAGGCTAACCTGTTTTTTATTTTTATTTTTTTAATTTAGTTACGCTAAATAACCTACCATCAGGTACAGTGCAATTTCAGCCATAAGCCAGCTTATTTCAGCCCAACCGAGCGGCACCTTAGATTACCAAACATAGGGATGAATGACATACAATAGCCCTCCTATGCACGTAGTAAATTGTTTGGAACTTTTAGGAAGCTTGTGAAAATAGAATTTGTGCAAGATTTGTATTTTTCATGAACACGCCACATATATAGTTATGCTTACTCTCTCTAATCAAGAAAGAACACTACTGCAGAAAGGCTAATAGTAGACGCCAAATCACAGACGGTTTTGTGAAACCGTCTGTAATGTACACTATTACAGACGGTTTTAATTTGAAGGTCGTCTGTGGTATTTGTGGCGGGAAAAAGGAGTATCACAGACGGTTCTTACCGCTGAACCGTCTGTGATACTGGAATATCACAGACGGTTTTTATTAAAAACCGTCTGTGTTGTGTAGACTATCACAGACGGTTGTTGTTAAGAACCGTCTGTTAATGTTCACAGACGGTTTTTAACAAGAACCGTTTGTGATGACCCTTTGTCTGTCATATTCTGTTCATGATCAGAGGTTAATATATAAGTACACATTGCTTCTAATAACTTAACTATAGAACTACTGAGACAAGAGATCACAAATTAAAGACAAATTTATTAGTTTCAATTAGATGCAAATTTACTACAAATGTCGCACAGGTAAAGAGTTTCCCAGATTGTAATCTTTTGGGCTTCATACGCTTCTTCTTCGACTTTGGGACTTGGAGGATCAGCGGCTGAATTCTCGAACGCCGTTAAGATTGCCCTTGTCCTCAGCACTTCCTCCTGCAGCCTGGGCAAATGATTAGCAGCATCCATAATGTCGTAGAGGATAGCATGAAAAGATTCCTCAGAATCTGCCGTTTCTGCTTGATCAGCAAGGCTATCCATCAGTCTCTGCAATGCGTGTAGAGCTTCTTCCGCATTGCGCACATTGTGGAGAAGAACCAGGGTGAGGGCTGTTTCCCTTTCTTGAGCGGCAGCGAGACGCCTCCGTCGACGGCGGATGATCAGGTCGAGCTGACGGATGCAAGAACGTCGGGGAAGGAGAGCAGGGCGTGTGCGGAGAAGCTGCTCCAAATGCAAATTGCTGGCCGCTTGTGTAAGGTTCTGGCCGAACAATTCTTGATGAACAGATGAGAGGAAGGAGATGATCACAAGAATAGTAGAAGCCATATTGTACGACGTACGTAGAAGAGACATGGATTAGGCGCGCATATTTAACCTTTAACACAGACAGTTCGTATACCCAAACATTAATGATATAGACGCTTCGTATAACGATCGAGAGACGTTAATTAGACGATCGAAACACGAAGCGTTCTGGCAATGAAAACACGCGCGAAACACGAAGCGTTCTGGCAATGGAAACACGCGCGAAGCGTTCTGGCATGAAGCTTATGACAGATGGTTTTTTTTATAAAAAACCGTCTGTGATTATATTTATCACAGACGGTTTTAATAAAAAACCGTCTGTGATAAGCTGGTTATCACAGACGGTTTTTAATTAAAATCGTCTGTGATAATTCACAGATGGTTTTTAGTTAAAAACCGTCTGTGATAATGACTAAGGCATTTATTGCGCTGCTTAGACCGCATCTGTCTTCATTTCGATCCAGATCTAGCCACTGCTGCGCACTTTTTCACTCGGGAGGAAGCTAGGCGATTTCAGGCCAGTTAATTTGGTGGGAAGAGGCAGAGATTGAGCTTTGAAGATTCATACTTTCCTGGTTGCTCTAGATATGGTTAGTAATGAAATTTAGTTTTTCTTTAATTGCATTACAATTTAGGTCTAAGTAATCCATGAGTGGTACGTTATTGAAGATGGTTAATTTGCAAAATTGTTGGTTATATAATAGCTGTTGTGTTTGCAATATGAATTGAGCTAGCAAATTAAGTCTCAATATAATAAATATGGCCGGTATATATGTAGTTATAATTAGTTAATGTAGATTTTAATACTAAGTTGTTATATATGTACGTAACATAGGACCGAAGCTGGATGTATGCCGCGAGCCGTGTGAGTGAAGAATACATTAATGGCGTTTCTGCTTTTATAAGAGCCGCCGAGGAGGATATGTTGAATAAGGGGGTGGAATATATGTGCTGTCCATGCACTGACTACGAGAATTTGAAGATGTTTAAGAACCGAGGGCAAATTGAAGCGCACTTGATTCGGAGGGGTTTCAAAAAGGATTATACGTGTTGGAGCAGTCATGGCGAAGTGAATGATCATATGCCGCCGGATGACATCGCCGGTGAAGTGAATGATATGCCCCCGGATGACATCGCCGGTGAAGTGAATGACATGCCGCCGGCTGATGTCGATTGTGGCTCGGATTCGGATAGGTTGCACGATGATAATCTGGATCAGATGCTTCGCGATGTAGAAGAGAACTATGATGAGAGAGAGTATGTTAAATTCCGTGGCTTGATGGAGGACTCAGAGAA
This sequence comes from Dendrocalamus latiflorus, assembly GCA_017311315.1. Taxonomy (NCBI): domain Eukaryota; kingdom Viridiplantae; phylum Streptophyta; class Magnoliopsida; order Poales; family Poaceae; genus Dendrocalamus; species Dendrocalamus latiflorus. The sequence goes on from CM029641.1 coordinate 14,136,197, forward strand.
ACCTTTGTACACGGGCTGCAAGTACACGAGGTTGTCGGCCGTGCTTGAACTGTTGAAATTGAAGGCAAGCAACGGTTGGTCCGACAAGAGTTTCACGGCGCTGCTAGGTCTTTTAGCGGACATGCTTCCGGAGGGAAATGAGTTGCCTAAATCCACGTATAAAGCCAAGAAGGTTCTTTGTCCGTTGGGAATGGAAGTAGAAAGAATACATGCATGCCCGAACGACTGTATCCTCTACCGTAAAGAGTATGCAAACATGCATGTATGTCCGGTGTGCAACGCATCCCGATACAAATGTAACAATCAATCAGATGATGGCGAGGGAACAGAGGTGAAGAAAGGACCTCCTGTTAAGGTGGCATGATATTTTCCTATAATTCCCCGTTTGAAAAGGTTTTTTGCAAATCCAAAGGAGGCAAAACTGCTGCGTGGGCACTCGGAGGAGCGCAAGAAGGATGGAATGATAAGACACCTTGCTGATTCCGCGCAGTGGAGAAACATCGATAGGAGTTTTGCAGAGTTCGGTGCAGAACCAAGGAATATAAGGTTTGGACTGAGTACAGATGGAATGAATCCTTTCAGTAGCATGAGCAGCCGACATAGCACATGGCCCGTGACTCTCTGCATCTATAACCTTCCTCCTTGGTTGTGTATGAAGCGAAAGTACATTTTGCTGTCGATACTTATCCAAGGGCCAAAACAACCTGGGAATGATATCGATGTGTTCCTAGCACCGTTGGTGGAAGATCTAAAAGTGCTGTGGAATGAAGGGGTACAGGTATGGGATGCATACAACCGAGAGAACTTCACTCTGCGCTCCTTATTATTCTGCACCATAAATGATTATCCTACCCTTGGTAACCTATCGGGCCATAGTACAAAAGGTGCCAAAGCTTGTACTCACTGTTTAGATGGTACCGAGAGTGTGTGGCTGAGACACTCACGCAAAACCGTCTACATGCGTCACCGCCGGTTCCTTCGGAGGGCTCACCCATACTGCAAGATGAAGAAACAATTTGACGGAGAGAAGGAAGACGGTTCAGCTCCAAGGCATTTAAGGGGACACGAGGTTTATGATATGGTTAAGGATTTAGATGTTGTCCTCGGAAAGGGACGTAAATTGAGGGCTCATGAGAAGAACACCTGGAAGAAGAGATCAATATTTTGGGACTTACCTTATTGGGAGTACCTAGATGTTCGGCACTGCATCGACGTCATGCACGTAGAAAAGAATGTGTGCGACAGCTTGATTGGTCTCTTACTGAACATCCGTGATAAAACAAAGGACGGTGTCAACGCACGGCTTGACTTGGCTGACATGGACATCAGGCCTGAGTTAGCACCGACAAGCACTGATAATGGACGAACGTACCTTCCTCCTGCGTGTTACACTCTGTCCAAGGCTGAGAAAACAGAACTGTGCCAGTGCTTGCATGGTGTCAAAGTTCCGTCTGGTTACTCCGGCAACGTGAACAAACTTGTTTCGATGCAAGATTTGAAGTTAAATAGCATGAAGTCTCATGATTGTCATGTGCTGATGACACAGATGCTCCCTATTGCAATTAGAAATATTTTGCCGATCAAAGTCCGAGAGACAATCATGAGGCTATGTTATTTCTTTAACACAATTGCTCAGAAGGTCATCGATCCCGAAGGACTATATGCTCTGTAGGACGAGGTGGTGATGACTCTATGTCACCTTGAAATGTATTTCCCTCCTTCGTTTTTCGATATCATGGTCCATCTCATTGTTCACGTTGTGTGGGAGATAAAAATACGCGGGCCCGTATTCCTACGTAGCATGTACCCATTTGAGAGGTTCATGGGAATTCTCAACTCCTACGTATGGAATCGTTCTCGGCCGGAGGGCAGCATCGTCGAAGGTTATGCAAGCGAAGAGGTTATTGAGTTTTGTGTCGATTATATGGCTCAGATTCAACCGATAGGTGTCCCTCAATCTCGTCATGAGGGGAGGCTGAAGGGTCTCGGAACTATCAGAAGGAAAGCAATCACTCCAGATATGGACACGTACACTCAAGCCCATTTCACGGTGTTGCAACACATGACTGAAGTGGCGCCTTATGTGGGCCAGCACAAGGATGTGCTTCGGCAACAGAATCCAGAGCGGCCGGATGTTTGGATCATGAGACAACACAACCGTTGGTTCAACCAATGGTTGAAGGAGCAAATCGCTAGGAGCTCACCGAGTGAGACGCTGGCATGGTTGGCAAAAGGGCCGACATTTACAGTTGTGACATGGCAAGGATATGACATAAATGGGTACACATTCTATACGCAGTCTCAGGATGTCAAGAGCACTAACCAGAACAGCGGTGTCCGCATAGATGCATTCAGTACCGATGGGTCGAGAAACTCGTACTATGGCTTCATAGAAGAGATTTGGGAGTTCGACTATGTGGTTTTCAAGATCCCCTTATTTCGCTGCCGTTGGGTGCATCTCCCACAGGTGAAGGTTGACAAGTACGGTGTCACGAGCGTGGACCTCCAACGTGTCGGGTACAAAGACGAACCATTCGTACTCGCCAATCAAGTTGTTCAAGTTTTCTATGTAACCGACCCGGCAAATAAGAAACGCCATGTAGTTCTTCATGGAAAAAGGAGAATTGTCGGAGTGGAGAATGTAGTGGACGAGGATGAATACAATCAATTTGACGAGTTACCTCCTTTTGGAAATGGCATAAGGGTCGACGATGAACAACGTGACGAAACTAGTTACGTACGCATTGATCATGATGAAGGGCTAATTTTTAAAGGAAATAATTAAGCAAGTACAATAAGAATGTATATGTGAAAATGTGTGATAATTTTGAGATGTATATGTGAAAATGTGTGACAAAATGTATATGTGAAAATGTGTGACAATTTTGAGATGTATATGTGAAAATGTGTGACAAAATGTATATGTGAAAATGTATATGTGTATTGGCATTTATGTATATGCGATGTATATGTGTGATGTACATGTGCTGGTTGATATGAATGCAGCTGGTTGGTGTTGTATATGAATGCAGCTGTTTGGTGGTGGATATGAATGCAGCTGTGGTTATTGGTGTTGTCTTAATTACTACAGGCGCAAAGGCTTATCACAGACGGTTCTGAACTTAGAACCGTCTGTGATAAATATCACAGACGGTTCTAAGTTTAAAACCGTCTGTGATAGTATAACTATCACAGACGATTTTAAACTTAGAACCGTCTGTGATATTTATCACAGACGGTTCTAAGTTTAGAACCGTCTGTGATAACCTCCCTATACATAACCTCTGGCTAGGGTTTTCCCTATGTGCTGCGCAGTTATTCGATCTAAATCTAATTAAATCCCGAGCCCGTCGTCGCCTTCGCCTCCCCGAACCCTCGTCGGCCGCCTCCCCGAGCCCGTCGTCGGCCGCCTCCCCCGACCCCGTCGCCGGCCGCCTCCCCCGAGCCCCTCGTCGAGCCCGTCGCCAGTCGGCTCCCCCGAGCCCCTCGTCGAGCCCGTCGCCGGCCGCCTCCCCCGACCCCGTCGCCGGTCGCCTCCCCCGAGCCCCTCGTCGAGCCCGTCGCCGGCCGCCTCCCCCGAGCCCCTCGCCGACCACCTCCCCTCGATTACCGTCTGCATTGTGAGCACTTTTTGTGATGGACTAGGGTTTTGAGTATTGTGAGCAGTTTCTGTGATGGACTATGGTTTTGAGCATTGTGAGCATTGTTTACTGCAGTAGCTTAATTAGTTTGCTATTTGGTACATATTACATTGGTACATTGTTTACTGCAGTAGCTTAATTAGTTTGCTATTTGGTACATTCTTTACTGCAGTAGCTTAATTAGTTTGCTATTTGGTACATACTACATTGGTACATTGTTTACTGCAGTAGCTTAGTTAGTTTGCTATTTGGTACATATTACATTGGTACATTGTTTACTGCAGTAGCTTAGTTTGATTTGCTATTTGGTACATACTACATTGGTACATTGTTTACTGCAGTTGCTTAATTAGTTTGCTATTTGGTACATATTACATTGGTACATTGTTTACTGCAGTAGCTTAGTTTAATTTGCTATTTGGTACATACTACATTGGTACATTGTTTACTGCAGTTGCTTAATTAGTTTGCTATTTGGTACATATTACATTGCTTGTTGTGTTAGTATATAGTATATAGTATAGGCACATAACCCCTCTCTCTGTCCACATCACCCCTCCCTTCTCCCCCTTCCCTCTACTCCTCTCCTCTCTTCCTAACATTGAGCATCATGTTTCACTTTTCTTGCTTCCTCATTTAGTAGCGGGACGGCCAAGATTAATCTTGTGCAACCCTACAATTTGAGAGCACAAATTAACCAATCAAGGACCACTCTAGTGTATATGCCACATAGACCTTCAAGGGGCATGAAGTAAGTGACACACTCGAGTGTTCCCGTTCAATGAACCGGATACACTAGTTTGTGTCATTTGCTTCATATAACTTTGTTTAGAGACCTTGTAGTAATAGTATATGCCGACTACTGCCGAGATGTGATGTCCACTCCCACAATCCATCTTTTTCCTTCTTAAATGCAAGGCAATTTTATTACAAAAGTGCAAAAAAAAGACATTCCCAGATTCTTCGTGAGCAGCCGACATAGCGGACTTCTTCGGTGAGCGACTATCCATCTGCTTCTTCCCACTCCTTTTCTTCATCTCTGGTCTCTGGATCACGTACGCCAGTAGCGATGATTCTGAATCATCGCTACTGGCGTACGTGATCCAGAGACCAGAGATGAAGAAAAGGAGTGGGAAGAAGCAGATGGATAGTCGCTCAGCGAAGAAGTCGGCTATGTGGCTGCTCACGAAGAATCTGGGAATGTTTTTTTTTGCACTTTCGTAATAAAATTGCCTTGAATTTTGCGGGAAAAAGAAGGATTGTCGGAGTGGAGAATGTTGTGGATGAGGTTCCCAGATAAAGAAATCTTGCGATTGTTGCAAAAGATACATGGACCATTTGGGTGGAAAGGAATATGTACTTATGCCCTTCCATCAGAACTTTCATTGGATTTTAATAGTAATTGTACCAAAATGGAACAAGGTATATTACCTTGATTCCCTAAGTAAGAATAAAATGGACTTCACAGTTGTCAGCCAAGTAATCGATAGGTAAGCACATATTCCCCATACGTATCTACATTGTACTCTTTCTTTCCTTCCGAATGATTAAGGTTAACTTTTTCGAATTACGTAGGGCGTTTGCGATGTACATTGACATGGGAGGTTACTTGAAGCGCGGGGCCAAAGGCCTACTGACACATGTTTAAGATTTTAAGGTATTCGCTATTTCACATTAATTAATCCTATGCAACAGTTGGTACTAATGCCTCTTGAACTAACACATTCTATTTTTTGCAGTGCCACCAGCAGCAGCCCGGCAACACATATGGATACTACGTTTGCCAACATATGGAACTACTCCTCGATTCCTCGAGGCTCACCAATCCCAAGGTTTATCACTCTTCCCATAATTACTTCATACTTATCACGTTACATATATACGCACATTGATATTCCTATCGACAGACTGCGTCCATCCCGTCAACTGCATTGAAACAGTCTGATCTTGGAGGGATTCGAGGAGAGTTGGCGCACTTTTTGATCACTCAAGTCATAAAGCCAGGAGGACGGTTCCACTGCGCACCATGATTTCTTATTGGTCTTATCACTAAGTGCAAATGCAGTGTAGATCTTTTGTAACTTTGCATTTGTTAATGGATATTTCATTTCAATTCAATTAATCGATTTGCGAAATGGATGCATGCTTTATGTTTGTGAAATGAAGTGCGATGTCAATTCGATGTTTTATGTCTGTGAAATGTATCTGAAAGGAAATGAGATGTGTGAATTGTATGTTTTTGTCTGTGATTATCTGCTTGTTTCAGAGGGCATGGCTAGCATTTCCTGAGGCTAGCCAATAACAGAAATATATGTAGGGGTTGAAGGAAATATCACAGACGGTTTTTACTCAAAAACCGTCTGTGATAGCTGATAATCACAGACGGTTTTTACTCAAAAACCGTCTGTGATACTGATTATCACAGACGATTTTTAATAATAAACCGTCTGTGATAATCAGTATCACAGACGGTTTTTGAGTAAAAACCGTCTGTGATTATCAGCTATCACAGACGGTTTTTGAGTAAAAACCGTCTGTGATAGCTGATAATCACAGACGGTTTGAAAACCGTCTGTGATGACCTTCGATTATCACTGACCCATAAATACAGACGGTTCACAAAACCGTCTGTGATGACGTTTTCGAACCGTCTGTGATGACCTTTTCTGTAGTAGTGGAAGTCGTTTATGACTTTTTCGAAGTTAGCAGATTACCCACTTTGGATTTTAGATTCTATGTGCCAGTTGCCAAATGCCCCAAATCCTAAGTTTGATCTACAGCTTAGCTAAATCAAACTGCACCCAAACAATAAAATAGACTAGCTCGCAAAGTCGCAATATATATCCACCAACTGGGAATTTACAATACGATATCACAAATTTTATAGAGCATACCCAATTGGCTAGCATTCTAGCCGAATACAACGCTCCCTGTCTCTGCTTAAGCGGTTTTCCATTTTTTTATTAGGGGCCTAGAGTATGTCCAAGTGGGATTGGGAGCTAATTGTGTGCTTAGTGTTTGTGAATCACTGTAATGGTTTATCTAGTCAGGAGTTGATTGGTTGTTGGAGGTTATTTCTTGTTTCACATTTGCAAAAGAACATTGATTCAGCTGGAGGTTGGTGATCAATTCTTCTGTACCAAATTTGGTGATCTATAATGGTTTTGTGTCAGTTCTTCACAGGAAGCAAGGAGACCTATTGAGAATCATGTTCGTGTGGTTAATAGTTAGTTCCGTTTAGTGATAGTTGATACTTTTCAATGCCTCTTTATTCTTTGGTTCAATTTAGGAAGAAATGTACTTTTGCTTCTGAATTATTGTTTGCTATGTTTGCTAGTGAGCTAGTTTTACTAGTTCTGTCGATGGAAAATCAACCATGTCAGCACTGCTCTCTGCCCTCTACTTTTACTCAAGTTAACCAGGTGTTAGGTTTCTATGTTCTTTCACTGTAAGCGTAAGTGTGGGGAGCTATATTTCTAATTTGACTTCTGTCATTGATCAGACTCTCACTACGCCTCGCTTTACGAGGAATGAGTTGACTGAGGATGAAAAAGACGCATTTAAGGTAACTTCTGTCCTCCATTTTTTTTTTCATGATTTCATTAATTTTTTGTCAACTTATTTGGTGCTTCTGCATCTGTTTGTCATTGCAGAAATTACTGAAGGAAGATGGTTTTTATACAATTAGGCTAACGTCTGATGTGTTGGATCCTACAAGAAAAGATCATGTTGTTTCCTCAATCAAAGCTGTAAGTTGGCTAACTTCAGGGTGTTTCTCTTCACCTTATTTTTTGCTAAATGCTGGATCATATGATCAGTCCAATGGCCATATATCTGCTCAGCATGTATTTTTAGGTTACTATGGAATAAAAGATTCATGTGCTTTTTATTACAACAGAATCAACGAATATGATTATTTAAATTAGCTAGAAGCAAAAGCTAATGCAACACGCATAGCATATCAAAGAAGCATCAATTGGAGATTTTGAATGTTTTTCCTGTTATGTGAATTATTTTGATTCTAGAGTTGTTTTTTCAGTTCCTGAACTGCCTTACCTTTTTCTCTGTATTTTTCAGAGATGCATTTCCACGTGACAGCTTGGATGAACATATTGTTATCCACATGGTAATTCTCTCCATTTCTTAATTTCTACTCATATATGCTCCTGTGGAGTATCATGATGATGGAAAATTTTGATACAGCTCAACCAACCATGGGTAACTTTTGTTATAATTACATGTCCTGTATAAATTAGAGAATTGCGTGAAGTGATGTTGTTGCTGTTTGATTGTTTGCTACTTCTAGTTATGTGACATTAGGCCACGTTGTACATTCCATTGGTTAGGTTCAGCCTGAATATTTTTGTGTTGTAAGGTCTCAACAGTCTTACCATTTTCATGCAGTTCATTTTATTACATATGTGCTTCCTATGCAACACACTGCATACAAATCTTCCCATGTTGTCATATTTAGAAGAACAGATGGCCTCCTTGGCCTCTGCTCTCTCACTTATTAGAAAACCTACACCTGTACTGAGCATGTAGCATGGCTGTTCCATGAAGCTTTTGACGATCTTTAATCTTGGTGACAAATCGGTGGTGCAATCGAGTGGTACATTTTTTACACGATAAAATGCTAGACAGAACAATTATCATTTTTTATAGATGAATTCCAATAGAGCTTCTCTTGGGTGTTTGACTAACGTTATGCTTTGTTGACCCCTTATTTGCAGGATGGTGTAAATGTTTTGGCAGTTAATTATGGTTCTGTTGGTGGATGCCAATATCCCTGGCCAATGAAAGTAGTAAGTTATCTTGTTTGAAACCACATTTATGGGAGTTACATGTATTTAATAATTGATAGTAAGAACCTCTAACCTTTTGACTGTAAATTCCCAGCAAAACACGCTTTGGTTATTTCACATTATAAACAGGACTTGTAATCTTCCTCTTGTTTCCACATGGCATTTCATTTGCACAACGAAACAAGATATGATAGTTTGTGGGAGGACTTTTAAGGCAACATGTTATCTGCACTAATTACGTTTACTGAATAGAGGTATCTACTTTGTTAGTGAGCTTACAGAAATCTCACGTGTAAAAATGTTGAGAGCTCTGCCATCTTGTTATTACTTTCACCAAATTATGGTATATTTGAAACAAAATTGCAGAAGGATGCCTTGTAGCCTTTTCCCCCCTCTTGTATATTGTGTTCAGTAATGAATAACTCAAGAAGGTTATATTTACATGCTTAAATTCTTGTTTCAGCCATCAAAATGGACTTTCAATTCCTACACTGTTCTGAAGACTGCTGAGCAAGCACCAAGGTAAATTATTGCTTTACATTTATCACTGTTAAGAAAATTCCTACACTGTTAAGAAAATAATGAATAAATAGAGAACCCTAAAGCTGATAACTGACATTTATCTAAGACATTGTTGCACATGAGCAAAAATCTATTGCTGCTAGAGCAGTCTCAAAGCCGCCCTGTCTCAAATGACACCAGTTTCCAAGTTCTAACAAAGTTGTGCACTTGCAGAACTCCATCATTTGTAGATCAGTTTACTGAAAATGGACTTGGTGAAGTGGTGAAACCACCTGAGAAGTCTTTCTGGGCTAAATATGTGAGTAACCTAGGTTTGCGCCGACATATGGGTCAGCCCCCCCATCGCCTGTCTCTCCCATTCTCTCCCTCCCCTGGCTATCTTCCTCTCGTTTGCTGGATTGCTCCCATCTCTCTCTCCCATTCTCTCCCTCCCCTGGCCATCTTCCTCTCTCATTTGCTAGATTGCTCCCATCTCTCTCTCTCCCTCGACGTACGACGGTGAGATCGAGCAGATTCGGCTGTCAAGCACGGTGTCATCTCGTCTTCTTCTTCGCCTTTCTCAGGCGTGGCGTACGAGGGCGGCGAGGCGAGCAGATCTGGTTGTCTCCCGCACATCCCTGGCCACTTCCATAGCTTCGATGACGGTGGACGTGTCACCTCTTCCTTTGACACCGACTTATGGTGTACGACTCCGACATCATTGTTGAGATATGAGTATGCTACATTAGCGCAGAATAAAATTTTCTACCACATAAACTAGGAGAAGCCATGTGAGTAAGAGGTCATAGATCGTTACTACTAAACGTACAGTGCAACGGCAATAGAGTTGAAGTGGCAGGTTCAATGAAGTGTGTGTCGATGTAGTGGAAGTAGCTGATCATTCTTTGGCCAACCGTCTCCTCCTTATAATTGTCCTGATCAACGTCACAATTATAGCAGCACCTCTACCGAGGCCCCACACGTCCAAGGATAAAACACTGTGTGTTGGTGTGCTAGCACCAGCGTGCACGACAAGAATTATGAGAGGTGTCGGCTAGAATTTTGATGGATGTGTCTCGAGATGCCTCCCTCATTCCCTGCACCTCCATTTATATAGCCTCAGTCAGATCCTTATTTGATACGATCAGATATCATACCTAACTTGGAAAGTCTCAGGTTGGATCTTTATCCACATCCCACTTGAAGTCTATCATCCAAATTTTTATCATTCCAACTCATTAAGTGTGTAACTCTATAGGTTCATGTATATTTGGTCATGGGCCAAAAACTCCTTTCCGGTCCATAATCGGTAGCGGTCCCTAATAGGATATAACGACTCTCAAATATACATAAAGATCATATCGGACGAACCTATATAGTTCTTATTTACTGATCCGTTTGCCTCATTATACCAGATCGAACTCAAGGTGAGAAACGTGCCATCCTATGATAGCTCGACCCTTCACTCGAATCTGTAGGACATTACTCAGTTATGATTGATTCCTCAACTATATTTGGCATGGCCATGCACTTCCTTAATCCAACCACATCGAGGGTTCTAGAGATATCTCTTCGTTATATTGGAGGGGCAAATTCCATTTTGGTTGCTCACATTCCTCCACATAGTTTATAGTAATCATGAAAGCTACCTTTATAATCACACAGTTACGAAGTAGTGTTTGACAACCCCCTAATTAAACTAGTACACATGTATGAAACTGTGACGATCTTAGGTCTAAGGACCCTGCATACATTATGTATCAGACCAACTTATGACACATAAAAATATAACAATTCCCGCAGTGTCTCATTGTAGGTAAATCCAACACCATATTATTTAACACGTGTCCACATTATTGATTTGATATCCTCATATCCATGATCTGTGAAATATAATTATCAGTCAATATATGTGTTGATCTGTAAATCATAATTATCCTATATAATGACATAAGATCATGGATGATTTAGAATAATATTAAAATATGAATAAAGAGTTTTACGAACAAGTTATATATTTGTTGATAAATATGAAAGACATTTATTTAAGGGATAATATAGCATATTATTTAAAAAATCATAAAAATAGAAATTGTATAATTATTTTCATAATTGCCTCTAGAGTATATCACTAACACAGCGAAGACCATGACATCTTGATGTCCGATGGCTGAAGTCTTCTGTGTGATGGTAAGCTTTGTGTCTTGGGTTTGTCCATGGCAATTGAAGGTTGAAGATGGAGTACACTTGCTAGCTATGATGTCTGTGGTTCTTACATGTTAAAAGACAGGCAGACCGCATAGTTAGACTTCTGGGGGTAATTGGATTGTGCATGAGTTGGTGGTCACTGGGGCACTAGTGATCTGCCGGCAGTGCTGAAACAATGCTTACAGCCAAGTGGCTAAATAGCATGAGTTGAGAAAGGAAGTGGCTATATAGCATTATTAGCAACTGACAGGTATGGTAACCAGTAATCAAATGTGGCTAATTCAAGAAACAATCTACTAACTCGAAATGCTCGTTTTGTGAGACCGTAGAAGCTAGGCCTACTTATTTTGGGCCGGTGATAGCTATGCACAGAAATGAAATTGAAAAATAGTTGCAGCTTGTGTGGGCTTCCTTTAGCTAGCCCAGCTTGGTTTTCCCAAACCTGAATTAGTTCGGCTCGACATTTTCTCTTCAGGTACAATCAACTTTTGATTTGTGTACCATATCAACATGAAAAAAAAAGCTCAAAACAATTATGTAGTATATGGAGTGTTTAATTAGCACCCTTTGAAATTTTAACTTCAAACCCTAATGTGTTACAAGAAACAAAGGTAAGTTTACTGTGAATAGTAACGTCCATTTGTCCTTTTCATTCCTTTTTTTCCTTTTGATTTAGCATTTGTGAAAATTTTCTTACTTTTGTTACTCTAAGTAGAATGAATTTGAGGTTGAAATTTTACATATAGGTAAATTGATAGAAAAAACTTTCATTTTGATTCGGTGCCCAAACCGAAAATGATTGTACGCTAATCAAAGGGTAATTGCACTTGATTTCATCCAAATGATGCATAGATATAGATACAGAAAGGCAGACGTGTCTTTTTCGTACCGACTAATGTGCGGCATTATATGTCTCACATCTATCGCGATCGTTCGCGAAAAGTAGCTATCACATGCAGCAGTGCGGCAACACAAGTCAACCTCAGAATATATATAGGTGAAAAACCACTCGATAAAACTTGAGAAAGCACGCACACGATCACCCAAAAGAAAAGACCATGCATGAATTAAGGAATTGCTTGGAAGCAGGATACGTCGTTGGAGCCCGGATCGTAGCCGACGGTGAGCGGCCAGCAGTAGTAGGTGACGTGGCGCGTCGGAGACTGCAGAGAAGTGACGAGGACGAGGTCGCCGTCTATCCGCATCGCCGCGTCGACGAGGTTCTCGTCGTACACCGTCCATACATACTCCATCGGCACGTCCTCGAGAGGTGTTAGCCACACGGTCACAAGTGATTCATGCGGCACTTGCGGCGGCACGCGAATGGTTAAAGGGAAAGGGAACTCGGTGATGATGTCGGCCTTCGCAGACGTCGAAGTGCTGGCGAAGAGCCCAATGGAGAGGTTTGCGAAGGCGATTTCGTTGTCACCAGGGTTATAGGCGCTGAGGGTGAAGCTGAAAGTCACCTTTGTTGGCGGCATCACCGGGATTCTACCCACCACCAAGGCGCCTCGGGTGACCACCAGCCGGAGCTCCTCGGGGCGTAGCACGGACATAGTCTTGATGATGACCACAACGGCGAGTGCGGTCACCACGGAGACCACCGCGTAGCGCGACACGGCAAGCAGCTTAAACGGGAATGAGGCGCTGCTCTCGCCGTCGTCTGCTGCCATGGATCTACTTGCTAATTAAGCCAGCTAGTTTGATGGATATGCATGTGGACACAAACGTACAGTGTCCAGCCAGCTATTTATCATTTTTTTTACTGGTCAGTTCGATCTTAATGTCCCACCTATTTATGCACATCGAACGATCTGCCTCTGCCGATGTGTACATGAACGTTCCAAATATGTACAAATAGCGGGTGAAAATTAATACTTCATTAATTAAAAGTTTCTTTTTATCTGAGGTCCTAGAATCTATACCATACTTTCTAAAATTTGACTAACAATATTTTTAAAACCATCGAGATTGATTATATGAAAACTATATTATTAGATTTGTCATAAAATACATATAATTTTATCAGTATATATTAATATAAAGTTATAAAAAATAAAATATTAAAGTCACCAGACATTAAAAAAATAAAAAATATCAAATAAAATGGAGTAACCATGTGTATTGCACATGTCCTGTATAAGACGCAACCCGTACGTGGTCAACATTAAAAAAAGGAGCAACCTGTGCACATGGAGAACAAGATTAAAGAGGCCGGCGGGGAACATTAGTGTTACTCACGCCGTGGCTTTCATAAAAAGAAAAAAAAGAAAAAGGGTGCCGTGCATTGCAATGACCATGCATTTTTTACTTTACAGTTGTAATCCCTCCGTCTTGAGATAGTTTTCTAATAATTAGTGTTACTCACGCCGTGGCTTTCGTAAAGACAAAAAGAAAAAGGGTGCCGTGGATTGCAATGACCATGCATTTTTTACTTTACAGTTGTAGTTTTCTAATTATTGAGATTTGTCGTTTCAAAATGATTGTCCATTGAGAGTATTAATTATTGAGAGGACAGTTATTGTATTTTTTTTATTCTCTTCCTCTGTTATAAAGATAACAAAGATGTTGAGCGGTTGAAATAGGTTATTTATTCGGAATAAGCATGATTCAATTCCATTAACCACTATTTAGATTTTGTGTGCCTCTGTGGTCTGTATGCATTGTGTGGTTGGTGTATTTCGAAAACGAAGGGAGTACTATCTTCAAAAAAAGAAGTTGATGCCATGAAAAACATGTGGTTAAACTATTTTGACATTCACAAATAATATTTTTAAGTATTTAGATCACAATATGCAAATGATATGGTGCTTTCAAGTTTCGGTAACCATTCATTATCTAAAGTAGATGCTAAGGTGGATCACCCACCTCTATCCATATTAATATTGTTATATATTTTTTGTCTTAGCTCTGCTATAAAATATTTTATAACTTATTTGTACGTCTGAGTAGAAAATGCGTTAGCACCAGTAGCCAAGCTTAGCTTCGATGCCGTGCATATAGCCTTAGCAACCATACCTAAAACCAGTAGCATCGATGCAAACTATATTCTCTAACCTCTGGCAGTATCTTAGCTGCTAGGGATATACATGCCTCTTAGTTGCAATCCTATGTTCCACCGTTAGAGCATGCGCATCCCTAGGTGCTAAGACAATGCTAGAGGTGAGATTTCTTAGCACTAATGCCAATATATGGAGGAGTGGTTGCTAAGTCCGGATTATATGACACCGAAGCAACCCTTTGAAGCTGGTGCTAGTTCAGAAAGGTTGAACGTTTCTTTATATAAATATATGATTTTAGCATCTATAGGTGGTGCTAAGGGTTAAAATAAAAGTAGCTAACAATAGTATTGTGAAGAGAGAGGAGTGATGTGTCGGTCTTAGCACCTACTGTAAACGCGAAAGGATATGCATGCTCTTAAACATGCATAGAGGGAGTTACTTCAGCTGTGGAGCACGAACTAACATACAAAGGTTAGGAGACTAGGGGATAATTTGCAGGGTCCAGGCTACAGGAGTAATTTGTTTCGGATTGCACCCATTGAGTTCAAGCAACAATCAATGGTGGAAGGTCTAGATGATGTTTAATATCTGCAGCTACTGCAGATTGTATGGCAATCGCATTCGCAAGCATAGGATATGAATTATTCACATGATGGGCAGTACAAAATCTAGTATTTCCTCTCGTCATGGATTTAATGTTGGTAATGAACGCCACGGAGGATTCATCAGGTGTTGAGTAAATAAGCCAATGGAGATTAAGCACGACATCAATTTCAATGGCCAATGGGATGGAAGGCATGAACTGTAAATTGTAGATCAATTACACCGTGCGCATCGTATATGAAAAACTTGATAGCAGTATTCACAAAACAATGTAAATTACATTGAGTTACTTAGTTTCAAAGCAGTATACCCTTAAAAATGCAGTATATACGAACGGCACATGGAAGATCTGTGTGGGATTTCAATTTATTGGAAGGTTAATAACTACAATTGTTCTTGCCAGTAATACCCGTTCGTAATCAACGGCGTGTGTTTTTCTAGTGAAGTTGCTGAGAGTACCTTCCAAGAACAACACATCTTAATTTGTGGGAAAGTCTTTCAGAAGTTGTACTTTGGATATTCAGTATTCTATGACTAAGCACATAGATATTCAGTATCACTTCCTTAAGAGACCATATGAAGATGGGTGATATAGTGCTTCAGTTTGTTGAGAGTAACCACCAAGTAGCTGATATTTTCACCAAGCCTTTAGATAGCTTAAGGTTCATGGTTTTGCGGGAAGAGTTTCGGATAGTTTGTCCTTATAGTATAATTCGAGGGAAGCATCTTGCAGTTTCTGTATCATATGGTGCAACATAAAGTAAATAAGCATATGATACAGAAAGTACATGATGCTCCTCCTCAGATTATACCATAAGGACAAACCACCTCAAGCTTCTTCTCTCTTGCTTATTGTCTTGGTTCATGAGGAGTTTATTTGAGATTTTCTTGAACTTAATGTTGACATAACTCAACTTGAATCAAAATGCTTCTAAAATTGACTCACTTGCTGAGGGGAGCTGGGATTTTTTTTGCATCATATTGCATTTAAATTCAGTAATGAGCATTGTAATATAAATATATAGAGCCTTTACTATTATCCTTGTGTGACATGATATCTTACTTTATATCTTACCGTATCTTATGCTATCTTTCTAGATTTAACATGTCCTTCTATGTGTAGTTTAGCTCTTACCATGCTAGCTCTATTAAATGTGGAAAACTTCAATTAAATTATGTCTTGTTGGATCGTATGACTAGTTTATCTCTAATGATCTTCTTATGATTCATGCCATATCAAGTAAGCTAAGTTAAATCTTCAACGTAAATTGAGGTTTAGATTGAACTATGCTAGTTCTTTATTTAAGTATGAGTTAGTATTAGCTCTTTGTTCTGGAACTAAATCAAGAAAATGCAAAATGATCTCTTTTGTGCGAATAAACTGATCTCACCAATTCTTTCTCATGAGGCAACTTGTCATTGCATTAGACATGAACTCACGGGAGTTTTGGATGACCAAGACCACTTCTTTAAGCCTCTTGCTTGGGATGGTAACATAAGGTTTGAGATCTAGCATATGACTAAGAAAAAAATTGTTAGGTCACCATTATTTCAGGCCTCTTTACGAAATTCATGCACTTCGCTATGATACTGTGCAAACTTGTGCATCATATCATAATATCGAATCCGATCCAAGAACTACACTAACCTGTTGTTCCCGCTCTGAGAGGGGCCGGTGTGAATGCTATGTATATTGTTCATAAAAGTTCCCAAAGAGGTTTTTCCTTTTGACAGCTCCCGAAGAGGTTCTGTGGATGAACCTATATAATCAAATGGCTCACTCATATATATCTGCCAGTGTTTTAAATCTCCGGTTATGACGTTTAGCGGATGACTTCTCAAACAGCTAATAGCGGAGCTAAATGAGGCTATAGCGGGCTATAGCGGCTAAATTATACATGGACTCAAATAGCTTCATCTGTCTAAAACAGCTATAGCGAGCTATAGCAACAGCTATAGCCGGAGATTTAAAACTATGATATCTGCTCAACACTAGCTAGACCTATGTATATCACATATGTACTACTATTTCACCCTCCAAAGTCCAAATTAATTGAGTACTTCCATGGCGATGATTGTTCCTTCTCCGTGCAGATGGAGCACCAGAAGGTACATACTCGCAGCTTTCTTGGGAACCGTCGCCACCACCGCCGCCATCACCGCCATCTCCGTCGTTCTCCACCCCGCACACATCTCTTTCTCAGTCACCCAGGCCTCCGTGAGCAATCGCACCGCCAACCATTTGGTGATCTTCAACCTCACCCTCGCAGCAAAGAACCCCAGCCGGCGCGCCGGGGTGCTGTACCGCAAAATAGTCGTCAGCCTGTATTCATATCGTCAGGGAGCGAGGACGTCTGATTGGAGGACAGTCAGCTCCACGAACAGCACGTCCTTCTTCCAGGCGCCCCGGAGCACAATAACCATTCCAAGGTTTGTGAAGCAGGATTACTACACATCTAACCAGAACTACACTACGACGCTGAGCGTGAAGGTAAGGGCCAAGGTGCAGTTCAAAGTCGGGCTCGCCTACTCGAGGCCGTGCGGAATCATTGTGGGGTGCAAGCACGTCAACTTCACCCATTTCAACACCGATGTGCCGATCATTTGTTCGGGTTAGCGGACAATGTGTGCGCCTTTAATTATGTGCACGCAAAATTGCACACTGGCTAGCTAGGAGATCGGTCCGTACTCCGTGCTATTCTGATATGTTGTTCAATCAAGCCTTTCTCTCTCCTTTTGTTTTTTTTTTGAAATTTACTGAGTAACGCTACGAAGACGTATAAATTAAAAAATAACATGGAATGCGAGGATAACAGGTAAGCCGCCCGTGCGGTCTCATGTCAGTGCCACATCCATGTTACTTTTCAACTCTTGTGATCTTTGTAGGGTTACCGAGTAAATTGCCTCTATTTTTGTGCACTCTCCTAAGACTTTTTGTTTGTTCGAGCTCTTGTATTGATTGATTCTGTCTAGCCACACCACTCACGGGATCTTGTAAATGTAGTTTGGCCCTTGGTCTTTGAGCTGAAAACAAATACGCTTAGAGCAAGTTCAATAATAATTTTATAGCCAAGCTAGTCAGCATTTTTGCTGATGTGGAGGAGAGAAAAAAGGAGAGAGATGAGAGCTTGGCTCTCATGCAAGCAACAAGCTGGGCACGGGAGCCTATGCAGTGGTGGGCTCAGATAATAAATGTATGTGAGGAGGAATAGGAAAAGAATGTGAGACATAGTACACTACTACAGAAAGGCTAATAGTAGACGCTAAATCACAGACAGTTTTGTGAAACCGTCTGTAATGTACACTATTACAGACGGTTTTAATTTGAAGGCCGTCTGTGGTATTTGTGGCGGGAAAAAGGAGTATCACAGACGGTCTTACCGCTGAACCGTCTGTGATACTGGAATATCACAGACGGTTTGTATTAAAAACTGTCTGTGTTGTGTATACTATCACAGACGGTTGTTGTTAAGAACCGTCTGTGAATGTTCACAGACGGTTTTTAACAAGAACCGTCTGTGATGTCCTTTTGTCTGTCATATTCTAGATCAGAGTTTAATATATAAGTACACATTGCTTCTAATAACTTAACTACAGAACTACTGAGACAAGAGATCACAAATTAAAGGCAAATTTATTAATTTCAATTAGAGGCAAATTTATTACAAAAGTCGCACAGGTAAAGAGTTTCCCAGATTGCAATCTTTTGGGCTTCGTACGCTTCTTCTTCGACTTGGGGACTTGGAGGATCAGCCGCTAAATTCTCGAACGCCGTTAAGATTGCCCTTGTCCTCAGCACTTCCTCCTCCAGCTTGGGCAAATGATCAGCAGCATCCATAATGTCGTAGAGGATAGCATGAAAAGATTCCTCAGAATCTGCCGTATTTGCTTGATCGGCAAGGCTATCCATCAGTCTCTCCAATGCGTGTAGATCTTCTTCCGCTTTGCGCACATTGTGGAGAAGAACCAGGGTGAGGGATGTTTCCCTTTCTTGAGCGGCAGCGAGACGCCTCCGTCGATGGCGGATGATGAGGTCGAGCTGACGGATGCAAGAAAGTCGGGGAAGGAGAGCAGGGCGTGTGCGGAGAAGCTGCTCCAAATGCAAATTGCTGGCCGCCTGTGTAAGGTTCCGGCCGAACAATTCGTGATGAACAGATGAGAGGAAGGAGATGATCACAAGAATAGTAGAATCCATATTGTACGTACGTAGAAGAGACCTGGATTAGTCGCGCATATTTAACCTTTAGCATCGTATACCCAAACATTAATGATATAGACGCTTCGTATAACGATCGAGAGACGTTAATTAGACGATCGAAACACGAAGCGTTCCGGCAATCGAAACACGAAGCGTTCTGGGAATGGAAACACGCGCGAAGCGTTCTGGCATGAAGCTTATTGGTGTTGTCTTAATAACTACAGTCGCAAAGGCTTATCACAGACGGTTCTGAACTTAGAACCGTCTGTGATATCAACATCACAGACGGTTCTAAGTTTAGAACCGTCTGTGATAACCTCCCTATATATACCCTCTGGCTAGGGTTTTCCCTGTGTGCTGCGCAGTTATTCAATCTAGATCTAATTAAATCCCGAGCCCGTCATCGCCTCCGCCTCCCCGAACCCTCGTCGGCCGCCTCCCCGAGCCTGTCGCTGGCCGCCTCCGTCGAGCCCGTCGCCGGCCGCCTCCCCCGAGCCCCTCGTCGAGCCCGTCGCCGGTCGCCTCCCCCGAGCCCCTCGTCGAGCCCGTCGCCGGCCGCCTCCCCCGAGCCCCTCGTCGAGCACGTCGCCGGTCGCCTCCCCCGAGCCCCTCGTCGAGCACATCGCCGGCCGCCTCCCCCGAGCCCCTCGCCGGCCACCTCCCCTCGATTACCGTCTGCACTGTGAGCACTTTCTGTGATGGACTAGGGTTTTGAGTATTGTGAGCAGTTTCTGTGATGGACTATGGTTTTGAGCATTATGAGCATTGTTTACTGCAGTAGCTTAATTAGTTTGCTATTTGGTACATATTACATTGGTACATTGTTTACTGCAGTAGCTTAATTAATTTGCTATTTGGTACATTGTTTACTGCAGTAGCTTAATTAGTTTGCTATTTGGTACATACTACATTGGTACATTGTTTACTGCAGTAGCTTAATTAGTTTGCTATTTGGTACATATTACATTGGTACATTGTTTACTGCAGTAGCTTAGTTTAATTTGCTATTTGGTACATACTACATTGGTACATTGTTTACTGCAGTTGCTTAATTAGTTTGCTATTTGGTACATATTACATTGGTACATTGTTTACTGCAGTAGCTTAGTTTAATTTGCTATTTTGTACATACTACATTGGTACATTGTTTACTGCAGTTGCTTAGTTTACATTGATACATATTACATTGCTTGTTGTGTTAGTATATAGTATATAGTATAGACACATAACCTCTCTCTCTGTCCACATCACCCCCTCCCTTCTCCCCCTTCCCTCTACTCCTCTCCTCTCTTCCTAACATTGAGCATCATGTTTCACTTTTCTTGCTTCCTCATCTTATCATTTATTAGTGGGACGGCCAAGATTAATCTTGTGCAACCCTACAATTTGAGAGCACAAATTAACCAATCAAGGACCACTCTAGTGTATATGCCACATAGACCTTCAAGGGGCATGAAGTAAGTGACACACTCGAGTGTTCCCGTTCAATGAACCGGATACACTAGTTTGTGTCATTTGCTTCATAGAACTTTGTTTAGAGACCTTGTAGTAATAGTATATGCCGACTACTGCCGAGATGTGATGTCCACTCCCACAATCCATCTTTTTCCTTCTTAAATGCAAGGCAATTTTATTACAAAAGTGCAAAAAAAAAAGACATTCCCAGATTCTTCGTGAGTAGCCACATAGCCGACTTCTTCGGTGAGCGACTATCCATCTGCTTCTTCCCACTCCTTTTCTTCATCTCTGGTCTCTGGATCACGTACGCCAGTAGCGATGTGATCTTTTTTTTTGCACTTTTCTAATAAAATTGCCTTGAATTTTGCGGGAAAAAGAAGGATTGTCGGGGTGGAGAATGTTGTGGATGAGGTTCCCAGATAAAGAAATCTTGCGATTGTTGCAAAAGATACATGGACCATTTGGGTGGAAAGATGAACTGTTTCGTCACGCGCATGACTGCCAATTCGAAGCATAGCATAGCATCCGAGGCACATCCGAGGTCTGCTGCTGTGTCTTGAGGAATGCCAAGAGCTGGTCTTCAGATGGAGCATAGCATCCGAGGCACATACGAGGCCTGCTGCTGTGTCTTGAGGAATGCCACATCTGAAGACCAGCTCTTGGCATTCCTCAAGACACAGCAGCAGACCTCGGATGTGCCTCGGATGCTATGCTATGCTTCGAATTGGCAGTCATGCGCCTGACGAAACAGTTCATCTTTCCACCCAAATGCTCCATGTATCTAGCCAAAAAACAGCAAATGATGCAAATGACCTACTCTAGTGTTCCCGTTCAATGAACCGGATACACTAGTTTAGGGACTTTGCTATTTGGTTTATAGTATTACCAACTAAAGTAGGGACTCTAGTGTTCCCGTTCAATGAACCGGATACATCTGAAGATTTTAAGGTATTCGCTATGCAACAGTTGGTACTAATGCCTCTTGAACTAACACATTCCATTTTTTACAGTGCCACCAGCAGCAGCCGGGCAACACATGTGGATACTACGTTTGCCAACATATGGAACTACTCCTCGATTCCTCGAGGCTCACCAATCCCAAGGTTTGTCACTCTTCCCATAATTACTTCATACTTATCACGTTACATATATACGCACATTGATATTCATATCGACAGACTGCGTCCATCCCGTCAACTGCATTGAAACAGTCTGATCTTGGAGGGATTCAAGGAGAGTTAGCGTACTTTTTGCTGACTCAAGTCATAAAGTCAGGAGGACGGTTCCACTGCGCACCATGATTTCTTATTGGTCTTATCACTGCAAATGCAGTGTAGATATTTTGTAACTGTGCATTTGTTAATGGATATTTCATTTCAATTCAATTAATCGATTTGCGAAATGGATGCATGCTTTATGTTTGTGAAATGAAGTGCGATGTCAATTGGATGTTTTATGTCTGTGAAATGTATCTGAAAGGAAATGAGATGTGTGAATTGTATGTTTTTGTCTGTGATTATCTGCTTGTTTCAGAGGGCATGGCTAGCATTTCCTGAGGCTAGCCAATAACAGAAATGTATGTAGGGGTTGAAGGGAATATCACAGATGGTTTTTGAGTAAAAACCGTCTGTGATAGCTGATAATCACAGACGGTTTTTACTCAAAAACCGTCTGTGCTAATCAGCTATCACAGACGGTTCGAAAACCGTCTGTGATGACCTTCGATTATCACTGACCCATAAATACAGACGGTTCACAAAACCGTCTGTGATGACGTTTTCGAACCGTCTGTGATGACCTTTTCTGTAGTAGTGGTACCACATAATAATAAAAAACCATTTGTAGACAAATAGAAGACAAATTATTGTATAACTTGGCTCTTATAACTTGACTTTTATAGCCAAACACTTGAGTCTATTATTGGACTTGCTCTAAATACAAGCCAACGGAGGGACTATCTAACAAACGGCAGAATGACATTGGAGTACGTACCTGGTTGTACACCAAGCACACAGGGGCAAGACCGGTAGTGCGAGCCAGTTCGATTTGAAATCTCACCCATGTCATTTCTTTTTCCTCCAAACAAGTCGTCGACACGTCAATAAATAATGTCTTAGTAGTTAATATTTTTTGTAAAATTATTTTTGACTTCATACACATATACATATTGAAATTTACATCCAATTTTAGAGTTACAAAATTTGAAACCTAAAATATTCAATATCTAATTTTAATAGGACAAGTGTTTCATGCACCTAGGTGCCTAGGTACTCATATCAATACCCGTTGATGTGATTTGAGATTCGCGACGTTTAACGTGGGTATCTTCATATACCCATAAAAAAGTGTATTTGAGATGTCAAACTCTAAAAAAAAAATTCAACTTCAGTTTAATTAGAAGCTACTTTCATGGTATATACTCACTATATTCACATCAAATTCAAAATTAGTTCAAACTAGTTTAAATTGAGTTCAAAATTATCTTACCATAAATATATAAAGGGTATCAAACATTTTCATACCCAAACTTCAAAACAATATCAATCATACACGTGTATCGAACGGTTCTTGATGTGGGTGCCTAGGCACCCTTATATATATATATATATATATATATATATATATATATATATATATATATATATATATATATATATATATATATATATATATATATATATATATATATATATATATATATATATATATATATATATATATATATATATCTGTGTGTGTGTGTGTGTGTGTGTGTGTGTGTGTGTGGAAGCCATGATTTTATTATTATTTTTACTACAATTGTTTCATGCACATAGAATCCCAAAGATTTGCATCGAGATTGTGACTTTTTGAAATAATCTTGTTTTAGGTAGGCTCAGTGGCGGACCCTCCCTTCAGGCGAGGTCGGGTGGCCGCCCGACCTCCGTCGCCGGCGGATGCCCCCACCCCCCGGCGGTGCTCCAGAGCCGGTGTGTTGCTAGTGTCAAGCGACTATGCCAAGCAGTGCGTCCTGTTGTTGTGCCGTCGTGGCCTCGTGGGACGGTGGGAGTTTGGCGACAGCCCAGGAGTGGGTGGAGGCGTCTCACCCATTGGCCCATATGGATGGACTGAAGTGGTGAAGGCATAAAGCCTCCTGAGTCCTCTCGCAAGGCAGCCACGTCAGTGGAGCCCAAGCCTTAACTATGAAGTTTTCCCGAATCCCGTCCGTCCACGAGAGGCTGAGAGGTGACTGGCGAGAGGAAAGGAGCAGCTAAGAGCCAACCCTAACCCTAGCCTTGCAAGGCGGTGCGGTGGCCAGCGGGAGCGGTGCAGCGTCGTGGTGGTGCAGCCTCCAGATGCATATTCCTTGATTTCCTTCGATTCAATGCTCCCATTACGAGATTCTGCAGGATGAAAAAGGTAGATAATGTTGGAAATTAATCTTGATTTGATATTTGCTTTGAGTAAGTGCTTGCAGTTTCTAGTGAGTTAGTGATTGCAGTTTCTAGTGAGTTAGTGCTTGCAGTTTTTGGTCTTTAGTGTTTGCAGTTTTTTGGTCATTAGTACTTCAGTTTTTGTTCTTGTATTTGCTATAAAAGGAGAAGAAGTAAACCAGAAAATGCTGCCAAGTTCTGCAGCGCCAAATCCTATGTGAGTTCATCATGTTCTTGTGTTGTGTTCCTTAGGCGTTAGCAAGAGTTTGGCCAACATTTGGTATCAGAGCGAGGTGCGAGGAGAAGCTCCCTAGCGATGACTCGTTGATCGGCGTGATGGCATGCATAGCGGCGCGTGTTAGGTGGAGGTGCACAGGTGCTGGCGACGAGTCAACTGCAGCACCGTGTCCTCAAAAGCACGGCGGCGAAGGTTCGTGCAGCCATGGCGAGGTCAGGGCGGTGTGCCATAATCGCACGTGACATGCACACTGGGGGTGATGACATGATCGCCGTGGTGTGGCGACGACGAGCAGCATAGGTGGACTGCAAGGCGGGAGCAGCGTCGACGGAAAACGACGTTCTTCCACCATCAGCAGTGTTTTGGTGCATTTAGTTGAGTCCGTGTACAAGTATTAGTGCACGATTGCATTTTTTTGAGTTGTTTGTGTATTTGGCACGGTAGGTGTGTTGCATGTGTCATTTATTTGGTGGTGCACGTAGGAGGTGTGTTACATACGTGCGCATAGTCCTGTCGTGCTCGTGCACATAGATGTGTCAGTGCATGATGTGAGTCCTTGTAGTTGTGTCCAAATTCTCATGTGTGTATGCTCTGATGAGAGTCGCCATCAAGTTGCGCCATCGGCGAAAGACAATTGGAGCTGAGGAAGAAGCGAGAGACGCCAGCAAGTTGTGTCACTGGCGGCATGGTCAACAAGAAGAAGGCAAAACTCCTTAGAAATGCGTCAGGAGATCGAACTTCATCTTGTGAGGTTTAGCAAATCAAGATTAGGGGGAGATTGTTGGAAATTAATCTTGATTTGGTATTTGCTTTGAGTAAGTGCTTGCAGTTTCTAGTGAGTTAGTGATTGCAGTTTCTAGTGAGTTAGTGCTTGCAGTTTTTGGTCTTTAGTGTTTGCAGTTTTTTGGTCATTAGTACTTCAGTTTTTGTTCTTGTATTTGCTATAAAAGGAGAAGAAGTAAACCAGAAAATGCTGCCAAGTTCTGCAGCGCCAAATCCTATGTGAGTTCATCATGTTCTTGTGTTGTGTTCCTTAGGCGTTAGCAAGAGTTTGGCCAACAGATAAAAGCTTGAAATATTTTTAATGTCATTTTGAGTGAGATCTGGTGCAGTTCCGGTCCTTCCGGATAGCTACACATACATGTCATACAATACACAGACACTGATAAAATCATAAAAGCTCTATGCGATGAAGAAGAATTGATGAGGCCAAAGAAATTCTACTTGCAATGGACTAATGGAGTTGAGTGACTGCAGTGCGACCAATAATCACTCATATTGGCCAATTGTTGGTGTACTTACTAGTTACTAAAATGGGTCGATTCAACAAGGAAGGAGAGTTGATGAATAAATGCCACAGCAGAAATGCTCGGTTGGGCTGCAGTTATAATCTGAGCACAGTCTCTAAAATTGCTGTTCGAGTTGTCACTGTGTCATGCGTGAATCGCAATTTGTTAACTACATGCTATTTGATACATTGCGTGATGCCCACTCCTGCATAATGCATTGACGCATGTTGGACAGCCGACAGTGGGAGCTGGATCACAGCCTGCAGTACAGTGTGCTAAATTGTTTTAAAACCAGGCAGGCCCAGAGTTCAAGCACATAATTTCAGTTGGTTATGGACTATGGAGCTTTAATTAGATCAGCTCTTATATAGATCAACCGAGCCCTGGGCTTTGTTTAAGATGCCTTTGCTTATATTAGATCAGTTCTTATATAGATCAACTGAGCCCATGGCTTTAATTAGATCAGTTCCTATATTAGATCAGTTGGATGCCTTAGCTTTGTTTAAGATGCATGTTCATCAGTTCATATATTAGATCAGTTGCCTAGATATGTTCATCTGTTGGACTGAGAATTAGGTTCTCTGCTATTTTTGCAGGTGCTCTTTCTGAACTATTGGACTTGATGGTGTGCTATATCGAGCGAGAAATATTCAAAGGACTTAACCGTGAAAAAAATCAAGAAACAATTTCGAGACATTAAATCTCGGAGAATGAAAATGCTTCGTTCTCTTTTTCGTACTTAGTTATTTAGTGGTATGTCTTTTGTCTTCTCTTTTTATTACATCTTTTATTTTTATTATCAAATTATGACACTACTGATCTATCGATCTTTCACAATTGATAGGTTGCTTCTTCTACGGCTCATCTACAACTACAGATTTAAGCTTCATTAGTGAGGTATTTATCAATGTCCTACCGTTATCTATACATGTTTATATGAGAATTGTAGTTGTTGCTTTCATTTTGTGTCATATACTTTTATTAGTGTAATTGCAATGTAGTTCCATCATGGATTGTTTTGCTTTTGGATAATACTGTTTGCTTCACGCTTTGAAGTCTGTCCTAGCTACATTTTATTCCTGGGTCCGCCACTGGGTAGGCTTTGTTATTTTAGAGGGTCCATGTTTCATATTAGGAAGTATTTGTTATAGATAGAAAAGTTAGTTTGCTATCCTTAGTTTGAGTCGAACACGATTAGTCATTTGATAAAGACAAAGGAAACACTTGCTCTCAAAAAAACAATCAGTGCTTTCTCAGCTATGTGGTTTCTCTCTAGTAGCCGCAGCACGTGAAGACTACTGGTTGCAGACGAGGTTGTCAACGACTACCAGTACGTCGCCATGGACACGGAGTTCCCCGGCGTCGTCTGCCGCCCGCTCGGGACCTTCAAGACCGCCGCTGATTTCAACTACGCCACCCTCAAGGGCAAAAAATCAAGGTATGGCCCAAGCCTTACCTTGCCCTATCGGGTCCTCCGCCACTGCTGCTTTATACTTACCTGCAGAGAGTAGAGGTGTTGCTAAGGCTTCCCATCTCGCAAGGTGTGTTGCGAGGACCAGAAGATCCCAAAGAGTCACATCGCAGGCAGGAGACAACAGGAGAGCTGTGCTATGTGCAATCTGAAAGCGAAGAAATTAGAAAAAATTTTAACAAGTTGTATCAGAGCTTATTGATCATGGTGATTCTTGAAGATCATGGGCGATAAGGCGACCAGGACGAACTAATCTCTCTCCAGTACCCTCTCCTGATGACCGACAATTACCCGGTATGGGCAATGAAGATAAAGGCGAATATTCACGTCCAGGGTGTTTAGGGTGCATTCGATCCAAAAGGGAAGAACAAGGAGGTGGACAAGAAGATAGATCAGGCGGCGCATGCTATGATCTATCAAGTGGTGCCAGATTTGATCATGTATCAACTCATCAGGAAGGAGACGGCACGGGAAGCGTGGGAGATGCTTCAGATGCTACACGAGGGAGTTGATCGTGTCAAGGAGGTGCGGCTCTAGAATTTGTGAAGCGAGCTCGAGAATTTTCAGAAGGGAGAGACCCAGTCGGTAAATGAGTTCGCTGGCAAGTTGACTTTATTATACAACCAGATTAACTTTCTTGGTGACAAGATGGAGAAATCTGTGGCGGTGAAGAAATATCTGCGCATGCTTTTAGAGAATTACATACCTGTTGTCACCACTCTTATGTACTCCTCCGATCTGGACAAGAAAAAGATAGAAGAGATCACCGGCTCCCTCAAGGTGCATGAGGAATTACTGAAGGGGTTTCAGTCACATAACAAGCAAGGATCTTAGACTCATAACGAGCAAGCGTTGCTGATAAAGGGAGATACAAGGAGTGGTGGCTCATCAAGCAATAGCGGGCGATGACGCGGTCGAGGTGGCCAGAGTGGTTGAGGCAGCAAAGGTGGCTGTGGAGACAGGGCTGGGCAAGATGGTGGTGAAAGATTCCGTAATAAGTCACATGTCAAGTGTTTTGAATGTGGTGAATATGGGCACTACATGTCAGAATGCCGCAGTCATATAAAGTGTTTCAATTGTAACGAGTACGGGCACTATTCTTAGGATTGCCGAAGTAAGAACAAGAACGGGGAGGTAAACCTCGTCCAAGACGAAGAAGATGATGAACCAGTACTAATTCTCTCCTCATATGTTGAAAAGGCGCCAGTCATGGTGGTGTTGAACGAGGAGACCGTAGTTCCAAAACTACGCACAAAGGAAAGCAGCCACGATCACACTGATCTGTGGTACTTGGACAATGAAACAAGTAATCACATGATGGGAGATCACTCCATATTTCATGAGCTCGATGAGAAGATTTGGCACAAGGTCAAGTGTGGCGACGGCTCCACGATGGTGGTAAGAGGCAAAGGGATGATGATGTTGCAATACAAGAACGGAAATAAGTTGTTGATAGGAATTTAGTATATACCAAGTCTG
This sequence comes from Dendrocalamus latiflorus, assembly GCA_017311315.1. NCBI lineage: Eukaryota > Viridiplantae > Streptophyta > Magnoliopsida > Poales > Poaceae > Dendrocalamus > Dendrocalamus latiflorus. Next base: position 14,164,503 of record CM029641.1, read on the forward strand.
TGCAACAACATACTTAGTCTCAGACAGATGACATAAAGAGAGTGCACGGTGGTACTACAGGATGAGTTCTTATGTGTGTACGACAAGAACAAAGATATGTTAATAAAGGTGAAAAGATCTCCAAATCGGATGTATAAGATTTTTTTTGAAAATTGGTAAATTGGTTTGTTTGAAGAGCAGCCTAGAAGAGCTGGGTGATGGCAAGGAACGTGATGGCTTGGGTCAAGACTTTGTGCCTCATGACGCAGGCATGTATGTAGCTACGGGCGGTACCTTTGGAGACACATGCGGCGCATATGCAGGTGTGGCTAACACAAGTCAAGGTGGTGGGTCTCCAGTTGGAAAAAGTACACAATGTCCAAGTGGAAGACTTAGAGTACAGATTGATGCAGTTTTTTGTGGTTTTGCAAAGGGAACGCAGAAAGCATTGAAGACAAGAGTTAGGGGCAGTGTAGCCTCAGCTAAGATATACGCGGGAAAGTGGGTAGATTTGGTCCAAGAGAGAGGAACGACAGGCTTAGGTAACTGCGAAGCCAAGGCGGCTGTGGGAGCAGGTGCTCCAGCCCAGGCAGGCGTAAGAGGAAGGACGGGTTCAGTCTAGGTGTGAAGCGCGATAAGCGTCGGATTGTGTGAGGCTCAAGATGGAGCAAGCGTAGACGGTAGGGCAGTGACGGTTCAGGAAGGAACAGCGCACGAGAGTGCAGGTGAAAGGAAGAACGGAAGCAAGAGAGAAGATCGGTGTGATCAAGATGGAGAAACAGGATTAAGGAAGTGATCGTTAGAAATAATCTTGTTTTTAGTAGGCTTCGGTATTTTGGAGAGACCCTATTTGTATTAGGAAGTATTTGTTATAGATAGAAATTTGGTTTGCTATCTGTTGTGGTTACAGACCAAACAGAGAGAGAGATGGTAGTGGAGAGTTGGGAGAGAGTGATCGTAATGACCTGAGTCCCCCCATGGCCTGTATTCCATATATATACATGGGGAGTGCTTTTACAGTTATAACCTTACATCTGGGTATCCCCTTCAGGGGCACTTATGTCATTACACATGGTCTATTCTGGGCTTTATAACCTTCTACCAGGCCTGCTGGGATTAGGTGGGGCCACCCCTATAACACTATCATTTTTGAATACGTAGAGTTTGAGTCAAATACGATTAGTCGTTTGATCTATAAAAGGGTCCCTGTGTAATGAGTTTAACAGAGAGAGAAGAAAAAAACAAAGAAAGCGCTTGCTTCCGGAACAATCGGTGCTTTCTCAGCTACGTGGTTTCTCTCCAGTGGCCGCATCACGTGAAGACTACTGGATGCAGAGGCACTGCGTTGCTTCACGTGAATAGCAAGGAGGTAGTGCTGCTTTATACTTACCCGCAGAGGGTAGCGGTGCTGCTAAGGCTGCCCATCTCGCAGGGTGTGTTGCGAGGACCAGAAGGTCCCACAGAGTCACATCGCAGGCAGGAGACAGCAGGAGAGCTGTGCTGCACGCGATCCGGAAGCGAAGAAATCAGCAAAAATTTCAACTGTGGCATTTCATATGAGTATCTTTTCATATGCATAAAAAATATATTTAAGATATCAAACTCAAAAAGATAATTACATCTTCAAAGTTGAACTACTTTGAGCTAGTTTCATGATATATATAATCACTGTAGGCACATTAATTACAAAAATAGATCATATGAGTTTCAAGTGAGGTCAAAATTCATTTGCCGTAAATATATTATGTGTATAATACAATACAACCCAAACACATGTGTATCAGATGTTTCTTGATGTGAACACCTAGGTTCCTTATATGCCATCTAAATGAACTTGATAAACTTTATCTCCATGTATACTCAAAGTAGTTCAACTATTAGGTTTAAAGAATAACTTTTCTATAAATATATGAAATATTTCAAGACAAAATTGTTTGTTTTCATCACCAATTCCGTTTCGATCCCTCTTCTCATTTTCCTAGCCCTTTTATATATTAACTCTTGAATTTAGCGCATAATTGTCTTGTTTGTTCCTCAGAGTAAGGTAGTTAGAGTTGAGAGTCTATATATGTTGGTCGATTTTGTCTGGATAGAATGGAACTGCACGTGGGATGGAACTGTAGTTATAAATATCTACTAATATAAAAAAAAATAGTTTGTCAATGCACCTTCTCCTCCCCCTTCGCCCTTACATGAGAATGAGATATAATCCATCACAGATAGTGTAGGCTAGGCATATCAACTGTTTTTTCAGTGAAAATTTTAAGATTTGCTTTGAACATAGGAGTGCCACAAGTTGTTGTTCAAATATTCTTGCAGAAATTAGAAAATCCGAAAGAAGGCTTAGTTCAATTTTTTATTAAATTACTTAGCATAGGATAAATTGTCTTGAGTTTCGCAAAAGACCCTATGGAGAAAAAACTTTTACATAGCATGAGACTTGAGATAAATCCACTACCTCACATTTCATTATATCTATTGTCCTTTTTGGGACACTGTTGCAACACATTAGCACCTTACTAGTAACTTCAAAATGTCTTCCGGTGGCGCCATAAATAATGTAGAAATGAGATATTTGGAGTCCATGCACTGCTTTGGTAAGGAAAGACTAAAGAAAGAATAAATACTACCGACATACTACCAATATGTTAAAGACAAACACAGGGAAATTCGTGCATAGTGTTGTGGCTACGAAAGGTTCACCGCAACCTTAGAGCTGGGGGATGATACAAATGTTCCAACACCCTCAAATGGTGCCCTATAGGGGTTGGTAGATTACACATATGCCCCTAACAAGGTACTACAGTACCAAGGATGTAAGGGTCTTTTCCCCCACTTGCTAGCTCAACTGTTAGGCCATGAATTTCAATTCCGAATCCTATATGTTTACTGTGCTAGTCCTGTTATCAGTAGCTAGTACACACATAGTACATCGTTGCATCACATCAATATACGAGTAAATAAAACAGAGTAGCATATAATATTGAGCGGTTTAACATATGCCTACATCACCAAGTTTTATATGAATGGGTTGACCGGCCAAATAGTTCACGAAAAGAGAATGCTTGCAGCTGAAATAAATGATAAATTAAGATAATAGGGCCCTTGTGGAATGCCATAACCCATGGACAACTGACTAGGTTAATGCCCTAGTACTCAGCATCATCTTGACCAAAACCCATAGTATAAAAGTAACTAACCAATGGGTCTTCTTCTACTTGATTTGATAATATTCAACAAACAAATGTGAGTACAAAAATGTACTCTGCAAAACTTTAAGGAAAGATATTAAACATGCAAACTATATCAAAGGAGTGGTTGTCCTATCTAAGTTATTATACACAAAGCGATTTTTCATTTGCAATATACTTAGTAATATGGAAAGAGCAATTTGTAAGAACCTTTGACATTAATAAGAAATAACATTTAATCATACATACACTTGTAAACAATTGGCTATTTTTTTTTGCCATAACCTTAACATTTGAGTGCTATGTCAAAATATTTCTAGCGTGGGTTCCCTTTGAAAACCAGAAAATCTAACCTAGTGTGGTACTACCAAGTGATGTCTATGATTAGGGACACAATTATTCGAATAGATTGAGATATCTCTGCAGAGGATATACAACTTTACCCATATGATATAGTCAGCTCACCAATGGTCTGTCATGACTCGCCATATGACAGTATGCAATTGAGTGACTATAACAAAGCCTTTACAATATTTTACCCTAACAATAAACCACCCGATGAGCTAAAATCTCAAGATATGGATGTACGTTTACCATTGTCGAAAGAGCACATACGTTGTGTCGGTAAGCCTTAAGCTACAACATAAGATCCCCTTTGAGCAGGAAGCTCATTTACCAAGCTCGTACGCCCAACAAGTAAACCTATCGACTACCACCTACGATTTAATGCTAGAACTCGATAGTTATTCTGCCAAGTCAATCCCGCCCTAGAATATATGGTTGTGCAAAAAGTGCTTTCATTCACAAACACAAACCACGACCTCAAGCAAACCGCACGGGTCTTCACAAACCACTCACACAAAGTCTAAAATATCTTTATTTTCATATTTTTAACCAAAATAGCAGAGGTAACCCACTCTATCCAAACTAAGCTAAAACATTTTTCAAAATGTCCAAATTTAAGTTATACAAATTCTAAACTAAGCATGGCTAAGCATAGGACACATATACCACTCTAAAGCTCCACAAATATTTACAACAATAGTGGATAATATTTCTAAGACGACAATAGTAAGGATATCAACATTTCAAGGTAGGATCAATGCAACAATTGGCAATAACTAAATACTAAACATAAATATAGCAGTTTACTCAAATTAAGCATGCATAATAGTTTGAGAAAACAATATACATATAAACATGGCCAAAGGAGGGTGCTTGTCTTACTCATTGAACACTTGTTCTTTCTCTAGACCAACTTTTCATGATTCTGGTATGTCAGTATCTAAACGAGAAAAGCCAAGAAACACAAATAACACCAAATAAGTTCAAACAGAAACCAAATTTCGTGACTTTTGTGCAGAATGAAAGCTCATGATTTTAGAAAAATTTCAAAACAAGAATCCATTCAATCAGAGTTCGCATAAGGGAGGACGGGCCTTCGAAAGTTTTGCTGGGTGAGAAAATTTTAAAATTAATAGGGAAAATATTGTGTAAATAGGTTTTGAGTTTTTAATTTATTTTCCTTTTTCTTTGTAAAGTAAAACCTGGTTTTATTGTGTCATTACCTAACGGGTGGGCCCAGGTCTAGAGTGAACCGAGTTCACAAGTCTGTTTATTGATAGGTGGATCCCGCATGTCAGTGAAATATGATTTAAAACTAGTTTAAATTAAAATCTTGATTAATTAACATACTGGTCCTACATGTTAGTGACTGATCAGCCTTAAGTGATGTCAATAGTGATATATAACCTTAACAACATGGGGCCCACCTATCAGCTTCTCAAAAGAGGGCAACAACCTAGCTAGGTGGCCATGGTCAAGCTCCGCAGTGAGCTTGCCAGTGGTAAGGGAGGGTGGTAGAGCATGGACAAGGCCAAGAACTAGACCACAGCATCACAAGGAAGCTGATGGTGGTGGGAGAGGTGGACGAAGGCGGTAGTGCAGTGATGGGAGGCAGAAGGGCTCCTCTTGCCAAGCAACGGCTATGGCATGAGAGCAAAAGAGAAGGGATATTAAGCTTTTGAACGGTTTCAAGAGTGCATTTCGATGCTATGGGCATGGGCACGGAAAGCTAGGGTCACCAGACTAGAAAAAGTAACGATGGCTTGCGGTGGTGCCATGTATGGCTATGGCATTGGCAAGGAAAATAGCTTCGCCATGGGAAAATAATTAGCGTGTGATGTTGAGAATGTCAAGGGGATCTCCCTACAGTGGTTGGTAGTAGTGGAGATGATCTGTGCTGATGAGTTGACGATGAGCAGAGGCAGCAGCGAAAGTGTCCTCGGTGGCAACTCTCCTGGGGGGGCAAATTGGAGATGGCGTGCTAAGGAGAGGAAGGTTACATGCTCAGATTGGGCTTAATGGTGAGATGAGGATGTAGCACTCGGTGATGTTTCACCACCAAGCTCAAGAACTCATGAAAATGACGGTCTACGATGCCTCTCGCACGTCAACGGCTACATGATGTGGAGGTTAGAGCTTCATGTAGAGCGCTCAAGGTGGTGTAGACTAGCCAACTTTTGCAGGTGCACATGGGACTATAGCAGCTATAGTCACGCAAGATCGCTCCAACAGCGATCACACGAGCTAGAAGACAATGGCTATCGGGTGGGCCCGGAGTGTCAATAAGAGGACAGAGGGCGTGGGAGAGAAGGCGTAGTTGGCTGAATGCTATTTTGTGCAGGGAAAACAAAAACCCGAGAGAGAGGAAAGTGGCTCATGTTGGAGGACGGTGTGCGGGCCCCATGCCATTCCCATGCTAGGCATTTCTCACTTGGTCGGGGCGGTATACAATGAGGGCTACTCCCACAACACATAGTACTACTTAGGATTGTAAACGGGCCAAGCTCAAGCGAGCTTGGCCTTCTAGGCTTGAGCTTGGTAGAAACTCGAGATAAGCTCGAGTTAGGGTTCGAGCCTAGACCTGGGCTTGAGCTCGGCTCGTTAAAGCTCGATAACAATTAAAAAATATATTATGCACAAATTTTCAACAATAAGAGAAGTTCGAGTTCAAGCTTGGCTCGAGTAAGCTCAATAACAGTTAAAATAATGCAAATATACATTAATTTTCAATAATAAGAAAAACTCGAGCTCGAGTTCGGCTCGGGTAAGCTCGGTAAGAGTTAATATATATATATATATATATATATATATATATATATATATATATATATATATATATATATATATATATATCACTATTTAAGCTCAAATTGAGACTCACGAACTATTCGAGTTCGGCTCGGTGAAGCTTGCGAGCTCGTGATCAAACTCGAGTTCGGCTTGTTTAAAGTTCAAGTTGAGCTCGAATCGACGTTAAAATAAACCGAACTCGAGTAGGTCACGATCCTCAAGCTTTTTTTCCAGCCTTAATACTACTTCACATATCTAATCATGCCATTCACAAGGATGTGAAATTATGCACGCATGGCATTAATTCACGTGATCTTAATCATGCAATTCACATGAAAATTCGCGCATAGTACTGATTCACTAAGTAAAAGGCAAAGGCAAAAAAAATCCAGGCATAGATATGCCAAAGATAAAGACAAGAAGATTCACACGACCTTAATCATGCCATGCACAAGTACTGCGTCTGACACGTCTGTAATCAATCTCATCCAGCAGGTTTATACACCATAGTAAAGCAAGCCGTCTCATCCTGGGCTTCCTTTGCATACTCACGCAACCATATTTTAAAAAATGTCGTCGTCGATTGTTATCGTCATCCACATAACGGATATTGGTTGCAGAGACCAAGTAGCTACTGGGACACAAAAAATTTTATACAGGTTCTGGCCCCTAATAACCGTATTGTGGGAATTGAGCTCGTTGTACTCCGGAGCACACGACGTACACAATGCCTGAGATCAGTGGCGAAGCCAGAAAGAAAATAAAGGGTGGGCTCAAAGCATACTGGTGGTGAGAAAGATTAGCGAAGTCATACTCGGAAATATCGTAGTCTAAACGTGAAAAGCGGCCCAAACAAAATAAAATCAAATGAAATAAAAATGTATAAAATAGGTACTTGGAAGTATAATATAAATGTAGATGAATTTAAAATTTTGAACCACTTGATTTAGAGTTTGGATGGCAGAAAATACGTCATTGGAAGGTTTGCCTGAGGAGACAGTATAGAACAAGATGAAGGAGACAATGTTCATTAGTGCTGTTTTTGTGGGTGATGCCTATTGATACGGCTGGACAGTACAATTTTTGAAACAAGTTTATTATGATTTTAATTTGGTTATGATAAACTGGGAAGGAATCGTGCCGTGGAAATCAGCAGTAACTTTTGCTCTCGAGCAACGAAAATGTTTAGAGCGCAGAGAAAGGCAAGAAGTAAGCAAGTAGTAAGCAAAATGGCAAGCATTACTAAAAGTAGGTTGGTGGTTGTTACCAATGGCAGAAGGCTTTTGATTGCTTGTTTTGCTTTACTTTGCTCAAGCAAAATGGCAAGCAGCAAAGCAGCAAATAATATAAAGGCAACAAGTAAATATATAAAATCACTTCTACTTTACTTGTTGGTTGCCATCGGGGGGAGGTGAGGCTCAAGCCTCACCAAGCCCCCCTGCTGGCTACGCCCCTGCCTGAGATGTAGAATGCTAGAATGAACCTAAGGAAGTGTCCTGTTGGATTAATAAATTTGTGCATGGGACGGTCCAAGTGCAAGATCACTTACGTCGGATGGTACATGTCAATTGTTTGGTTTCTTCTTTAATTATATGATGCATGATATTTTGTTTGGTTTCATGAATAAGGTCGAGTAGGGACAGCTCAGGATTATTTTTGTTTGTTTAATGAGACGCATATTATTGGTAAGGAAAGTAATTTATTAACAGGAATTTGAATTCTATATTCAAACTTATCTATATACTCACTTGTCAACGATCGAGATACCGATCTTACAAAATAATATAAGAAAGATGACGGATTTCCTTGGGAGAGAATGTGGATGTTCTTTATTACTGTGAACTGGTTATAGGATGCCTTTACAAGGACATAAAACTAGCCCTAATTACACTAAATCGTCGAATTGACTATGATTGGTGGTTCAATGTGTATCACTTGTTCTTCTGTCTTCTCTCGTCTACCCTTAAATACCATTGCAGGGACATTAGTTATCCGCCTGCACTACTAGAAAACGGATCATCCCTCACAGACTTTAATTTTCCTGACGGGCCCGCATAGAACGTGAGGGATATCAATTTTTGTGACGGGCCCACGTAGCACCGTCGCAAAAATACATTTTCCTATCGGGCTCCTTATGCCACCAAGGAAATATACTATTTTTGTGACGGTATTACATGAACCGTGAGAATAATTGGAACATAAGCCTGTGAGGCTTCTCCAGCCTGTGAGGCTTTTGATCCGGCCCGCCCGAAACCCTAAGAAATGCCTCCTCCCCACCCCCTCGCACGCCTCCTCCGCCCCAAATTTTCGCAGCCGCCGCCTCCTCCGCCCCAAACCCTCATGCACCCCCATCCCCTCGCTGGCTCGCCCGCCTCCTCCGCCCCAAACCCTCGCGCGCCCGCCGCCTCCTCACCATCCCCTCGCCCGCCTCCTCCGCCCCAAACCCTCGCGCACCCACCTCCTCCGATCCGCCCCATCCCCTAGCCCTGCCTCCCCAGGTCCGCCCCGACGCCCCAGGTTTGCCGCCACGCGCCCCCATCGCGCCGCCTCTGCTCGCCCGCCGCCTCCGCCGGTCTGCCTCGCCCGCCGCCTCCGTCCGTCTCCTCCGGTCGCCGCCTCGCCTGTCACCTCCGCCCGGCGCCCGTCCCCTCCGGTCGTCACCTCGGCTGCAGCCTCCGCCGATGCCTCGCAGGTCTTGCTCGCACTGAAGCTGCATTTCCATTTCTTCGCTGTAGTGGTATATAAGCACTTGTCAGGAGCAATGCATAGATGCCAGGATGTTGTATATCAAGTTTCTTGGACTTTCTTTTATTGCTTTAGGTAGTTCAAAATTGATTATGTGGCTATCTATGTCATTCTGTTGCATCATGCTTGTTAAGGATCTCATTTCTGTATATCAATTTTCCTGGACTTGTTTATTGCTTTAGGTAGTTCAGAATTGAGAATGTGAATTTTTGTCATTCTGTTGCATCATGCTTGTTGAGGATGTCATTTCGGTTGGAGTAAACATGATGTTAAGTCAGCTTTATGTGTACTATAGTTAGCAATTAAGTAGATATCACTCGATCATTCTCTGTTAGCACATCTGGTGTTGTGTGGTTCAGGCCTCAGAAAGTTAAGAAAAATGGACTTGATGGTCTGTAGTCGTAGAACAAAACAAAGATAGTCGGAGTAGCTGTGTTGGGCTTTATGCTGAATTACTGGTCACGAAAAAGGGATGTACAGAGAAAGATATATACTCAACATAGCGTGTATTAATTAGTTCATAGCTGTTTCAAAAAGAATCTTCGTGATGCATTAAAAAACTGGGATGGGGTTTAGAGGAAGGTGGAGTTGAATTACTCTGTATATAGCGTAATCGGCAGTTTTTGTCAAATAGGACTGCCCACATAATTTTTTCCCATTTGAAGGGAAGCATTTTCAGAGCAAAACAGACATATGTCTGAAAAATCACTGCAAACCAGTTTTTGAAAATGAGCTCTGGCGTCATATCATTTCATTGTTCATTCTGTAGTAATTCCACCTCGTTGGGTTGCTTTCCATTTGTATGGCTGCATGATAAACACTTTAGCAATAAATTAAACTGTATGTTTGTAATATTTACTTGTTAAATGCCAAGGTGATTCTTCTACGTGCGGCTGACCAAGTTGCGCGATGGGACGAACGGTGTGGCCATCTTCACGTTCGAGTAGCCGTCGGTGTTCGAGCAGCCGTCGCTACATCAATATTAAGGTATTCTCGGTTTCTTAATTCCTTATAAGAATTCATTAATTTCTTATTTTTATCTTTACTATATATATATCAGCTGATGAACACCCTTCACTATCTTGTCTGCTAGCACTTACTTTAACAAGTTCATCGTAACACAAAAATCTTAATGGTAGAAAAGTAAATGTAGTTTACTAGAAGTTTTTTTACGCTAGTTTACAATTTACTTTTATCATATTTGGTACTAATATAACTTTTAAGTGCATATATACATTGTTTTACATTAATATTATTGGACTATTCACTCAATCATTCGACATCATATGCAGGTCCTAGTTGGTCAACTAGAGGACAAATGGCTCCAACTCCAGGTAAACATCAGCATGGTTTTGTGTAATTCCATCAGGAATGTTCAGTTTGTTAGTCATGTTTGCTTATATGAACATTAGTACCACCAAGCTTGAGACATATTTTTACTGTTTGACATGATCGAGATAGCTACTTGTGCTGTTTTCTGAGATAAATAGCTTCAGTTAGCTGCACTGGTATTTGGAATTCGTTATTAGTATCTTGAGTGTTAGCATTTACTTTAACCAGTACTTACAGAAAAAAGTTTAATCATTGAGACAATATTTTAAGTCATTTGAATTGTTTCTAATTGCATGTATCTGATTTTAGAACAATATTACTCACTGAATCTAACGACAACCTCGTGCATTGGACATATGTATTTCTCTTCGACATGTTTTGCTTTATGAATAAGTTTAACACCTTCATAATGCAGACCTTGTTGAATAAAAACGTTTCCCAAAATTGTAATATGCTTTCAGAGAATGATATATAGTAAGCATTGGTTGCCCAGATTTTGAACCAGATTGTAATATCTTTAATACAATGTCTTAGAGGTGTGGAGAAGTCAAATTAGTTTAACAAAATCTTTCTACATTAGTTTTCTATTTGGCAATCTTAACTTGTTTGGAACTGTTTCAACTCGCAGGAATATTTATTGTTTTAGATTAATATAATACTATTCATGAAATCTATTTATGACATATGCAGGTGCTAATTTGTCTACTGGAGGAGGAAGGTCCCCAACATCTTGGTGCTATCACTCAAGGCATTGCATCAGCTGCACATCTTCATATTTGTACTTGGTTTGGTCCATTTTGTTTTCTGTACTGCTACAACAATATTACTTGGTGTAGCGAAGGTATATCTGTAAAGATAAATTTCTGCTACATATGACCACGTTTGTGATGATAAATTTCTGCTACATATTATATGTTTGTTTAATTATATGTTTCTTGATCAATGCAACGATGGTGTTGTGATTTAGATATCAATGCTTATCTCGTAAGTTGTTTGCTAATTCATTGTCAACTGAACAAATCTGTTATAATTAGCATGTTAGTAGTTTCTGCCAATTTTGCTGACGGTTCAAACCGTCAACCTATATTTTCTTCGCGGTAACACAAACAGTCAATGAAATCCATTTTCCTGACGGTAACACAAACAGTCAATGAAATCAATTTTCCTGACAGTTAGGTTAGTACCGTCAGGTTAAATTATTTTCCTGACGGTTTTGGCCCCTAAGGAAAATACGGTTTATCGTGACGGGTAATACCGTCAGGTTAATTTTTCCTGACGGGTAACCATCAGCCAAATTTAATTTTCCTGACCAGCCAGCCCTGAGAGGTTTTGCCTGACGGGAACCCGTCAGGGAAATTTAACCTGATGGTTTTTTGTATTTTTCTGACGGTTTTAAACCATGAGGGATGATCTATTTTCTAGCAGTGCTGGGAGACGCCTCATTGAATCATCACAACAGATCAGGGAGGTAGTTATTGTCAATTAGAGGACACTTGATTGTCGGTTGCTGTCAGTGGAAGAGGATCATTGAGAACAACTGCATAACGGTTGTTTATCATAGACCTAGGATCAAAATGTCATGCTATTTCTGTTGTGAGTGCTACCGTAAAATCAGAGCACATCGTCAGTCGTTTTCGAGGAGTAGCAGATTCGTTCATTCCATACGTAGTTAGAGGTCTTTTTTTTCTCAGAGTAAGGTAGTTAGAGTTGAGACTCTATATATGTTGGTCGATTTTGTCTGGATAGAATGGGACCGCATGTGGGATGGAACTGTAGTTATAAATATCTACTAATATAAAAAGATAGTTTGTCAATGCACCTTCTCCTCCCCTTCGCCCTTACATGAGAATGAGATATAACCCATCATAGATAGTGTAGGATAGGCATATCAACTGTTTTTTCAGTGAAAATTTTAAGATTTTCTTTGAATATAGGAGTGCCACAAGTTGTTATTGAAATATTTTTGTAGAAATTAGAAGATCCGAAAGAAGCCTTAGTTCAATTTTTTAATTAAATTACTTAGCATAGGATAAATTGTCTTGAGTTTTGCAAAAGACCCTATGAAGAAAAAACTTTCACATAACATGAGACTTGAGATAAATCCACAATCTCACATTTCATTATATCTATTACCCCTTTTAGGACACTGTTGCAACACATTAGCACCTTACTAGTAACATCAAAATGTCTTTCGGTCCATAAATAATGTAGAAATGAGATATTTGGAGTCCATGCACTGCTTTGGTAAGGAAAGACTAAAGAGAGAATAAATACTACCGACATCCTACCAATATGTTAGAGACAAACATAGGGAAATTCATGCATAGTGCTGTGGCTACGAAACAAAAAAGTAGAGAAAAGTGGCGTCGCGGCTCCCCGAAAGGTTCACCGCAACCTTAGAGTTGGGGGATGATACAAATGTTCCAACACCCTCAAATGGTGCCCTATAGGGGTTGGTACATTACACATATGCCCCTGACAAGGTGCTATGGTACCAAGGATGTAAGGGTCTTTTCCCCCACTTACTAGCTCGACTGTTAGGCCAGGAATTGCGATTCCATATTCTATATGTTTACTGTGCTAGTCCTATTATCAGTAGCTAGTACATAAATAGTACATCATTGGATCACATCAATATACGACTAAATAAAACATAGTCATATAATATTAAGCGATTTAACATATGCCTACATCACCAATTTTTATATGAATGGGCTGACCGGCTAAATAGTTCACAAAAAGAGAATGCTTGCAGCAGAAATAAACAACAACTTAATATAATAGGGCCCTTCTGGAATGCCATAACTCATGGACAACTTACTGGGTTAATGCCATAGTACTCGTCATCATCTTGACCAAAACCCATAGTATAAATGTAACCAACCAAGGGGGCTTCTTCTACTTGATTTGATGGTGATCAACAAACAAATGTGAGTACAAAAATGTACTATGCAAAACTTTAAGGAAAGATATTAAACATGCAAACTATATCAAAGGAATGGTTGTCCTATCTAAGTTATTTTACACAAAGCGATCTTTCATTTGCAATATACTTAGTAATATGTAAGAGCAATTTGTAAGAACCTTTGACATTAATAAGAAATAACATTTAATCATACATACACTTGTAAACAATTGGCTATTTTTTTTGCCATAACATTAACATTTGAGTCCTTTGTCAAAATATTTCTAACGTGGGCTCCCTTTGAAAACTTGAAAATCTAACCCAATGTGGTATTACCAAGTGATGTCTATGATTGGGAACATAATTATTCGAATAGATTGAGAATTTACTCTGCAGAGGATGTACAACTTTACCCATATGATATAGTCAGCTCACCAATGGTCTGTCATGACTCGCCATATGACGGTATGCAATTGAGTGACTATAACAAGACCTTTACAATATCTTACCCTAACAATAAACAACCCGATGAGCTAAAATCTCAAGATATGGATGTACGTTTACCATTATCAAAAGAGCTCATACATTGTGTCCGTAAGCCTTAAGGTACAACGTGAGATCCCCTTCGATTAGGAAGCTCGTTTTACCAAGCTCGTATGGCCAACAAGTAAACCTATCGACTACCGTCTACGATTCAATGCTAGAACTCGATAATTATTCCGCCAAGTCAATCCTGCCCTAGAATATATGGTTGTGCAAAAAGTGCTTTCATCAATAGCACTAAAGTTCAGTCCTTAATAACCCAGGCGAGATAACCACAAACTATGATATCATGCAAACCGCAGCGGTCTCCACAAGCCACTCACACAAAGTCTAAAATATTTTTATTTTCATATTTTTTAACCAAAATAGCAAAGGTAACCTGCTCTATCCAAACTAAGCTAAAACATTTTCCCAAATGTCCAAAATTATGTTATACAAATTTCCACCATTTTTACAAATTTTAAACTAAGCATGGCTAAACATAGGACACATATACCACTCTAAAGCTCCACAAATATATACAACAACAGTGGACAATATTTCTAAGGTGACAATAGTAAGGATATCAACTTTTCAAGATAGGATCAATGCAACAATTGGCAATAACTAAATACTAAACATAAATATAACAGTTTACTCAAATTAAGCATGCATAATAGTTTTAGAAAACAATATACATATAAACATGGCCAAAGGAGGGTGCTTGTCTTACTCATTGAACACTTGTTCTTTCTCTAGACCAACTTTTCATGATTCGGGTATGTCAGTATCTAAACGAGAAAGGCCAAGAAACACAAATAACACCAAATAAGTTCAAACAGAGACCGAATTTCGTGACTTTTGTGCAGAATGAAAGTTCATGATTTTAGAAAATTTTCAAAACAAAAATCCGTTCAATCAGAGTTCGCATAAGGGAGGACGAGCCTTCGAAAGTTTTGCTGGGTGAGAAAATTTTAAAATTAATAGGGAAATATTGTGTAAATAGGTTTTGAGTTTTTAATTTATTTTCCTTTTTCTTTCTAAAGTAAACCTAGTTTTATTGTGTCATTACGTAACAGGTGGGGGCAGGTCTATAGTGAACCGAGTTCACAAATGTGTTTATTGACAAGTGGGTCCCGCATGTCAATGGAACATGATTTAAAACTGGTCAAAAATCAAAATTTTGATTAATTAACATACTGGTCCCACATGGTAGCGATTGATTAGCCTTAAGTGATGTCAATAGTGATAATCTAACCTTAACAACGTGGGGCCCACCTATCAGCTGCTCAGAAGAGGGCAACAGCCTAGCAAGGCGGCCATGGTCAAGCTCCGTAGTGAGCTTGCCAGTGGTAGGGGGGGGGGGCGGTAGAGTATGGACAAGGATAAGAACTGGACCACAACATCCGAGGAGGCTGATGGTGGTGATGGTGGTCGAAGAGGTGGACGGAGGCGGCAGTGCAGCGATGGGAGGCAGAAGGTCTCCTCTAGCCAAGCAACGCCTATGGCATGAGAGCAAAAGAGAGGGATATCAAGCTCTTGAATGGTTTGAAGAGTGCATGGCAATGCTATGGGCATGGGCACGGAAAGCTAGGGGTCACCAGACTAGAAAAAGTATCGATGGCTTGTGGTGGCGCCATTTATGGCTACGGCATTGGCAACGAATTTAGAGCAAGTTTAATAAGGTTGATTGTGCTAGCTACAAGGGAATCAATGTCAGCATAGTCCTATGTGGAGGGGAGAGAAAAGGAGAGAGAGAGCCAAGCCGACTCTCATGCAAGAGTCAGGTTATAGCACAGGAAAAGATGCATTATCCATGCATGTACCTATAGAACTAATTGCTATACCCATGCATGTATTAAATTATCAATATCTATGTATGTATTAAATGATTGAGAGCTCTTGTGGAGACAACTTATAGCCAGCTTATTGTATGAGTTGACTGCATCATTATCTTTTGATGATATGGAAATGTATTGGAGGTAGCAGCTATCTGTACTATTAAATTTGCTCTTAGCTTCGCCATGGGAAAATAATTAGTGCGCGAGGTTGAGAATGTCAAGAGGATCTCACCACAGTGGTTGGTAGCAGTGGAGATGGTCTGTGCTAATGAGTTGACGATGAGCAGAGGCGGCGGCGAAAGTGTCCTGGGTGGCAACTCTCCTCGGAAGAAAGTAGCTAAATTGGAAGGAAGGATGATGTTGGGGGAGTTCTAGGGGGGAAATTTAACGTTTTGCCACCCTTAACATTGCCACATATCCAAATGCCATCCTCTTCAATGCAATTAATATTTTGCCACTCTCGAGCCTACGTGGCGCCCACGCGAGCGCGAAAGCCGCCACGCTGGCCCGAGCTGGCGCTGCGCCCGCGCCTCCGGTGGCGCGCCGGCGCCCGCGCCTCCCCGCTCGCCGGCGCCCGCGCCTCCGCCTCCGCCTCCGGCCCCGCACCGCCGCCCGTGGGGCATCTCCAGGGCACCCCGAGCACATCCCCCACCTCGCCGGACCCCGCCGCCCTCCCCAGCGAGCCGCCGCCGTCTTCATCCTCGCCGCCAAGCTCCCTCTCGCCGCCGGCCCGCCCTGCTCCATCTCGGCCTCGAACGACGCCCCAGGTGAGCTCCGGGATGCCCGTAGATGCTTCACCGTCGAGGAATCGGGCTCCCACCGCCCGAGCCGCCAGTGTCCTCGCTCCCCTGTCTCGGCCGCGGGGACGGAGGCGGAGGCGGAGGCGTCGGCGAGCGGGGAGTCGCGGGCGGCGGCGCGGGGCCGGAGGCGGAGGCGCGGGCGCCGGCGAGCGGGGAGGCGCGGGCGCGGGCGCAAGCGAGCGGGCGGCGGCGCGCCGCCGGAGGCGCGGGCGCAGCGCCAGCTCGGGCCAGCGTGGCGGCTTTCGCGCTCGCGTGGGCGCCACGTAGACTCGAGAGTGGCAAAATATTAATTGCATTGAAGAGGATGGCATTTGGATATGTGGCAATGTTAAGGGTGGCAAAAAGTTAAATTTCCCGTTCTAGGGATGGTTAAAGTGATAGCGCTTGAGGTTCGAAGTTCACCAAGGTTGGGGTATTTTCATGGCGATGGTGGCAGCCTGCGATGAAGACGATGGTGTGGGCCCAGGGATTCACTAAAGCATCATCGCAATCAAGTGTCAGTGAGATGTGGATGCAGGCGCACATGGGGCTATAGCAGCTATAGTCACGCAAGCTTGCTACTAACGTGATAGCAGAAGCTAGAAGACAATGGCTATCGGGTGGGCCCAGAGTGTCAGTGAGAGGACAGAGGGCGTGGGAGAGAAGGCATAGTTCGCTGAAGGCTAATTCGTGCAAGGAAAACGAAAACCCGAGAGAGAGGAAAGTGGCTCAGACTGGAGGACGGTGTGCGGGACCCATGCCATTCCCACGCTAGGCATGTCTCACTTGGTCGGGGCAGTATATGGTGAGGGCCGCTCCTAGGGCTGGACGAAAAACTCGAAGCTCGTTAGCTCGCTCGGCTCGTGGCTGGCTCGGCTCGGCTCGGCTCGGCTCGTTAGGATAACGAGCCGAGCCGAGCCAAGATTTTAGCTCGTTAGCTATAACGAGCCAACTCGAGCCAGCTCGCGAGCCGCTCACGAGCCAAACGAGCCATGCTTCCAGGAATTTAGATATGCATATGCTGCTTCCATGGACCTAATTTGTACTCTATTGCATGTGTTAATGTGTAAATTTGTACTCTATTGTACCCAAACGAGCCATGCATGTATTAATTTGTACTCTATTGTACCCAAACGAGCCAAACGAGCCTAACGAGCCAAACGAGCCTAACGAGCCTAACTTCCATGGATGAATATATGATGGAGATATTTTTTTGCCCTGGCTCACGAGCCAAACGAGCTAACTCGAGCTTTTTGTCGAGCCGAGCCGAGCTGGCTTTTTAGCTCGTTAGTTATAACGAGCCAGCTCGAGCCAGCTCGTTATCTACCGAGCCAGACCGAGCCGAGCCGAGCCGAGCCGAGCCAGCTCGTTATCCAGCCCTAGCCGCTCCCATAACACATAGTACTACTTTTGTAAACAAGCCGAGCTCGAGCGCCTTCCAGTAGAAGCTTGAGCCGAGCTCGAGTTGAGGTTCGAGCCTAGACCTAGGCTCGAGCTCGGCTCATTAAAGCTTGATAACAATTAAAAAATTTTATGCACAAATTTTCAACAATAAGAGAAGTTCGAGTTCGAGTTTGGCTCGAGTAAGCTTGATAACAGTTAAAATAATGCAAATATACACTAATTTTCAATAATAAGAAAAGCTCGAGCTCGAGTTTGATCGAGTAAGCTCGGTAAGAGTTAATGCATATCATTATTTAAGCTCGAATTGAGGCTCGCAAACTATTCGAGCTCGGCTTGGTGAAACTTGCGAGATCGAGATCAAACTCGAGTTCGACTTGTTTAAAGTTCGAGTTGAGCTCAAATCAAACTTAAAATGAACCGAACTCAAGTAACTCACGATCCTTGAGCTTTTTGTTAGCCTTAATACTACTTCACATGATCTTAATCATGCCATGCACAAGGATGTGAAATTATCCACGCATAGCACTAATTCACGTGCTCTTAATCATGCCATTCACATGAAAATTCGCGCATAGTACTGATTCACTAAGTAAAGACAAAAAAGGCATGAAAAATCCAGGCATAGATACATGCCAAAGATCAGGACAAGAAGATTCACACGACCTTAATCATGCCATGCACAAGTACTGCATCTGACACGTCTGTAATCCATCTCATCAAGCAGCTTTATACACCATCGTAAAGCAAGCCGGCCGTCTCGTCCTGGGCTTCCTTTGCTTACACACGCAACCATATTTTAAAAATTGTCGTCGTCGATTGTTATCACCATAATGGATATTGGTTGCAGACACAGAAAACACCATACCTCCGAGGTGCATGATAACTGTATTGTGGGAATTGAGCTTGTTGTACTCCGGAGCACACCACGTACACAATGCCTGAGATGTATTACCATAGGTCTTTGTACAAGATCGCTAGTTATTACTACATAAAAAGAGAATGCTAGAATGAACATAAGGTAGTGTCCTGTTGGATTGATAAATTTGTGTATGAGACGGTCCAAGTGCGAGATCACTTACGTCGGATGGTACATGTCAATTGTTTGGTTGCTTCTTTAATTATATGATGCATGATATTTTGTTTGGTTTCATAATAAGGTCGAGTAGGGACAGGTCAGGATTATTTTTGTTTGTTTAATGAGACGCATATTATTGGTAAGGAAAGTAATTTATTAACATGAATTTGAATTCTATGTTCAAACTTATCTATATACTCACTTGTCGACGATCGAGTACCGATCTTACAATATAATACGAGAAAGATAGCGGATTTCCTTGGAAGAGAATGTGGATGTTCTTTATTACTGTGAACTGGTTACAGGATGTCTTTACAAGGACATAAAACTAGCCCTAATTACACTAAATCATCGAATTGACTATGATTGGTTGTTCAATGTGTATCACTTGTTCTTCTGTCTTCTCTCGTCCACCCTTAAATACCGTTGCAGGGACATTAGTTATCCGCCTGGGAGACGCCTCATTGAATCATCACAACAGATCAGGGAGGTAGTTATTATCAAATAGAGCACACTTGATTGTCGGTTGCTGTCAGTGGAAGACGATCATGGAGAACAACTGCATGTGGAAAACCTAGTTTTATTGTGTCATTACCTAACAGGTGGGGGCAGGTCTATAGTGAACCGAGTTCACAAATGTGTTTATTGACAAGTGGGTCCCGCATGTCAATGGAACATGATTTAAAACTGGTTAAAAATCAAAATTTTGATTAATTAACATACTGGTCCCACATGGTAGCGATTGATTAGCCTTAAGTGATGTCAATAGTGATAATCTAACCTTAACAACGTGGGGCCCACCTATCAGCTGCTCAGAAGAGGGCAACAGCCTAGCAAGGCGGCCATGGTCAAGCTCCGTAGTCAGCTTGCCAGTGGTGGGGGGGGGGGGGGGGGGGCGGTAGAGTATGGACCCGGATAAGAACTGGACCACAACATCACGAGGAGGCTGATGGTGGTGATGGTGGTCGGAAAGGTGGACGGAAGGGCTCCTCTAGCCAAGCAAAGCCTATGGCATGAGAGCAAAAGAGAAGGGATATCAAGATCTTGAATGGTTTCAAGAGTGCAT
Organism: Dendrocalamus latiflorus; assembly: GCA_017311315.1. Taxonomy (NCBI): domain Eukaryota; kingdom Viridiplantae; phylum Streptophyta; class Magnoliopsida; order Poales; family Poaceae; genus Dendrocalamus; species Dendrocalamus latiflorus. Next base: position 14,184,477 of record CM029641.1, read on the forward strand.
GGCAATGCTATGGGCATGGGCACGGAAAGCTAGGGTCACCAGACTAGAAAAAGTACCGATGGCTTGTGGTGGCGCCATTTATGGCTACGGCATTGGCAAGGAATTTATCTTCGCCATGAAAAAATAATTAGTGCGTGAGGTTGAGAATGTCAAGGGGATCTCACCACAGTGGTCGGTAGCAGTGGAGATGGTTTGTGCTAATGAGTTGACGATGAGCAGAGGCGGCGGCGAAAGTGTCCTCGGTGGCAACTCTCCTCGGAAGAAAGTAGCTAAATTGGAAGGAAGGGTGATGTTGGGGGAGTTCTAGGGATGGTTAAAGTGATAGAGCTTGAGGTTCGAAGTTCACCAAGGTTGGGGTATTTTAATGGCGATGGTGGCAGCCTGCGATGAAGACGATGGTGTGGGCCCAGGGATTCACTAAAGCATCATCGCAATCAAGAGAGGGCTTTTGAATAGGGAGCAAGGTAGCGCATTATGACATGGGTAATGAGGAGTTCTCTGACCAAATTTGACAAAGGCATTGGCATAGCGTGGCGAAGGTGTGCGCCGAAGTTAGGGAAGAAAACACTAGAACTGGCAGTCCGCTATGAAAGAAGAGAAGGGACTTAGGGCAGCATGAACAACATCCATGGTGGCCCACTGTGAAGCGAAAGACACTGCTTGAAACCACTAAGGGCAGCAGTGACCTCGATGGAATGTACTCCTCGCTGGAGCTCAGGATGATGACGTGTGCCGGGCGGAGCAATGGAGGAAAATAATTGGCAAGGGGCAAATTGGAGACAGTGTGCTAAGGAGAGGAAGGTTACATGCTCAGATTGGGCTTAATGGTGAGATGTGGATGCAAGCGCACATGGGGCTGTAGCAGCTATAGTCACGCAAGCTTGCTCCTACAGTGATAGCACAAGCTAGAAGACAATGGCTATCGGGTGGGAGGACAGAGGGCGTGGGAGAGAAGGCATAGTTCGCTGAAGGCTAATTCGTGCAAGGAAAACGAAAACCCGAGAGAGAGGAAAGTGGCTCAGACTGGAGGACGGTGTGCGGGACCATGCCATTCCCACGCTAGGCATGTCTCACTTGGTCGGGGCGGTATATGGTGAGGGCCACTCCCATAACACATAGTACTACTTTTGTAAACAAACCGAGCGAGCTTGGCCTTCCAAGCTCCAGCTTGGTAGAAGCTTGAGCCGAGCTCGAGTTGGGGTTCGAGCCTAGACCTAGGCTCAAGCTCGGCTCGTTAAAGCTTGATAACAATTAAAAAATTATTATGCACAAATTTTCAGCAATAAGAGAGGTTCAAGTTCGAGTTTGGCTCGAGAAAACTTGATAACAGTTAAAATAATGCAAATATACACTAATTTTCAATAATAAGAAAAGCTCGAGCTCGAGTTTGGATCGAGTAAGCTCGGTAAGAGTTAATGTATATCACTATTTAAGCTCGAATCGAGGCTTGCAAACTATTCGAGCTCGGCTTGGTGAAGCTTGCAAGCTCGAGATCAAGTTCGAGTTCGGCTTGTTTAAAGTTCGAGTTAAATCAAACATAAAATGAACCGAACTCAGGTAACTCACTATCCTCGAGCTTTTTTTTCGGCCTTAATACTACTCCACATGATCTTAATCATGCCATGCACAAGGATGTGAAATTATCCTCGCATAGCACTAATTCACGTGATCTTAATCATGCCATTCACATGAAAATTCGTGCATAGTACTGATTCACTAAGTAAAGCCAAAGGCATGAAAAAAATCCAGGCATAGACATGCCAAAGATCAAGACAAGAAGATTCACACGACCTTAATCATGCCATGCACAAGTACTGCATCTGACACGTCTGTAATCAATCTCATCAAGCAGCTTTATACACCATAGTAAAGCAAGCCGTCTCGTCCTGGGCTTCCTTTGCTTACACACGCAACCATATTTTATAGATTGTCGTCGTCGATTGTTATCATCATCCACATAACGGATATTGGTTGCAGAGACAAAGTAGCTACTGGGACACAGAAAATTTTATACAGGTTCTGCCCCTTCCGAGGTGCATAATAACTGTATTGTGGGAATTGAGCTCGTTGTACTCCGGAGCACACCACGTACACAATGCCTGAGATGTATTACCGTAGGTCTTTGTACAAGATCGCTAGTTATTACTACGTAAGAAGAGAATGCTAGAATGAACATAAGGTAGTGTCCTGTTGGATTGATAAGTTTGTGTATGAGACGGTCCAAGTGCAAGATCACATACGTCGGATGGTACACGTCAATTGTTTAGTTGCGTCTTTAATTATATGATGCATGATATTTTGTTTGGTTTCATGAATAAGGTCGAGTAGGGACAGGTCAGGATTATTTTTGTTTGTTTAATGAGACGCATGTTATTGGTACGGAAAGGAATTTATTAACATGAATTTGAATTCTATGTTCAAACTTATCTATATACTCACTTGTCGATGATCGAGTTACCGATCTTACAAAATAATACGAGAAAGATGACGGAATTCCTTGAGAGAGAATGTGGATGTTCTTTATTACTATGAATTGGTTACAGGATGCCTTCACATGGACATAAAGCTAGCCCTAATTACACTAAATCATTGAATTGACTATGATTGGTTGTTCAATGTGTATCATTTGTTCTTCTGTCTTCTCTCATCCACCCTTAAATACCATTGCAGGGATATCAGTTATCCACCTGGGAGACGCCTCATTGAATCATCACAACCGATCAGGGAGGTAGTTATTGTCAAATAGAGGATGCTTGATTGTTGGTTGCTGTCAGTGGAAGACAATCGTGGAGAACAACTGCATATCGGTTGTTTGTCAGAGACCTAGGACAAAAATGTCATGCTATTTCAGGTGGATAAGGTTCAGATTCTATCCACTGCACAGGAGGAATTACCTAGAAGCCGGTCCAGGTACCAGTTTATATATTTTTTGAGTGGTCGACTGGTCAGGTAAACCACACAGTGGATCTCCAACCCGGTTACGTGGAAGATAGCCTCCAGAGCCCTACGATAACGGAGGTCCCTTAGCATTGATTAAATATTAAAGTTGTATTTAAGGATTATTCATTCCTCATTATGTAGACCCCGAACTTTAAGTGAATTTCATAACTTGAACTCTTTTCGATCAGTATTGAAGTCAAAGGATATTTTTTAATGGAAAAAATAAGCAAGCATTTTTTATTCGCTTAGAGTTGAGAAACTAACCGAGGAACTAAAAGGTTTTGTATTCGCCCATCATCAGATCGGATAACTGCTGTTTGTAGTTGGAAAAAACCCTTATAAAACCCCTGGCGTGTTACCTATTGGCTTCACGCTTTCAGAAAAACTTTTATCTTCTTCTCTGCCCTAGCGCTCTTCAATCGTAGCCTTGAATCTTTTCAATCCCCTTTCCACTGCTTAGCCAAAATGTCGAATTTGATTACCGATTGGCTAGTGTTCGAGTTTGGACGAAAGAAGTTGAATGATATGGAAGATGAGGGATTGTTTCATGATAGATTTTTGATCCCGTAGAGGTCAGCGAGACAATTAAAAAAATTATTATGTACAAAATTTCAACAATAAGAGAAGTTCGAGTTCGGCTCGAGTAAGCTCAATAACAGTTAAAATAATGCAAATGTACACTAATTTTCAACAATAAGAAAAGTTCGAACTCGAGTTCGGCTCTGGTAAGCTTGGTAAAAGTTAATATATATCACTATTTAAGCTCGAATCGAGACTCGCGAACTATTCGAACTCGGCTCGGTGAAGCTTGCAAGCCCGAGATCAAGCTCGAGTTTGGCTTATTTAAAGTTTGAGTTAAACTAGAATCGAACCTAAAATAAAACAGACGTAAGTAGCTCACAAACCTCGAGCTTTTTCTATGGCCTTTGTACTAATCATGATCTTAATCATGCCATGCACAAGGATGCGAAATTATCCACGCATAGTACTAAGTCACGTGATCTTAATCATACCATTCACATGAAAATTCGCGCATAGTACTGATTCACTAAGTAAAGACAAAGGCATGAAAAATCTAGGCATATACATGCCGAAGATAAAGACAAGAAGATTCACACGACCTTAATCATGCCATGCACAAGTACTGCATCTGACACGTCTGTAATCAATCTCATCAAGCAGCTTTATACACCATAGTAAAGCAAGCCGTCTCGTCCTGGGCTTCCTTTGCTTACACACGCAACCATATTTTATAGATTGTCGTCGTCGATTGTTATCATCATCCACATAACGGATATTGGTTGCAGAGACAAAGTAGCTACTGGGACACAAAAAAATTTATGCAGGTTCTGGCCCCTCCGAGGTGGATAATAACCGTATTGTGGGAACTGAGCTCGTTGTACTCCGGACCACACCACGTACACAATGCCTGAGATATATTACCATAGGTCTTTGTACAAGATCGCTAGTTATTACCACATAAAAAGAGAATGCTAGAATGAACCTAAGGTAGTGTCCTGTTGGATTGATAAATTTGTGTATGGGACGGTCCAAGTGCAAGATCACTTACGTCGGATGGTACATGTCAATTGTTTGGTTGCTTCTTTAATTATATGCACTACTACAGAAATCGACATTACAGACGGTTCAGAAACGTCATCACAGACGGTTTTCTGAACCGTCTGAATTTATGGGTCAGTGATGATTGAAGGTTATCACAGACGGTTTTCGAACCGTCTGTGATTATTAGATATCACAGACGGTTTTTAATTAAAAACCGTCTGTGATTATCAGATATCACAGACGGTTTTTAATTAAAAACCGTCTGTGATAACCGATAATCACAGACGGTTTTTAATGAAAAACCGTCTGTGATACATATCACAGACGGTTTTTACTTAAAAACCGTCTGTGATATTCCTTCCTCCTAAACCAAAATCTATTTCTGTTTATTGGCTAGCCTCAGGAAATGCTAGCCATGCCCTCTGAAACAAGCAGATAATCACAGACAAAAAACATACAATTCACACATCTCATTTGCTTTCAGGTACATTTCGCAGACATAAAACATCCAATTGACATCGCACTTCATCTCACAGACATAAAGCATGCATCCATTTCGCAAATCAATTAATTGAATTGAACTGAAATATCCATTAACAAATGCACAATTACAAAAGATCTACACTGCATTTACACTTAGTGATAAGACCAATAAGAAATCAGTGTGCGCAGTGGAACCGTCCTTCTGGCTGTATGACTTGAGTCAGCAAAAAGAACGCCAACTCTGATTGAACCTCTCGAAGCTCAGACTGTTTCAATGCAGTTGACGGGATTGATACAGCCTGTCGATAGGAATATCAATGTACATATATATGTAACGTGATAAGTATGAAGTAATTATGGGAAGAGTGACAAACCTTGCGATTGGTGACCCTCGAGGAATCGAGGAGTAGTTCCATATGTTGGCAAACGTAGTATCCACATGTGTTGCCCGGCTGCTGCTGGTGGCACTGCAAAAAATGGAATGTGTTAGTTCAAAAGGCATTAGTACCATCTGTTGCATAGGATTAATTAATGTGAAATAGCGAATACCTTAAAATCTCGAACATGTGTCAGCAGGCCGTTGGCCCCGCGCTTCGAGTCACCTCCCTTTTCAATGTACATCGCGAACGCCCTACGTAATTCGAAAAGGTTAACCTTAATCATTCGGAAGGAAAGAAAGAGTACAATGTAGATATGTATGGGGAATATGTGCTTACCTATCGATTACTTGGCTGACAACTGTGAAGTCCATTTTATTCTTACTTAGGGAATCAAGGTAATATACCTTGTTCCATTTTGGTACAATTACTATTAAAATCCAATGAAAGCTCTGATTGAAGGGCATAAGTACATAGTCCTTATTGCGGCAACTCAGCAGGCCTGATGCAATGTACCTCTCGACGAGGGATGCCTCCACGTCGATGGTAGTCTTGGCGACCAATTGTGGGTCCAAGAAACCAGCTGATGAGTTCGATACTCTAGCTTTAATCAGCATGTGTCTATATATATACACACGAAAGCAAAAAATTAGATATGACATTTATCGGTATGACATTAACGGAGACTGTGATTGTACACACTTACAGCGTCCAGCATCGAACGATTGAGACGTCAAGAGCGTTGAGCATGAACAGCTCGAATAAATCCTCAAAGGCGACCACGAATGTACACTCTTGAAGATTGTGGTGTAAATCTTCCTCGGAGAATTTGACAGTGATACTTGAAGTCCGTTCTCCCTCTGGCTTATTGGACTGCTGCATATACCACGTGTGCAATTGCATGCAACTATATGGTAGCTTTTGGAGGGCTTTTTGCTCGAGCAACGGCTCGCCAAGCACGAATTTGCGGGCCAAAGGGTGGTACGGAAGATCATCATTGGTCTTCTTTGCTTTGCCCTTGCTGGCCTTGCTGCCTCGGCTATAGGTCGACTTCACGGAAGTCGACTTTGAAGGTAGCAGCGGTGCAAGTTGCTCTGGCGAGAATAGGGCCCGTGGAGATAGCATCGTTGTAGTATCCGGTGGTGGAACCGACTGGTCTTGTACTGGAGATGGCACCAGTGCATGTTGCTCTGGTCCTGCCACCGGTGAAGAAGCCTCCAGGAAGATGTCGCTTTTGGGCCACTGGATGAATGTTCCAATGGCCTGTCCTAGAGTCACGATCTCGTCGTTGGGGGGCTTCGGTAGCGGGACCACCTCAAAATTGACATACACACCATCCACATTAACTTTTGCGAAGCCTGGCGCTAAAGCTTGGCCGTGCACCATGGCCCCGTTACCAGACGAATATGCCTGGCCCCAAGCAGCGTACAAGGGAATGGCGCCATATCTCACTTGGAGCTTGCAGTTCGTAGGCTCCTACATAACGATACAAAATTAGCTACTCGAATAGGCCTACCAATGGAGCAAGCATTCGAGAGGTAATAATTATTACCAGGATGTCGTCCACAGGAAATTTGGACTGGGTATGCGTCGGATTGGACGCGCAGCTACTCGGACGGTTGTGCGGGCTACCTAGCATAGCAGCGGCGGTGGCGGCCTGCTGACTTTCTGTCTGTTTCCGCACCTCTTCTCTGATTACTTCACCCATCTGAGCAAATAGCTCCTCTCGAAGAGATTCCTTGATCTCTTCTCGTAGCTGCTCCTCACGCTCGGCTTTGTTTCTCTTCCTACGCCGATACATTCCGGAGTCATCTTGGAAACCATGTTTCCAAGGAACGTAAAGCCCAAGGCCTCTCGTACGACCCGGGTGCTCCTTGTTTCCCAGGGCCACGGAGAGCATATCATTCTCCCTTGTTCCCTGGAATGATCCCAGGGTAGATTCAAAACTCAGCTCTTCCTGCAAGAGCACGACATGTCATTTCAATTCGTACGAAGTTGTGGAGTAATTACAAGCTACGTAGTTCGATCGATATCTTACCAGGCGCTGGGACACTTGCTGGTCTGCAGGGTTTCGAAAGGAGACGTCCCCCGATGTCGTTGTAGATGACCTTGCTCTAAGCCAATTTCGAGCGCGGTCATCCGGGATATTGGAAAACGGCGGGGCGATGTCCTCTGCAGCTGCCAGCTCATCCTCCAACCTCCACTGCGGGATTTTACCCGCATACCCAGCTGTGCCAAGTCTGTGGGGGTGCGTGTTTTTTGCCTGGAGGGCCTTGTGCGCCACACTTGTACTTTTGAATTCTTCGGTCGTTTTCATCGCCTTGAACTCTTCCCATTGTGGTTCCAGGAATGGGTATTTAGTAAAAGGCGTTTCGTCCGTCTCCACGTATTTCCTGACAAGCGTGCTCTTGAAGTTCTTCCATGCTTTGCACGCCGCTTGGTAGGTTTGTCGTTCCACAGCGTGTAAGTGTTCTTCTGGGAACTCGAACGATGCCAAGATTTCGGTCCACAGCTCACGTTTCCGAGTGTCAGGCACGTTCTTCCACGAATTGTATGTGATCTCAATTCGTTGTCGTGCAACTATTCCGACCATGGTTCGGAATGCGTTTACCGCTTGCTTAGGAAGGATAGGGACCCCAGCTGCGTTTACCGCTGTGATGGTCTGTCGGCTCTGAGGCTTCTTTGATAGCCCTCTTCCTTGGCGTCTTGATGTTGGAGCGGACGCCTCCGGCGATGATGATGAAGAATGCGCGGGTGACATGTTGCTCATTTTGTGGGTCTATTAAGATAAGATGAGAATGTTCAAAGTGAGGAAGCACGAAAAGTGAAACATGATGCTCAATGTTCGGAAGAGAGGAGAGGAGTAGAGGGAAGGGGGAGAAGGGAGGGGGTGATGTGGACACAGAGAGGGGTTATGTGTCTATACTATATACTACATACTATATGTGTATATACATACATATACATATACATACCTACATATATACATATACATACCTACATATATACATATATAATGGTAGCAATATGAAGCAACAAGCAACAAGCATCAATAATAGAATCAATAACAGTCTCAACATGAATATGTGCTCTCAAATTGTAGGGTTGCACAAGATTAATCTTGGCCGTCCCGCTACTAAATCATATACTCTTCCTTGATTGGTTATGCCAAATAATGAATTCAGTATTTTGAGCTCTAGATACAAACTCTAAAATCTCAAGATCAAGATATATTCAGCATGCATATATTCAAACAGCAGTATTCATACAGATCAAGACCACACAAGTTAACTTTGCCCAATAATTCAGTCTTTTAACTTGTCAAGATTAAATCCTAACAGATCAATTTAATAACATGCTATAACCTGAAAACTGCATGAACCGACAGCTATTAGAGCTCAAGCACTGAATGAACCAATCTCAGTATATGATTTTATCATCATCGAGCAACTGTAGTAAACAATTAATGTACCAAATAGCAATATGTACCAAATAGCAAACTAATTAAGCTACTGCAGTAAACAATGCTCACAATGCTCAAAACCCTAGTCCATCACAGAAAGTGCTCACAATGCAGTCGGTAATCGAGGGGAGGTGGCCGGCGAGGGGCTCGACGGAGGCGGCCGGCGAGGGGCTCGGGGAGGCGGTCGACGAGGGTTCGGGGAGGCGGAGGCGACGAGGGGCTCGACGGAGGCGGTCGATGAGGGGCTCGGGGAGGCCGAGGCGACGAGGGGCTCGACGAAGGCGGCCGGCGAGGGGCTCGGGGAGGCGGTCGACGAGGGTTTGGGGAGGCGGAGGCGACGAGGGGCTCGACGGAGGCGGTCGACGAGGGGCTCGGGGAGGCCGAGGCGACGAGGGGCTCGACGAAGGCGGCCGGCGAGGGGCTCGGGGAGGCGGTCGACGAGGGTTCGGGGAGGCGGAGGCGACGAGGGGCTCGAGGAGGCGGAGGCGACGAGGGGCTCGACGGAGGCGGCCGGCGAGGGGCTCGAGGAGGCGGCCGACGAGGGTTCGGGGAGGCGGAGGCGACGACGGGCTCGGGATTTACTTGGATTTAGATCGAATAACTGCGCAGCGCACAGGGAAAACCCTAGCCAGAGGGTATATATAGGGAGGTTATCACAGACGGTTCTAACTCAAAAACCGTCTGTGATATTAATATCACAGACGGTTCCAAGTCTAAAACCGCCTGTGATAGTATAAATATCACAGACGGTTCTAAGTGTATAACCGTCTGTGATAGTCATATTATCACAGACGGTTTTAAACTTAGAACCGTCTGTTTTATTGATATCACAGACGGTTCTAAGTTTAAAACCGTCTGTGATAAGCCTTTGCGACTGTAGTTATTAAGACAACACCAATAAGCACAGCTGCATTCATATCCACCACCAAACAGCTGCATTCATATACAACACCAACCAGCTGCATTCATATCAACCATCACATGTGCATCACACATATACATAAATGCCAATACTCATATACATTTTGTCACACATTTTCACATATACATCTCAAAATTGACTACATCACACATTTTCACATATACATCTCAAAATTGACTACATCATACATTTTCACATATACATCTCAAAATTGTCACACATTTTCACATATACATCTCAAAATTGACTACATCACACATTTTCACATATAGATCTCAAAATTGTCACACATTTTCACATATACATTCTTATTGTACTTGCTTATTTCCTTTAAAAATTAGCCCTTCATCATGATCAATGCGTACGTAACTAGTTTCGTCACGTTGTTCATCGTCGACCCTTATGCCATTTCCAAAAGGAGGTAACTCGTCAAATTGATTGTATTCCTCCTCGTCCACTACATTCTCCACTCCGACAATTCTCCTTTTTCCATGAAGAACTACATGGCGTTTCTTATTTGCCGGGTCGGTTACATAGAAAACTTGAACAACTTGATTGGCGAGTACGAATGGTTCGTCTTTGTACCCGACACGTTGGAGGTCCACGGTCGTGACACCGTACTTGTCAACCTTCACCTGTGGGAGATGCACCCAACGGCAGCGAAATAAGGGGATCTTGAAAACCACATAGTCGAGCTCCCAAATCTCTTCTATTAAGCCATAGTACGAGTTTCTCGACCCATCGGTACTGAATGCATCTATGCGGACTCCGCTGTTCTGGTTAGTGCTCTTGACATCCTGAGACTGCGTATAGAATGTGTACCCATTTATGTCATATCCTTGCCATGTCACAACTGTAAATGTCGGCCCTTTTGCCAACCATCTCAGCGTCTCACTCGGCGAGCTCCTAGCAATTTGTTCCTTCAACCATTGGTTGAACCAACGGTTGTGTTGCCTCATGATCCAAACATCCGGCCGCTCTGGATTCTGTTGCCGAAGCACATCCTTGTGCTGGTCCACATAAGGCGCCACTTCAGTCATGTGTTGCAACACCGTGAAATGGGCTTGAGTATACGTGTCCATATCTGGAGTGATTGCTTTCCTTCCGATAGTTCCGAGACCCTTCAGCCTCCCTTCATGACGAGATTGAGGGACACCTATCGGTTGAATCTGAGCCATATAATCGACACAAAACTCAATCACCTCTTCGCTTGCATAACCTTCGACGATGCTGCCCTCCGGCCCAGAACGATTCCGTACGTAGGACTTGAGAATTCCCATGAACCTCTCAAATGGGTACATGCTGCGTAGGAATACGGGCCCGCACATTTTTATCTCCCACACAACATGAACAATGAGATGGACCATGATATCGAAAAACGAAGGAGGGAAATACATTTCAAGGTGACATAGAGTCATCACCACCTCGTCCTGCATAGCATCTAGTCCTTCGGGATCGATGACCTTCTGAGCAATTGTGTTAAAGAAATAACATAGCCTCATGATTGTCTCTCGGACTTTGATCGGCAAAATATTTCTAATTGCAATAGGGAGCATCTGTGTCATCAGCACATGACAATCATGAGACTTCATGCCATTTAACTTCAAATCTTGCATCGAAACAAGTTTCTTCACGTTGCCGGAGTAACCAGACGGAACTTTCACACCATGCAAGCACTGGCACAGTTCTGTTTTCTCAGCCTTGGACAGTGTGTAACACGCAGGGGAAGGTACGTTCGTCCATTATCAGTGCTTGTCGGTGCTAACTCAGGCCTGATGTCCATGTCAGCCAAGTCAAGCCGTGCGTTGACACCGTCCTTTGTTTTATCACGGATGTTCAGTAAGAGACCAATCAAGCTGTCGCACACATTCTTTTCTACGTGCATGACGTCGATGCAGTGCCGAACATCTAGGTACTTCCAATAAGGTAAGTCCCAAAATATTGATCTCTTCTTCTAGGTGTTCTTCTCATGAGCCCTCAATTTACGTCCCTTTCCGAGGACAACATCTAAATCCTTAACTATTTCATAAACCTCGCGTCCCCTTAAATGCCTTGGAGCTGAACCATCTTCCTTCTCTCCGTCAAATTGTTTCTTCATCTTGCGGTATGGGTGAGCCCTCCGAAGGAACCGGCGGTGACGCATGTAGACGGTTTTGCGTGAGTGTCTCAACCACACACTCTCGGTACCATCTAAACAGTGAGTACAAGCTTTGGCACCTTTTGTACTATGGCCCGATAGGTTACCAAGGGCAGGATAATCATTTATGGTGCAGAACAATAAGGAGCGCAGAGTGAAGTTCTCTCGTTTGTACGCATCCCATACCTGTACCCCTTCGTTCCACATTACTTTTAGATCTTCCACCAACGGTGCTAGGAACACATCGATATCATTCCCAGGTTGTTTTGGCCCTTGGATAAGTATCGACAGCAAAATATACTTTCGCTTCATACACAACCAAGGAGGAAGGTTATAGATGCAGAGAGTCACGGGCCATGTGCTATGTCGGCTGCTCATGCTACTGAAAGGATTCATTCCATCTGTACTCAGTCCAAACCTTATATTCCTTGGTTCTGCACCGAACTCTGCAAAACTCCTATCGATGTTTCTCCACTGCGCGGAATCAGCAAGGTGTCTTATCATTCCATCCTTCTTGCGCTCCTCCGAGTGCCAACGCAGCAGTTTTGCCTCCTTTGGATTTGCAAAAAACCTTTTCAAACGGGGAATTATAGGAAAATACCATGTCACCTTAGCAGGAGGTCCTTTCTTCGCCTCTGTTCCCTCGCCATCAACTGATTGATTGTTACGTTTGTATCGGGATGCGTTGCACACCAGACATACATGCATGTTTGCATACTCTTTACGGTAGAGGATACAATCGTTCGGGCATGCATGTATTCTTTCTACTTCCATTCCCAACGGACAAAGAACCTTCTTGGCTGATGAGGACATCACTTCTATTGATATGAACACCCCTCTTACTGCTTCCATGAATGATGGGCAAGGTCCAATCACTCGGGCACGTGCTCGTCAACTCAACTATCAGGTAAACTCGTTTTTAGGAGTCAATAATATTTCCGCTGAGCATTCGATACTTCCTAAGACTTGTGATTTTCTTGTCCTTAGGAACCATGGAGAAGAACCACGCGAGCTCAAGTGTAGAAGTGGAACCGTCAAGCGCAAGCCAACTCATATTCGCGAGTTCGACTCAGATTCGGACTGCTGGACAGCGCCTACTTCAAATGACCATAACTTTTGATCTAGAAGGTTTCTCGGGGCCCGTGAGTACTCGTTGGAAAGATCTTGGAGTCTACTTTCAGATGAATCTGGTCTCACCTCAAAATTCCATCCGAGCCGATCAGAAACTGCAAAACAAGTGGCGTCACTTTTCCAGTCCGAGTCAAAGTGGGCCTTGGGCCTTGTAATCACACTTAGACTATTTGGGCCTGCACTAATCATGGGTGTACTGTTCACGTGAACAGTACCCATGAATAGTACCACATCCCCTTTTGTTAGATAAGTGCGGCCTCCCCCACTCCTATTTAAGGAGGTCGCACCCCTTTAGTTTTCCTCGGGTTTTTCTTAAGAGTTTATTCTGCTTAGCAGTTTCGCCGCATGTTCGGTTTGAGGAACCCCAACTTGTGAACTTAAACATTATTCGCAATTTCAGATTGCATCTTTTACTCTCTTGCTTGTGTTCTCGATTCGCTTGCAGGAGATAGCCTTCTTGGCGAGGTCAATCGTGTTCGGCACGGTTGATAACCAACGGAGCAGTGGTGTAGTGATTGCGAGGGGTTCGATCTGTTTTGGTCGGAGCCTTTGGATCATCAACGTCGAGATCTCCACAATCGACTTATCAGTACCTCTCGGAAGATCGGGCCATCGTCACATCAGTTGGTATCAGAGCAACGGTTGCCCGTGAGGTAATTCTTGTATCCCTAGTTAGTAGATTGGTTTTTATTTCCTATAGTCCAGAAAAAAAAAATTGCCCCACAAAAAGAGTTAATTTCCGCTGTCCAAACCCCGTTGTGCCTTTCAATCTGTTAGTTTTGGTTTGCTAAATTGAATTTGTGTCCGTCATAGTATTGTCTAGTTGCTGGTCATATCTTTGTTCCTTTGAAAATCCAAACAAAAAAAAAATTCCCCACCCCAAACCCTAATTTCCAATTTCGGCTGATCTTTCCTTCCTCTGCAGCCGCCACCAAAAACATCATATCTTTTGATTCCGAGATTATTTTTGAGTGGGACCACCGCCATTAGATTCAAAATTTCCTTATCCATCTATCTGTAAAATTTCACGTCATTCCAGCCAGGAAGTTAAGAGATATGTGCGGTGAAAGTTGACCTAATTATCTGTTGTGAATCTGCAACAGTCAGCAGTTGTGATTTTTGTACGAATTTCTGTGTTGGGATTCAGAAGTTGGCCCCAAAACAAAATCTGTAGAAAAAGCCGTCAGAAAACAGTAAAAAAAAGAATCAGTGAAAAAGAGGCGTCTGACAAAAAGTTACGGCCGAATTACCAACGTGCTGTCCAGTGGACAGAAATCTGAAGTTTTCAGTTTTAGGTCAATCCTTGTGTTCTTCAATTCCAGTTTGAATTGGATTGAATTATCTTGTATTTACCACTCCTACACTTTGCCATACACTTATTCTTAGCCTTCTTCCATCCTTGGTTGATCAGCAACATAGGCTAAGTGCTAGATACGAACTATAATTCAATTCTATGCAATTCTGAAATGAACTGATTGTTCTCCATTGCTACCATATTGTGCCTTCCAAGCTACACCTACTCTTGATCAGAACAGGTTCCCTCTTGCAATCGTACCCACGCTCGACACGGTGTCACGAACCAGCCACCGGTTGTACCACCTGCTACATTGGTAAGAACACTTGTAAGAGTGTGATAAGACGCTTGAGAGTGTGTGATTCTACTTCTCGCCACCTAGTAGTTGATAGGGATAATACCTTTGTGTTGTCTTTTGTTTGCTACTAACCATGGCAGGTGAGACGTCTGATGCGCAAGAGTGTGTTTTAAAGGGAGAGCTCATGACGCTTTTGGATGAACAACGCGCTGCCATTACTGATGACATCGATAGGAAGATGGATACAATGCAACTTTCCATCAATGAGAGCATTGCAACACTCACTACACGCCTTGAAAGAATGGTGAATCGGCCACCAAACAATGGAGGCCAAGATCATGAGGAGGGAGATGATAATGAGAGACAAAACCGTGACGCCGGTGCTGCACGTCCACGACACCATCCTCATCAGAACCGTCATGGTATGGGAGGTAACAATAATTTTCAGTATCACAATGCTCATGTTCATGATGACCCGTTTGCTAAAGTTAAATTTTCCATACCATCTTTTGCGGGTACCTATGATGCTGAAACTTATCTAGATTGGGAGATGACAGTTGAACAAAAATTTAATGCCCATCTAGTTCCTGAAGTGCATAGAGTCAGACAAGCTACTAGTGAATTTAAAGATTTTGCTATCATTTGGTGGACTCAAGTAGTTAATTCTGGCTTAGCCCCTGATACATGGGATAGATTGAAGGTAGCTATGCGTGCTAGATTTGTTCCTCCTGCTTTTAAACGTGAAATGCGTAAGAAATTGCAGCGCTTAGACCAAGGTAATAGATCTGTTGAGGAATATTATCAAGAACTGCAAATAGGCATGCTGCGTTGTAATGTTGAAGAGGATGAGGAGGATAAGATGGCTCGTTTTTATGGGGGATTAAGGCGTGAAATTCAGGACATAATTGATTACAAAGAGTATAATGATATCAATAGATTGTTCCAGCTTGCTTGTTTGGCAGAGAAAGAATTGCAGGGTAGACAACAAAGGACAAGGAGCAATTTTGGAGGTACGTCTACATCGAGACCAACACAGGAGCAACCCAAGACAGCCCCACCTCCTGTTTTTCGAGCTGCTGCCCCCTCTGTGAGTAGGGCGCGTTCAGCAGCACTGCCACCACCATCACGAGCACCCGAGGCGAGCAAATCTACTAGTGTGCAAGCACCAGCAAAGAGCTCTTCATCGGTTGCTTCCACGGGCCGTACGACGGGCATTGTGTGCCACCGTTGTAAAGGGATGGGCCACGTCATGAGAGATTGCCCAAGTCAGCGGGCGTACATTGCGACAGAAGATGGTGGTTATGTAAGTGCTAGTGATGTTGAGGATGAATATGCTCTTGCAGCTAACCTTGCAGGTGATGATGATGATCATGAGACAGATAGTGATGGTGAGGAGATTTTAGGTGCCGCTGCTACGGCGAGTTATAGAACCATAATTGTGCAGCGAGTACCGAGCACTCAAAGAGAGCAAGAGGAGAAGCTACAACGTCATAATTTGTTTCAGATGTTCCTCATCGTCAAGGATTGCCGTGTTCGTGTTATAATTGATGGCGGGAGCTGCAATAACTTGGTGGATTCAGGATTGGTCAAGAAGCTTGGCTTGACCACACGTGCGCATCCTCACCCATACCACATTCAGTGGTTCAACAACAGCGGTAAGGTGAAGGTAACACAATCTGCGAGAGTGCAATTTTCCATTGGTTCCTATCATGATGTTGCTGATTTCGATGTAGTACCTATGCAAGCATGCTCACTTTTATTAGGTCGCCCATGGGAATTTGATACCGATGCAACTCATCATGGTAGAAGTAATAAATACTCTCTTGTGCACAAAGGAAAGAAAATAACTTTGCTACCTTTGACACCCACTGAAATTGCTAATTGTGATAAAGAGCTAGCTGAAAATAAGAAGAAAGAACTTGAACATTAATCTGAAAATCAGCAAGTAGTGAAGGATGTTTTCCCACCTAAGAAAGAGAGGTTGCCATCTAGTTCTAGGACCGAGGGAATTAAATTAAAGGGTTGTGTCATGCTTGCAACCAAATCTGATCTTGCTGAAATTTGTCATGATGAAATGCCATGCTATGCTTTGATATGCAAAGATGCTTTATTTTCACTTGATGATATATCTAGCTCTTTGCCGTCTGCTGTCACTAACCTTTTGCAGGAATTTGAGATTGTGTTTCCTACTGAGATACCCCCAGGGCTGCCACCAATTAGGGGTATTGAACATCAAATTGATTTGATTCCAGGAGCTTCCCTACCCAACCGTGCGCCATACCGAACCAACCTGGAGGAGACTAAGGAGATTGAGCGTCAAGTGCGAGACTTGCTTGACAAAGGGTACGTACGTGAGAGCCTTAGTCCATGTGCTGTTCCTGTACTTTTGGTTCCAAAGAAAGATGGGTCGTGGCGTATGTGTGTTGATTGTAGAGCTATTAATAATATTACCATTAGATACCGTCATCCTATTCCTAGGTTAGACGACATGCTTGATGAATTAAGTGGCTCTACAATGTTTTCTAAAGTTGACTTGCGTAGTGGATACCACCAAATTAGAATGAAACTTGGAGATGAATGGAAGACGGCATTTAAAACTAAGTTCGGGTTATATGAGTGGCTAGTGATGCCTTTTGGTTTAACTAATGCCCCTAGCACTTTCATGAGATTAATGAACGAGGTTTTACGTGCTTTCATTGGTAAGTTTGTGGTAGTTTACTTTGATGATATATTGATTTACAGCAAGTCACTAGATGAACATCTTGAACACTTACGTGCTGTTTTTGTTGCTTTGAGAGATGCACGTTTGTTTGGTAACCTCGAAAAGTGCACCTTTTGCACCGATCGAGTTTGTTTTCTTGGCTATGTTGTTACTCCGCAGGGAATTGAGGTTGATCAAGCCAAGATCATCGCTATCCAGAGTTGGCCGCCTCCTAAAACGGTCACACAAGTGCGGAGTTTTCTTGGGCTCGCTGGTTTATATCGGCGTTTTGTTCGGGATTTCAGCACCCTCGCTGCACCATTGAATGAGCTTACAAAGAAGGGTGTTCCTTTTACTTGGGCCACCAATCATCAACAAGCTTTCGACACTCTCAAAGATAAGTTAACACATGCCCCTTTGCTTCAACTTCCTGATTTCAGCAAGACTTTTGAATTAGAATGTGATGCTAGTGGCATAGGTCTTGGGGGTGTGTTAATGCAAGAAGGAAAACCTGTTGCTTACTTTAGTGAAAAGTTAAGTGGTCCTAGTTTGAACTATTCTACCTATGATAAAGAATTATATGCTCTAGTTCGAACTTTGGAAACATGGCAGCATTATTTATGGCCCAAAGAGTTTGTAATACATTCTGATCATGAATCCTTGAAACATATTCGAAGTCAAACCAACCTGAACCGTAGACATGCTAAGTGGATTGAGTTTATTGAATCTTTTCCCTATGTCATTAAATATAAAAAGGGGAAAGAAAATGTGATAGCTGATGCGTTGTCTAGGAGATGTACCATGCTTTCACAACTTGATTTCAAAATCTTTGGGTTAGAGACAATAAAGGAGCAATATGTGCATGATGCTGATTTTAAAGACGTGTTGCTAAATTGTCAAGAGGGAAAGGGTTGGAATAAATTTGTTGTGCATGATGGTTTCATATACCGTGCTGGCAAGCTATGCATTCCTGTTGGCTCCGTTCGTCTTTTGTTGTTACAGGAGGCGCATGGAGGAGGATTGATGGGCCACTTCGGCGTGAAGAAGACTGAGGACATTCTGTTCCACCATTTTTATTGGCCAAAGATGAGGCGTGACGTCGAACGCTTCATTTCTCGCTGCACCACGTGCCAAAAAGCTAAGTCACGACTTAATCCTCATGGTTTATACATGCCTCTTCCTGTTCCAAGCGTACCTTGGGAAGATATTTCTATGGACTTTGTTTTAGGGCTTCCTAGGACAAAGAAGGGGAGGGATAGTATTTTTGTTGTCGTGGATAGATTCTCTAAGATGGCTCATTTTATACCATGTCATAAAAGTGATGATGCTACACATGTTGCTGATTTGTTCTTTAAGGAAATTGTTCGCTTGCATGGTATTCCGAATACGATAGTTTCAGATCGTGATGCTAAATTTCTTAGTCATTTTTGGAGAACCTTGTGGGGAAAGTTGGGAACTAAACTGTTATTTTCCACTACCTGTCATCCCCAAACTGATGGACAAACTGAGGTAGTCAATAGAACATTGTCTACTATGCTTAGGGCTGTGCTTAAAAAGAACTTAAAAATGTGGGAGGAATGTTTGCCTCATGTGGAATTTGCTTATAATCGTTCGCTGCATTCTACCACGAAGAAATGCCCTTTTGAAATTGTTTATGGTTTCATACCTCGTGCACCTATCGACTTGTTGCCTCTTCCGGCTTCAGAAAAAGTAAATTGTGATGCGCAACAACGTGCTGATTTCATACGTAAGATGCATGAGACAACTAAAGAGAACATTGAGATTATGAATGCTAAATATAAAGTTGCTGGTAGTCAAGGACGCAAGCATATTACTTTTGAACCGGGTGATCTTGTGTGGTTACACTTGCGTAAAGAACGATTTCCTGAATTGAGAAAGTCTAAACTCATGCCTCGTGCAGATGGTCCTTTTAGAGTGCTTGAACGTATTAATGATAATGCATATAAGTTAGACTTGCCTGCAGATTTTGGGGTTAGCCCCACCTTTAACATTGCAGATTTGCGACCTTGCTTGGGCGTGGAAGATGAGCTTGAGTCGAGGACGACTCCAATTCAAGAAGGGGAGGATGATGAGGACATCACTTCTATTGATATGAACACCCCTCTTACTGCTTCCATGAATGATGGGCAAGGTCCAATCACTCGGGCACGTGCTCGTCAACTCAACTATCAGGTAAACTCGTTTTTAGGAGTCAATAATATTTCCGCTGAGCATTCGATACTTCCTAAGACTTGTGATTTTCTTGTCCTTAGGAACCATGGAGAAGAACCACGCGAGCTCAAGTGTAGAAGTGGAACCGTCAAGCGCAAGCCAACTCATATTCGCGAGTTCGACTCAGATTCGGACTGCTGGACAGCGCCTACTTCAAATGACCATAACTTTTGATCTAGAAGGTTTCTCGGGGCCCGTGAGTACTCGTTGGAAAGATCTTGGAGTCTACTTTCAGATGAATCTGGTCTCACCTCAAAATTCCATCCGAGCCGATCAGAAACTGCAAAACAAGTGGCGTCACTTTTCCAGTCCGAGTCAAAGTGGGCCTTGGGCCTTGTAATCACACTTAGACTATTTGGGCCTGCACTAATCATGGGTGTACTGTTCACGTGAACAGTACCCATGAATAGTACCACATCCCCTTTTGTTAGATAAGTGCGGCCTCCCCCACTCCTATTTAAGGAGGTCGCACCCCTTTAGTTTTCCTCGGGTTTTTCTTAAGAGTTTATTCTGCTTAGCAGTTTCGCCGCATGTTCGGTTTGAGGAACCCCAACTTGTGAACTTAAACATTATTCGCAATTTCAGATTGCATCTTTTACTCTCTTGCTTGTGTTCTCGATTCGCTTGCAGGAGATAGCCTTCTTGGCGAGGTCAATCGTGTTCGGCACGGTTGATAACCAACGGAGCAGTGGTGTAGTGATTGCGAGGGGTTCGATCTGTTTTGGTCGGAGCCTTTGGATCATCAACGTCGAGATCTCCACAATCGACTTATCAGTACCTCTCGGAAGATCGGGCCATCGTCACATCATTGGCTTTATACGTGGTTTTAGGCAACTCATTTCCCTCCGGAAGCATGTCCGCTAAAAGACCTAGCAGCGCCGTGAAACTCTTGTCCGACCAACCGTTGCTTGCCTTCAATTTCAACAGTTCAAGCACGGCCGACAACCTCGTGTACTTGCATCCCGTGTACAAAGGTTTCTCTGAGTCCTCCATCAAGCCACGGAATTTAACATACTCTCTCTCATCATAGTTCTCTTCAACATCGCGAAGCATCTGATCCAGATTATCATCGTGCAACCTATCCGAATCCGACCCACAATCGACATCAGCCGGCGGCATGTCATTCAGTTCACAGGCGATGTCATCCGGGGGCATATCATTCACTTCACCGGCGATGTCATCCGGCGGCATATGATCATTCACTTCGCCATGACTGGTCCAACACGTATAATCCTTTTTGAAACCCCTCCGAATCAAGTGCGATTCAATTTGCCCTCGGTTCTTAAACATCTTCACATTCTCGCAGTCAGTGCATGGACAGCACATATATATCGCCCCCTTATTCAACATATCCTCCTCGGCAGCTCTTATAAAAGCAGAAACGCCATTAATGTACTCTTCACTCACACGGCTCGCGGCATACATCCAGCTTCGGTCCTACGTTACGTACATATATAACAACTTAGTATTAAAATCTAGATTAACTAATTATAACTACATATATACCGGCCACATTTATTATATTGAGACTTTATTTGCTAGATTCATATTACAAACACAACAGCTATTATATAACCAACAATTTTGCAAATTAACCATCTTCAATAACCACTCATGGATTACTTAGAACTAAATTGTAATGCAATTAAAGAAAAAATAAATTGCATTACTAACCATATCTAGAACAACCAGCAAAGTATGAATCTTCAAAGCTCAATCTCTGCCTCTTCCCACCAAATTAACAAGGCCTGAAATCGCCTAGCTTCCTCCCGAGTGAAAAAGTGCGCAGCAGTGGCTAGATCTGGATCGAAATGAAGACAGATGCGGTCTGAGCAGCGCAATAAATGCCTACTGACATTATCACAGATGGTTTTTAATAAAAAACCGTCTGTGAATTATCACAGACGGTTTTTAATTATTAACCGTCTGTGATAACAAGGTTATCACAGACGGTTTTTATTTAAAAACCGTCTGTGATAATCTGGGATTATCACAGACGGTTTTTAATACAGACCGTCTGTGATACAAACGTATCACAGACGGTTCATAGTTAATAACCGTCTGTGATAATCCATTTTCCCGCCACAAATACCACAGACGTCCTCCAAATTACAACCGTCTGTAATAGTGCTCATTAGAGACGGTTTCACAAAACCGTCTGTGATGAGCCGTCTACTATTAGGCTTTCTGTAGTAGTGATGATGCATGATATTTTGTTTGGTTTCATGAATAAAGGTCGAGTAGGGACAGGTCAGGATTATTTTTGTTTGTTTAATGAGAAGCATATTATTGGTAAAGAAAGTAATTTATTAACATGAATTTGAATTCCATATTCAAACTTATCTATATACCCACTTGTCGATGATCGAGTTACCGATCTTACAAAATAATATGAGAAAGATGACGGAATTCCTTGAGAGAGAATGTGGATGTTTTTTATTACTATGAATTGGTTACAGGATGCCTTCACATGGACATAAAGCTAGCCCTAATTACACTAAATCATTGAATTGACTATGATTGGTTGTTCAATGTGTATCATTTGTTCTTCTGTCTTCTCTCATCCACCCTTAAATACCATTGCAGGGATATCAGTTATCCACCTGGGAGACGCCTCATTGAATCATCACAACCGATCAGGGAGGTAGTTATTGTCAAATATAGGACGCTTGATTGTTGGTTGCTGTTAGTGGAAGACAATCGTGGAGAACAACTGCATATCGGTTGTTTGTCAGAGACCTAGGACAAAAATGTCATGCTATTTCAGGTGGATAAGATTCAGATTCTATCCACTGCACAGGAGGAATTACCTAGAAGCCGGTCCAGGTACCAGTTCATAGATTTTCTGAGTGGTCGACTGGTCAGGTAAACCACACAGTGGATCTCCAACCCGGGTACGTGGAAGATAGCCTCCAGAGCCCTACGATAACGGTGGTCCCTTAGCCTTGATTAAATATTAAAGTTGTATTTAAGGATTATTCAATCCTCATTAAGTAGACCCCGAACTTTAAGTGAATTTCATAACTTGAACTCTTTTTGATCAGTATTGTAGTCAAAGGATATTTTTTAATGGAAAAAAATAAAGAAGCATTTTTTATTCGCTTATAGTTGAGAAACTAACCGAGGAACTAAAAGGTTTTGTGTTCGCTCGGCATTAGATCGGATAACTGCTGTTTGTAGTTGGAAAAAAAACCCTTATAAAACCCCAGGCATGTTACCTGTTGGCTTCACGCTTTCAGAAAAACTTTTATCTTCTTCTCTGCCCTAGCGCTCTTCAATCGTAGCCTTGAATCTTTTCGATCCCCTTTCCACTGCTTAGCCAAAATGTCGAATTTGATTACCGATTGGCCAGTGTTCGAGTTTGGACCAAAGAAGTTGAATGATATGGAAGATGAGGGATTGCTTCATGATAGGTTTTTGATCCCGTAGAGGTCAGCGAGTGAAGATAATTTTTCTAGTGGAAACATGGAGAAATCACAATCTTTTGGGCATATATTGAATGCGGATTTAGGCTGTCGGTACATCCATTTCTATCAAAAGTTGTAGAGTTTTCTTGAATTGAATTGATCAATCTGGCCCCCAATTTGATCACCAATTTGAGTATCTTCATCTATCTTTATGAAGCATACTTGGGGATTCTACCAAATTTGGAGCTCCTCAATCAGATACTTCTACATGATGACGGGGAAATCTGGAAAGTCGACAGCATCACCCAAAGGCTACGCTCTGTGACTCCATGATGGGAAGGTAGGGGAACACATCCCAATTAATGTATTTCAAATCTGTGGTTGTCATGGAAAAAGTTGTGGTTCTGCATGACACTTAGTAAGGATGATAGCCTCTCCTTCGTTAGTTGGATTGCAATTAAGAATCCAAGGTGGAAGTCCTCGAAGGAGGGGAAGATTGGGTGATGTGGAAGTCCTGCGACTACTGCTCTGACCGCACATGCTTCCAAGATGAAATTTCATCGACTTTGAGAGTTCTCTTACAAACCTACACTTGCTCTTATAAAGAGAATAGAGAAATTGCACTGACAGAATTATATTTCTTGGTTAAAGGACTTTATCACCGATCTCACTTCGGTCAGTGACAGGGCAGCAGAGGTGATCACAGATACTACGATTGTAGAGCCAATGGTGATACCAAATTCATCGGTCGTGGATTCCGAGATGGTTGTGATCGACCGGATTGAAGCCGCGGTGGTCATCCCTCAAGATTCAAGCACACTAGAGGAAACAACTGCCTCGGTGGTCGAGGGAGCTCTAACTTCCGAGCAGGTGGTTGAAGAAGTCATTGTCGACCCCTCCCCCCATGTATTATCCGATTAAGGATAAGTCTATCTAGTTGGATGGCTCAAAGGGTCTGACCAGCCCTATCAACACTATACTGGTGAAGTTGGTTGAGAATTGAAAGCGGAAGGCAAACGCTTTGAACTATGCTCTAGGGTGCTTTAACTTCAAAACAAAAAAGGACCAGGTATGTAAATTCATACCTTTGGATTTTTTTGGTCATTTTGAAGTCCTTACTTCTTCCTTCTTGTTTTTCCTTTTTTTGTAGCTCCTCTACTACTCCGATCAACTTTAATCCGAGTACTCCACATGAGGAGACTCCTAAAGAATGAGTGGTCATAGCGCCCCCAAGCAGATAGAGGAACCAATTGTGGCTGTTGTGACCCTAGAAACTTTGGCAACTCTAACCCCGATAATGGATATAGAGGTAGAGGAGAAGTATTGGTAGGATGTGGTCACTGTCAAAAAGAATGTGATTAGAGAGGAGGGAGTAAATTTGCTTCCTTCTTTCTTTGGAGGGCGTAAAGTGGAGAGCTCTTCTCTAATTAGGTCTCCATACCCAAGGGACATCCCCAACTAGTTTCAGATTTTCAACAACCAAAGACTTGAGGAGCTTTGGTGGAGAAAAATCTCGGATTGCGAGTTGAGGACAAGTCCCAACATGCTCTACTCCTAGTATATGGATAAAGCAGTCTAGGTAATTTCTCAGGACTACTCTAAGATGCATTTTTTGGATTTTTTTGAAACTTTTCTAAGTTTTTTTCTCCTCTCTTCTTTCCTAGGACATGATGGAGGGCATCGCTCTGGTCAAAGAGATGACTAGGCGAACATTGGCTTTGGAAAAAGAAAGGGCTACCCTCCACCGAGAGGCCGACCAATGGTAATGACATTTATTCTTATTACCTTTTGATTGTAAGTTTTTATACATAACGTTTCTCATTTTCAACAACTAGGGAAGCACTATTGAGGTGCTTAAAAAGACTCTCAAGAAGGAGAGAGAGCTGTTCGGGTCTACTCTGACTGAGAACAAGCATCTCCTTAAGAATCTTGAGGAAAAACTACTACTACTACTACAAAAGAGGCTAAATTGGACGCTTATATCATAGACGGTTCCTAGGAACCGTCTGTGCTGCATGTATCACAAACGGTTCATAAGAATAACCGTCTGTGATATTTTCACAGATGGTTTTAATACAAATCGTCTGTGATAACATTATTATCACAGACGGTTTTTAATAAGAACTGTCTGTGATACTTCACAGACGGTTCTAGATAAGAAGCGTTTGCGATAATGGCAGACATCACAGACGGTTCTTATTAAAAATCGTCTGTGATAATGATGTTATCACAGACGGTTTGTATTAAAAACCGTCTGTGATATGTTTCCCGCCTTGCAATCCCCTAAAATTTCATAATTTCCCGCTCAAATGTATTCATTGGAATGGAGATGAATGATTACAAATAAGAGTTCTACGTCCCTATACGCAGTTGATACAAGGAAATCTCACTACATGTTTCTCACAAGAACACATGCACACATCCAGAACACTACATGCTTAACTAGAGCAAACTCACGCAGGAGACACACTGCTCACTCCTATTGCTCTCTAATCTGAATACATGTACTGGAATGCCTGAATGGATGCCCAACTACTGCTGCCTTGCCTCTCCTTTTAACCCCCAACACTCACCCTTTTAACCCCCAACACTCACACCAAAGGGGAAATTCAAGAAGTGGCATACAAAGCACACTCCATGCCTCTCACACACTTGTGCCAAAGAGTCAAACCAGATTTTTGGAGGGAAATCTGCCTCCACCTCCATTGCTTGAGTCAAATTACCAATTTACCCCTCAAGCACCTTCCCGGAAGCTTCCCGCAACCGGTACCTTTGATCGACTGGACCTCGACTCCTCCCTGAGCCTAGTCCGGTCCGCTTCGCAGCACACAACCGCACCTGGCATCCTGACCGTCTGGACCTCCGACTCCTCCCTGAGCCTAGTCCCGGTCCACTCGCCGCTGCCCGTCGCGTCCACCCGACACCGACCGAGACCTCCGACTCCACCTGAGTCTAGTCTTGGTTTGTTCCATCACGCACGACCGCAACCGACCTCCAAACCGTCTGGACCTCCGACTCCTCCCTGAGTCTAGTCCCGTTTCGCTCATCGTCGCCTGTCGTGTCCGTCACCGGTAGCTCCAGCTCTGGTTCCTCGTCTCCCAACTCGCAACCACCTCACCAGCCTCGATCATCTTCGGCATCACCGACCGTCTGGACCTCAACACCTCCCGTGCCTAGTCCCGGTCGTCCTCGCCTCACCATGACCTAGCTCCGAAGTCCTATAGTAACACAGATAAGCAAACCGTCACATAGAACCGCACGAAACAGCATAATCCATATTAGCACAAGTAAAGGTACTCAACCCTAGAATACCCGAAACAAACTCAAACTCACTAAACCAACCGTCAATTACTCATCACCAACATGGGGATACCTCCACATGGTCTCTCAATCTCCCCTTGATGAGTATATTGACAAACACAGAAAAAATATAGAATTGAGTTTGTTTGAAAGTCAAACATGGTCCAAAGGAAGAAAATGATGCTAATGACCATGTTAACACAAGGAGCAAAAGAAAGAGCAAGTTTTCCTCAAAAGCTCCAAAAGCTCCTAAAATGTGGCTTTTTCTCAACTATTCTCCCCCTTTTGGCAATAACATCATCAAGGTTCTTTGGAGGAAAATGAAACATGGTGTGGCTGAATTTTATTCAATGCTAAGCAATTAGAGCCATGAAGATTATCCAAATTGACCATTTAGTATTACACCAAGCCATAACGCATATGAAAGCTATCAATATCATAAAAGATATGCATAATCAAGCCAAGCCACATAAGTAACAATCTGAAATTTATATGAATTTCTTAGCATGTCAAGCCATTCAAGATCCAAATCTAGCTAGAGGTATCCAAAGATGATGCAAGCCATGTCAATAATCTAAGTGGAACCAAGAAGCTAGTATTGAGTCATTTTAGAGTGCTACATGTTCAAGAATGACTCATTTGTTTAAGTACTTTAGTCTTTTTGTAATTAAGCAAATTAAGCAAATTGAGCATAATTGACATATTTTACTTTTGAAACTCATGGTTGTTTCCAACCAAAATTTTAGTCATGTGCTAGATCTCAAGCCTTATGCGACCATTCCAAGCAAGAAGCTTAAGGAGATGATCTTGGTCATCCAAAACTCCCCCTGAGTTCATGCCTAGAGCAATGACAAGCAGTCTCATGGGAAAGAATTGGTGAGATCAGTTCTTTCGCACATAAAAGAGATCTTTTTGCTTTTACTGATTTTAGTGTAAGAACAATAAGTTATAAAGAACTAGCAAAGCTCAATCTAAATCTCAATAAAGATTCAAAGCTCAACTTAGCCTATTTGGCATGGCGTGAATCATAAAAGGATAACTAAAGACAGACCAATCTCAAGAGCTAACATGACATGTCTTAATTCAAGTTGAGCAATTTTAATTAACTCATCATGGCAAAGGCTTGACGACACATGTAAAGTCATGATAAATCTAGCAATTAAGCACAAATCATGGCAAGATGTAATGCATTGTAAACATGTCATAAAAGGATAATAATCAAGGCTCCACGCAGTTATATTACAATGCAGAAAGCTAAAATGCAAGAAAATCCAGCTCCCCCTCAACATGTGATGCACTTTTAGTTCAAGTTGAGTTATGTCAATATTAAGCTCCAGAAGCTCCCAAATGAACTCCCCCTGAACCAAAGCTATAAACTAAGAAGCTGGGAAAGGGATCAGAAACAGGCAGTCCTTAAAGCATAGAGAAGATATAGAGGATACTATGGCTCAGACTGACTCTCATCGACCCCATATGACACTAGGACTATCAACTGCTCTACTAACCCACTAAGAAGCAAACACGTTCCCTGTCTACCCAAGGGTGGCCCAACCCTTGCTAGAACCTATAAGAAGTGAGTGAGCTCGACCTAGTGAGCATAATATACAGAATAATGCAGTAAAGCACAAAACCCTCCCTCACTACAGTCCATAAGGACAAACCACCCCAAGCTCTCCCCGCAAGGCTGAAAACCTAGAGCTATCCAAAGGCTTGGTAAAGATATCAGCCAACTGGTGGTCACTATCCACAAACTGGAGCACTATGTCACTCTTCTCCACATGGTCTCTAAGGAAGTGATATCTAATATCAATATGCTTGGTCCGGGAATGCTGCACTGGGTTCTTAGCAATGTTAATAGCAGAAGTGTTATCACAAAAGAGTGGAACACTGTCTATAACTAACCCAAAGTCCCGCAGGGTCAAAGCCATCCAAAGTACCTGGCTGCAGCAACTGGCTGCAGCAACGTACTTGGCCTCTGCGGTGGACTATGCAACACCGGACTGCTTCCTAGAAGAACAAGAGACGAGAGAAGTGCCAATGAATTGGCAGGTGCCAGAAGTGCTCTTCCTATCTATCCTACAGCCGGCAAAGTCTGTGTCCGAGAAGGCTCTAAGGGAAAGACAGGAAGAGGAAGAGTACCAGATACCATAGTCAATGGTAGCTCGAAGGTACCGAAGAATGCGCTTCACCGCCTAGCGGTGAGACACGCAAGGAGAGGCCTGAAACCGAGCACAAAGACACACGAAGAAGTGTATGTCCGGTCTCGAGGCAGTGAGATACAAGAGGGAACCGATCATGCTTCTGTACTCTTTCTGATCAACTGGCTCACCACCCTCATCTGGCTCAAGTGAAGCTGTGGATGCCATGGGAGTCGACACTGGCTTACCATCACTCATGTCAAAGCGTCTTAGGAGGTCACGAGTGTACTTGCCCTGATGCAAGAATGTACCCTCCTGAGTCTGCTTGATCTGGAAGCAAAGGAAGAAGGTAAACTCCCCATCATGCTCATCTCAAACTCGGTGCTATTGGATCGAAATCGGCGACAGAGGGGGGGGGGTGAATGTCGCTAATTAAAAATAACCCCCAAAAATGAATCCTCAACGAACACTTCTTCAATAGTTATAAAAACTATGAAGAAGACATGCTCTCCACACTAGAAACTCAACCTACCAGAGAAGGAGGCAAGACCAACAAAAAACAACCGAAGAAATAAAATGACCCATAAGGAAGGCAGCAAGGGGGCGGTCAGACCTCTGATTGAAGACCGGTCAGACCGGTCCCTTAGAGCCAGTCAGACCGACGGCTTTAGCCCAGTCAGACTGCCAAGGGGTAACCGGTCTGACCAGTCCCCTGATCCCAGAGCACCCGAGATACAGACTGAAAACTGAAACTCGAGCAGAAAATTCAGAACTTCAAAAACTGAGAAATTGGAGGATTTCTCTCAATCTTTCCAGCCTAGAGCAATGTAACAACAACCTAAATAGCATGAGGGGCTTGGGAAACAAAGGAATCCAGATCAAAAGCAATAATTTCAGATTATGACAAAAATCTAAAATTTTTGCAAGAACTGAACCAAAACCCAAATTCCTCTCCAATCTTTGATCCTTTGCTCATGAAACTTTGAGAATAGCTAATTAATAGCCTCAGGACTTAACATGCCAAGTTTCATGCCATCTCATGAAGGGGAATCGAAAACCACCTCAAACCCTAGAAAAGGAAAATAAGAACAGAGGAGGTCAAGAAGCAAAATCTAAAATTAATCATGGTTTGCTCTTAGGATTGACTAGCCAAATGGCTTTGGAGCATCTCCTAGATCACAACAACCCATTTTGCTACTCCTCAGCAAGAGAGAACACAAAAACAAATACTTGAGAAATCTTGCACAGAGAAGAACGAAGAACAGAATACAGAGAAAAGCAAAGAACTCAATCAAATTCAATCAAAGCCATCTCAGATTGATATTGAGGATGAGAGATACGCTATTACAATGGATTACAATCTCTAAGTCCCCATACGCCCTTGGAATCAAGAAACAAGCTACATGCTTGAGAGGGGAGGAGCTCTCTCTCCAAGAACTCACGAACACACACACACACACACACACAGAGGAGCAGAACAGCCCTCTGCCTCCTCCACCCACTCTCAACAACTAAAGCTCAAAGCAAAATAATCTCTCCAAAGGCCATTTTGACTAACGCAAACCCTAACAACTCCTAGAAACCCTTAGAATGCATGCTTCCCCAAGGAGACATCCCCTCCTTATATAGGCTTTGGCTAACAGGTCTCCAACCCGTTACGCTCGCTAAATCCCGAACGGAACCGCCTCCACTTGTGCAGCTTTGTATTGTTACCGAAACGCCCCTCCTGCACCTTCCGGGAAGCTTCCGCGTTCCTTGTCATCCAAGCCTCGCAACCACCTCGAGTCTCCGTCGTCTTTGACAAATCTGACTGTTTTGACCTCGACACCGCCTGTGCCTAGTCCGGTCACCTCGTGTCTCGCCACGACTCCGCCTCGATGTCCTGCAGCCATCACAGACAAGAAACACATCACATAGCACCGCTCGATACATGTAAGCACAAATAGCATCAATGAATCACAATTACGCATGAAAGAGCCCAAACCTGTCGAATCAAGAAAATAAGCATCCTAATCGCTTCGACCAAGTTTGACAAAGTCCAGCCAAGTCAATTGCACCACCCAACGACATGGTCCGAACTATACAAATCAAACTCAACTTTCCTAAACCGATGTCAATTACTCATCACACACACGGGATGACCTCCACATGGTCTCTCAGGTGCTCATGACATCCGAGAACTGTGAAACAAGAGCATCAGAAGAGCCGCCAAAGATGATGTCATTCACATAAATCTGGACGAGCAGAAGGTCAGTGCCATGCCTACAAATGAACAAGGTCTTATCTACCTTACCCATCTCAAACCCAATACTCAACAGATAGGACTTAAGCCTCTCATACCAGGCTCTAGGGGCCTGCTTAAGTCCATAGAAAGCTTTGGAAAGCTTGTAGACATGGTTTGGGTATTTGGGGTTCTCGAAACCTGGAGGCTGTCTGACATAGACTTCTTCCTCAATAAAGCCATTGAGGAAGGCACTCTTAACGTCCATCTGGTAAAGCTTGAAACCCTTAGAAACTACAAAAGCAAGCAGGATTCTATGCCTCAAGTGTAGCTACAGGGGCAAAGGTCTCCTCAAAATCTAGACCCTCAACCTGGGAGAAGCCCTGAGCTACCAGTCTAGCCTTGTTTCGAATAACTACCGCATCCTCACTCTGCTTGTTCTTAAACACCCACTTAGTCCCAATAACATTGTGACCTCGAGGGGGCTCAACAAGCGATCAGACCTTGTTTCTCTCGAAATTTTCTAATTCCTCATGCATGGCATTGACCCAAGGCTCATCAGATAGTGCATGAGAAACATCCTTGGGCTCAAATGAGGCAATGAAGGCAGAATGGAGACAGAATTGTGACAAGCCAGACTTTGAGCGTGTGACGCGCTCAAAGAGGTCTCCAATCATCTGCTCAGAAGGATGGTCTTTTTGGATGTTTCGGGGAGGTCCTGGATAAGATGAAGAAGTGGCCTCTACCTCATGAGCTGATGAGGTAGGAACAGAGCCACTAGCTCCAGAAGAAGCAGAAGGCATGGGCTGATCTCGTCGAGGTGCAGTGGAAGAAGGCACCTCAAGGGGAGGATGAGAAACTGGATCAGGTAGACAACACTCATCTCCATCGTCCTCATCATCCACAAAGATGGCCTCGGACTGCTCTAAAGAACCTGAGATATCAGGCCTAGTCCCCGGACTGGCCTCATCGAAGGTCACCTCACAAGTCTCTACCATTTTACTAGACTCGTAGTTCCAGACCCGATAAGCCCGCGAAGAAGTCAAGTAACCTAGAAAGATACCATCACAAGAACGTGACTCGAACTTATCTAGGTTCCCAGACTTCAAAATAAAGCACTTGCAACCAAACACACGAAAATGAGGTACACTGGGCTTTCGCCCATATCTCAACTCATAAGAGGTGCGATGCAAGTGTGCCCTGAGAAAAACTCGATTCGAAACATGGCACGCGGTGGCTATAGCCTCAGCCCAAAACTTCATCGGTGTAGAGTACTCATCAAGCATCGTGCTGGCCATCTCGGCCAGGGTATGGTTCTTACTCTCCACAACGCCATTCTGCTGAGGGACATATGGAGAAAAGAATTGGTGCTCTACACTGGTCTCACCGCAAAACCTCTCAAACTAGGAATTCTTGAACTCCGTGCCATTGTCACTGCGGATCGCTCGTAAGGCACCTGGTAGCTCAACAGAAAGCCTACTAAACAAACCCCGAAAATGGGTAAACGTCTCATCCTTCGAGGCTAAGAAAAACACCCAAGAATACCTCGAGAAGTCATCGACCACGACAAGAACATACCACTTCCTTCCTACTGACTGCACTCGAGCTGGTCCAACTGTGTCCATATGGAGCAGTTGTCCTGGTGCATCAGTCATAGTCACTGTGACCGGACGATGAGAAGCAGCAACTAACTTGTCGTGCCGGCATGGAGCGCAAACAAGATCTTTGACCATCTTGAGTTTCGGCAGACCACGAATAAGGTCGTGGCTGCTAACTCAACAAAATCAGCACGGAAGTTCCTCCCATAACGAGAAATCCCACAAACCAGACTACCCGAAGAGTCAAGAATTTTGCAATTGTTTTTCTTAAAGCTCACCTCATAACCGTCATCGGTAAGCTGAGAGACTGAAAGCAAATTATACTGCAGCTTACTCACTAAGGCAACATCTTTCAAAATAAATGAATCATTAACACACACAGTACCTTTTACGATGATGCGCCCAGACGAAGCTCTCCAAAGGTGATAGTCTCATCACCTGGAGCACGGGCTAAAGAAGAGAACCAACGAGAGTCTCCGGTCATATGACGAGAACAACCGGAGTCCACAAGCCAAACCTTTCCCTTCCCAGCCAGCGAACCTGAGTCAAACAGAGAGTAAAGGCTCAGTACTGGGACAAATCAAGAGTGATTTTGGCACCCAATACTGAGTAACACATCGAGCAGAAGAAGTAGTCACACACGACTGACCTCTAACTACCCTACGCTCTCTGTCGCTCAAAGAAGTAGAAGGTCTAAGTGCAGACCTGAAGCTGTTGCTGGGTCCGACTGCTAGAGGAGAGCGAGTCGGAGTACCAACAACGCACTGATCACGCCGCGGGTAGCCATATCGACGGGGGAAACGAGATCTACCCTCAGAACAGTGAAAGTCATGACCAGAGGCATATCGAGGACGAAAGCCAGAAAACTCAGAAAAACCAAGTCCTCGATGCTGCCCAAACCCATCAAGCTGAATAGCCCTAGACCTCGTGTTGGTCTTAGGTACACTCAAGGTCTGGGGCTGACCCTGAATACGCCTAAGAGCCTCAACACGGTCTCTACGCGTGATCTTGGCGTGCCTGAAGCATCTCTCAATCGAGTGTCCATCCTTCGGACAGAAGGTACAATGGTACTTCACCTTCTGAGAGGTAGAAGTAGCATGATGAGACTTCGCCTTTTGAGAGGTCGAAGCAACAGGTGGAATCACCTTACTGTCAGAAATCCCTTGGATTTGAATTTAACTTTATCAGATCTAGGCTCATTCTCGATTACACCTGCTGCTATGGGTCTAAGAACAGTAGGTGGATGCTTCCTCATATCCTCAGAAAAATCATATCCTAGACCTTGATTGAATTTGCAAATCTTGGATTGGTCTAGAATAAGATTTAGCTTCTTCTTGCCTCCTACGAACCTCTCGAGAGTGTTCATAAGATACTGACACTCCCGAAAGAGAGAGGTGCAAGAAGAGCAGGGGGAAGAAGAGACAGCAGAAGGTAAGGGAGTAGAAGAAGAACCAACACCAGAGGAACGGATGGCTTGTGCACCACAGCTGACTCAGAAGGGACAGTCCTACTGCTAGCAATTTGGTTCACGTCACTAGGCATCTCTACCAAACCCTCATGCTTCTTCCCCACACACACATTACAAGCAGATGATGACTTCTCTAGAAGGTCCTTAGTCAGCTTCACACATTTTTCATCCAATGCAATTAAGTCAGATTTTAGTTTGTTACAATTATTGCATGGTGAGCTAACATGATCCTTAGAAGCATACTAAGCCATTTTCCTATCATGATCAATCATTTCTTGAAACTGTTTAGAGACAGATTCAAGTTCAGCAGTTAATTTAGGACAGTTCATACATGAAACAAGAGGCTCAAGTAATGAAGCTTGTAATTCAGCAATTTTATGATCTGCCTTCTTTAGATTCAATTTCAAATTATTGCAGCTTTCATAGGATTCAGGCAGATCGAGAAGCATGGTATAAAGACCTCTAAAAGCATTGTCCTTATCCTCACATGAGGTGCAAGAAGTAGTCTCAACAACAGAAGATGAAATAGCAACAGTCCTACTCATCTCTAATTCAGCTAAAAGACTAACATTCTCCACCTTAAGCAAATCTAGCTTAGAGGTCACACTATCATGAGATGTCCTTAGCTTCTCCATATCACCAAGCAAAGCAGAGCATGTATCACATTCGTCACGGGAAGGAGCAGATATAAGTGAAGTAAGCTCCCGTGACAATCTATCTACTTCCTTCTCCAACTTGCTACACCTAGCTCTAGATCTAGCATGAAATCCACCTAGCCTAAGAAAAGCTTCATTGAGTTGGTCGTAGGAGGGATATACCTCATCGGAGTCGGAGTAGAGCTCGCTGTCGCTGATGTCGCCCTCAAGGGCCATGAAGCACATGCCTCTGAAGTCCTCGCCATCCTTGGGTTCTTGTTCGTCCTTCCCATCGTCGTCACTCCACCCCTCCACCTCGCTGAGGTCGAGGTCGTTGAAGGCGGTGAGGATACGATGGAAGAGCTTCTTAGCTTTGCCAAGGTTGCGGAAATTCTTCCCTTTGCTTGGGGGCTTCTTGAAGCGGTTCTTGTCGGTGTAGACGTTCTTGGTCGAACCGCCGAAGTCGTTCTTGCCCTCCAGCTTGGGGCAGTTTGCCTGAATATGGTTGGGGCCACCACACTCAAAGCAAATCACTCGACCTCCTCTCTTTCTCTCTCTAGCCCTCTTGTAAGCATGAGAAAATTTTCTGGCCAAGAGGGCTAGTTGGGTCTCCGAGAGCTACTCTAGATGCTTATCATCAATATCACACAGAGCAGCTAAAGAGAAACCCGAGAGAGTGTCAGCAGAAGAACCAGAGGCAGGACTGGGATCAGTGACCAACGCCATCGACTGTGACTTCGACTTACGAGAGACAATGTCAATCTCCTGAGTCTTGAGGCGTGAGTACAACGCATCAAGAGTCAAAGTCGAGAGGTCCGTGGTGTCCTTGATGGTGGTCACTTTCATTTTCCAAACTCGCAAATCCAAGGCCGAAAGCATTTGACGAGCGTTGTCCGAGTCGGGGTATGTGAGACCGATCGCTCGGAGGTTGCTCAAGATTTTGTGAAATCTCGCAAAGCACTCTTCCAGGGACTCTCCAACGAGCATTTCAAACTTGTTGTAATCTCGCTTGAATTGGTCTTGTCGAATCGTCTTAATTTGGGTGGTGCCCTCATGGTAGGCATCGAGGGTCTCCCAAATGTCGAAGGCCGACGAAAGATGAGAAATGCGATCAAATTCATTTCGGCTCAAACCTTGGATGATGATGTGCCTTGCCTTAGCATTTGCCTCAACATCAGCCATGTTTCCAGCATTGATGTTCTCATCGGCAGGAACAACAAAGCGAACTTTGACCTTGCGCCAAATCGCATAGCCCTGAGCCTGTATGTAGGTCTCTATCCGACTCTTCCAAAAGGGATAGTCGATCCCATCGAAGATCGGGGGCTTGGTGGAATACTTATCCGTTGCCATGGCTCACAGACCGGTTCAAGATCTATCAAGAAGAGCTAACCGGCTCTGATACCAATTGTAGGATCGGAATGGCAACAAAAAGGGGTGAATGGTGCCTCTTTTAAAAACAACCCCTCAAAGTATCCACCACAAGTTTCTCTCCAATAGCTATGAGAAGCTATGAAAAGAAATACTCATGCTTACTGCAAGCTCAAACCGTACAGAGAGAAAGAACATGGAATAACAGAGCTTAAGCAAGAAAGTCACCAAAGCAAATAAGCACAACAAAAAGCTGATGGCTGAGAGGCACTCAGGGTAGGCCGGTCTGACCGCCCTAGCCCGGCCGGTCTGACCGCCGGCTAGTGGCCGGTCTGACCGCCCCTCAGGAGCAGCAGCCTGAAGATTTCCAGCAAACACTGATTTCTGCTCAAAACAAAGAATTTGAGATTTTTCTTCTTTTCTCCTCAAGCCAAAAGGTCTAGAACATGATCCTAATAGCATTGAGACATCAAGAAACAAATGAAATCATTCCAAAAGCAAGGAATCAAGATTTATGCTCAAATCTGAAAATTGAGTAGATGGAGATGGAAATTTTCAGATTTCTCATGGCTTATTCATCCTTTGCTTAAGATCTTTTACAAACAGATTAGCAATGAACTAAGGACTGTAGACCTCAAATCTCATGCCATCTCATGAAGGAAAAACAAAGATTCCAACATCCCCTATCAAGGAAACCCTAGAATTTGAGAACAGACCAAATGGGTAAAAAGGAATCTTTTGATTCAGAGATTTTGCTCTAGGGAACTAGCTGACCAAATGGTCTAGAAACATCATCCCATCACAGAGCAATCCATTTTGCTACTCCTTGCACAAAGAATCAGCTCAATCAATAAAATGATGAAAAATAGGCAGAGAGCAGCAGAAACTGAGAAACGAACTGAAATACTCAAGAACTCAAATGTATTCATTGGAATGGAGATGAATGATTACAAATATGAGTTCTACGTCCCCATACGCAGTTGATACAAGGAAATCTCACTACATGTTTCTCACAAGAACACATGCACACATCCAGAACACTACATGCTTAACTAGAGCAAACTCACGCAGGAGACACACTGCTCACTCCTATTGCTCTCTAATCTAAATACATGTACTAGAATGCCTGAATGGATGCCCAACTACTGCTGCCTTGCCTCTCCTTTTAACCCCCAACACTCACACCAAAGGGGAAATTCAAGAAGTGGTATACAAAGCACACTCCATGCCTCTCACACACTTGTGGCAAAGAGTCAAACCAGATTTTTGGAGGGAAATCTGCCTCCACCTCCATTGCTTGAGTCAAATTACCAATTTGCCCCTCAAGCACCTTCCCGGAAGCTTCCCGTAACCAGCACCTTTGATCGACTGGACCTCGACTCCTCCCTGAGCCTAGTCCGGTCCGCTTCGCAACACACGACCGCACCCGGCAACCTGACCGTCTGGACCTCCGACTCCTCCCTGAGCCTAGTCCCGGTCCACTCGCCGCTGCCCATCGCGTCCACCCGACACCGACCGAGACCTCTGACTCCACCTGAGTCTAGTCTTGGTCTGTTCCGTCACGCACGACCGCAACCGACCTCCAAACCGTCTTGACCTCCGACTCCTCCCTGAGTCACCGGTAGCTCCAGCTCCGGTTCCTCGTCTCCTGACTCGCAACCACCTCACCAGCCTCGATCATCTTCGGCATCACCGACCGTCTGGACCTCAACACCTCCCGTGCCTAGTCCCGGTCCTCCTCGCCTCACCATGACCTAGCTCCGAAGTCCTGCAGTCACACAGACAAGCAAACCGTCATATAGCACCGCACGAAACAGCATAATCCATATTAGCACAAGTAAAGGTACTCAACCCTAGAATACCCGAAACAAACTCAAACTCACTAAACTAACCGTCAATTACTCATCACCAACATGGGGATACCTCCATATTGTCTCTCAGAACCGTCTGTGATAGTGTTTTTCACATACGGTTCTAGTTATAAACCGTCTGTTATGTATTTATTACAGACGGCTCACGAACCGTCTGTGATAACTTCTAATTATCACTGACACATAAATTCAGACGGTTCAAAAAATCGTCTGTGATGACAGTTTTGAACCATCTGTGATGACCCTTTTTTGTAGTAGTGAACCCTCAATTAAGAAGTAAGTATCTTCTTCTCATTTATTTTATTACTTCCTTATCTTAGCTTGTTTTCACACTTCTTTCTTTTGTCGTGGTCAACAGAGTTAGAAGATCATGAGGCAAAAGCTAAGGAGAATGGTGTTGTCATCCTCAAGCTTGAGGATATGCTCAAAGCCAAAGACCGGTCGATTGAATACTGGTCGACCAGGTTCAAAGACAGCGCCCTTCAACATAAAGAGCAGTTGAAGCGCTTGAGAAGAAGAACCAAGGTAACTAATCGAAAACCCAACCAGTCTTAATTTGGTTATAAGTTGTTATGTCTAACTTGGAATTACTTGTGTAGAGCAAGCTCTCAAAGTTGAAGATTTGGAAAAAAATCTTGGTTCCGAGGAGCAGAAGAGCAAGGAGATCGAAAGATCTCTTATTGACAAAATTGCCCTCTTCAATAGCATGCTCGCTGAAATGAACTTGGAAGCAATTGTGCGCTCCTCAGAAGAAATGACCGAGAAGGTGAGTTGCCATGGTTGTCAACTCAAGAACCTTCAAGGTCTGCTAGCCACTTCTTGAAGTAACCATGAGCAAACTGTGAGAGAGGCCATGGCTGATGGAGTAAGCTTTACTTTAGCAAAGCTTAAAGCTTCTAACCTGAATCTCAATCTTCAAGCACTCAGAGGGTAGTTTGACTGCTCGGAGGAAGAAGTTGCTAAGTTCTTCAAAGAGATGAAGCCCTTCGGGAGCTAGATAGCATATGAGATGAAGGTTGGATCCCCATTGCATAGTTGCCAGATGAAGGTTGGATCCCCATTGCATAGTTGCCAGTCAAGTGGCTCCTAGCAGTGGTTTTAGTATAGATTTAATAGGAAGTAGTTGTATGTAAAACCTTACCTTTATTATCAATAAAGCTTATATCATTTTCATAATTTAATGAGCACTCATATCTTTCCTAGACCTCAACTGCTTGTTTAGGAGCAGAAGTTACTAAGAAAATAGTAAACCAAGAATAAGATATACTTTATTATGATCGATGTACTGCGAGTATATTTTAGAAATGATCTAGTAATTTCTAGGAAATTATATATATTGGACAGAGCCAATAAAAGATTTCAACTAGTCTTAGATATTATTTTCATAACCAAGATAGTTCAAGACTTGATCAGAATAAAACTATGACATAAATATATTAACATGAAGAAAGAGAAAAACTATGTAAGAATGTATGCAAGAAAAAGATATGTATTTTTATTTGTAAACGCCATCCAAACTAGTCGTAAAATAGCTAAGGACTAAAGACATGAACAATACTTCACGAAACATATTCGCTCTTAAGTTCTGACTGGTAGCAAAGATCGTAGGAAAAAGGTTGTCACTAGAAAACTCCTTCCAGTAGGCGTGACCATGTGTATAGAGGACAGATTTTGACTAGGAGGTTTTCTGTGTCTCGACTAGCTTAAAATAAGAGATGAATAGAATGAAGGGGAAAGTCATCCTTCAGACAAGCTTTATTAAGACCTGTGAATTCTATACACATTCGCCATTTTCCATTACTCTTCCTAGCCATTAAAGGATTGGTGAGCTATTCTGAGTGGTCGACTTCATGAATAAATCCAGCCTTGAGAAGCTTATTGATCTCCGACTAAATTTCCTCCTTTTGGTCAGGTGAAAAGTGTCTTAGCTTTGCTTGGCTAGTTTTTTGTTAGGCTAAAGTGCTAACCTATGCTTGATTACCTCCCTAAGGACATTGGGCACATCAGATGTCTGCCATGCGAATACAACTAGATTTGCTCGCAGGAAGGAGACGGATGACTCTTCCTATTTTGGGTTGAGTCCTATCCTAACCAATAAATTTTGGGAAGTGGCATTAGCATTTTGTGAGTCCAAACAATGCTTTGACATTTTCTGAAGAATTATCCTTGTCAAGTAGAACCTCTTTGATCTGATCAGAAGGTTTTGATGCCACCTTTGGTCTTGAGTGCTTGGCCTGCATAGAAAGTGGGTTAGCATTCCTGGTTGGAAGTTCATCGACTAGTCCTAGGGATTTACGATCGCATGCATAAGCCATCTACCTATCCTCTCGAACTGTTATGACCCCTTTGGTCCTAGCATTTTAAGACTCTGATAGCCGTAATGCATGGCTATTAGGAATTTAACTAATGCTGGTTGACCAAGGATCCTGCTGTATGTGGTTTCAAAGTATACCACATCGAATGAGATTATTTTTGTTCAGAAGTTATCTGGACTTTCGAACATAACTGATAGGGATACATGCCCTATCGGTTTGGCTGAGGATCCCAAAACTATGCTATGAAAGGCATACTTCACGGGCTTCACCTTCGACTTAGGAACTTGTATTTCTTCTAAAGCTCCTGTAAATAAAATATTGAGAGAACTACCCCCATCTACTAAAATTGTATTAACTCTTCAGTTATTTATTGTAGATTCTACAATAATAGGAAACCTACCTAGTCGAGTTGAAGGAATGGGATAGTCTTCTTGGCTGAAGGAGATGAATGTCTTCGACCACCTGAATGGCTTGGCGGCAATTGATGCTTTGGTGAGGTTCAAATATTTTTCTACATTCTTCAGATGCCATCTGGACTCGTAGAAGGAAGACCCATTGAAGATAATGTCGATGGTGTGATGTAGCCCCTGATAATCCATCTCTTCATCGCCATCCTTGCCCTTTTTGCAGCTTGGTTCTCCAATCTCCTAAATGGAAATGAAAGGACCCTTCCAAAGTAGTAATCTTCTAGCTTATTTT
Organism: Dendrocalamus latiflorus; assembly: GCA_017311315.1. Lineage (NCBI taxonomy): Eukaryota > Viridiplantae > Streptophyta > Magnoliopsida > Poales > Poaceae > Dendrocalamus > Dendrocalamus latiflorus. The sequence continues at coordinate 14,225,038 of CM029641.1, forward strand.
GCCTGGCACGGCAATTTCACAGATCATGCCTTGTCGCTCGATGGAGTAGACACCACATCTTATTCTTCTTGGATTCATCGGTCAGAGCTTTTGCCTTATTTCGATAGGAATAATCCTTCTTGCCCTTAGTGTACTTCTCTGGAATTGCAAGAACTTCTTTAGCATTCGGTTTGTGATTCATTTTTACCTTTGGGAGACGTCTTAGGCTTCTTCTATTTTTTTCTCTAGGCCGAGTTGAGGAATCTTCTCTATGCCCTCAGAGATTTCGATAAGGAAGCCATGTTGAATAGTTCGACGGTTGTCTTTGGAGGGTTCATTGCAATGTCCTCCATTCATCATCAATTTCTTAACCCTGTTTTGAAAGCCTGAATGATAGAAGAGTTTGTAACTTCTAGAAAAGAATTATGAACCTGATTGAACCTCTCCATATACTATCGTAGAGTCTCATTGGGTTCTTGTCAGATTCGGTGAAGGTCATCTTCCTTTCCGGGGAGATCGTACATCCCCTAGAAATTTGTGATCAGTAAGTCACAAAGCTGCTCCTAAGTGTATATTCATTCGATTAGTTGGTTAAGCAACGAAGACCGGGTAGACCCTCCAAGGACTGTGGGCAAGTAGTTTGCCATCATATTATCATCACCACCTACGACCCTGATGGTAGTGGCGTAAATCTATAGAAATTCTAATGGATTTTGAGTTCCATTAAATTTCTTTAGATTTGCTGGTTGAAACCTGTCCGGTCAGCGTACTACTTGAAGGCCTATTGAGAAAGGTCAAAAGCCTATGATCAAGTTATGGTGGCTTCTATGGAAAGTGGCTAGATTGTAATTTGTTGGAGATCGATTCCTCCAGTAGTCATACATGGGAACTGGTGTTCCAATTCGGTCGTGGACACTCATATAATGTCTCTGACTAGCTGTTTGGTTTAGGTGATGTCACAGATCACCTCATAACGAGGGGGGAGGAGAGGCTTCATTGTCAAAGAACCTTCTTCCCTCATAGCTTCCTTATCGAAATCTCTGAGGGGGTCTTGCATTGACTATTAGCTTGTTTCCACCCTGACAATGTTGGCTTCTGTTAAGGAAGGAATGTTCAGATGAGGTTAGAGTATGATTCTATGAATACCTTTGCTCCTTATATATCTCTATGCGCCGCATGGTCTGCTGGATGATTTTCGACACTTGATCTACAACTTGAGCATATTTCAGAGTCTCTGCCAGAGTAGGATTCGGGTTGTTTAAGATATCATGAACTCGTTATAAGTTCTAAATAGTTACTGAGGGCACTACAGGATTTGTATTTGTAGATGGGGTATGATGACCCAAGTTTCTCTTCGAGCCAGAAGCTTATCTATTCGACCTATCAAGCACGGTGGGTAGAAGCGAGTGGATTAGCTGATCGATGTCCACCAGTTCTATTGCCTCCATCCTCTCGAGATGACGTAAGAGCGTTTGCACCATTTCAACAAATGAGTCTTGGTGGGTTTTTGTCATGAAGAATCATTCACGACATCTAGATTGGTATCATCGATTACATTAACTTTATACCTCTAGCACGAATCTCCTGATGAACTCCCACGAAACGAAGGGAGAGCCTTCCACTGCTTCGGCAGATAGCCTCTACGATAGGGAACGACTGGAAATCACCACCTCCGGTGGGCTTTGTGGTGGACTCAACTTGATCTGACATATTGCCAATTGAATGCTGAGCGTTACCATCTTCACCCGGCTTACTGCTGGAGAAAACTTCATCAACACCACGACTAGATATCGGTCGGCTCCCAGAATACGTAGGAGCCATTGGCAAATAGTGGTCACCCACGATTGCATTGAGAGTATTCTGACCCTCGGATCGTGGCGTCACACTCTTATCGTTAGATTTGCTAGTTAGAAGTATTGGGCTTGCAGAGGCACTTGGGTATTCCAACCCGATTGGAACAACCAATTCCTCTGGAAGTGCTGTTGGTGGAGCAGCAAATCTTCTTCCATCCAGTCGATGTTGCTAGTCTCCACGAGCAACGAGCCTGGAATGAAAGAGGATGTTGATGAGACATCATGTTTCATGGCGTGAATGCATGCATCTATATCGAGGTCGGCATAGTCTGCTAAGTCAAACAAGTTCTCCTCATTCCAGGTTCATGAGCAATGATGACAGGGAGCAGAATGAAGAAAACTTCAATGATTCAACACATTCTTCCTCATGGACAGCGCCAGCTATCAACGATCAAGTTGCCAGAATTGAGTACGATAGGTTGTCCAATATGTATCGGTTATTCTTCTATATTCTCTCGTCCACCCTTAAATAATGTTGAAGGAATGTCAGTTATCTGCTTGGGAAGACGCCTCATTGAATCAGCACGTTCGATCGGGGAGGTAGTTATTGTCAGAGAGAGGATGCTTGATTGTCGGTTGCTGTCAATGGGAGACGATCGTGGGAAAAAACTGCATGTCGGTTGTTTGTCACAGACTCGGAGCTGAAACATCTTGTTGTTTTAGGTGGATAAGGTTCGAATTCTATCCACCACACAAGAGGAATTACGTGGAAGTGGGTCCAGGTACCAATTCATATATTCTCCGAGTGATCATCTAGACGGGTAAACCACACAGTGGATTTCCGTCCAAGGTAGTTGGGAGATAGACTCTGGAGGCCTACGACCACGGGTACCTTGGTCTTAATTAAATATTAGAGTCATATTTAAGAATTATTCAATCCTCATCACCACTAATTATCACTAACTATTTATAATAATAGTTAAATTTCACTTAAATAATCACAGATTACCAATAATCATAATTGATGTTGATTAATTATAAGTCGTAGCATCTACTTTTTGCTAATGATCACCTAGAGTTAATGTCTAAATAGTGACTAATCATCACTAATCACTACTAACAATACGTGAACTCTCGCGTTGCAGGCACTACAATAATTTTGATGTTTCATGATGATCGAAAATCATAATTTTGATGTTTCATGATGATCGAAAATCATCACTGAATAGCAGTTTCTTACTCTACTATACCCGCCCGCCAGACATGACTATTTGGTGACGAAATACATTTTATCGTCACAAAGATTCGGCCAAATCTTCGTGTTAGGACAATCTCTGTATTTTCGTCACGCATAGCAACTAATTGTGACTAACGGTGCTATTTGTTATATACGTCAAATTTGATGTAATGAGCAAGTACCAGGAATATTCCACCAAGTTGAATCCCCCATGTCGCAACGGTTCAATCCGTACAACCAAACACAATATGTGCCTATATCCTGAATTATCTCATAAAGTCCTCTTGCATCCCCTCAGCCAGACCAATCCCAAGTTCCCAACCTAGACGAGGCGTACAGGCCAACCTAGGGGTATGAGACAACCAAATACACTGTAGGCGTAACTGTGAAGATGTATTGTAATGTGTCTTTGAACTGCTTGACCCTATTGTTGACGTAGGGTGACTCGTATCCTTCTTTCTAGGACTTAGAGAGATATGTTACAAGGATCCCTATCCTAATTCTATTAGGATTTGTAAGAGGGCTAGGAGGTACTATATAAAATCATGAGGGGTATATGGTGATGGAGAACTCAAACCACAAACCAAATTATTCAAAGCAGAGAGTACACAAGAAGATTAGAGGCTAGGTTATTCTTTAGCACTAGATTTTTGTATAGAGCAAGAATCCGAGAGTCCCAAAAGGTTCAAGAGGATTGTGAGTGAGTGACAATATATTATACTCTTTTGAGGTTGTACTTAAAGAATTTGTGGTTGGTTTCACCAATTTTTTTCTTTCTCCTTGTGATTATCTCGGTGTCGTTATTTGGTTCTCTCTACGATATTCATGTACTTCGTTCTTGATATTGTGCACACTCATAAGAGGTCGAAGCAGTGAGCAATCGCAGAGATGCACTACCCAGAAACCAGATCGCCGGTACCCATCTAGGTCTTGGATCACTGGCGAAGGCTTAGAGACACTGCTCTCCCTCTATCCGTTGCACGTCAGACGAAGGGATGGTACGTAGGACTTCAGAGGCAACGTGCTCAGTGGAAGAGATAGAAGAGGAAGGAGTTGATGCATCTCATGTACAAGGACGTCACCCTATATAGAGGTAAGAGAGCAGCAACCACCTCCACGTTCGAAATTCGGACTGCCCTGATCTACAGGAACCACCCTAGGGATCACTAGTTAACTTAATTGAGGATTAGTTCCATTACTATATTAAAGGAAAATTTTGAGGTTTTCTTTCGTCTGGACGTACTAATCGATGGCTAGTGTTTGAGGTGATTTGCGATTGTTTTTCCGATGTACCGATCATTCCACCTCCTCTCTCGCCATTAATTTTCCATCCCACGATCGAGACAAAAAAAAGCTCAAGGATTTGCAGGGTGCAGCGAGCCGTCTTTAGTTATGGCAGCTTTTTCTTTTATCAGTGCAAATTAAGGCGCCTTCGGTCCACACGTGGGCCTGCTTTTCACTCCTTATATGCATGCATGTAGGCCAATTCAATTCCATCTACGCATGCAGAGAATTAGGGCACTCCCAATGGAGTATTAATGGTAGTTTCTATCTGTTTTAATTATCCTGACAGCTAAGCAATTTGCTGAGGTGGCAATAGAATTAATGCAGAGAGAGATTAGAAAACGGAGAAACGGTTTCTCCCTCACGAAACCGAGTCTACTCGCGGATCAAGAACGGAAGAAACCTGCTGTGCAGCGTTGGGGAGACTCGAGTAGTTTCTATCGTCTTCTTCCGGATCCAGTGCTCCGCCTGCGCGCTCCCGCGATTCCCCGCCTGCGCGCGCTCCAGCGCCTCCTCCCACACATCCTCCGATGGCGGCCCTGGCCCCGTCCGCTGTACGTTTCTCTCTTTCTCCGTTTGCCGCTAAGAAAGAAATTTCATTGGCTCCTAGTTTTTCCCCTATAATTTTATCTACGATTTTAGTTGAGATCTCTGTACTGTTGTTGGCCTGTTCCAAGGTGTTAAAAGTTAAAAACTTCGGAACGGGATCTCTGATCAATGTGGAGTGGAAATGTGAAGCTTTTTGGATCGTTCCCATGGTTAGAATCTCAGATTGCTGTAGGGTTTGTCTTGTGCCTGTAACTTTGGGTTAATTTTGGATCTTTGCCATGGTTAGGATGTCTGATTCATTCGTCCATTTTGATCAGCCTGTTATGAATGGCTGAGATGCTAAGAGATTCCATCCTTTTTGGGGTATAGATTCAAAAGCTATAAACTTGTTGTAGCCAAGGGAGACATATAATGTCAATTTTAGTACTCCAATAAGTTGGCTATTGGGTGTCGACTTTCAGTTCTTATTCTGAAGTCTTGATTGTTATTAAATCGGAGCTGATATCTCTAGCCTTGTGTGTGTTATTTTCCTTGCTTTCTTTAAATTGATTCCTCTCTTTGTTTTGAAGTTTTTGAATAATCTATGATTGCTATCACTGATGTGTTCTGAACTGTTTAGTTCCTCCCGTTAGCTGTTAGTGCCTGGATTTTCTTACATTTGCAAAACCTTTTAACTTGTTATTTTCAACTTCAGTGAAGGTTTATTTTCTGGTTGAATTGTGAATGTGGCATATGCCATACTCTTGTTCTGGTTATTTTCAAGTCATATTAAAGCTCTGTTTCTTATATAACGCCAAATTATTGTATACCATGCATAAAAAATGCAATTGCAGTTCACACTTTGCCTTCTCGCACTGTTTGTTTCCTTGCAGAAGTTTTCATTGCATGAAGATGACTGATGTCATTATTTGATTTCGTGTATGTGTTGGTCTTTACAGCTATTGAAGGATGGATTGTACAGGTCACTGGAGTTCACGAAGAAGCTCAGGAAGATGACCTTCACAATATTTTCCGTGATGGGCAGGTCAAGAACTTGCATTTGAATTTGGATCGTCGAACTGGATTTGTCAGCTTGTGAAGTTCGTTTAAAAAAATTAGTTTCAAAAATAAGCCCATAGGATTTGGATTTTGCCTAAGTACATGATGCACAGATGATGTTCTACAAATTGTCTAAGTGCTGATTTCATTCAAATACAGTGCATTAGGAAAGGCTACAGGTTGCTAGACACAAGTGATCGTTCTTTGTTTGTGTTGCACATAAGTGTTTATTAAATTTGTTCTCTATAGAAATTACCTGTAGAAACTATGCATTGGAAAGGTTGAGTCTAAATTGTACTCTCTCTCCTTAAGAAACTACACATAGACATTGTGCATTGGGAGTGCCCTTAAGTGATCAAGTTGTACTCCTAATCTACTGCTCGTAGTTTAGCTAGCCACGTACCATACTAAGCTAGCTAGATGGCCTATTTCGCTAGTAATATCTCTTTCTGTAGAATGGAAAAAAACATGAGCGCCTACGTCTATAACATCACCTCACCCTACACCGACAACACCAACAGGGCCTCCATCGTCGGCACCTCCGTCGCCATGTTCACCCTCACCGCGCTCTTCTTCAACCTCAACTTCTTCAGCCGCGTCTCGCACGCCAGCACCATCCTCCACCCCACCGTCCGCCTTGTCCGCTCCGCCGAGCTCTCCCTTTTCCTCCCCGTCATGTCCTACCTCTTCTCTGACGCCAAGAGTGCCGGTGGCGGCCATGGGAGCTCGGGCTTGCTCATCGGGGGAAGTGCCAGCCCGGCCGATCTCTCGCTGCGAGCTCGGCTGATCCTCACGTGGATGATCCTCGTCGAGCTGCTCCGCAGGAAGGTGGAAGCAATCCTACCCTCCGCCGGCGTTCAAAGGTACTCGGCCAACGTCGATGCCGCCGCGCGCATTGTTTGGCTGGGCAACCTCGTGTTCTTCAGCATCCAGAACCCCGGCCGGAGGGCCGTGTTTGGCTTCCTCTGGGTCATTGCGGCCGCCAAGCTGGTGCAAAGAGTCGCCATCAGCGAGTTTATCAAGCGCTCCTTCGCACACGGCCGGAACCCCGAGATTCTCACGGCCTATACAGCCGAGATGCTAGCGCAGGAGCGGCATGTCCGTCAGGATGAGGAGCATCTAAGCAACGTCCGGGATGAACAAGAGCTCTTGCTGAAGAGCTGCAAGTTTGCGGTGACGGGAGAAGAGAACTTGGAGAAAACCATCGGGCCACACGGTTACCGTGTCAATGTGGACAAGGACATCGAAGGTGTCGTCACCGTCGGCAAGATCTGGACGGCCGCGGAGCACGACGACCTATTGGTGTCCAATCCAAGGTTAAAGAGGCTCTGCCTTTCCTTTGCTCTCTACAAGCTGCTGCGCCGGCGATTGGAGAACCCGCTTGCCATTAGCAAGTTGGAAACCCAGAACTGCCGGGACCTCATCTTCAACGGCCTGCGCAACCAAGGCGACCCTAACGCCGCGGCGGTGGTGCTGTTCCAGGTGGTCAACGACGAGGTCCACTTGCTCAGCGAGTACTACCACTCTGTCCTCCCCGTCGTCCTCGCCAGCCCCTTCTTCTTCATTGTTAACTATTTCTTGTTCCCTATCACCGTGTTCTGCTTGTGTCTCATGACCATCGTCCTCTGCGGCAACGGGGACGTCCCTGTCATCTTCAGTAGCATCAGAACCGACAACTACTTCGTATCATTCGGCGCAAGCAGAATGATGATCTGCCTCCTGAGCGATGCGCTCAGGTCACCTCCGGCGTTGCTATCCGCCATTGACCTTTCTATCACGTTCCTCCTCTTCCTCATCTACATCTACGAGGAACTGTGGGAGTTCATCGTTTTCCTGTTCTCCGACAGGTTCATGGTGTCCCTGCTGTGTGGCTACGCGGCCAGGCCTCAGAGTCGCGAAAGAGCCACCTTTCGCGGGGCCATCCGCTGCATCCTGTTGGTCCGGAGCAAGCAGAGACCTCACACACTGCAGATGAAGCAGCTCGACGTGCTGACGGCACCATGCCGACTACACTCCATGATGCTGCCGGCCGTGCCCGTACCAACGGAAGCAAAGCGCTTCATCGTGGACTGTTTAGCATGTGACCGTGATGGTGATGACGGCGGAGGCGGAGCCCCCATTTGCAACGGCAGGATTGCACTAGCGAGGCAGTACTCCCACCTCTCGTGGGCGTGCGAGAGCGAGAGCATCGCGGACGTCATCCTCACATGGCACATCGCCACTAGCCTCTTTGAGGTGAAGTATCCAGAGCGGAAGGGAACAGCGGTGAGCCCCGGCCGCAGAGCAGCGACAAGGCTGTCCAGGTACTGCGCTTATTTGGTCGCCTTCCAGCCGGACCTCCTGCCTGACAACCGGAACGACGCGGAGCATGTGCTCAGCACAGTGAAGACAGAGCTGAAGGAGGAGCTTGGTTGCTGGGGCTACTACTTCTCGCTGGATAGCAACCGGTACAACACGATGATGGCCATCGCCGGCCTCCACGCGGAGGACGTGGTCACGGCGCTCACCGTGGTAAAGAAGGGCGCGAGGCTGGGGAAGGCACTGGTGGACAACGCTGCGCGGGACGGGGAGGGGGTGATGTGGAAGCTGTTGGCCGATCTCTGGGTGGAGCTCGTCCTCTTCTTGGCGCCGTCGAGCGACGAGGAGCAAGTGACGGGGCACAAAGCGGCGCTGGTGGAGGGAGGCGAGTTCGTCACCCTGCTCTGGGCGCTGGCCACTCATACCGGCAGAACCCGGCCGGCCGTTGCATCGACGGGGGGTGGTGCAGGTTTCGAAATGTGACAGAAAACAGCCATGGCATGTATCTGTACGCGTACGTAGTACGTACAAGAGGCAATGCGTATGTTTTACTCACCCCACACCAGTGTTGTTGTAATCTTGCTTGGGAGTGACTATTGCAAAGGTGACTGAAATTATTTTATCTTTTATTCACCAGAAGTTTTTTTATGCTTGACCTGATCAATATGGCTTCAGCTTCTGACTTCAGCTTATTTTTGCACTATTCATAAATTTCGTCTTTTTTTTGAACTTTTGGCTTTTTTTTGAGTTTTTTTACCGGTTCTTTTTTTCCTCGTATTTGTTTACATTATACGTGATGGGCTAATATGTTTTTTCTATTTTTAAATTTTTTTAAATTTAATTATGGTAAATAAGCCTCTGTCAGCTACAGTGCTTTTTTCAGCCAGCTACAGTGTTTTCAGCCATAAGCCATGAGGCTTTCAGCCGAACCGATCACCACAAAGTTAGTAGTTGGCCGCTTGGAAGCTGTCGTGTTGATCTGTGATTGTATCCGAGCCCAGTTGATCTATTCACTTGTCTGGCCGAAACTCAATAAGATGAGTTGTGTTTAGAGGCCACTTTTCCCTAAACCAAATGGAATACACTGCTGCTAGTTGTTCTGTTTGTTGGCGCCACAAAATCAGACCCAGCCAATAACTCCAGAATCGAATCATCCAGCTGCTGGCCGATAGCTTTGGCTGGGCGTCTCATCTGAATTCCACGTGCCGACGTAATTCTGAGTCTCTTTGTTTTATCTAGCACTAGTTGGAAGTCAGCACACTTGTATCTCTGAAAAAAAACCCGAGCACATTGTTAGTATTGTGAGCTTCACTTATATCTATCTTTCTTTGAAACTTGAGACTAGCCGTTGAATATTGTATATAGGGCTGCTCTTGAGTATTTTATATCTTGCCGAATATTTGTGACTTGTACAAATTCAAGGGACAATGAAACTCTAGTTCGGCATTTGAGTAAAAAAAGCAAAAAAAAAAAAGGGCAGCCGTTTAAAAAAAGCCACGGCGTGAGCATATTTTTAAAAAAAAGAAAAAGAAAAAAAGAGCATTGGCTGAATTTGGATGAGTTCTTAGTCCATAAATTCAGATTGTGTAATTTATTTTCTCGAGCAATCTTGTGCCCTTATATTCATATTTTTGCAATTAACTAGCGTCTCTATCAGTACTTGGTGCAAAACGAGCTAATTAATCGTCAATTTCAGATTATCTCTATTTAGCTCATTTCTTTGTTTGCATTGAGTCACATTGATCTTTGCGTGTGCGTTCATATACTTCAATTAAACCTTTTGGATCAGCACTTAGGCAAAGTATTCTAGTTTGGATTATTACTTAACTTTACAACATCAAGAATTTCAGATTGCTAGAATATACACTTCCATACCAAGCTCCACTAAATAACCGTTGTTGTGTTGTGAACACTCTTACATTCGATTGATCATCACGCTGCTATTATAGCTTCTACCAAGTGTAAGTTTTTATTGGCCTTAATTCACTTTGAAAAGGTGCGAACTTTACTTGAGAGAGAAGAGTGAGATCGAGTGATTTATACTAATCATCCATATATCTTGTTATTGCTTTGTGTTTTCTTCAATCTAACCATGTCAGTTGGAGAAGATAACTATGGTGAGGAGCATGAAGTTAATCTTAATGCCCCGGTGACTTGCTTTCAACATCAGGCATTAAGGAGTACATTGTAACAAGAATTTGTAGCTGGCACCACTGCAATGGAGGAACAACTCAACTCAGATATGCAGAATCTCTGCATTGAAATCAAAGCGGATATACAGGATCTTCGCATTGAGCTCAATCAACAGATGAACGTGCTACGTGGGAACATTGTGAACGACGTTGTGCGAGCACTTCGACCACAACAAGAAGAAAGAAACATTCATCTTGCGGCTGCCCTTCCTCCACGTGGTGAGGGAGTGGCTGCTGTCTGAGGTGGTCAAGAAGCTCAACAAAGGCGATACCGAGTGGTGGCAAATGCCATTCGTCCACCCCTACCTGGGAGAGGTGAAGGGGGCGACTTCCATGGTCCGGGGAGGGGCCATGGACATGGGGGCCGTGGTGGAGGAGCAGCTCGTGACGACGACGACTTTCTTCACTACGACGATGGCTACTGCCGCCGTAACCACTACGGTGATGGTCAACCAAATGAGAAGTTTGGTAAGCTTAAATTTGCTATGCCAACATTTTCAAGTACACATGACCCTGAGCATTACCTCACTTGGGAGCTCAAGGTGGACAAGGTGTTCCGCATGCACAATTACTTCGAAGAGAAGAAGATACACATGGCTACACTTGAATTAATAGATTATGCACTTATATGGTGGGGAACAAGTTCAAAATCAAACGAGAGATTACGACGAGCCTCTCATCACTACATGGGAAGAGATGAAGCACCACATGTGATCAAGGTTTGTTCCCAAACATTATAAACGTGATTTATTTGATAAATTGCAGTAAATGAAGCAAGGAACTCTCACGGTGGAGGAGTACTATAAAGGGACGGAAATGGCCATGATTCAAGCTAATGCATATGAATAAGAAAAACAAACAATGGCTCAATTCCTTGCTGGTTTGCACCCTTCCATCAAGCGCATCACTGAATTTTAGCCTTACAACAACATGGTGGAATTGGTACATCAAGCAACCAAGGCTGAAAGACAAGTACAATACGACATGACAGCAACGAGAACATCATCCTACATGCCCCGTGCAGCACCTACAGGAGGTAAAACCACATCTCATTTCAATTCTTTTAAAGTTAACACATCTAGCGGAAGTTTTGCTCCTAGTACATGTGCTACACCAAGGGGGAAAAGTGCAACAACACCAATAGCCAAGAAGAGTCTAGCACCTACTTCCTCATCTTCCATGGGTTCTACGGCCAAGAGTAGCTCCATTCAATGCTTCAAATGTCTTGGACGAGGCATATGCAAAAGGATTGTCCAAATAACATGGTCATGTTGCTATTGGAAAATGGAGAATATGACTCTACTAGTGAGGAGGAAGTGAGACCCTTGCTGATTTTGAAAGATTTGAAGGTGTACATGAGGGAGGATAAGGGGAGGATGCGATTGGAGATGGTGTTTGTGATCCTGAGGCTGGCCCTATACTTGTGTGTACACCGATAGTGTTGAGTGTGCAAGCAAAATCAAATCATGAACAATGCTGCAATCTTTTCCAAATACGGGCGTAGGTGAGTAAGGATGGTAAGTGTTGCAAAGTCACTATTGATGGTGGAAGTTGCCACAATTTAGCTAGTAAAGAGCTTTGTTCTAAACTTGGTTTGAAATATAAGAAACACACACATCCATATCAAATTCAATGGTTAAACTATAATGGTTCTATGAATGTTGGGTATATAGTTGATGTTAGTTTTCAGAGTGGTTCTTATCGTGATACTGTAGAATGTGATGTTGTGTCCATGGAAGTATGTCACTTGTTATTAGGTAGACCATGGCAATATGATCATTCTGTGATTCATGATGGAAGAACTAATCAATACAAGTTCATGTGAAATAATAAATAAATATTGCTACAACCCTTAACTCCTTCTCAAACTATACATGATAACATGCAAAAAGTTGAGGTGAAAGTGGAGAGTGAGAAAGGGAAGGAGGAAAAGAGTGCGAGTCCACAAAATGTGATTGAAAGCCACAAGATAAATCTGAGTGGAAAAAGAAAGGGTGAGGGAGAGAAAAAGTTAGTCATGATAGTCACCAAATCTGATTTGAGAGAGATGAGAGATGATCCCACTTTGGAGCATTTAGTATTGCTGTATAAAGATGTTTTGCTATCTACTACTGACTTAACTTCTTTTCCTAGTGTGGTTTCTCAAGTGTTACAGGCTTATGAAGATGTCTTTCCGGAGGAGGTACCCACTGGTCTACAACCCATACGAGGCATCGAACATTAAATTGACTTGGTACCAAGAGCTCCACTTCCCAACCGGCCGCCATACCGCACAAAATCGGAGGAGACAAAAGAAATTTAGCGGAAAGTGCAAGCACTCATGGAAAAAGGGTATGTACGCGAAAGTCTTAGTCCTTGTGCCGTTCTTGTCATTCTTGTTCGTAAGAAAGATGGTACATAGAGAATGTATATGGACTGTCAAGCTATTAATAATATTACCATTCGATATCATCATCCTATTCCTAGTTTAGGTGATATGCTTGATGAATTGAGTGGCTCTACTATCTTTTCTAAGATTGATTTGCATAGCAGATACCATCAAATTGGAATGAAACATGGTGATGAGTGGAAGACAGCTTTTAAAACAAAATTTGGATTTTATGAATGATTAGTGATGCCTTTTGGTTTATCTAATGTCTCTAGTACATTCATGCGATTAATGAACCATGTTTTGAGACACTTCATTGGAAAATTTGTGGTAGTCTATTTTGATGACATTCTGATATACAGTCGTTCATTGGAAGAACATGTTGAATACATTAGACAAGTACTAGAAGTGCTAAAAACTGAACAATTATATGCTAATCTTGAGAAGTGTACTTTTTGCACAAACAAAGTGGTATTGTTAGGTTATGTTGTTTCAGCTCATGGAATTGAAGTAGATGAATCTAAAATTGAAGCTATTCGAAATTGGCCTGCACCTGTCAATGTTAGTTAAGTTCGTAGCTTCTATGGGCTTGTTGGTTTTTACCGATGCTTGTGAAAGATTTCAGCACTATTGCTACCCCATTAAATGAATTAACTAAAAAGAGTGTTGCTTTTGAATGGAGAGAATCACAAAAAAAGGCCTTTGCTGAATTAAAGAAATGTTTGACTGAAGCACCATTGCATGTTTTACCTGATTTCACTAAAACTTTTGAGATTAAATATGACGCTAGTGGAATAGGTATTGGTGGTGTTTTGATGCAAGGAAGAAAATATGTTGCATACTTTAGTGAGAAACTTGGCAGTGCACAATTGAATTATCCTATTTATGACAACATATGCTCTGGTGTGAGTATTAGAAACTTGTCAACATTATCTTTGGCCTAAAGAATTTATCATTCATTCTGATCATAAAGCTTTGAAATATTTAAAAGGTCAAGCTAAACTGAATCGTGGACATGCTAAGTAGGTTGAATTCATTGAAACTTTTCCATACATTGTTAAATATAAGAAAGGCAAAGAGAATGTGGTAGCGGATGCATTGTCTAGAAAGAATATGCTTTTAACTCAGTTGGAAGTAAAGGTACCTAGTTTAGAGAGTTTGAGAGATTTATATGCTTCTAACCATGAATTTTCAGCACCATATTCTAAATGCAAAGATGAAAAAGGATGTGATAAATATCATATTTATGATGGATTTCTCTTTCGTGCTAATAAATTATGTGTTCCAGAATCGTTCATGCATTTGTTATTATTGCAGGAATCTCATGCAGGGGGATTGATGGGACATTTTGGAAGAGAGAAAATATATATGATGTTGGCCGATCACTTTCATTGGCTCAGGATGAGACGTGATATCGAAAGGTTTGTTCAACGATGTATCACATGCCATAAAGCTAAATCGAGACTTAATCCACATGGTTTGTATACTCCACTTCCAGTTCCTGGTGCACCTTGGGAAGATATTAGCATGGATTTTGTTTTAAGATTGCCTAGGACTAAGAGAGGGGGGATTCTATGTTTGTAGTTGTGGATAGGTTCTCTAAAATGGCTCATTTTATCCCTTGTCATAAGAGCGACGATGCGTCGCATGTAGCTGACTTGTTTTTCTGGGAAATTGTGAGACTCCATGGCATGCCAAGAACCATTATTTTAGATCGTGACATCAAATTTATGAGCTACTTTTGGAAGACATTGTGGGCCAAGCTTAGGACAAAGTTGCTCTTTTCGACAAACCGATGGACAAACGGAGGTGGTGAACCGTACACTTTCAATGCTGCTAAGGACAATGATCAAAAGGAATTTAAAAGAGTGGGAAGATTATCTGCCACATGTTGAATTTGCATATAATAGGGTGGTGCATTCTACAACTCAACTATGTCCATTTGAGGTGGTGTATGGCTTCAAACCGATCACGCCACTTGATTTGGTACCACTTCCATTACAAGAACGAGCAAATATGGAGGCTTCTAAGCGTGCTGATTTTGTGAAAAAGCTCTGTGAAAAGACTAAAGAGGTAATTGTAAAGAACGTACGTGCTTATGCTTCTAAAGCTAACAAGTCTAGAAAAAAATTGTTGTTTGAACCAGGAGACTTAGTGTGGGTACACCTTCACAAAGAACGCTTTCAAGAGAAGGGAAAATCAAAGTTGATGCGCCGTGGTGATGGTCCTTTTAAAGTACTTAACAAAATCAATGATAATGCATATAAGATAGAGCTTCCATGAGACGATTATGCAGTAAGTACTATTTTTAATGTTGCTAATTTGTCACCATTCTTTGGGCAAGACGATACAGAGTCGAGGACGACTCCTTTTCAAAAGGGGGAGGATGATGAGGACATCCCTACTACTACTACTACTATGTCGTCTACTTCTCCGAGTGTTCATGAAGAACCAAAAGGTCCGATGACTAGAGCGAGAGCCAAGCTTTTAAATAAACAGGTGAATTTGTTTCTTAATAAATTTCCTTGTACTGATGAGAATATTATTCTACGTCATACAAACTCTTTATGTATTCTTAGATTTGAATAACTTGAAGATTTTGGAATCACGACCCAGACCAAGCCACAGGAAAGGGCTATCAAAGCAGTTGAGGACAAGACATGTGCATGTGTTTTCTAGTGGCCATGCATACGTGAATTAGTAGTGTTTCATTAAGTTGGCTATGACACCTTTTTATTATTAAGCTGGTTAAGCCTGCATGTGTATTTTCTTGGGCCGAACCAGATAGAATTGGCCTTAGGCCCATTATGTTTGTGTGCGCTGTGTGGATGGAGACGCTACAGAAGACAGTTGACGTATATATACGCGTCACAGAACAGGAAGAAAAGAGGACGGCAACTAGAAATTAGAACAGTATGAGACTGGATATTGAGTTGAGGAGCTTTATACACATTTTTGACTCTTTTTGATAGCATCGAAATTTAATAAAAGATTGTGAGTTCTTGCAAATTGAGATCGTTCAACTTTTCAGCTGGGAATTGGGAGCGTGATAGGGTTTTTGCTTGGTGGTCGTGATCTTGCGAATTAAAGAGCGTTCATTCTTGCATTAGCAACAGAGGATCGCTATGATTCAAGAGAGGGCACGTGAGTATCCAATCCTACGTCAAGAAGATTGGGTGACCCCGTATTCACGTACCTTCCTCTAACTTGCTACACTATGTCCAAGGCCGAGAGAAATGAACTATGCTAGAGCTTGCATAGTGTGAAAGTTTCTTCTGGTTACTTTGCCAACGTAAAGAAACTTGTTTATATGAAAGATTTCAAATTAATTGGTATGAAGACTCATGATTGTTATGTGCTGATGACACAAATATTTCCTGTTGCAATTAGAAGTATTTTACCAAACAAGGTCCAAGTGACAATCATATGGCTGTGTTATTTCTTTAACTCAATTGCTTAGAAGGTCATCGATTCTACTGGACTAGATGCTCTACAGGCCAAGGTGGTGATGAATCTATCTAATCTTGAGATGTTTTTTCCTCTGCCATTTTTTGATATCATGGTCCATCACATTGTTCACTTTGTGAAATAGATAAAGATATATGACCCTGTGTTCCTACGTCATATGTACCCATTCGAGAGGTACATAGGAATTCTCAAATCCTATGTACAGAATGGATCTCGGCCGGAGGGTAGCATTATCGAAGGTTATGCAACCGAAGAGGTCATTGAGTTCAGTATTGACTACATGGCTCAGGTGAAATCGATAGGTATGCCTCTATCTTGTCATGAGGAGAGGCTAGAGGGTATCGGGACCATCGAAAGAAAAACAATCACTCCCTATCTTGATACGTACGCTCAAGCCTATTTCATGGTCTTGCAACACATGACCAAAGTGTCCCTGTACATCGACGAGCACAAAGACATGGCACGCTAACAGAACCCAAGCCGGTTGGAGGCTTGGTTCACGAAAAAGTACAAGCATCAGTTCAATGAATGGTTAAAGGTGTGATTTACTAGGAGGTCATTAAGTGACAATGTGTTGCGATGATTGGCAAAAGGGCCAAAATTTACAAATGTAATGTGGCAAGGATACGACATAAATGGGTATGTGGGGACCCCGGGCGGTCGACATCCATAGTCACCGTATGTGTTCTATACTAGTCCTATGATCAGTAATTAGTACACATATTCACAATATTGAGATCACGTCTATACACATCACAGACATTTAATTTATGACCAAGGGGTGATTACATAAGCGATGCATAATAAGGTTTTACAGCATATGGCCGATAGGCTAAGTAAATACTAGAGTCAAGAGTAAATTACAACGGAAGACAAATAAATAAGCAGAAGCATCTAGTGGTATGCCACCATAGCCCATAAGAAACCGACTGGGGATTATGCCCTAGAAAAATTCACCGTCATATTCCCTAGTGCCGGCACGTATCTTTCTTCACTCTCTGATCAACAATAATTTAAGTAAGGTTGAGTACATTGTGTACTCAGCAAGACTTGTAGTGCATCGCAAAGTCATACATATATACAAGGCTGTCAAAGGATGAAACTCTATACAAAGTTATTGTCAGCATGAAGCAAATTTTATTTGCAATATCAATAAGTAATAATTTGCAAATGAAATTGTAAAGAACATTTGACATGTAGTGAAATAACATTTATATAACTTCCTTAACAGTAGATCAAATCCATTCGCAACCTTTCTCGGCTGTGAACATTGCACAATTCCCACCCATGGGCATGGCACAAAGAAGACGCATACATGCCATCCCATTATGTTCAGTGAAACAGTTTTGAAAAAGAAAACTATACTCATTGTGGCTACATCCAAGCATGCTCATGACTGCAAGTATGGCTATTTAAATAGTTTTTAATACTCTTGAGAGGTTGTACACAACTTTACCCACATGAGATAATCAATTATACTGTCGGCAACTTCATGCTTCCTTTGGCGTGTGACAAAAATGATTATCATATAGCCTTTAGATCATCTAGTTCTAACCTTGCACCAGCCCAATGAACATTGAACCTCTCTTAGATCCATCTCCTATAAGAGCATTCAAATCCTCGCTTAGATCCATCTCCTAAGCGAAGACCCTCACTTAGATCCATCTCTCAAGTGGGCATTCACTATTGTATTAGCAAACTTTGGTCCCAGCACCTTGATGAAGGGAGCCCATACGAGCAGACCTTCACTCGTAATGTCGTTACTACTTCTGTACCTACCACAATGTAAGGCTGGACCTAGACAACTTAATTAGGTAAAGCCAAAGACCATATAGGACATGTGGTTGTATGGTGTGACTTAGATGTGCAGTAATAGTGTTTGGTCCTTGATTGACTTGGGCTATACATGCGAGGTTCCTCCTCATATATACATGCGAGGTTCCTCGTCACATTTGATAGTTTATCATATAACTTTCCCGCATCCAAAAAGTAGGTTTTTTATTTTGTTTTATAACAAACTAACAAAGGTTCCTCCTCTGGTGTAACATTTTGAAACCTCCAAGTCTATGTGAAAATTTATTTGAAAGTTCAAACTTAGCAGAAACTAGTGCGTGGCTAAGAATCTAGAGTATATACTCAATATAATATACCCAACTTTTGACATTAGCTATGTCTAACCATGTCCTACGGATTACAACATTTGGGGACATCAAATCTGCAAGGGAGGTTCAATGCATACGAGCGGTTGTAACTACCATTACCTACAATATAGCAATTTTAATGAAACATTGACGCATGCATAATAGATTTTACAAATAATATACAATAATTGAGATACAAGAATCAACATGGTCAAAGGGGATGCTTGCTTTGCTCTTGCTACTCAGAGAATGTTTCGGGTGCACTCTTGAAGTTGTTCGACACGGCATTGTCTAATCGATAAAATCTAGATAAATGCAAATAAGAGCCAAATAAATTTAAATAGAGACAAAACTTAAATATTTTGTATATTCAGAAAGATCATGATTTTAAAAAAATTAGAAATAAAAATAACTAAATTTGGAGTTCCTATGCAAAAGTTATAAGCGTTTAAGTTTCAGCTCGGTTTGAATTATCTCTTCTCAGTTGTTACAATACTGTTTTTTTATGACTTCTAACATTCTTTGGTTGCTACAGTGCATTTTACAACTACTAGTACTCTTTGGTTGCTATAGTGCATTTTACTTCTAATACTCTTCTGTTGCTACAGTGCATATTACAACTGCTTTTAGCGGTCGAAGTTTATGACTACTATTGTCAAAGATTATGACCACTATAGTCAAAGGTTACAACTATGGTTAGTAGTAAAAAATTTCAACATGGGTAGTTGTCGAAGATTTTGACAACGGTAGCTGTCGAAAAATTTGACACCGGTTACGGTTGAGGATTTTCGACAATGGCAACGGTCGAAATTTTTTGACAATGGCAGCGATCAAAGGTTTTGACACGGGCTATGATCGAGGATTTTTGACAATAGAAACGATCAAAGATTTCAACATCGTTTCAACTATTTTAGTTCTCTTTTTGACTTTGATTACTTTAGTTCTCTTTTTGACTTCACATACTCTACAAGGGAGGAGGAGCTCATGAGAGGTGAGGGTGGCGCTTGAGGAGGATTGGAGGAGGCTAGCGTCGGAGGCTCTACTGGTAGCGAAGAGGAGGTTCTCGGCGACAGCGAAATCCGACAAAAGAGAAGCTACAAGAAGGGAGTGTGCATGAGCTTGCTTGCATACTTGTGGATGTATGGGTGAATGGAATCAAGTTATGGCTCATCAGTGAGAGAGAGAGAGAGATAGAAAGGCTTATGGTAGTGTCCTAGTCGGAGATGAGGAAGAAAGCTAGTCCAAGTGGTCCACTGCACGAAAGGTCAATCAAATGAGTAGGGTGCTTAAGGGACAGGTAAGGCGCGTTGGGACAAAAGTTTTTTTGGCGGGGGGGGGGGGGCAGAAGCTCACCGGAGACACTAGAACACAGTGGTGTGCTCACTAGTGTTGCGAACGACTTCAATTTCTCAATGTTTCAGTGAGCTAGGTGCTCAAGAAACACGCACAAGAGACCAAGGGGGCGAGCTAAAAGGAAAGGCACGATCAGGGGGCTTTGTAGGTATGGATGGCTGAGGTAGTGCACGAGTTCTCGTGAGCACAACAGAGAGACATGCTCGGTTTCTCACCATGGAATGTGAGACACAGAAGAAGACAAAGGGAAGAGATGCATCGTGTTGAGGCAACAGGTAGGTAGAGGTTGGCAGCAGAGAGGAACTATGGGTGCGGTGTCAGAAAACAGGGGCAGCGGCTATGGCAGAGTTGGCACGAGCGTTCAGAGGTGGAAGATGATCACTGCAAGCAGGCCCGGTGCGTCAGCGAGAAAAGAGAGGTGGCCTAACGAGATTTATGTGGTTGGCATGGCATGGGTGCATGCAGGCCGTTGGCGATAATTTTGTTACTTGGATTCTATTCAAGTCATACTTAGTCTCAAAGTTTGTTTCGGAAATAGGTTTCTAAGTCGGTTTGTGTATCTGAGTCATGTTCGGATATGTAAAAGTATTGTATATGTTTATCTTGTAAATTTGAGTATAAATAATGGAGAAAACCAAGGAAAAGGTGCGACGATTGGTGCACCACCAAAAGATTGTGTTTGTTCTATCTCTCGTTCATTTTGTGTTGTTGCTGCCGAGTACTCGAGGATTACGGGTGCTCGAAATACTCAAAGATTATGAGTGTTGGAGTACTCAAAGATTACGTCTACTGTAGCACTCATGGCTTATGAGTACAAGCAGCGAAAAGCTTTCGAATAAGTGCAAACCACTCAAGGCTCTCGAGTAAGAATGGAGCATTTGAAGATTAGAGTGCGAAGCAGTTGAAGATTGTGAGCGCGAAGCAGTCAGAAGTTACGAGGGATGACCTGATACAGGTGGGCAGAGGTGAGCATGCACGCAGAGCCAAGGAGAGGTTGGGGTTGAGTTATGTTGACGTGGTTTAGGTGGAGGGATGGGCGGTGCGGTCAGCGGAATTTGCGTGGAAACATGATGAGGCAGGAGCACAAGGTGTGGGCTATCAGCAGATAGGAGAAAGAATAGGCGTGGTGTCAAAACGACGAGCATGTCGTCAAACACCAGTGGCATGTGCTCATGGTTTCTCAGGCTGCTTGTTGGAGGTGGAAGAAAGGTACTGCAATTGGGCCCCACTTGGAAGTGGAAGAAGGCTAAGAGAGAGAAAAGACAAAAGGCTTTGGCAAAATTGGAAATTGGTTTCAGATTTTTGAATTTGTAATTTTAAGATTTACATTTGAATTTAAATTGGAATTCGAGTTCTTGGCTCAAACATTGAATATGTATTTTAATTATTATTTTGCTCTTTAAATTTTATTTTAGTTAATTAGATTTTTGGATATGGGTTTTTAGTTCGAATTTCAAGTATAACATATGATCAACTTAAATTAGATTTATTTGGCTCTTGCCTCATAAATTTTATTTCAATTTAATAGTTATTTGGCAAAGCAAAAGTAAAGATCCAGGAAATTTTAAATAATACCAAAAGAAGAATAAAAAGATTTGAAACTCTCTCCAATTCCTATTTGCTTTGATCCTCGATCCTTGATTTTTATTCTTGTCGTTAAATTTGTTTGGAAGGAAACCAAATTAACAAACTAGGAAAATCGAGTAACACCGAAAATCAATAAAAGGCTTTAAAATTTTCATAATTTTGTCAATTACCAAATCAAGAATTCTCAGATAAATGTCAAAATTTTAAATTGCACTGGAATGAAATAGAAAGATTTTTTCCACGATTTCCAAATTTGGGATGTTATAGGGTACATATTTTATACGATAGCTCACGATAGGAAGAGCACAGTCCAAAATAGTGGTGTGCGCATAGCTATGTTTTAGGAGCACTTGAATACCGCTGGGTCAAACATAATGAAACATAAGTTGAGCTCCTACTATAGGTTCTTAGTAAAGATTTGGGATCTTAACTATGTACTTTTCATGATCCCCATATTTCGGTGTCGTTGGGTCTAACTTCCACAGGGTGTGAAGGTCGACGATTGCGGTGTCACTACTGTAGACCTCAAACGTGTTAGATACAAAGACAAACTATTCCAACATGCTAAGCAAGTTGTTCAAATGTTTTATGTAACTAACCCAGCAAATAAGAATTGCCACATAGTTCTTCATAGAAAAAAGGATTGTTGGAGTTGACAATGTCGTGGATGAGGAAGAGTACAATTAATTTGACGAGTTGCCTCCATTCGGAGACATCATCAGGCCTGAGAAAGAACCCAGTGAGGAAGTTAACTATATCTGCGACGATCATCATGAAGGGCTATTTCTTTTAAGGAAATAGCCAAGTAGAATTTTGAGTTGTTAATATGAGTTGTAATCGAGTTTTCTATTATAAATCACTTTGAGTTGTAATTTAGTTTGAGTTGTAAATCACTTTCAATTGTAAATTTATTCACCTAGCTATACAAAAAACTATCACAGATGATTTGTAACACAAAACTGTCTGTGATAACACATCGCAGACTGTTTTTTGTACTAGCCATCTGTGATACTTAAATATCACAGACGGTTTTTTACTAGCAGTCTATAATACATACACATCATAGATGGTTTTTTGTACTAACCGTCTGTGATACATGCATATCATAGATGGTTTTTTGTAATAGCCATCGGTGATACATAAATATCACAGACGGTTATTTTTAAAAACCGTTTGTGTTGTGATTTATCACAGATGGTAATTGAACCATCTATGATAATATTCTCCTATATATACCGGGGTGAAAATCTAACTTATTACTGCTCTGAACACTTGGATTTTCCAACACACCTTCTCTACCTCCAGCGCCGCCAACCACCGTCCCCACCTGAGACCTCTCGACGCCACCCCCATCTACAAGGTTTCTTCACATCTCCTTTTTCCTTTGTCGAATGTAGAACATTCAGATTTCTCTCCGCCACAATGAACGAGCGCATCGTAGGCTCAAATAGGTTTCCGGTCGAAACAAAGCCTAGCTAGAAGGGGCATGGATTAATGGATCAACCATCGAGCACTTAGCTTGGTAGCATACTGTTTCTCATGCTGCTTGCCACCTCGGATCATGATTGACTACGCAATAAAAGGCAGGCCTTAGACCATGAGTGAGAAGCCACCACACGCATGGCGCATTCCTTCTCGCCAGCCGGCAGCCACTTGGAGGCAAGCGTGGCACTTGGGATGTCTCTCGTCTAGCTAGCTTAGTAGAGCCCTATCAAAATGATGAGACACACTACATATATTAGCGATACAGAGAAAACTAGTTGGGCATTTGGAATGATTTACCTCAATTAATGGGTATATATAATGCCTTTTATTCTATCTTACAATAAAGTTTTTCTCCCAAATTCATAAATACGTAAGTTGTTCCTTGAGCCTTGACATAATCTATCGCAATCACAAATACACTAGTTTGGCCTTTGAAATGATCTAGCTAGATTAATGCTTACATCTGGTGCCTTTTTATTCTATATTGCATTAATGTTTTTTCTCCATATTCATAAATACACTAATAGCCAGTTCATTCTCGTTAATTAAGGCACTTGAAATATTTCTTCCTATGTTGAGTTGCATTATATTCCTAGTTTTAGACAAGAAAAATTTCAATGAAGACAATTTTCTTTTGTCTTTTGTTAAAAAGTTTCCATAGATAGCAAGTAAATGAGATGGCGTCCGGACAGTCTTTGCCGACATTGCCGAATGCGTCTGGTGCTCCGATGAAAGGGGTACCTAAGCAAGATAGCAGAGAAATATTGAAATGGCCTAAGGGTTGAATGATCATCATGGAAGTCACTACCGTTGGGGTCCTTCTGCATCCCAAGAAAACAGCAATAGCATTTTGGACCACCTGCGGGATAGTTGCAAGGGAATGGGTCCCCATCATCGCACCAAGCTGGAGTCTTTGACAAGAGAAAAGAAAGCAGAGCTGTGGGATGAAATTTTAAGGTCATTCGAGATGCCAGTAGAAATCCAAGGACTCATGTAATGGCAAACATTCCTCATGATGAAAAAAGCATGGAAGACCTTTAAGTGCATATTTGTCATGGAGTACGTAAATAAGGATCAGATGCCCTTTACAAAGTATCCTTTCGTGATGCCAGATATATGTGACGCCTTTGTGCGGATGAAGTTGATGGCCGAATTTCAGAAGTAAAGTATGGCACACAAGGCTATCTAGGCACAAAACACTCAGCCCCATAGACTCGACACCGCTAGGTACTCGGGTAAAATTCCGCAAAGGCGGAGGGAGGAAGAGGTGGCAATCTGGTCGGAGGCCTGCTTGCCATTTGCAGGATCACAGACTGAGAGACCATGTGGAGGTGACCACATGTGTATGATGAGTAATTGACAAGTATGTTGCAAAGATTGAGTTTGGTTTGAGTGTTCTGTGCTAGGTCGGCATTTGGCGCAGTCGGGTATGGATGGACGGTCTTATTGCATATTCGTCTTCCCGATTGGTCGTTTGGGCGATTTTATGCTTCATTGATGCTATTTATACTTTCATGTATCGAGCGGTGCTATTTGATGTGTTTCTTGTCTGTGATGGCTGCAGGACGTCGAGGTGGAGTCGTGGCGAGGCACGGAGGACCGGACTAGGTGCAGGTGGTGCCGAGGTCAGAACGGTCGAGGTGTGCCGAAGACGGCGAGGCTCGAGGTAGCTACGAGGCTTGAGCGGCAAGAAAGGAGGAAGCTTCCCGGAAGGTGCAGGAGGGGTGTTTTGGAGAATACGCAAAGCTGCACTAAAGGAAGTGGGTTATGGATAAAGCACTAAAATTGTTGGGGCTTAGTGGGTAAAGAGAAAGGCAAATCCATTAGTGAGAGACTATAAATAGGGGAGTGTCTCCTGCATGTAGTCTAAGTCTTTTGGAGGTTGTTTTTCTTTCTCTTTAGTAGTTGAGAGTTGGTAGAGAAGGCAGAGGCATGTCTCCATCGTAGTCTCCTCCCAGTGTGTTCTTGAGTTGAGTTCTTGATTTTGAGAGAGGGAGAGGTTGG
This sequence comes from Dendrocalamus latiflorus, assembly GCA_017311315.1. NCBI lineage: Eukaryota > Viridiplantae > Streptophyta > Magnoliopsida > Poales > Poaceae > Dendrocalamus > Dendrocalamus latiflorus. The sequence goes on from CM029641.1 coordinate 14,249,814, forward strand.
AGATGAGTTGAGCCACCATGTAATCATTCCTCTATATTCAATCATGTATGGTGACTCCTCTGTGATCTTTGTGTTCAATGGAATGAATCCTTTAAGAAGTTATTTGAGTTCTTGCCTTTCTGTTATTTTTCTTTCGATGCCTTCTATGTGAGATTTTTGACTTTTTGAGATTTGAGTTGTTTCTTGCTGAGAAGGCCCAAAATGGGTTGCTCTATGCTGGGATGATGCCTCAAGATCATTTGATCGATTTTTCCCGAGAGCAAATCAAATGAATCAAAGATTCTTCATTTCCAGCTTCTCTGTTTTTCATTTCTTGTTTCTAGGGTTTAGTGAGAATCTTGATTCCCTTCTCAAGTTGGCCTGAGTTTTGGTCTTGGAAGTCCTTAGGCTATTGCTTTCATTTCTGCAAAGTCTCATGTGCAAAGGTCTTGAGATTGGAGAGGAATTTGGGATTGAGTGCTGCACTCTGTAATTTTTCAAGTTCTTGACCAAAAGCTGAAATTCATGAGTTTGTGTTGATTTCTTGTGTTGTTTGGAGCCTCTACGATGTTTAGATTAAGTCCTTGGTATCTTGATCTGAAAAGAAAAGAGGCACCTCTCTCTTTTTCCTGAAATTGGCAAGAATCTAAAAAATTAGGACTTTCAGTCGGGCTGCTTAGCTATCAGGGCAAAGGAACCGGTCAGACCGGTTCACTGCCGGTGGTATGACCGACCCTGTTTAACCGGTCTGACCGGCGGCTATCAGGCGGTCTGACCGCCCAGATCATTGCGGTCAGACTGCCCAGGGGTTTTCTCGCTGCTGTTCTATCTTGGTTTTTGATCTTTTCTGTGTGCCTTGATTTAATCTCTGTTGTCTTGCTCCTCTCTCTGGTAGATTAAATGTTGCAATGATCTTTTGAGCTCCGGTTCATAGCTTCGATAGCTATTGGAAAGGAGATTCTTTCTAGGGGTTGTTTCTAAAAAATCGACATTCACCCCCCCCTCTGTCGCCATTTCGGTCCAACACAGACAATTACACTCGAAATTGATTAAAAGCGAGGTCATCAACCACGTCTTTGGGCACCATCGCTTTCATAAACCCGACAGACGAGGAAGTGTCCTGACGTCTGGTAAGATATGTCGAACTACCTAGTTGTTAATAAGTTCATAACTTCATATGGTCTAAAATAACATGATGACCTGTTGCAGCAAACATAGACTACCAAATCTTCCTAGAGCTCCTTCAAAGCAGTCAGGGAGAGAGATAGACTATCCATGGCCCTAGGAAACAAGGAGTACCCAGGTCACACATGAGGTGTTGGGGTTTACGTACCTTAGAGGCATAAGGATTCCCACACAACACCGAGGCATATAGGATTAGGAAGAGATCCAAGTGTGAGCATGAGGAATGGTTGAAAGAGAAGATTTGTGCAGCATTTTGAGGAGAGATAACATCATTGAGGGTACAACTGAATCAAGTCCTCAACCATTCGCAAGCCATCCCTGTTATTTTGGGAGCTAGTCCTCCTCAACGTCAAAGTAGTTGCATGTCCACGCCACTTTCTGAATATAGCGACATCCACTTACCTATCAAAGACATTCAGGTAATGTATATCTCTAGAATACTACATAGATAGACCTATTGGTTGCCTTAGCTAATCGTGTATTGTTATGTAGGAGCCCATGCTGTGCAACCTTAGAGTCAGGCTTGTTGGCTCCATTCCTGTTGAGGCTGGACGGGGGATGGTGCATCCATGCCTACTAGGGATGCTAGTGCATGGTGCCCAGTTGGCGCAGGGTTATGCTAAGGTCCAGGTGGACAGAGTACATAACCCTTTCATGGCCGTTCCACTGAAGAAGCCCCGAACAAATACATCATAACACTAGGGGATGCCGTGCACACTTTTGTCCAGTGGCCCAAGATGGACATTGCCTTAGACCCTGTAGTGCCGCGATCTCCACACATTCATGCCTCTCTATGTCAACCTTCAATTACTCCACCTCAATTTCCATTTCAAAAGGCCACCATATCAGCTCCCATGGAGATGACATTGAAGGAACAAGAAAAGCGTGCCAAGTCATCTCCTAGAAAGTTGTATCACAAGTGAGGTGCTAAGGCCAAATCAAAGAACATTAAGGCACCTCGCAAGCCCTGGAAGTTCTCCCTCGAAATATTGTTGGTCCCCGACACACTATTACCATGCCTTGGAATGGGTTGCGGGAGTTTGCATACCTAGTACATGCGGAGGACCAGTGAGCGAAAGACAAACTGGCCCACTGGATTTACCATAAAATATACAGAGAAGCATTTTCTCCATGAGCTGGGCTTCTTCTTCATGGGTTCTGAAAACTTATTCAAACTATTCAACCTCGACGACCTCGATGCAAGAACTCATTATTTATGTAAAGATATATGATGCAAGAAGCCCGACGATTGCATGAACCAGTGGGTTTCTTCTGTAACATCCCATTTTCAGAGCTTGGAGTCAATGTAAAATTCAAACCTTTGTTGTTGAATTAAAAAGCTTTATTCTCAGTTTGTGATCCTTGTTGTTTTTCGAAAAGATAATCCAAGTTGTGCTTAAATAATTTTAATTGAAAACCTTGTTTTATCTCCAAAGAGGCAAACCAAAGTGATCTTTTAAAAAACTAGAAATTAAAATTTTCTGCAAAAGCTAGGAAATTTCAGAAAAAGGAATAAAAAAAAGGGTGGAACCAAATTCCTTCAATCCTGGCCGCCCATCCTCTTTCCCCTTCCTTCCCAACTGGTCATCTTTCCTTTCTTCCCCCTCTTCTCCCTGGCTACAGAGCGACCCTCCACTCCTCCTCTGGTTGTGCGTCCGCTCGTCACCTTCCGCCACCAACTAGCGCCGAAAGTAAATGCGACGCTGACGGTCCTCGTTATCAGCACCAGAGGTCCTCGCCTTCAGCGCCCAGCAGCAGCAGCATCCCCAGTCACCTCCCGCGCGACCCCCGCTCACACTGACCTCGCCTTGCCATGCACGCCCCTTGCCGGCCCCCACCCATGAGCTGCGCCGCCGTGGTCCTCCCCAGGTCACTCCCATCCAATCGGCATCACCCGGCCTCCCCTTTTCCGCGCCATGCTCCCTTGCGACCGCCGAACCTAGCGGCACCCCCAGCTTTTACTCGCGAGGCGACGCGCTACGGGAGCTACGCCCGCCCTGTGGCTGTAAGGTGGTGACGCCACCGCGCGCACGGCGCCACACCGCTACGCTCCTCGGCGTCTCTACCCCGGCTTTATAATAGGCGCCGCTTGCCTCACCGCACACCCCGCCGAAGCTCGCCCGAGAACCACACTCATTCGCCTCCTCTGCCGTGAGTGCTCCGCCGGCAATCCCCTCCTCCAAACGCCACCGGTCGCCACCGGAACCTTTTGAGCCTTCCCCCACGCTCGCCACTACTCTCTCTCCCTCCTCCCCGGTCTAATCGCCTTCTCCCTCCCCGCAGGCCGTCGGCGACGCGTTTCTTCATCAACTCCGGCATCGGGGACTTCCGGAGATCCGCCGCACCTCAATCCAATTAGGCGCACTCGGAGCACCACCAGGGCACCCCGAGCACGTCCCCCACCTCGCCGCCCTCCCCAGCAAGCCGCCGCCATCTTCACCCACGCCACCAAGCTCCCTCTCGCCGCCGGCCCGCCCTGCTCCACCTCGGCCATAGCTAGCGCTCTAGGTGAGTTCAAGAAGGCCCGTAGATGCTTCTCCGCCAAGGAATCGAGCTCCAATGGCCCGAGCTGCCGGCGCCCTTGCTCCCCTGTCTCGACCGCCGCCCGGTTCGCCGTCGATCACTGCCAGATGAATCCGTCCGATTCCTCTCTCCCCGGGGAGCAGCCGATGCCCTGGAATCCGTTTTGGTTGGTGCCGTCGCGCCGCCATGGCCGTTCCGCCGCCGGCTGGCCCGTCTCCCTCGCGGCCGGGATGAGCCGAAGCCGAGAGCACCCAGTGCATTAACGCCCCTAATTAAATAGCTGCCCTAAACCGCCACTTAAGTGTCCAACCGACCAATTAAAAGGGGCATTAACGCTGCTTTTAAGTACGACCCCACCTGTCGGCTGCTGGGCTGCAGACCCGAGCACCACTTGCTCCCCTTGGGCCCCATCTGTCGGCAGCACACACTTTCTCTCTCCCTTGTTATTTTTTGGATTTTCCAGGAATTAAAACTTTGAAATGCTGTACCTTCTTAACCATAGGTCCAAATTTAATGAAACCATATATTAAATTTTTCTAAAATCAAGATCTATCTGATGGTTCTGTTTTGGTTTAGTATTGAGTTAATTTGAGTTTTGTTCATTTTATTTGGTATTTATTGGTCTTCGTTCTGTTGTGTTGCTTTTTCCGGTCCGATCTCCCGAGTAGAGTTCGAAGACGCGAACGAGCCCCCGCTTGAAGCAGCACAAGACCCCCCAAGCTCTTGATCCAGGCGAGTCAATACTTTGATCATTTTGCGCCTATATTTTATGTGAAACTATGTTAATTTAAATTATGAAAATTTGCATGCTTTACCTTATACGCAAGCATATGTCCCTCTTAAGGTAGCTAATAACCATGTATCTACCTCGTAGTAACATACTCCACTAGTACATTTGAACTCACATGATCATTGTCGCCCTAGGTATAAAATGTATCTAAGGTAGTTATAAGTCGTACTACTACCATGCTAGTCTTGTAAAGTCCAGGGCCTCAGTAGCCCTGATAATCATTCTTTAATCTTGGAAAGTAGTTTTGGGACAGCCATGGGATGTACGTGGCTAAATAATTATGTTAACTTGTGTTATGCTTCTCAAAACCCTAAAAATCTGCTAAACCTGTTTGGGCGGATGGAAAGTGTGCTGGGTGTGGATGTAACACAGGGGATGTGGAATGAACCGCCTGGACAAATTAGGACTTAATCCTGTGTGGACCCTCCGTGTATAACAGTACAACCACAAGTTGGCATATTGTAGGCTTGGCTGAATAATTTACTGAACTCTCTAGTCATTTCACGGAGAACGTGTGTAGGTGGGTAATGAAAGCCCCACTTGGAACGGGACACCGGATGTAGGTGACGTTGCCTAGGATAGCGTATGTGGAGAGTGGAGTCCGACTGCGCTAACCTATGGTGGACATCCCGCACAACCTATGGAAGTAACCCTATGGGAGTGATATGCTAGAGTGCTAGGTATTGTAAAAGCCTCGTGATATTCTCTCGATCTACATGTCCAAGGAATCATGTAGAATCATCGGGACGATTATCTCTTGTGGGTAAAGATGTACAGTCTCTGCAGAGTATATGCAACTATTCGAATAGCCGTGCCCACGGTCAAGGGCAGACATGGAAATCTTCCTCGAGTTAGTTCCATTTCAAAACTGTTGAGGTTGGGAATAAGAGTTTGTTAGGTGGATATAACCTGACTTTGGTAATTTTCCCTAGAGGGAATACACTCTAGTGTTGGTAATAAGGTGGATATAATCTTCTAAACAAAATTTAGCAATGGTGGATGGAACCATAAAATCGGTAGATTGAACCTACACCATTATAAATTATTGCACACTTTCAGTTATCAAATCATGAGTTCTTGAGTAATGTTAGGTCATAGGGACTTTTATATTATGAATATTCCAAAAGTCACTTTAAGCAAATAAAAGAACCCGAGCCACCCTTGTTCAGCCTTGCATCTATAATTATATACATTCTGTGTGTTGGCTTGCGGAGCACGGTTGTTTGTGCTCACCTCGCTCTTAATCCCCCACTCAGAAACTGAGAATCAAGAGCACTACGCTTACCATGAGGATCAAGACGCCGAAGGCAATGAAGATGGTGGATATTAGATTAGGCTTCGGTAGTCTTGCCTCTCGCCTCAGTCCGGTTGACCAGGCTAGTTTTGGTGGGTGCATCCGTTATTAATCAGACCCCTGATTAATAGCGGAGGTACTCAGGTTGACCTAGTCGCTTGCCTGTGGCGAGTTGTGCCCCTACGCTTATGTACGTTTCCGCTTCCGCTCTTTATGTATTGTAAGACATTTGGCCTGCCGGTCCTATTGTAACCTCAGCTCGATGCGGTCTATTTAAAACTCTAGCATTGTAATGTAAGTTTTATCGTGTATGAAATGAGGTAGCATTGTATCTGTGAGCATTATCTACTGATACAGGGAATAATGCAGTGATTCACAGAGGGTTCCAGGTTATTAAACTTGGGGTCCGACAGAGCTGGTATCAGAGCATACGAGTGTAGAAACCTTAGTTAGACTGGTCACGATTTGTCGAGACCCGAATATACAAATCCGGACTCTCCTGTGTATTCTGCACTAGTCCAGGATCACGCTAGTGCACACAGTATGAACAAAGATAAATATCATCCACATCACGATAATCTAAGGAAAATCCAAATTATATTGATAATAATCAGAGTACGACCTTATGGCCAAGCTTACAATTATTAGCCTGAAGGGCTTAAAGAAACTAGCAGCGGAAAACAAAATAAACTCTTGAGCCACTCGACATGCCCACAGGCAATCGACTGGGGAGTGAAGTCCTAATCCGCGAAGTCCTCGAAGTATCCTCCTTTTAGCAGCTCCTGCTGATCTGGTCCTTCCTCCTCAACTGAGCAAATATGGTTGAAGTCGTGAGTACATAAAGTACTCAACAAGTCGTATGTAACAAAGATGCAATATAGTATGCAAGGCTTAACAATGGATGGCTGAAAGGTTAGTTTTGCAGTAAGCGACAATTTGAAGTAAATACAATAAATAGATTGAAAAGCAACTTTATCAAAGGACGTTAAATAAATAATCAAAGGAATTGAATATAATCACAAGTGAACTAACCATTCACATTCCAGCTCAACCCAACCAGATTTCATAAAAACTCTACCCCTCGTGTGAAATCACCGAGCATTGTCCATGACCGAGGACACGGCTATTCGAATAGTTTTACACTCTGCAGAGGTTGCACAACTGTACCCACACGATGTGATAATCCTCACGTTGAAGATAATCACAACAAGGCTTTTACAATGATCCATCTCCACCTGATCCCACTCGCTAAGGTTTCGCTGTCGAGTAGGATAACCCCCTAGTCGATAATTGCCCCCTCTTGCGCCACAACAACATCGGTAGTAAAAACCAAAGTGGAGACTTCACAAATTATTATGCCAGGTCTATCCCATACTAGACATGTGGTTTGCACGGTAAAGCTCAGATCAATGGCGCACAAAGTTAAGTCCTTAAGAATTACCCAGGCGAACATCCACATCCCATGTGCAACCAGCACCCCCTTTACTGCACGATCATTCGCCCAAATGAAAACCAAGTTTGTATAACCAATGCCCATGACACTACCCATGCCATGGCAAACAAATTTTATAACTGTGGTTAACCACCACGTTCAAGTATACCATTAAGTCAAGATTAATTAACCACATGTGATGACAGACCCAACGTACTAATAATAAGCATGGTTAAGCAATTGGACGTATCCCCATGTGACAACTATTATTGTATCACTAAATAATTCCCAACCCTAAGGTGACAATGGAATCATGGTAGTCAAATTATCATGGAGGGATTAACCAATTAGGACCATAACTACCAATACAAGGTTTTAATAATAAATAGCAATGCATGATAATTTGAAATAAAATAATACATAATAGATTGAAATCTAGGTTCAACATGATCAAAGAATACGACTTTCCTTGGCCTTGCTCAGCTGAGGGCTCTTGATCTTCAAATCCAACTTCCGCTCCCTCGAACACGTGATCTAACGAGAGAGAAAGCAAATCGAAAAGACAAAATAAAATAAAATAAAATTCAAATGAACTCCAAAAACTTCCAAACCTGAACCAAAAGGTAGAGCTCAATTTTAGATGAATTTAGGAAAAAGAATCGGGTCAATCGGAGCTAGGACGAGGGAGAACGGGCTCTGGGAAAATTAGATCTACAGAAAATCGGGAAAATTGAAAAAAGGCACTATGCTGTGGACCCAGCTCACGAAATAACCAGTCTACCGTGAACTCGGCGCACGACATAGTGGAGCTGACCGACTGCTAGCGCAAGCGGCTAGGGCTGACGTGGCAGACACGTGGCGACACGTGTGCGCCCGAGGCTGACGTGGCATGCTGACTGGGCAGGGTGACATGGCATGCTAACGTGGCACCAGGGTGGGCTCGGAGGCTGACGTGGACGACAGGTGGCACCGACGTGGCACGACACGTGGGCCTAGGGCTGACGTGGCTGGCTGACTCGGCCGGCTGACTCGGCATGGTCCACGGGAGTTCGGCTGACATGCGGGTCCCACCGGGCAAAGGCACAGTGCAGGATGGACCGGGTGCACGGGAAGGCGAAGCGGTGGGCGCGGCTGGCGTCAGCGCTGACGTGCGCGTGCACGGGGCGCGAGGCGACGCTGGCGCGGGGTGCAGCGGCGGTGACCGAGCGGCGGGGGACGGCGGCGGGGCTCAACGGCGGCGACGACGGCGGCGGCAAAGACGGCGGACGACAGACGGACGGCGGCGAACGGCGATGAAGCCGACGAGGCGAAGGCGACGGCCCCTGAAGGCAGTGGCGGCGCACAGCGGCGAAGGCGGCGGCTTGGGACGAGGAGAGCCTCGGGGTCGGGCCCCTTTTATACCCGGGAGATGAAGAGTCCCGGGCGGGCACGGACGTCGAGTCCGGGGGGCAGACGACGGCGGAAGAGGAAGGCGGCGACGGCGGGTTCGAGCCGGACTCAGAGACGAGTCCCTCCCGGAAATGACGCCTGATAGGTGGGCCCCACCTGTCAGTGGCACCGGGCGAGCGAGCGGCAGCGATGGTGCGCGGGCAAGGCGGCAGCGGGGATGGGCGACGCGTGGCGCACATCGAGCGGAGGGACGCGGGCGCGGGCCGGGCACGAATGCGTGCCGCGTGGCACGGGGGCGGGGCAGGCCGGGCGGGCGGCTGGCTGGCTGGGCCGGCTGGGTGGGCTTCGGCCCACCTGGCTTTTAGGATTTTCTTTTCTTTTTCTTTTGCCAGAAATTCATTTAAAGGCTTTTGAGCTCTAGAAAATAGCAAATAAATCCAGAAAAATCCCAGGAAATTCCAGAAAAGCCCTTGAGGCTCAGGGAACTCAAATAAAATACTTTTGGCACATGTTACTTTTTAACTTAATCATATTAAATCCTTTTTAATTGATAAAAATTCCAATTAAGCTTTAATTAATTCCAGAAAAATTCAAATGGTGAATTTTATTTTAAAAGCTTCAAAAAGGCTCTGAAAATCAGGATGTTACACGATTTAAGGTCTGAGTCCTATTTACAAAAACTATGAAAAACTTTTACAAAATATAGCATAATACTGCTTTACTTAACTCTCTTAGTTTCTATACTCACCCAAAATTTCTTTTGTATTTTCATCTGTTCTAACCTATTGGTGTTCAAAATTTTTAGATGGCCGGAGCTACACCAGCTGGTCCATGGGATCAACTCTCCCATGGGGAAGGCGAAGGAGGGTTTGTCGAGATCTTGCGGCAGCTGCTGCAACGTTTCGGGTACAGCCGCCCACCCATTTTCAGAGGCAGGAGAGTCCACATCCATAGCATGGACTTGTGGACCATGGAGGTCTATCTCTACGCACGAGACAGTACCAGGGAGCTCCACTGCCACACTATCCACGCCGAGCCTCCACAGATGTACCTCATCGATGCCATCCAGGATGTGGCACGTCTCGCCGTGGCTCACCTGTGCCAAGTGCACGAGGAAAGGCTGCGACGGTCGCCTTTCGCCCACTACCCTCGCATCCGCCAAGGGCAGTTCCTTCCAGATCGCCTCAACCACAGGGTGGACGATCCCCAGCTATCTCACCAGATCCAGCTGACGCAGGCAATGTCAGTCTCCTATGCCTTCGCCCTGCAGGAGATTGGGCATCTACGCATTCTCCTGACCGCGAGCCTGCAGCAATCGGATGTCCTCAGCGCCCAGCTCAACCGCTAGCTGATCGCCTTTCAAGCGGCGGAGCGCGAGAGGCTCGCTGCCAAGGCTGGGCTTGAGCGCCTACGAGCTAGGGCAGCCTACCCTCTGTCTACGCCACCAGCACCGGTGTCAGCTCCAGCTCCAGCACCAGTGTCAGCTCCAGCTCCCGCCCCAGTATCTGCACTCGTGTCCGCTCCAGCACCAGCTTCAGGTCCAGCACCAGCACCGGCTAAACGCCAGGGACCTCGCCTCCGACTGATGGCGCGCATAAGCGTGCGCCCAGCGCCCAATGGCACCCTCGCAGAGCCCAGCAGGGGGCGTCGCTCGTCCCGCTCTCGTCCCTCCAACAACGGATCGAGCCCTTCTCGGTACCATTCTCGCTCCCGATCTCCCAGCATCGTCTCCTGTTCCCGCTTTCCAGGTGATTGCGTCTTCTGCGGCCAGAACCGCTCCCCATCCTCGGAGGTGTAGACTGCTGTAGGTTAGACAGTAGTATGTCTAGGCAGTCTCTTTTGGTGTGCACGCACACTCCCCCAGATGTACCACCTTATGTACCCAGTTAGTAGGCGTTGTGTATGCGGTGTCGTGACTTGTTGTAAGCCTGTGCGCTGTGCCTGGCTGTCATGTAACACCTAACCCCCCTAATGTAATGAACTATCCTAGGCATAATGCCTTGTGTTTTATTGCCTCTCTTTTGTTCGATTTTCTGTTGTGCCATTAGAGGGCTAGCAAACCCTCATATATGCTTTTCCCTCCTTCTTTTAGCCTCTAAGAAGGCTCTAGATTGTTCCAGATGGCTCCCAGGAGGACTGTTGCTCGTGGTAGGGGCCGAGCCCCAAGGGCCGCAGCTCGTGGAAGAGGCCGAGGCAAAGGCAGAGGCTGAGGTTTGAACTTGCCACCACCACCACCAGCACCACCAACCATGGCACAAGTATTGGCATAGCAAACACAGATCCTTCAGGGAATGCTATCCAGTCAGCAAGCCAGTGCAGCTGGCTGCAACTCCAAGTTGTCTGACTTTTTGAGGACCCGACCAATGACCTTCTCCTCAGCAAATGAACCCTTAGAGGCTGAAGATTGGCTGCGTGATACAGAGAAGACACTTAGACTTGCCCGTTGCACCAATGATGACAAGGTGGACTTCGCTACTCATCAACTCAAGGGTGCCACGGCGGCGTGGTGGGAAAACTACCTTGCCTGTCGTGGAAAGAAGAACCCCTTAGGCAACGACTCAGATGAAGTGGAAGAAGAAGAAGAAGAAGAAGAAGGGGAAGGAGAAGAGGAAGGAGTAGAAGTTGAAGACCCAGCAGACGCTCAGCAGGAAGAACAGGAAAGTGGAGGGAACCACAATGAAGATGAAGTAGAGTCAGTAGCAAATGAGTCCGCATTTTTGAATTTTTGAATTTTGTTTATGGACTCATTTTTGAATTTTTGAATTTTGTTTGAATTTGTTTTGGTTCTTCGCATGTAGACTACGATGAATCTAAAGAGTTTTACTTCGATGACTCGCACTAGGACTTCAAGCAAGGCAAGTTACACCTTTGACCATATTGTTCCTAGTAATTTAAATTATTTATGTTGTTTTTAAATTAATATGCATGTGTACTTTTATTCAAATTATCCTTTGTGTATGGCCAAATTTGATATTGAACAATCATGCCTTGTCACCTTAGATGAAAACCTAGTACAATAGTATTAACTAAATATTTTATAGAATTGTTTAGCCATGCTTAGAATAATTTAGGTGGGAAGAATTGTTTCACACAAAATGAGGATTCATAAAATTTATTCTTGACTTTGGTGAGTCAATAAAGTCTATGAAATTTTGATAAAATAAAATTATAAAATTTGGTTTAGACTTAGGCATTGGTATGGTGGTGGGTGTTTGCTGGTATGCATTGTTGTTTGGTGACACAATGTCGACTACCAGGCATGAGGGGTATGTGGTTAGGCCTAAGTCAAATTAAGGACCGGTCTATGAACTACTAGTACAAAGTCACACCATACTAGCACAAGTCTGGTATGGGACAGACCTGGTTAAATAATTTGTGAAGTTCCATTTTGGTTTCGCTATAGGCTGAATGTGGGCGTGGAGTAGGCCATGAGAAGTCTCACATGGCACAAGAAGGGGCTCCAACATGTGGATTCATGTTGTGGTGAAACCTTAGTGGTGGCGTGACTAATTTGGTAATGGAACATTATAGTAGCCTTGTCATGAACTCTCCGCCGCACATCTAAGGCAGTGTGTTAATCGCGTGGCAAAATAAGAGCACATGTCTTGTGGGTAAAGTTGTAGACCTCTGCAGAGTAACAAACTATCCTGGATAGCCGTGTCCACGGTCAAGGACATGCTGAGTATGGTTTTTCACGGATTAGACTTTGGGTTTTCAAAAATCTGGTTTGTGGAAACTTGTGGAATCTTTTGGAAATATGGTCCGGGTGGGATACCCATGGATAGGTTAGTGCTAGGTTGGTGCCTGTACTAACAATATTATTTCAGTTAAAAAGAATATTTTTACATACTGTATCAAATTTAGCTTTTGTACTTACTTTGCGATATTTACTCTAATGTTGCTTTTTATGCAAATAACCATATTATGCCTTTCTTTGTAAATCCTTATGCATTCATCAATTCTGTTAAATCTCCTGGTGTAACTTGTGTAGTACTTTATGTGCTCACCTTGCTTAACTCTATTGCCAGAGGACGACTTCATCGACTTTGGTGAGGATTGCGACGAATAGGCCACGTCTTACAGTCATTCGCCTGTGGGCAGGCAGGATGGCCTGCTCTTTTTATTTATCTTCCACTGTTTACTTTTATGTTTGGCCATGAGCCATCTTATTGTAAACATGGCCATAAGGCCTGTACACTTTGCTTTATAATAAAGTTTGGTTATATCATGATATGTATCCCTGTTAACCCTGTGTGCACTAACTTTTCCTGGGATAGTGCGATTTGTACAATGGGTTCCAGAGTTGTTGCTCCGGGATCCGACATATGCCCATTTCCTCTATACATAATTCTATTATAGTCTTCACTTCGTTTGCAATAGCCGAGAATAATTTTGGAATTACGTAGGTCATTCAGCACCTATGTTGCCGGGGGAGGGAGACACAAGGAATCGAGCGCCACACTGCAACACATCATGCGATTTTTGGTACCCACTAAAACACAATATCCTATATCGCACTTCATAATAATGCCTGTTGAAACGACTATACCTATATGTATGTAATTCTATTTTGTTAGTGTCACCAGCAGCTACAAGGCAACCTATGTGCATTCTATGTTTGCCATCATAGGCATGAAATCATGATGAGTGCTAAGATGAATGATCTAGAGGTTTGTCAATTTTGCAATAATTATTTTTAATTATCAATTTAAACACATATGCTTACTACTTTACTCCTCCTAGTGACAGGGCATAACAATCAAATCAATTACATATGAACTGAACGAACTCTTAGTTGTTCGAGGATGGCTCTCCACCTTCTTCGTGACAAAGGTCATTAACTCAAAAGGAGAGTTTCACCCCAACGATAACGATTAATACATGTTCAAATATTTGATTCAATTGTAATTCATTCAACTGTAATCTATAAATATTATCACAATTCATCTGCAATCTCTAAATTTGTGTATCTATGATATATATCTCTCTGCATCTGCTTGTTTGTTTTCAGAGGGCATGGCTAGCATTTCTTGATGCTAGCCAGAAAATAGAAAGATGTTTAGGTACAGAATGTACTATCACAAATGGTTTTGTGGTATAAACTGTCTATGAAGGCCTAATATCACAATCAGCTTCGACCAAAAACTGCTAGTGATATGTAGGATATCACAAATGGTTATTTTTACCAACCATCTATGATATGTCTCCCATCATTGATGGTTGGTACATATAACCGTCTGTGATATCCGACATATCACAAACAATTTTTGGTAGAAGCTATCTGTGATAATAGGACTTCACAGATGTTTCTTTATAAAAATTGTCTGTGTTGTGACTTATGACAGATGGCTCACAAACCATCTATGATAACCGGCTGTTATCACAGACGCAACAAATTAGATGGTTCAGAAACCATCTATGATGAGGTTTTAGAACCATTTATGATGACACCTTATGTGGTAGTGCTACTTGCTCCTATATATTGATGATATACTGGTCACGGAAAAGGACAATGCTAAAATTTCAAAGTTAAAGACATAATTAAGCAATGAATTCAAGATGAAGGACCTCGGTGTAGCAAAGAAGATTCTTGACATGAAAACCATTGGACACCATTGGTTTGAAAGTTATACCTCAGTCAGAGGGGATATATTGAAAAAGTGCTTCGTTGTTTCAGCATGCACAAGTCCAACGTGACCAGTACTCCATTAGCTGCACATTTCAAACTCTCTTCAGCATGATCGTCCATAAATAATTGAAGAAGTTGAATTCATATCAAGTGTTTCCATATGTAAGTGCAGTTGAATCACTTATATACAACACGGTCTGCTCTTGCCCCAACATATCTCATGCTTTGAGTGTTGTCACCAGAAGTGTTGTCACCAGATATATGGCCAATCCAGGGAAAGACCACTAGAGAGCAATTCAATAGATTTTTAGATATTTGAGAGGTACTTCTAATGCTTGTTTGCAGTTTAGAAAGACTAGTGATGAACTGGTCGGATATGTGGATTCTGATTTCACTAGTGATTGGCGATCTAGTTGGGAGCAAGGTTTATCAACTCAATCCCGTAAAACTCAAGCACCTTTGACAAAAAAGGGATGCACCAACAGCCTGAATCCACACTCCACATATTCCTAGAAAATGGGAATCTCACTGTCACTCCCGCTTGAAAGATTCTCCCCTATCGCTGACCGCTAAGGGATCAAAACCTTATTAGGGACTAATCCCGCCACTTCTAGGGCCTTCGATCTTTTCAATCCTAGATCATATTTTGGGGCTAGTTGGTGATCAAATTAGATATTTTTATTGAAATAGCTAAAGATCTAACTATGGATTGAAGGAGTTCAAAAGCCAAAGTTGAAGGACACAAGGGCGGAGAGACAGAGGAACTTGAAGAATCTCTAGAAAGCGTGAAGGTCATAGGTACCACACCAATTTTTATAGATTCTTTTTCAACTTTCACAATGGTAGTTGCACGATTTGTGCCCAACAGGTAGAAAACATTTCAGTTTTTCTAGTTGATTTTCTCAACCTTAAGTGAATAAAAACCTCCTCTTTACTCCTATTAAAGAGTATTCTCTAATTTGAATTCCAATAAAAAAAATCATGTTATAAATTCACTTAAAGTTTGAAGGCTAGCAGTTGAGGATTAAATAATTCATTAAATATAGCTTTAATACTCAATTAAGGCCCTAAAACGCACGTGGTTGTAAGCTTCCAAAAGCAATTGCCTGAGTACCCCTGGTCGAAGGCCCATTGTACATGTTTTACCCAAGCAGTATCCACTAAAAATTTGATGAACTAGTATAAGGGCCTACCTCCAAACCGCATGACGATTCGGTCATATGTCTCTGACAACAACCGCCGTGCAGTTGTCTCCATAATTTTCTCCCACTGACAATAACCAAAGATTTGTTATTATTAGATCTGTCTCTCTCTCTCTCTGATAGCAACCATTCACTCGACTGGATGGGATGATTCAGTAAGGTGCGTACTTGTAACATCCTAATTTTTAGAGCCTTTTTGTAGCTTTTAAAATAAAATTTGCCATTTGGATTTTTCTTGAATTAAATAGAGCTTAAATTAATTTTTATTAAATAAAAGGATTTAATATAAATAAATTAAACATTAAAATTTTCTGAAAATATTTTATTTGTGTTCCTTGTATCTCAATGATTTTTTGGAAATTTATGAGATTTTTCCATATTTATTTGCTATTTTCTAGAGTTCCTTTGATTTTAAATGAATTTCTAAAAATAGAAAACCCTCAAAAAATCCTTAAGCAGTGTTGGGCCGAAGCCCATCCTCCCAGCCCATCTCTCTAGCCTAGCCCGCTTTTCCCTGCCTTGCCACGCGTCGGCCATCCGCTGTCCGCCGCCCGCGCATCCGAGCTGTCCAAGCTGTTCTCCCTTACCCGTCCGATGGACATGTGTCAAGTATCCGTGCATGTGTGCACTGTTCATCTCTGTGGTCTACCATAGCCGTCTAATCCTCACATTGCCATGTGTCAATCATCGATGGCTGTGAGCACTCTACATCGTCTTCATTCGTGAGCCACCGCTGTGCGTGCGTATTCGTCCCGGGCTCACCTTGGTGTCTGCGTCGTGGCTGTGTAGGACTCCGAGCCGTGCTCAAATCGGCCATCCTCAGTGTCCGTGCATAAAGTCATGTCTGCCCCCCTTATCCTCTGCACCCCGTAGCTGCCTTCACCGCGTTCGCCCTTGTCCGCCACCATCGCCGTTCCCATTTTCATCTCCAGCCATCGAGCTTCGCCCCTCTTCGCCGTCTGTCAGCTTCCTCACCGACTTCATCTTCACTAAAGGTGAGCATTTTTGCAGTGTCTTCCACTTCGTTCGATCTCATCATCGTCGTCTCACCCAGTTGCCACACCGCCGGCCAATCACCATCGAAACTTGCCTCACCTCACTCGCTCGCAAGCCGACCTCGTCCCATCTCAGTTCACGCGCCCCGCCGACGTTAGCGCTGAGCTCACCCCGTGCCGCGCAACACTTCGCCTTCTTTGTGGACCTAGTCCACCATGCATCGACCCTCTGATAGCTAGACTCGCTTGTTGGATGCATTGTTCCGTGAACCCATCAGCCAGCCGAGCCGAGTCAGCCGCCACGCAAGCCTCCACGTCAGCCCTAATCCGACGTGCTATCCATGTGTTGGAGACGTCAATGCCACGTCAGCAACCCGAGCCTTGTCGATGCCATGTCAGCAGTGCCGCATCATCTGCCACGTGTCATGCCTTGTCACCTGCCAAGTCAGCCCTAGTGCACACGCGTCCTGCCACATCACTGCCACGTCAGCCCTAGCTGCTGTGTTAGCAAGCCCAATCACCTGTGCACTGTTTCACGCACTAAGTTCACCGTAGACTTGCTTTTTTGTGCACTGAGTCTACAGCACAATGACCCTTTTCAATTTCTAGCCTTTTTCTTTAGATTAGATTTTTCGAGAGCCCATTTTCCTCTGTCCTAGCTTCGATTGACCCGATTCTTTTTCCTAAATTTATATAAAATTGAGCTCTATCTTTTGGTTATAGTTTCAAAGTTTTTGGAGTTTATTTGAATTTTATTTGCATTTATTTTATGTTTTGTTTCATTTTATCTCTCGTTAGATCAGGCCTTCGAAGGAGTTGAAACAAGATTTGAAGATCAAGAGCCATTAACTGAGCAAGGCCAAGGCAAGTTGTATCCTTTGATCATATTGAACCTAGTTTTAAATCTATTATTTAATTATTTTGTTTTAAATTATCATACATTGCTATTTTATTTCAAACCTTTGCACTTGGAAGTTATTATCCAATTTGCCTAATCCTTCAATTGATAATTTGAATGCCATGATTCCATGGTCACCATAGGATGGGTATTTATCTAGTGATGCAATATTAGTTGTCACATGGGTTATACGTTTAGTATGCTTAGCCATGCCTATAGTACGTTAGATTCATCATGACATGTGATTAATTAATTATTTTTGACTTAATGAGATATTGAAATATAGTGGTTAACCACAGTTATAAAACTTGAGTAGCATGAAATGGGTAGTGTTATTGGCGTTGGTTATACAAAATGATTTTCACTTGGGCGAATGATTGTGCTGTAAAGGGGGTGCAGTTTGCATATTGGGATGTGGATGTTTCGCTTGGGTAATACATAAGGACTTAACTTTGTGTACCATTGATCTGAGCTTTATTGTGCAAACCAAATGTCTAGTATGTGATAGACCTGGCTGATTAATTTGTGAGATTCCAATTTTGATTTTGCCATTGTGATAAACATGATTGCTGATTTGCATGAGGCGCAAGGGGGTGTGAAGCGAAACCCTAGTGGGCAAAATTGAGTTGCAATTGAGCATTGTAAAGGCTTTGTTATGAATTTCTTGGTTGGCACGCCTAAGAAAACGTGTTATACCAGTGACATTACAAGATAGTCACATCGTGTGGGTACAGTTGTGCAACCTCTATAGAGTGTAAAATTATTCGAATAACTATGTCCCCAGCTATGGACAATGCTTAGTGATTTCACACGAGGGGTAGATGTTTCATAAAACCTGGTTGGTATTAAGTTTGGGAAGTGGATGGTTAGTTCACTGGTGGTTCATTACGTGAATGGTTAATTCACGGGTGGTTCATTGGAGTGAATGGTCAGTTCACTTGTGGTTCTTTCAATTCCTTTGATTATTTATTTATTAATCATTTATAAAGTTCGCTTTCAATCTATTTACTATACTTGATTATTATGAGCAAAGTTGATTATTCTGCTTGATTAACAAAACTGCTAGAAATGGGCAACAGTTGCGATTTACTGAAAAAGGGTGGTGCTATGAATTAATAGGGATCTTCTTAGTAAAGTTATTTCTTGCATTATTTTCAATCATCATAGGCAAAATTTAAATCCTGAGATAGTGACTGGAGATTCGAACGTGAGACGAATACTAATGGTTACTCTTTACTTGTGCAAGGATTCTTAATCATAAACATCCATTATTTTAAATCTTAGCATTTTAGTTAATGTTGAAGTCTTTATTACAATTATTTTAAGCACTTTTAAGTTTTAACAGATAGTTTTCATGATTTTAGAGATGAGAAATTTATGGTTAATATTTTATGTGGCAAAATCTTGCTAAATTAATCTGCTTGGCAGAGAACAGGCTGGGGAGAAAACGGTGAAACAGGGGAGGGTGCACGGCACAGAAAACGGGCGCCAGCGAGGAACGGCCGGGGAGGCGGCAGCGATTGGCAAAATGGATTGCTCAGGTGACAAGGGTGGTCGGCAATGGTGGAGGCGGTGTCGGCCGGTGATGGAGGAGAATGGCCACTATAGCAAATTCCGGCGACGAAACTTCAAATAACTGAGAGGGAAGGTGGAGGATGTCCGAGGGCGTGTCGTGATGCGGGTGGCTCTGGAAAGGCTAGCCGGAGGCAACCGGGACGCGGAGGGGCAGCGGCGACACAAGCCCAGGGCGGCTCGGTCGGAAGCGAGGGAGAAGGGCAACGGGGAAGAGAAGCAATGGGGTTCAACCGACCTCTTATAGGCAGCGAACGTGGTTGGCAACTGGGCGAATTGAAGGCTCGCATGCAAAAGTAATGCTGGCCTGGGCGCCTTGGAGGAGTAATTGCAGGTTGATGGCATTGAACGTGGCGGCAGGTTAGGGGATGGTGCCGGGGCTAGGTCAGTGGTAGGGGGCGTCAGCTAGGCGTATGGAGGCTGAGGCGAGGTTGGGGCGGCTGTAGCTGGTGGGTGCACGAGGATGGGCCGCCGGTCCTGGGCGGTTGGCACCGGGAATAGAGTTGGGAGGAGGAAGAAGAAAGGATGCAGTAGTTGGGCCAAAAGCCAGGAGAAGGAGAGGCCAGACGGGCTGAGGGAGAAGAAAAGAAAACGGGCCGGGGAAAAGAAAAGAAATGGGTCGGGCCCAAGAGAATTTTTGGGAATTTTTTGGAAATTTCAGATTTAGATTTGTAATTAGGTTTTGAATTTGAAAGCTTGGTTTAAATTTTTGGATTCACAATTTAATTTTAAGATTGTTCGAATTTTGAGAAATAATTCTTAATTTTTTGAATTTGAATTTTCAGATATACAAATTGGATGGGAAAGATTTTATGTTGGTTTCCAATTCCTATTCCTGCTTTTGAATATTTAGCTTCAAATTTTTTAGATTTGAAATCAAGACTTCCAAGGAAATTGGATTTTTTGAATTTTGAATTTTGGTTCTTGATTCCAATGTTTTGATTTTTATTAATCGAGGTTTTTAGGCAAGAATCCAAATTAAGAAATTCGAATAACACTGAAATTTTTTTAGGTACACTGGAAAAACAATTAAAAGGTTTTATAATTTTCACAATTACAATAGTTCTCCTTTTGGGATGTTACAGATCCTACCCCCCTTAAATGGAATCTCGTCCCCGAGATTTGGGTAGACTGGAAAGAAGAAGGTGGGGACAAGCTGGCTAGTAATGGGTTCTAGGGTATTGCTTGATACTACACCCTTTCCTTGGAGTCACCAGAAGAGAGGATATCCGCACAAAAGTGTGTCAACACTTGGAAGAAAACGCGACACAGGAGAAACCTTGTTCTTCTAGATAGATTGCAGCTGGCTTCACTTCATCACTTGATATTTCTAGGGCTTGCTATTCTTCAATGCAAGTTGCTAACTTCTCTTTATGTTGGAGTGGTAGCAGAGCCTAACATCGAGGTGCTTTGATGCTCCTAGATGATTTTGGCTACCCCCGTTAAAATGACGAGTGACCAATACTAATTATTCTTGCCAGCTTCAGTCATGAAGAGTCTGATGGCAGCTTGGAGGCTCAGTCTTTGTATCTCAACTGATTTCGTCAGCAATAGGTTCATGGAACAATCCTTGGGTCAGTAATCTTGTCCTTCACAGAGAAAACATGTGACCTTGCTCATTGGGCATTCTCCCGGTTGATGGTCCTCCTCACAATTGGGGCAGTTTGCAGTGCATTGATCTTCTTGGTGTCCATTTTCCCCACAGTGCGTACATGCCACTAAATCCTTCAGACAACCTTCTGGTAGATGGTGTTTCTTGCAGTAAGGACAGTAGGGAGCTGGACAATTGTAGCTGTAGTGTCCTGTTTGTCCACAGGCAAAGCATGTAACCTGCCGTAGTGGGGGCATGATTGGGCGTCATATCCTGTCTTCCCACATTTAGCACATGTAGTGGTTGGCAAAGCTTCTAGACCTGGTAGTCAAACTTTGTTAGGTCCCGTTGGTTCCTCGATGATGCACTTGGAGCTAATACACTTTCCTTTGCCAAGACTAAGGTTGGTGGCGACGACATTCTTTTCTTGTTTGCCCAATTTCCGATGAGGGCAATTTCTCACATAGTGTCCTGGGTCACCACATTTGAAGCAATTGGCCCCTTTGCCTTGCTTCCTCTGAGGGCATTTGTTGGTGAGTGTCCGATATCTTGGCAACAAAAGCAAACAATATCCTTTTGAGGTTTGCTGGGTGCCATGCCACTTTTATTCCCATTGTGATGACTGCTTCTGAGTAGCCTTTGCGGAGTGGGTCTGAGAGAATACTTGGATGAGTGGTAGGGACCAAAGCAAGTAGGAGTTACTGGTTCCTTCTTCTTACTTCTAGCCTTGTTCTTGGCCATTGCTTGCTTGATGACGACTGGATCAATGAGTTCACTGTGAGATGGGGACTTAAGTCTTGATTGTCTTGACTGGGCTATCTGTCACTTCTCGCCTGTAGACCTGATGAGGTTTTTAGCAATAAGATGAGGGGGAAATAGCATGAGATACGGGATGATCGCGAAGATGAGATACTCTAACCCAAACTAAAGAGAGCACACCCAGGAAGCTAGGGTAGCATACAAACCATACAGAACAACCAAACTTTTTGAAAACAAACTTTTTCTGTGACTGCGAAACACAATGCCCAAGGGTAAGAAGGCAGTGCACAGGGCTAAATAAAATCTCTTGACAAAGCAACGCCTATGCATAGAGATACACATAAGAGGGCATAGGGTTCTGAATATTAGGCTTGCTGAAGTGATGCCACCAACTCTTCACGAGCATCCTTGAAGTCTTCGAGCTTAAGCCTTTGAAGTAGGGGAAAGAGAAAGGAAAAACCAAATTTCCTTTTGTAGATAGGAGTAGAGAAAGGAGAGTGTCGAGAAGGGCTTTGGTGACAAAGCTCAGGCTTCCCACCATGATTTTAAAAGTGGAGATTTTATAGAAACCGGTTTTCAAAAATACTGAGGTTGAAAATATTTGCTTTTTCAGGGTAAGTCGCATCAATAGTTTGTAGAGCAAGTAGATTCCCAAGTTTTGGTTTGAAAGCAAGTTTTTGAGAATTAAATTTTTGGGGTTCCAACTACTAGGGCCAGGTTTCAAGGTAATTTTGAAATCAAGCCTCTTTGTAAAGAGGGTATACTATATACATTTGACATAGAATTTTACAGCAAGACAGATTTTGCAAAAATGGTTTTGAAATACTTAAATTTTGCAAGACAGAACCTAAAATCCTCCAATATCACAATATCAATCAATAGACTAATTCTCTCTCATATTGTCTTATTCGTAGGCTTATAATCCACAACCTTATAAAGTCTACCTCTAATTGATTGAATCTAGGGTATCTCCCTTCATTACTTAGTCTCAGCACGACTATTATCTAATACTCCAAATAGTGAGTGTTATCATTTATCTGACCCACAGATCATATAACTCCCAAGGTATCATTCATAGTTTCTTTCACCAAGTCAGGGTTACCTATTCCTCATATGAATGTCAATTTCCTCCATAAAGTCATAAATTCAATCTTGGATTCACTATTCAACAATCCCATTCGACTATATATTTGAGTAATAATCCAATATCTTTACTTTTAAATCCACCTGTACCATTTGTATTATGGTCTCCATATCTTTATATTTTAAATCTACCAGTGACATTTGTATTATCCAATCGTTTCCATAATTGATGCATATTCATAATCTGTTTATCAAGTAATCTATTTCACTATCCGCAATTTTTCTTTCAAGCAACTTCATTGTCAAAAATGTCCATCGGGAATAAGGTTATTACTCAAATATATAAATCAATGGTTATTATTACTTCTTCTAATTTCTCAAAAATTCCAACAATTCATCCGGTAGTAAACTACATTCTATTATCCAATTATTACAAACATCTAGAGTCACTCTGTTTATTAAAGTTGTAGACCAACAATTGTTATTACACTTCCCACTTTTCTAAAATTCCATTGATCCACTTATTTAGCCAATCCAATCCTTTTAAATTGGTCCACTTATTTAGTCAATTCAATCATCCAAATTGGTCCATTTATTTAACCAATCCGATTATTTAGTCAATCCAATCATTAAATTGGTTCACCCATGTAGCCAATTCAATCATTCAAATTGATTCACTTATTTTTCATCTAGAAATTCACACCATAGATTCTCTCCTATGATTGACACGAATCCACCAAGATGTGCACATATATCTGTGAAACCAAAGCGAATTTTTGGAATAAGTTGGCAGGAAGTTAAATTTTGTAAAATTTTCCTCAAAAGATTAGGTTTGTTAAAATGAGTTTGGAAATGAGCTTTGCAAATCGTTTTGATAAAATTGATCTTCCAAGGATAAGCAATTTTTGCAAATACACTTTCAATCTAAGCTTTATGATTTTTGACCAAGGTAGGTTTTCAGAAGAATTTTTGAAAGGAGTCTTGAACTCTTGTTAGGTTGAATTCGGGATAACAGAGCTTAGGAATTAAAAATGGCCAGGGCAGCATGCAGATGAGAGAGAATCATCTAAGAGCGATGATAACGAGCATCTCTACTTATATATTTTGGCTGTTAGGTTTTGAAGAAATAATTCTAATCATAAACTAATGGCCATGCCAACTAAGGTCACGACCTACAGTCGATATGCTCTGATAGCAGCTCTGTCGGACTCCAGGTTAGCCAAAACCCAGATCCTTTGTGATTCCACCACACTATTTCCTGGATCAATAGATAGTGCTCGCAGATTCATTACTGTATATCAAAAACATATCATACGGAAGCGTAAATAATACAGTAATAACTTATGGGCTGATTAGGCCAAAAACAATAAAATGTAGCAGCGAAAACTTCACACAAGTGGGACTCGCAGGACTTGCCCACAGGCAGCCAACTGGGATTCACGACCTAGTACATGGCCTCTTCGTCTTCCAGCTCTGTTGACCACTTTTAAGCACCGTAGGGTTGAATTTCTTTTCTTTCTGACTGAGTAATGGTAGTTAAGTAAAAGTGAGTACGATAGTACTCAGCAAACCACCACATAGGATGCAATAATAATAGATGCAAAGCTGTCAAGGGAGGCCTGAGGTTCTTTTAGTTGCTAAAAGCATGGTGTGAAAGTACAATAAGTAAGAAACTCCTAAGACTTAGCAATTTTAACTAAAACAGATTTTTGTGAAATTGATTGTGAAAATGCAGTAATGATAGTAGTGTAGGTTACATCCACCTTTTTGTAGTGCATGACTACCTCCACCAATGCTAGTTTTCACCACTGAAGTACTTCTCTCCAGGAAAAATCAAAGTCAAGTACCTCCCTCTAATAGGTTTTTATCCCACCCACAAAGATTTTTGAAATAGAACTAACTCGAGGAAGTTCCCATGTACGCCCTTGACCATGGGCATGGCTATTCGAATAGGTTATTCTCTGCAGAGATTGTACACTTTATCCACAAGAGACAATCAACCCGATGGGCCTACGCAATTCCATAGTCACGCAGATCGAGAGATTATCATGAGGCCTTTATAATACCTCGCCCTATTGTCCTCTCACCTTTATGAGCTTATTCCTTACCAAAGGGTCCCATAAGTTGTGCAGGAAGTTCCACCACAACGTCTAGCGCAGCTGGCAAACATCACCTGTACGCGGTGTCCCGATCAGGCCGGATTTATATTCCTCCTGCACAATCCCTCCTTTCCCTCTACCTGTGAGATGACTTCAAGGGTCTGGTAAATTATTCAGCAAAGCCTATAGTTTACCAGCTTGTGGTTGTACTATTTTACACGAGGAGGTCATCACAAGATTATGTCCTTAATTGTCAAGGCGGTTCATACCACAAACCACAAATTCTCGTGCGACATCGGCACCATCCACACAAGGAGGTCATCACAAGATTAAGTCCTTAGTTTTTAGGGTTTAGAGATGCACAAACTAAGTTGTCACAAATATTCAGCCACTTACATCCTGTGACTGTCCCAAAACAAGTTCTCATGTTTTAAAGATTGATGATCAGGGCAGCTAGTGCCCTGGACTTGACCAGACTAGCATGGCATTTAATATGACCTATAACTAATAAAGTTATCATTAAAATCTAGGGTGACAATGGTCAGGTGATTCAAGTATCAGGGAATGGCATATTAAAATTATTATTGAAGCGAGTGGGCATGTAGCTACCTTAAATTATGACATACATTTGTGTAGTAAATTTAAGCATGCAAGTTGGTAATTTAAAGGAACATTATTTTGCATAAAATGTAGGATCAATATGATTAAAGTGATGACTTGCCTTGCTTGGTTTTACCACGGCCTTGATCTAATTCAATGCCTTCTCAATCAGTGATCTTAAATTCCTGGTCTTCGCTTTTACCCAAGTCTTGATCCTGTTCGAATTTGTCACTTTGTCGAGTCTTCAGATTCTAATACGCCGCAAAAGAATGAAAGAAGACAAATAAATCCAAACACTTTAAATGCCCAATTAAATTTAACTTAAAAATTTATTACGATTTGGGAATAGAAAGATGATTCGAGTTAGTATGCAGTAACCACAACGATAGATGAATTGAGCAAAAGAAGGAGGTGACTAGGTAGCTTTACCGTGAAGAAAAATTAGGAGGGATCCAAGGTGAAAAAGTATCTATAGAAATTATCCACTTTGGGAAAAGAAGGTGGTCAAACATAGCCGATTGGGGAAAGGCAAGGCTCAACCTTTTATTTGATGGCTTTCTTTTTATTGGTTTATATTTATCAAGGAGGTTCCATGAGTCAGGTAGGACCCATGGACATATGGAAGAGATTATCAGAGATATTGGGTATTATTCAAAGAGTGATAGATTTTAGTGATTTTAGGATACATGTTTTACATGAGATGAGTATAATTGTAATTACTTGATGTAACTTGATATTTCTAGATGCAATATTATCTGAGATTGCAATTGCCAACCTAATGAACCATTATTTTAATAACTTAATTAAAGTTTGAATTTAGTCATTTTAGTCTGGTTGTTGTTATGAGCAAAGTTGATTATTCTGCTTGATTAACAAAACTATTAGAAATGGCCAACGGTTGCGATTTACTAAAAAAGGGGGTTGCTATGAGTTAATAAGGATCTTCTTAGTAAAGTTATTTCTTGCATTATTTTCAATCATCATAGGTAAATTTTAAATCCTGAGATAATGACTGGAGATTCGGACGTGAGACGAAGATTAATGGTTACTCTTTTCTTGTGCAAGGATTCCTAATCATAAACATCCATTATTTTAAATCTTAGCATTTTAAGTTAATGTTTCAGCCTTTATTACAATTATTTTAAGCACTTTTGAACAAATAGTTTTCATGATTTTAGAGATGAGCAATTTATGGTTAATATTTTATGTGGAAAAATCTTGCTAAATTAATTTGCTTGGTTTGCATTAATAGATTTAGATCGAGGGACGAAAGATGTTATTGAGGTCAGTCGAGTTTTGATAGGATTAAAATTATTATTCGAGTTTCTAGAGTAAAATTTGAAAGCACTGAAATTATCTTTATAAGGCTTAAACATGCGTCTTTAATTATATAGGATTAAACTTCTAGTACCTTTGACTTATAAAAGAGAATACTTTAATTATTTTCACATATTTGATTTTTAACACATTGAATCCATGTTGATTACTTGCCATCTGGGAATAGGTCATGCATAATCTTGTTTTAGTTTCACATGAGAATTAATATGTTATTTTATTTGTCATGAAATTAATTAAAGATAAGTTTTTAATTACAAGCGCCTCCATTATAATTTTGCAATTAATTTGTTATTTCCATCTTTACTTATAATTCATATTTTATTATGTTGCTCAATTTAGAAAAATTTTAGATAAAAAATTCAAACTTTAGAAATAAAGTGAGAAGATACAAAGATACACATGAGCTAGAGGCCATTTTCTAGTTGGGCCCACATGTCAAACAAAGAGAGAGACAGAGAAAAACAGGGGAGAGTTAGTTTGGCAAACAACAGGCTGGGGAGAAAACGACGAAATAGGGGAGGGTGCACGGTGCAGGGAATGGGCGGCGGCGCTGGCGAGGAACGGTCGGGGAGGTGGCGGCGACTGGAAAAATGCATTGCTCAGGTGACGAGGAGGCTCAAGGAGGCAGCGGCTTTGGTCGGTGTGGTGCCCAGACGAGCTGGTAGCGGCTCTAGGCGGCCGGCGGTGAGGGGGAAATGGGGCGCCAGCGGCCGGAAGAAAGAGAAAAGAAGGCGGCGCGTGCATGAGCAAGAAGGGGCCACAGGGAGCTTACCCAGGGGGTTAGTGGAGCCAGAGGGAGGCCGAGGCGAGCTGGCGACAGAGACCAGGGCGGCAGCAGGTGGCTCATGCGGAGGGGTAACATCATTGGGGGAGAGCATCGGCCGGCCATTAGGGGAGCTTCGGGGTGCCGAGGCGCTGCTCTCACCGCAACGAATTGGAGGAAGAAGTTCCAGAGGGCGGTCAGCAGTGGTGGAGGCGGTGTCGGCCGGTGATGGAGGAGAATGGCCGTTGCAGTGAATTCCGACGAAGGAACTTCAATTAATTGAGAGGGAAGGTGGAGGATGTCTGGGGCACGCCGTGGCATGGGTGGCTTGGGAAAGGCTTGCCGGAGGCGGCCGGGATGGGGAGGGGCGGTGACGACACAAGCCCAGGGCGGCTCGGCCGGAAGCGAGGGAGAAGGGCAATGGGGAAGAGAAGTAATGGGGTTCAGCCGACCTCTTATAGGGGCGAATGTGGTTGGCAGCTGGGTGAATTGAAGGCTCATGCGCAGGAGTAATGCCGGCATGGGCGCCTCGGAGGAGTAATCGCAGGTTGATGGCATTGAATGTGGCGGCAGGCGTAGGGGAGTGGCACCGGGGCTAGGCTGGTGGTAGGGGGCCTCAGTTAGGCGGATAGAGGCCGATGCGAGGCCGGGGGCAGCTGTAGCTGGTGGGCGCGGTCCTGGGCGGCGGGCACTGGGAATAGAGGAGGGAGGAGGAAGAAGAAAGGAGACAGCGGCTGGGCCAAAGCCAGGAGAAGGAGAGGCCGGATGGGCCGGGGGAGAAGAAAAGAAAATGGATCGGGGACAAGAAAAGAAATGGGCCGGGCCCAAGAGAATTTTTGAGAAATTTTGAGAAATTTCAGATTTAGATTTGTAATTATGTTTTGAATTTGAAGCTTGGTTCAAATTTTTGGATTCAACAATTTAATTTTAAGATTGTTCAAATTTTGAGAAATAATTCTTAATTTTTCGAATTTGAATTTTCAGATATACAAATTGGATGGGAAAGATTTTATATTGGTTTCCAATTTCTATTCCTGGTTTTGAATATTGAGCTTCAAATTTTTAGATTTGAAATCAAGACTTCCAAGGAAATTGGATTTTCTGAATTTTGAATTTTGGTTCTTGATTCCAAGTTTTTGATTTTTATTAATCGAGTTTTTTTGGCAAGAATCCAAATTAAGAAATTCGAATAACGCTGAAATTTTTTTTTGAGATACACTGGAAAACAATTAAAAGGTTTTATAATTTTCGCAATTAGAATAGTTTCCCTTTTGGGATGTTACACGTTTGCAACAAATAAATTCCTGATGAAGTGACATTCTCTCCGAAATTCACGTTTTATGTCTCTGCAAAGCATGCTTAGGCCAGTCTCAGTGGAGGTTTCATGTCTCAGTTTCCAACACACCCATATTTTGGAAACAGTGCAGAAGAGTTTCATCCCCATGAAACTCTCTCTACTCCCATGAAACTTTTATCATCTCTCTCTTCATCAATACAGTGCCATGTCAGCGTATTTCATGCCCATGAAACCCCCACTGAGACTGGCCTTACACTCAGTTGAAGTCGTTACTACGATTTTAGATTTTACGGGATTCCACCAAACATGACGACATTCCATTACCGTGCAATGTCAATGATGCCTCTGGTTGGGAGGACTGGATTGAGGTGTCCATGATGGACAGTCCATCAGGTGGTGCCGTTTGAACTTTAAGAAAAAGAAATTATAACTAAAGAAGGCATGCTACATAGAGCTGCTTTGTCCTTTTTCGTTTGTATGCCATGCTCAATTGCACCGTCTTTACTTTCCAAGGATCCCAGCTTGTTGGGAGCACCATATGCATTAACCTCTTTTGATCCTGTTGGGTCAAAATGGGGGAAGAATAAGAGGGTATGACAAATGAAAGTAACAAAAGTAAAACGAAACAAAGGAAATGTCAAAATTATGCTTGATACGAGTAGAAAACTTGAAATAAAATGGGAATACATGTTCTTCTGCTGCTGCGACGTAGCAATACTATATATATGTTCTTGAGTTAAAGAATTGAAATATGAGCTCTTGCATTATATTGGATACTTTCCTTATATTAGTCTATAACTTAATACTACCTCTGGTTAAGATTAAAAATAGATGTTTACTTCGTTCATTCCAGTATCAACTATCAAGTCCATTCTACTTTTCACATGAATTAGGAAATATATGTTGAAACCACGGAGTAGGCGAAAAGGTTGACATGTCACTCAATAATGCTGCTGTTAATGGTACAAGTAGGAAAACGTTGCTAGTAAAAAGTAGGAAAGCATTGCTAGCTCAAAAGAGTAGGAAAACAATAATTAAATGAACTCGTGAATTTTGTATGGCATTATGTTTTGGAGCAACGGTAAAAGAAGGGATGCTTTATGTTATGTATTGGTGTCCCCGTGGATGTGAGTGTGCACGCCGACGTGGTCGATTCCGGTCAGGTCGTGGCTCTCCGACCGCTGCTTGAGCTCCGCCGTGGTCAAGCGACAGCCGCCCCATGGCAGATGTTCAATGAAAAGTTGAAAACTGGTATTGAAATTGTCTATGGTCACATGCTTGGTCCATTCCGCTAGTTTCAGGTTGAGCTTTTGGCTTCTGACTTATTTTGCACTATTTATATATAAATTTCGCCTTTTTCTGTACTTTTGGCTTTTTTGAGCTTTTTTGCCTGTTCTTTTTTCTCGTATTTGTTTGCATTATACGTGATGGGCTAACATGTTTTTCTATTTTTAAATTTTTTAAATTTAATTATGCTAAATAAGCCTCCGTCAACTACAGTGTTTTTTCAGCCAACTACAGTACTTTTCAGTCATAAGCTACTCAAAAAAAGCTCTTTTGAGCAGAGGTCATCCATGTGTACGCTGCGTGGAATGAGAAAAAAACAAGAAAATATTGGGGAAAATACTGAAAAATAGACAGAGGGGGCAACTTGAAAGAGAAAAGCGCATTTAGAGGGACAATAAACGAAAATGAGTTGTCCGGGAAGTGAAAATGGGGCTGAGGGTATGATTTTTCCATGGTATTTTTACCATTGTTACCCCCTTTCAATTATCTATCTTTACCTTTTTTTGTAAATATAACTTTATGCCAATCCCGTGCAGCCTCAAACAAAAAGGTAAAAAAGAAGAAGCAATTTTGTCATGTAGATCGTAATTTAGGTTTTCAATCCGTACGTGAACCCTCTCGAGCCATACTAAACGCCCTGCCTAGTGCAATTGAGGCCTTGAGGGTGAGAAAGTGAGACGGCCTAACATGTAGTAGTACAGTTGGGGTAGTTAACAGCTACAGTGGTAAATAGGCTAACAAGTAACGACATTGGTATATTTAAAAAGAATCTGAGACATATACGGTCTATTTTAACAAGATAATTTATGAATACTATTTTTATGGATGGACATCTATACCAATTTATTTTCACACAAGAACCCTTGTTGACCAAACTACTGAGTACTGACGACCGTAGGGCCCCTAGGCCATCAGTTGATGCACTAGCTTTTCTTGGAGCTGCGTTCGTTTGTTTTGTGTACTGCGTGCACCCATTAATTACGAGTTTGGTTCCTATACTAGGGCATCTCATATCTACGTAAGTTGTAGCTAAGCACGACGTCGGGTTTTGGCCAGGCTGGAGGGGAGAGTGTACGGAAAAAAGAAGGAAACCGTATCTTGCACAAGGATCCTATATTCCTCTCACGCAAACCAGTGTCTCGGACAGGCGTAGCCAGGTAGAAGCAATGCACCGGACTAGATAAAGTATCATAGATGATATTTATTATATATAAACTATTTTTTTAAATTTTATAATAGACTTTTGATCTTAGATCCAAAGCTAAAGCGGGACAGTGAACCGAAAAAAAAGAAGAAGGAAACCGTTTCTTGCACAAGGATCCTATATTCCTCTCACGCAAACCAGTGTCTCGAACAAGCATGCGTGTTTGGGTTGTACCGCTGCTTGGGAGGAAGCCCCCGCTTAGGGCTGATTAATTTGGAGCAAGCGGGCTGAATGGGCCGGATAAACTTCAATACGAAAATAGCCGAATTGTTTTGGTCGGCTCATCAGGTAATCGGGCTGCACCGAGAATTCCGGTTACAGGCGGTAACAGGACTTGATTTAAATCCTGGATACAGTTAAATTGGATTGGAGACACCGTTAGCAACTACGCGTGTTTAGCCCATGGCCATGGGGCCTGGGCCCGAAAGTGGCAATGCTACACTCGAACAAGCAAAGAGCTGGTGTCAGGATTTCGTTTATGGACTTTCTGTGCTTACTGCATTAGTCTAGATGACGCTAACAGTGGCAATATTGATAAAATATCATTTGATGCACAACGATTAACAAATAAAGTGCCCATTTGTTAAATAAAGCCATCAATGAGACCTTATGGCCAGATTTTACACTTGTTTACCCACGCAAGGTTAACACTAATGCAACACCCTAGCCGAACACTGAGCCTAGAATATTACTACTACACCTTTCACTTTGCATTTAAACTATTTTTACTTATGGTTCTAGCAAAATACTTTTCCAAAATTATTCTACTGCAAGTCTATCCAACTACACGGATAGCACAATTTCGTAAACATGAACAAGGATTCACACACAAGCTTCGGATCACGTGCTCAAGAGCATTTGGAACTACGTGTCCAAGAATGTCCGAAACCATGCGTCCGGGAGCATAAACAAACATGCAACTAAACAATATTGATAGGTCAACCATCACCATAAAAGCATTCTAAAGTTCATCATTAAGTTCCCAAGTTCCATCAGCTAAGTTCCAGACAAAAGAGCAAATTTACTAAGATAGAATTGATATATCTAAAAGTGGTAAACTAAAATATAGTTGTTGCACGTGATGTGAATGTGTTACTTCTATCCCTTGCATGATGCCTTCAAGGGCCACCACAAAACAACAGTTAAACAATGGTGAGTCTGAGACTCAAGTCCATAATAAAATAGTAAACATCAGCGTACACATATCGTCATCTTAAATCACGTTTCATTATAGCTTTATTATTCATTAACTCTTTCTTATCATTAACGCAATACAAATGCACATGTCTCCTCTTTACTTTTGTTTATACCGGTATAGCGGAGTAAGCACCCGTTGATGCTAACTCAAGCCTGAACTCTTTCATGCGGAGACCTCAATAGCCTATCCTCTTTCATATGGAGACTTTAACCTCCACTCCTATAAAGTGTTTACCGATGTAGGTCTTTGTAAGATCATATGGAGGTCATCCCATGTTTTGTGATAAGAATTTGACTGTCCTTGTTCTTTGTTGTTGAAGTTTGAGTTTGATTTTGAGTATTTGCACCTTTAACTGTTGCTTTCTTTTGCTAGCAGTCTAATTGGCCTTGTAATAGCGATCTAATCGGCTTTTGGTCTAACTGACCATGGTGGCTATCTGACTGGTGTGTGGTAGTACCGGTCTATAGTTGGTGGTAGTTATTTTCCAGAAAAGTTCTTTTGGAGGTTTGGGTTGTGACCTGGTGTGGTAGTACTGGCATTGGAATTATGGTATGACTGGAGGAGAGTGGTCTGATCAGCCTTGTAATGGTGGTTTGACTGATATGTGTAGGGTGGTTTGATTAGCATGGGTGCCGCAGTCAAACCAGTCACCTGTTATCGAGAGTCGGCTTGGTGCAATACAACCAGCCATTAGTTGGTGGTAGTACTGGCCTGTGCTGAAAGGAGTGAGTTGAGTTGGTTTTGATTGTGTTAGTCATAGTGAAGTCCAGGCAAGTACTAGTCATGGTGGGAGTCCATGCAAGTGTGCCTCATGGATATGTCCATGCATGTGTTTGGCTAATGAAAGTGAAGTGCATATCATTTGTGCTCGGATTTATTACTTGTTCTTTGATGTACAAGTGCTTGATGATTGTTGCAATCAACAGCAAGACCGAGGCTATGGAAGGAGTCCTGAGTCTATAGCGTGTCGCGTAAGTCTAGGTGGAGCATCATCTCAAGCGGTGAAGAACTAGAGAAAGACAAGGATCATGAGGAGGCAAGTATGTGGATGTGGTGTACCAGTTGGACTTGTGCATTTCAAATGGTGATGGTTCTCATAGCAGACATACAATTTTGGTAGCAAGTAATTGATCATCACGAACTATAGTATGATATGGTGTGCCATAGGACTTGGGTGTTTCAAATGGTGACGGCCTTGGAGTAGGAGTACGATCTTGGCAACAAGGCATTAGGCATCGCATCTTAGTGAAAATTGGCCGAATTTTTTCTATTTTAGCCCTTTTTTTGAAAATTTTTCACATTTAGACCCCTGGACGTCTTAATTCCGTTTTTGGACCCAGGGGGTCGGCGCCGTGACCCACGGCGCTGAGGTAACACGTCTCAGCGCCGTGGTCCAGGGCGCCGAGGTCCCAGGCCCGCACCACCGTGGCGGCCTGCGTGGCGCCGACGTGGCAAGACCTCGGCGCCACTACTCACGGCGCCGAGCTCGGCGCCATGGATCTTGGCGCCGAGCATGCGGCCTTTTCCTGGGGCACGGCGGGTTGCCTTCTTTCGTTCTTTTCCTCTGTCCCTCTCTCTTGCCCGCCTCCTCGCCGCCGCCCCGTGGTGCCTCCGCCTCCCCTCCCCTCCCCGCCGCCGCCCCGTGGTGCCGCCGCCTCCCGTCCGCCTCCCCGCCGCGGCCGCCCGCGTCCCCGCCCGCCGCTGCCCCTGGTGCCGCCGCCTCCTGTCCGCCTCCCCGCCGCCGCCGCCCCCGGTGCCGCCGCCTCCCGTCTGCCTCCCCGCCGCTGCTTGACATTGTGTTTGTAAGTTGTAACCTTGCGCTTACATATGATGCAAATTGCTAAGAACCCTGTTGTATGAGCTAGTTCCCAAAGTTTCAATCTCTTAGTTTGTGCATGTGCATACATGTGTAATGTGTCTACGTGCTTGCAATCTATATGGGTTTATATATTTGATCGATATGTTTGTGCGGACATGTGTATGTGCGTGAGTTGCTCGGTGCCTCATATAAATTGTGCACTCCTCTTATGGTGCAACTCTTTTATGGGTATGCACACATATGTGTGTTGGGTTCTATCTATGAGAGAGTCTGGATTTTTAGGCTAAAGTAGACTTTGGAGGAGAATGTTGCAAAATGTAGTATAAATGTAGAATATGGTTTACGCTGTTGTGGTAGCTATACTTAGTTCAATTTTTTTTGTAGGATGGCGCAATTGCACCTGCTAGACCCGTACTACGAGGAGAACCACCGAGGACGGCTCACCGCGGAGGGGAGGGTACTGCCTTCATCACTTCTTGTACAATTAATTATTTATGTTGATGCATTACCTAAAAAACTGGTGTATTCTATACAGGAGCTGCCCATCCTTTGTACTCGAACCCATGACGGGTTCCTGGACATGCGGTACGATGAGAGGTACACTCCCTTGCTGGAGAGGGCTGGCCTAGACGCCATCTCTTACCAGGTTCGCCGTGAGTAGTGGCGCCGAGGTCTTGCCACGTCGGTGCCACGCAGGCCGCCACGGTGGTGCGGGCCTGGGACCTCGGCGCCCTGGACCACGGCGCTGAGACGTGTTACCTCGGCGCCGTGGGTCACGACGCCGACCCCCTGGGTCCAAAAACGGAATTAAGACGTCCAGGGGTCTAAATGTGAAAAATTTTCAAAAAAAGGGCTAAAATAGAAAAAATTCGGGAAGACTGGTGGGTGGCAATTGAGGTAACTGTGCAATATCAGGTGGATTAGTGGTTTGCAGAACCGTTGAGAGACCATGTGGTTATGACCCCATGTTTGTGATGAATAATTGACGAGTAGTTTGGAAAGATTGAGTTTGGTTTGTGCGTTTCGTGCCATAATGGCTTTTGGCTCAGTCGGGTTTGGTTAATCGGACTTGAGGCATATTCTTCTTCCCGATCGGTCATTTGGGCCATTTCATGCTTAAGTATGATTCATTGATGCTAATTGTGTTTACACTTGTCAAGCGGTGCTATGTGATGTGTTTCTTGTCTGTGATGGCTGCAGGACAT
Source organism: Dendrocalamus latiflorus (assembly GCA_017311315.1). Lineage (NCBI taxonomy): Eukaryota > Viridiplantae > Streptophyta > Magnoliopsida > Poales > Poaceae > Dendrocalamus > Dendrocalamus latiflorus. Next base: position 14,284,945 of record CM029641.1, read on the forward strand.
CGAGGCGGAGTCGTGGCGAGGCACGGAGGACCGGACTAGGCGCAGGTGGTGCCGAGGTCAGAACGGTCGAGGTGTGCCGAAGATGGCGAGGAATCGAGGTGGTTGCGAGGCTTGAGCGGCAAGAAAGGAGGAAGCTTCCTGGAAGGTGCAGGAGGGGCATTTCGGGGAATACGCAAAGTTGCACTAAAGCAAGCGGATTATGGATAAAGCACTAGAGTTGGTGGAGGCTTAGTGGGTAAAGAGAGAATCAAACCCATTAGTTGGAGGCTATAAAAGGAGGGTGTCTCCTGCATGGTCTTTAATCTTTTGGGGGTTGGTTTTTTACTTTGTATCTCTTTTGCTTTAGTTGTTGGAGTTGTGAGAGAGTGCAGAGTTCTTGTGTTCTTGGAGAGAGCTCCTGTGTGTGTTCCAGGAGTTGAGATGATTGTAAGGAAATCCATGTAATCATTCCTCTCAATGCAATCATTCATCTCCCTGCATTTCTCTGAGCTGTTGGTGTGATTTATTTCAGTTTCATGCTTCTTTTGTGCTCTCAGTTCAGCTCTCAGTTCTTCTTTGCTCTTATTGCTTTGAGATGATTCTTTGAGTTTTAGCTTGCAAAATGGATTGCTCTGTGTTAGGAAAAGATTTTAGACCTCTTGGTCATTCCATTTCCTAGAGCATTTGATGGATTCAAAGTTTCATCTTTTCTCCCTGAGCTACGTCAAAAGTTTCCCCTGTTCTTGAAATTCTAGGGTTTCGTGTGGTTTTATTTTTCTCTTCCAAGGTTGGTGCCCTGAGATGAGTTTTCAAGCCCTGAGATTATTGCTTAGATGATTACCAAGTTTCATGAGCAAAAGATCAAGGATTGGCTGGGAATTTGAGATTTAGTGCAATTCTCTGTTAACTTTCAGTTTTTGGTCAAGTTGCTAAATTCTTGCTCTTAAGTTGGTTTCTCTTGGTCTCCTAGGCTCTGCATGTTATTTGTCAAGTTGCTAAATTTCAGAGAGAAGTCTCAAACTCTTTTGCAGTGTGAAGTCCTGAATTTGCAATCTGAAAAAACAGTCCGCTGCCTTCTCTAAAATTCGACTGGCGGTCTGACCGGTTGGGAGGAGGCGGTCTGACCGGCCGTCACATGGCGGTCAGACCGGAGTGTGCTCGGCGGTCAAACCGGCCCTCCCATGGCGGTCTGACCGGCTGAGGCACAGAGGTCTGACCGGCCCCAATTTTCAGCCTGTTCTGTCTTCATTTTCCTTATATGATGCTGCTCCCATTGGCTCTGTTCTTTCTTACTTCTGTTTTGTGGATGTTAGCTTGCATTCCCAATGATCTTTTGAATCCTTCTTCATAGCTTGATAGCTATCAGATAAGAGAGTCTTTTAAGTGATTACTTTAGGGGGACAAATTTTTAAAGTCGACATTCACCCCCCCTCTGTCGCCAATTTCGGTCCAACAACCGTGGCATTGGCCCATGTTGTTTAGGCCATGTTTTTGCGGATGGATCATCTTATCAGGCTTTTAGAGCCATGGAAGTGGGGCTTTGAAATGTGTGCAAGTGTGTGAATATAAAACCTATTGTGCAAGAGTCTCTTCTTGATCTTTCTTGGTATCAAGGACATAAAAGAGGTGGATATATCTCTTGGAGATCAGATCCCATCCATCTAGGTACCTTCTAGGGAGAGTTCTTGAATTTGTCCGGTTTTACTCAAGAGAAAGGTGATTTTGGGGCTTTACTCTTATGTGTGATTTGGCTTGAGTTCTTGCTATGATCTAGCTTGATATGACATGTAAGAACTCATCCAAGGTTATCTAGATCATCAAGAACTCATGAGCAAGATTAGATCAAGGTTTTTTTTCTTTTTCCTGATTTTGGTTCAGCCTTCTTTGTTTTGTATAATGATCAGAACTTTGGCATCGATATACATGATCCATGATTGGAATAGATTCTTGATATCCTAGAGAGGGTTTGTGCCAACTTTCACTACATTTGGATCAGTGGCTTAGAAGTTATCTCTTTTTCTCGGATTGTGCATAGTGCTTTATGTTCTCAGCATTGGCGAGTGATCATACTGCCCCGGTCAGACCAGTGCCACACACGGTCAACCAGCTGAGTGGTCAAACCAGTGAAGCAAGCGGTCCAATCGAGGTTGACAGTCAGACTGGACTTTAACCGATAGTCAGAGTAGTGGAGACAGAGTTGTCTAGGTTGCTTATGGGTTTGTGTTTCTGCTGTATAGAGTTGATAATATCTAGGGGAAGATTTTGAGAAGTCATTCACTCCCTTTGACTTGCCATATTGATCCTACAAGTGGTATTAAAGCCCAATTTACTCTTTTCGTAGATCTTAACTAATCATGAGCATGGTGAGTAGTATAAGGACTTGTGAGCTATTTTTTTGCTTCCATTTGGGATTCCTTGCTGATGATGTCTGCTGTGTCAAGAGGCTAGAGTTTAAGATGGAAATGAAGGCAATGAGGAAACAAATCCTTTGCAAAGCTTGTAGTTGATTCTTTGCTTTCAATTGTCCTAGTTTCAGGGATAAGAAGTTTTTAGACTCCAAGGAGGAAAAGGAGAGCTATGTACATTGTGAAGTAGCGATAGAGGATGATCATGATGAGCCAACTGAGGATGATCATCTACTCAAGATACGTAAATTGAGCAAGGATAAAATCATTGAGAGCTCTTTGAATCTATCAACTAAAATGATTAATCTTGGGGAGAAAGTAGAAAAGCTAAAAAGGAAAATAGAGATTTGTCTCGTGAAAACGCTAGGTTAAAATCTCTTTTGCCATGTGATCATGTGAGTCATTGCTCAAGGATATGAATAATGTGAACAAATCTCGTGCATACTTACAATTTGAAAATGAATAATTGAAATTGAAGATTTCAATGCCATGTGACTCTTGTATAACTTTACATCATGACCTTGATAGAGCTAAGATAGAAATAGGCAATCTTAGGTCTTTGACTAGCAACAAATGTGATTCTTGTAAAATCATGCATGCTGAAAATGGCTCATTCTACTTGTGTGGAACAATTAAAAAAATTCTAAGATTGAATATGAAAAGTTAAAATTAGCTTTTTCACTCATCTTAATCTATTAGGGGATGTTAGTACTGAAATTGTTGAGATTAGAGCTAGCCCTTTTGCATGTGCCTAGAGAATGAAAAATTGCTTATGGGTGATTTACTTTCTCGCAAGAAATGTGCTAGTTTAAGAATTGAAATTGATGCTCTAAATTGCTAGTTTACTAAGAATGCATCATTGGCATCTTGCACATCTAGCTTCCTTGAGTGAATAAGTTGAGTCCTTGAAAAGAGTGTGCAATGATATGAGCATAAAGTTTTGTGACTCTTTTAGTTTTTCTTGTGTTCTCCGAAGGATTTCTAATGACAAGAGTGCTTCTTCCTCACATAGTACTACATCTTCTGAGAAGAAGTACTATTGCACCTTTTGCAAGAAAGATAGACAAACTTTTGAGTTTTGCTTCTGCTATGTCAAACACAAGCATCAAGTGCATCGTCAAGCTCCTAGGAACACACATTGACCATCTCATGCCGTGTGTGCACCTAGTGTCAATGAAAGCACTAGAAGTGGTGGTGGCTCTTCTTGCTTATCCCAAGGGATTTCTCACTTAATCAAGAGTGGTAATTTGTCCTCTGGGACCATGTCTACCTCTAGACCTTTGTACTATTGCTCTTTTTGTGAGAAAGATGGACATCTTGTGGAGTTTTGCTTTAGGCATGCCAAACGCATGCATCAATCCTATGATTTTAAGTCTCTAAGTGTTCATAGTATTTCTCATAACATAGAAATTAAAGAGCCTAGCTTGAGGACTAGCTTTATTGATGCTTCTTTGATCCACCTTCTAAAGGCTTTGGACGACATTTTGGACTTGTTTTTCATGGATTTGGTTTTGGTCCATGTGCTGCCCGAGGAAAGATTTCCACCATTTCTCAAGTGGTAGACATCGTTTTCTCTATCGAGGGGTATACCCACGGTGAGGACTTATGATTTCCTTTGGTGCTTTTTTTGATCCACAACTTGGAGCTTTCAAGAATGGTATTCATCGCTTTTCTAGAGATGACACTCATTTTCTTCATCGAGTTGTCCCCTCATGGCATGCCTCTAGCCTTGTTGTTGGATCTTCTCACTTAAATCTTTGTATGCATCACTTAAATGATATTGCATTGTAATATATACTTTTAGATATGAGATTTGACTATTACTCAATTGTGATATAATTTGATTTGATATTGTTTATTGCCATGTGATGCCTACTTTGCTAGCTTTGTCACACTTTTATATGTATGATTAAATCTTTGTCATGCTAACTTAATTTGCCAACTTAAACTAAATTTCATAAGTGGTATCAATCTCTATAATTGGTATCTTTTAAATTTGCAAGGATGGATCTTTCGATTAGTTTGCTCTCTAGTAATCCTTTTATGATATATGCTATGTCAAAAATGCTCTACTGAATCTTGTGTCTTATATTGAGCTTTATTTAGTGCATTGTTAGTTCTTTGGTAAATCATTTCTTGCTCATTGAACAAGTGCCTTAGTTGATTAAAATTATCTCTTTTGTGCTAAATCATGAATTTCTACAAGTGGCATCTCATCAATTCTTCTTTATGAGATAGCTTGCCATTGCACTTAGCATGAACTCAGGAGGAGTCTTGTATAACTAAGACCATTCTTTTAAGTGTAATGCTTGAAATGGTCACTGCAGCTGGTCACACCACTAGTCTACGCTGGTCGCACACACTCGGTGGTCATCACGCTCTTGCATGCGCTGATGTCATCATTCCAACGTCCTCACTTGCTCATGGATAGTCCTCGTCTTTTCTAGCAGTCTTCCTTTGGCCATCTTCATGTCCTCGACCTCTCATGAACAGCAAAGTATGTCATCTCCCAACATCTTGCTTGTTCGACCTTGTCGCCATGATGATTAGTTCCAAAAGTATCCTGCACACCATGAGACAAGCAACCGGTTATGTAGCAATGCACTTACAAGTATCACTTCAATTATCACCAAGTATTCCATGCTCAAATACTCAGAATTAAATCATAGAAACCAAACAGAAAATTCAATTAACTTGGTCACAACCTATGACTTGATGGAAGCACTAGTCGTAAGTAACTACGGTCTGGTCGAGAAGGACGGTTAGGTCAAAATCGACCACTGGTCGGAACTTAACACTGATCGAGGGACTGGTCGAGCTGAACCTGGTCAAGAGTGAGTTATTTTGGTTGGGCTGAACACTGGCACATGCATTTCGACCACTACACTCCAACCACTTCACTCCGACCACGACTGTGGATCGACCAATAGAATTGACTGGTCTGATCACACGAGCACAAGCCACAAATTTTATCATTTACTCATCACAACATAAACCAACACCTAGGTACTTTCACCATCTCTTCCGCACGAAACCTCCTTTCCGCCTTCTTTCTCATCTCTCCTCTTTGTGTCGCTGACCCGAGGGCCCACGATCCACCAGTCGGGACCTTTCATTCAACACACGGGGTAGCCACTGAAGTAAGCTCTGTGCACTGTGGTAGCTGCAATGTCTCCCATGCACGCCTATAAAAAGCTAGCCTATCTGGTCGCCTTGAGCTCCCTAATCGATGCCCTTGAACTATCTCCTCCTTGTGTGGTCGCTAGCACGTGAGAGGTACAGGAGATGGCTACCTCCACAAATCCTAGGGTTTGGTGCATGCCAGCATGGAGGAGTTAGCCCTCATCTCACGGTTTTAAGCCAAGCTAATAATATCTTCTTCCTCCCTATTTCTCGCTACCTCCATTTTCCCCCTTGGCCGAGCTTTTCTTCCACTGGTTTGCCTAGAGTGCATCATTGTTCTTAGCTTCGGTGCACGCGCTCTGCTGTGCTCTGCCGTGGTTGTCATCATTTTTGCTGAGCCCTGGTCTTGCCATCCACATCAAAGGGCGCTGTTCGACCTCCTTTTAGAACCCTCACTCAATTTCATCTCTCTCACAATGAAGCACTGAGTCCACTTCATCTTCTTGCACTCCAGAAAACTTTGCCACTGCACACCCTTTCTCCTCTCAGGTGAGCCCCTTGCCGATTATAAGCTTCTGGACCATCCTGGTGCTCTGCACTAGCTCATGCCCTCTTCCTTTCCAGTTGAGCATTGTCGGGGAGAGCTACCACCATAAAGTCGTTACCACCATCGTCCTGTATTAGTTCCCTACCAGTGAGTTCTAGGCCTTAGTAACGTCTTTCTCAGCTTCCCCTTGCCACACTAAACCATGTATGCTCGATTTCAGCCCTCCATCATCGCCAAGCTTCATTGCCATTGAAGCCCACGCTGCCATTGTGGTTCAACTTTCGACCCACCGATCCATACTCCTTTGCCATAGTTGATCACACCGTCGTGACCATGGTGAGCTCCTGTTGCTTGAGTGTTACTCGCCATAGCTTCTTGTCGGGGTTTTTTCTATCATCGTCAAAGCCGTGCTTAGTGTTGTAAATAATCTTGTTTAGAAGTTGCGTACAAAATTTGGTTGTAATCGAAGTCGTATCGGAGTCGGAGTCAGAATTGTAATCGTAGTCGAACTCGTGTTAAAGTCGTAGAACCGGGTATAAAAGGAGGGGTAGGCATGTAACCAAAGAAGTACCAAGCAATTGAGAAAAATACCAAAAAAGAGGAGAAACGCAATCCCTGTGTGTTGGCTTCTCTTGAGCAATCTCATAGACGTGATCGTAGAGGCTTACGACCACGACGTTCAAGGAAGAGAACGTGGTCGTAAAGTGTTATCGACCACGCAGAGAAGATTACGACCACGGTGAAGGTGGTCGTAAGAAGTTGCGACTACGCCGAGAAGACCAGAACGTGGTTGGAAGCGACTCCGACCACGTTGAAGGAAGTGAACGTGGTCGAAAGGGTGTTCGACCACGGTAAACAGTGATCGCCAGCATCACTGCGTGATCAAAAAGGATTTCGATCACGGTATTTTCAAGTGGCTGGAGGAAGACAGCGCAGCGACATAGCGGAGTAGTCGTAAACTGCTACAGTAAAATTACGACCACGACTCAAAGCGATCGGTGGCGAGTTTTGAGTGGTCGTACGGCATCGTAAGTGGTCGAAATCGATCGTAAACGACTCTAACCAGTCGTAAAAGATCCTGGGAGGTCGTAAGACTCCCCAACAGTTGGTATCAGAGCCTGGTCAACCATGGTTGAGAAGGTAAAGGAGAGCGTGTCGCTGCAGTATCCGATCCTCAGTTCGGATAATTATCCGGTCTGGGCGATGAAGATGAAGGTCAACATGATTGCGCAAGGTGTTTGGGGCGCGGTCGAACCAAAGGAGAAGGACAAGGTCCTTGATGATCGACTGGATAAGATGGCAATGGCGGTAATCTATCAAGCCGTGCCCGACTCAATGATGCGGCAGCTAGTCGGCAAGGAGACGGCGAGGGAAGTTTGGACTACTCTGTAGACAATGCATGAAGGAGTGGACCGAGTGAAGGAGGTTCGACTCCAAACATTAAGGAGTGAATTTGAAGCCATGAAGATGGGGAAGAATCAGACAGTAGAAGAGTTTTCTGGTCGATTCAACGAAGTCGTAAACGAGATCAAATCTCTCGGCGACAATTTGAAAGATGAGGTGGCAGTGAAGAAGTACTTGAGAGTGCTACCAGAGAAGTTTCTTCCGGTCGTAACCACACTTATGTACTCGCAAGACCTCTCGAAGATGAAGATTGAAGAGGTGACCGGAGCACTCAAAGCTCACGAGCAACTCCTGAAGAGTTATCAAACTGACAACGGAGAGCAAGCTCTACTCGTAAAAGAAGACTCGAACCAAGGCGGAGAGTTTTCTTCCAGAGGAGGTCGTGGTCGTGGTCATGGCCGCGGCACGTACCAAGGTCGAGGGCAGGGCCGAGGCTATGCGCCAAGAGGTCGAGGCTCCCAATCCGGGAGACGAGGAAGAGGTGGACGTGGAGATAGTGCTGGTCGTGGAGGTGGCGCTTACCAGACGGACAAGTCTGATGTCCAGTGCTACACGTGCGAAAAGTTCGGACACTACGCTACCGAATGTCGGAGTCACATCCAGTGCCATAACTGCAAGAAGTATGGTCACTATGCTGCGAATTGCCGGAGTAAGAAGAAGGTGGAGGAAGTCAACATGGCTGAAACGACCGAACATAAAGAACCTACACTGCTGTTGTCGTTCTGCACTGTAGACGAACCGACAATGGTTCTGTTGAACGAGGAGAAAGTCTTTCCAAGTCTGTTGGAGCAGGAAGAGCAAACACAAGCCGACTGGTACCTCGACAACGGAGCAAGCAACCACATGACGGGCACATACTCGATGTTCCATGAGTTGAATGAGAAAGTGCTCAGAAGAGTCCAGTTTGGAGATGGGTCATCAGTTCAGATAAAAGGGAAAGGCTCGATCTTAATGCAGTGCAAGGATGGAAGCCAGAGAAGGCTGTCGGATGTGTACTACATACCGAGTCTACAAAGCAACATCATAAGTCTTGGACAATTGACTGAAGAAGGTTGTCGAATCGAGCTCAGAAACAACTACTTGAGGGTGTTTGACAGCACCGAACGGCTGCTAATGAAAGTACAGAGGACGATGAACCGTCTGTACAAAATAATGATTGAAGCGTGCAAACCAAGATGTTTGAAGACCATGGCCGATGATGCAGCCTGGTTGTGGCCCGCAAGATTCGGACATTTGAACTTCCAGAGTCTTAACACAATGGCGAGAAAGGAGATGGTGATTGGACTACCGAAAGTCGACCACCTGGAGCAGGTCTGTGAGGGCTGTCTAATGGCAAAACAAACTCGTAGCAGCTTCCCATCACAGGCACAGTTCAGAGCTTCTCGACCACTCGAGTTAGTTCACATCGACTTATGCAGACCGATCACACCTCGCACTGATGCCGGTAATCAATACTTCATGTTGATTGTTGACGACTACTCAAGAGCCATGTGGGTGTACATGCAGAAGAGCAAAGATGAGGCAAAGACAAACTTTCAAATGTTTATAGCCCTTGCCGAAAACGAAGTCGACAAAAAGGTGAAATCGGCCAGGTCTGACCGAGGAGGCAAATTCCTAGCAAAAGAGTTTGACTCGATATGTGAAGAGAAGGGCATTGCAAGATTTTTCACGGCTCCGTACTCGCCTCAACAAAACGGAGTCGTAGAAAGAAGAAATCGAACTGTGATGGCAACAGCAAGAAGTCTCCTAAAAAGTCGATTTCTCCCCGGGCGGTTCTGGGGAGAAGCAGTAAGGCATGCAGTCTACCTTCTCAACCGCACGACCACAAGATCGCTCGATGGGACCACCCCATACGAACAATGGTCGGGAAGAAAGCCGAACATTGAGCATTTAAAGGTTTTCGGCTGCTTAGCCCATGTAAAGCCATCCACACATCTGAAGAAACTAGACGACCGGAGCAAAAGGATGATCTACCTCGGCTCGGAACCAGGCACCAAGGCATATAGGTGTTATGATCCAGTCGAAAAGAAGATTTATGTGAGCAGAGATATGGTCTTTCAAGAAGACAAACACTGGGAGTGGGAAGAACACCAGGACATTGAGAAAGACATGTCGAAGTGGGTAACTTTCAATGTCGAAGATGACGAGGCTGACAGCACAGACTGGGAAGAAGGAGTTACGACCACATCTCAAGGCTCAAGTTCAGCTGGCACTATCGACCATGAAGTCTTACCTGAAATAGAAGACCTTGATGAGGAAGAGTCAAACGGCCGAGTACCGAAGATGAGGAGCATAAGTGAGGTTTATGCACAGACTGAACCAGTGCAGTCTGAAGAACTGCTGCTTTACACGACTACAGAAGAACCTGAAAGCTATGAAGAAGCAAAGGGAGATGCATACTGGAGAGCTGCTATGCAGGAAGAGCTGAAGTCGATTGAAGATAATGACACATGGGAACTCACTGATTTACCGAAGGGTCATCGTGCAATCGGTCTGAAGTGGGTGTTCAAAGTGAAGAAGAACTCACAGGGAGAAGTCATGAAGCACAAAGCACGACTTGTTGCAAAGGGATATGTTTAGAAACAGGGAGTAGACTACGAAGAAGTCTTTGCTCCAGTGGCTCGGATGGAGACAATTCGAGTACTTCTTGCGCTGGCAGCAAACGGTGGATGGGAAATTCACCACATGGACGTGAAAACGGCGTTTCTGAACGAAGACATTGAGGAGGAGGTGTATGTCTCTCAACCGCCGGGTTTTCAGTCCAACAGACAAGCTGAGAAAGTCTTAAAGCTTAACAAAGCTCTTTACGGGCTCAAACAAGCTCCACGAGCATGGAATCTGAAACTCGACAGAAGTTTGACAGCACTCGGGTTCAAAAGAAGCACCTCTGAACATGCTGTGTACACCCGAGGGGATGAGAAGGCAAGGTTGATTGTAGGCGTTTACGTGGACGATTTGATCATCACTGGGTCAAATTCAATTGAGATTATGAAGTTTAAGGAGGAGATGAAGAAGCTATTCAAGATGACCGATTTGGGACTTCTGAGCTATTACCTCGGTATCGAGGTGAAACAAACCGACAATGGCATATCACTTTGTCAGTCGGCGTACGCCCGAAAGATTCTGGAGAAGTGCGACATGGGAGAGTGCAATCCCTGCCAAGTCCCAATGGAGAATAATTTGAAGTTAAGCAAAACAGGCCCAGGATCGATAGTCGATGCCATGCAGTACAGAAGCATTGTCGGAAGTCTGCGTTACCTGACACATACCCGACCTGACATTACGTTTGCGGTCGGATATGTGAGTCGGTTCATGGAGAAACCGACCCAGGAGCATATGAACGCTGTGAAACATATTCTGAGGTATATCAAAGGTACTTCGAACCTCAGGATTCAGTACAAAAGAGGAAGCGGAAAGTTTTTGCAGCTGACGGGCTACAGTGACAGCGACATGGCGGGAGATGTCGATGATCGGAAGAGCACGACGGGTGTAATGTTTGTGCTTGGGGAGAGTCCGGTCAGTTGGCAATCACAAAAGCAAAAAGTGGTCGCTTTGTCATCCTGTGAAGCTGAGTACATCGCAGCGAGCGCAGCATCGTGCCAAGGAGTTTGGCTCGCTCGACTGTTAAGCGAGTTGTCGAATGAGGCAATTCAAAAGGTGACGCTCAGAGTTGATAACAAATCTGCAATATCACTAAGCAAGAATCCGGTTCTACATGATAGAAGCAAGCATATAGATACAAGATATCATTTTATTACAGATTGTGTCGAAGAAGGGAAGATCACGATCGACTACATCAGAACAGATGAACAGAAAGCTGATATTCTGACGAAACCGCTGGGGCAGATAAAGTTTTCGGAGATGAGGAGAAGAATTGGCATGATCGAAGTTGAAAAACAAGATTAGGGAGAGAATGTTGTAAATAATCTTGTTTAGAAGTTGCGTACAAAATTTGGTTGTAATCGAAGTCGTATCGGAGTCGGAGTCAGAATTGTAATCGTAGTCGAACCCGTGTTAAAGTCGTAGAACCGGGTATAAAAGGAGGGGTAGGCACGTAACCAAAGAAGTACCAAGCAATTGAGAAAAATACCAAAAAAGAGGAGAAACGCAATCCCTATGTTTTGGCTTCTCTTGAGCAATCTCATAGACGTGATCGTAGAGGCTTACGACCACGACGTTCAAGGAAGAGAACGTGGTCGTAAAGTGTTATCGACCACGCAGAGAAGATTACGACCACGGTGAAGGTGGTCGTAAGAAGTTGCGACTACGCCGAGAAGACCAGAACGTGGTTGGAAGCGACTCCGACCACGTTGAAGGAAGTGAACGTGGTCGAAAGGGTGTTCGACCACGGTGAACAGTGACCGCCAGCATCACTACGTGATCAAAAAGGATTGCGATCACGGTATTTTCAAGCGGCTGGAGGAAGATAGCGCAGCGACATAGCGGAGCAGTCGTAAACTGCTACAGTAAAATTACGACCACGACTCAAAGCGATCGGTGGCGAGTTTTGAGTGGTCGTACGGCATCGTAAGTGGTCGAAATCAGTCGTAAACGACTCTAACCAGTCGTAAAAGATCCTGGGAGGTCGTAAGACTCTCCAACACTTAGGTGGTGTTTGGATTGGAGACTTGGTGGGATGGGATGGCTCCATCCCAGATATGTGGGATGGGATAATTCCACTTTTTGTTTGGTTGCAGGGATGGGTTAGTCCCTGTTTTTTGTTTGGATGGAGGGATAGAATGGGATGTAGTGATCCCACCTCTTGTTTGGATGGAGGGATAGAGTGGGATAGCTGCATATACTCACCTTCTCATGAATTTGGTAGGATTACCTCCTTACCAACTTAATTTTCATACGCACAAGTATAAGACAGATCTAAATATACTCATTTGCAATTTTCAGTAGTAATTGCAATATTAAACCTTACATATTGCTAAACCACAATTCATTGTCTAGTACATACAACAGTACTCTTCAACCCATACATAATTAGACCACAATTCATTGTCTAGTGGTACACACAAAAGTAATACCTTCTCTCCTTACACATCTTTTTCTTTTTCTAGACTCAATAATCATCGCCATCATTGACAACAAAATTTGCGCAGCGGCCGCAAAAATCAAAATCTTGGTCCTCTTTTCCATCTACAGATTAGCAATAGATGCCACTCCATCACAAATACAGTATAGTACAGATAATCAACAAAAAATTGATATTGCTGCATTCACATTCTAACTCACACATCACAAATATTTACTGTCAAACAGAAAATTGATATTGCTGCATTCACAATTTTTTTGCAAGAGAGCAGTGCCCAGATATCACATATATCACACAAATATCACATATATCACACAAATATCACATATATCTACTGGAGTAGAGTCAATACCTTGCAACAGAAGGCCGGCAGTGGAGCAGAGAAGGCCGGCAGATATGGCTTCGAGCAGAGAAGGCTGGCAGTGGAGCCGGCAGTGGAGAGGAGGCTGAGGCCGGCAGCGGAGAGGAGGCGGGCAGCGCGGAGGAGATCCGGGCGGCGGGGGGAGAACCGGGCGGCAGAGGAGATGGCGGCGGTCGAGATCCGGGCGGCGGTGCAGATCCGGGCGGCGGGGGAGATCCGGGCGGCGGTGGAGATCCGGGCGGCGGTGGAGAACCGGGCGGCGGGGGAGATCCGGGCGGCGGTCGAGATCCGGGCGGCGGTGCAGATCCGGGCGGCGGGGGAGATCCGGGCGGCGGTGGAGATCCGGGCGGCGGGGGAGATCCGGGCGGCGGGGGGAGATCCGGGCGGCGGTGGAGATCCGGGCGGCGGGGGGAGATCCGGGCGGCGGGGGGGAGATCCGGGCGGCGGTGGAGATCCGGGCGGCAGGGGGAGATCCGGGCGGCGGTGGAGATCCGGGCGGCGGGGGGAGATGGGGGAAGGGCAGGGCGGCGCGGCCGGCGGGGGGAGATGGGCAGAGGGTAGATCGGCGCGGGAGGCGGGGGGAGAAGGGCAGAGCGGCGCGGGGAAGTGCTGGGCGGCGCGGGCGGCGGGGGTAGACGGGGGAAGAGCTGCGCGGGGGTGACGGGCGAGAAAAGCTGCGCGGGGGTGAGGATTAGGGCAGATGGCGCGCGAAGGAAAGTGGGTTGCGGCCGTTCGCTCGGTTTTGGCGGATGGTTGCAACCCACTTTTTTGAGGAATCTTTTCTTTTGGGTTCAACCCACTCCATCAAAACCTACAATCCAAACACCCTAAAAAATGGGTTGACCCCCTCCCATCCTGGGATATCCCTCAAACCAAACACCACCTTAGTGTCACTACTTACCATTGTTTTTTTCCCTATTCTGATGAACATAGGTCCCCGAGCCACCACTGCTAGGGTCGTCTCACTCCCAGGAGCTTGTCCCACTCCTTGCCTGAGCCCCTGTGTTGTTGTATCTACGTCGGTGATCTTGGCAAAGCCGCTGCACCCGACCTCCTCTATCATGTATCTTGGTTGCTCAAACTATTATGCATACTTTAATTTCATTAAATGGATATGTTGTTATTTAGCGACTAGTTATCACCAATTGTTTCATCGACCCAACCTTGAAACTTGATATCCATAGTTTTGTCACCCTATGAAAAATAGCCACTGTGGTTAGAAATATTTATGAAATTTTGGGATGATTTTTGAGCCATATGCTTAACCAAGCTTAGCACGATATGGGTACAAATGCTGGATTTTGGTAAAAAAACTCGATTTCAGACATTTTTTAGAGATGTTTTAGAACATTTTGGGCAGAGGGGTTTCCTCTGTCAATTTTGGTAAACAATGTGAAAACAAAATGGTTTTAGACATGGGAAGTGGTTTGTGGAGACCGGTTCGGTTAGTACGAGATTCTAGTTTGGGGAAGTCTTGCCTGGGTCATTAAGGACTGAACTTTGGTGCCGTTGACCCAAGCATGTTTCCATACCACCACAAGTCTAGGATGGGGTGGATTTGGCCAACTAATTTGTGTCGTCTGAAATTCAGTTTCGCCATTTGGTTGAATGTGGATGTCGGGGAGACATGTATTTCAACGTGGTGCAAGAGGAGGCTTCTAACTAGGTGGTTAGTCCTTCGGTGTTGAAATCTCAGCAGATTAAATTGAATTGGGGTGTATAAGCCTCATCATAATCACTTAGTCGCAAGCCTTTATAAGCGTGTCGTAGCCAATAGTATAAATCGATTATCGATCTCTTGTGGGTAAAGCAGTATAACCTCTTTATAGTGTTAAATCTATCCAAATAGTTGCATCCCTAGTTATGGACACTTGCTTGGTAATACCCCACATGGTTAGATTTTCTAGTTGTAAAAATGTTTTGACAAAATTTTAATGGTGGAGAACCATGTCAGAAAATGCTTTGACAAAGGATCATCAAGGATAAATGCTATGGCGAAGGACTGCCCACTACTACAAAAAGGCTAATACTTGATGTCTCATCAGACAGTTTACCAAAACCATCAGTATTAAATAAAATCATAGATGGTTTTAGTTTAGAGACCGTCTGTATTGTTGCCAGTGCTAAAAAACAATCTGTGAAGATGTAATATTGCAGAATGTTCATATTGAAAACTATCTATGAAGTATCATAGACAGTTCTTAATAAGAACCATCTGTGATATTACTAAATATCACAGATAATTTTTTTTCTTAAAACCATCTGTGATACTTCATAGACATCACAGACGATTTGCATTAAAATCCATTTGTGATATTTAGTAATATTATAGACGGTTCTTATTAAGAACTATCTATGATAATTCCACTTATCAATTGCAGATCTGACCCTCACAGATCTATCTAAAATTCTAGATCTGTTCTCATAGACTGCTGCTTTGAGGAGGTGGGGCTTTGAGGCTATTTGGTGAAACGAGACCACAGATTTAGGAAGAGTTATTGTTGATCCATTTGTTCTTGACTATCTATGGTTAGAATTGTATTATATTGTAGATCCATAAATTGGTAAAGGGAGAATTGAAGATGGTTTAGGCCTGGCTTGATGTAGAGAGAAGATTATGTATATCTAGTATGGTTTAGGATTTAGGGTTTTGCCAATTCGTAGTCTATTCGCTAGTATACAATAATCCTATACAACTCTTTGTAATAATGCCTCTCGAACTAAGAAATTCTATTTTTGTAGTACCACTAGCAGTCGCGGGGCAACATCTGTGAATACTATGTTTTCCACAACATGGAACTACTCCTCGGTTCCGCGGTGATCAATCATCCTCAGGTTTGTCAATCTTGCAATAATTAGTTCATACTTATCAATTTATATGTATGCACGACTTTGATCTTCCTATCGATAGGTTGCGACTATCGCTACAACTACGTTGGAACATACCGAGCTCCAAAATATTTAAGGACAGTGTGTTTACTTCTTGATATCTCATGTTATAAGAGAAAATGGGGAGTTCTACAATGTAGATTGAACTTGTTTGGGATAAGATTGAACTTAATGGTACATGTGTGTATTTGTTCATTCATGGTTAATTTATTTCATTTGATTTAACTGATGTGTGAAATGGATGTTCTTATTTCTGAAATGAATATGAATTAGATGTATACATATACTTGTTATGTTTATGCTTATTTCAGAGGGGATGGCTAGCATTTCCTAGGGCTAACCAACAAACAGAAATAGATTTAGTAATACAAAAGAATATTACAAACGGTTTCATCTACAAACCATCTGCGATACATCGGATATCACAGATGGTTTTACTACAAACCATCTGTGATAGTCTGTATCACAGACGGTTCAAAGACCGTCGGTGATGTGTGATAGTTTCAATCATAGAAGGTTCGAAAATCATCGATGATGACCTCATGTTATTACTGATCCATAAACTCAGATGGCTCACGAAACCGTTTGTGATGACGTTTTTGATCCATCTGTGATGACCTTTTTTGTTGCAGCAGTCGTATGTTTTCTAGCACTTCCTTATTTATCACTTCTTAATATTCAATATGTCAATTGTTTTCTGCAAATTGATCTTTATAAAGTATTATGTCTATTGTAATTAAAAGATTGCTTTGTGCAAAACAAACCGGGTAGGATAACCATTTCCTTGACATGCTTGCGTGTATAATAACTTTGCATAAAGTCTTGCGGAGTACATTTTATACTCACTATTGCTTGTTAAACACCTACCAAAGATGGAGGATGAAGAACCTTTAGCTGGCTATGACTATGTCGTAGAGTTTCACACTGATGGTGCCAAAATCTAGGGTGTTAACCCTAGTAGGTTGTCCATGGGAATGTGGCAAACCATGAGGGGCCCTTTTGTTTATCTTATCATTTATCTTCCACTGCAAAACTCTTTACGTGGTCAATTTGGCCAGTCGGCCACTGGTATAAACTTCGGTCAAGTAGGCCTATGTGAACCTACTTAGTACTATGTACTACTCTGTTTCATTTTATCTACTTATGTGATTTAACGATGTGAATATGTATGGCAACTACTGATTATGGGAATAGCAGGTATACACATAGGGTTCAGAATTGAATTTCTGGGTCCTAAGAGAAATTCATGAAAATTTTATTGAACCTTATTTAAATAAAAGATTTTGAAAACTCAAAAATTG
The DNA here is from genome assembly GCA_017311315.1 of Dendrocalamus latiflorus. Classification (NCBI taxonomy): domain Eukaryota; kingdom Viridiplantae; phylum Streptophyta; class Magnoliopsida; order Poales; family Poaceae; genus Dendrocalamus; species Dendrocalamus latiflorus. The sequence continues at coordinate 14,301,995 of CM029641.1, forward strand.
GGATGTTACATCTTATGAATCCAGCTCTAAGTAGTAGTGTCTTAAGAGCATAGTCCTGTAAGAAGAAGGAGAAGAAGATCAGAACAAGAAGAAGAAGAAGAATGGGATACGTACACCAGGCAGTCCGTGTTTCGTTGTAGAACTTTAGGAAATTATGTACCAAATTACACGAGGAAAACAACAAATTATAATAACAAACCAAGCATGCATTATATATCTATCCATCTATCCTTTGGGCGGAAGCAATCTAGAGTGCAGTTGCAAGCTGTAATGCAACACGAGACGACCTAAAAATAAAGATGAGAACCACTCACACAGTGACACTTCGAGAACGCTCGAGGAAGAAAAGGCAATTAAGTTATTACACCGTTATGCAGGATACGTCGTTGTTGGAATCCAAGTTACCGTAGCCGACGGTGAGCGGCCAGCAGTAGTAGGTGACGGGGCGCGGGCCACTCATGTGATGGTCCATGACCCCCGTCATTTTCTGATTCCGCTCTGGATTGGTGTCGAGGTAGCCGTCGAGCCGCATCGCCGCCGCGATAACGCCCTCGTCGTACAGCGTCCGTACATACCTTATCGGCAGGTCGTGCAGCTCGTTGTCGACTAATATGTCCTGCTCCACGTTCGGCGGGACGACGAGGGGACCAGACAGGTTGAAGTGAGCGATGGTGTCGGCCTCGTCGGACGTCAACCCGCCGGCGAAGAGCCGAATGGAGACGTTCCTGTAGGCGATGTACCTGCCGATCTGGTTTCGGGCCGTGACGCCGAAAGCGATCCCCACCTCTGGCGGCGGAATTTTCTGGATACTTGTCACCTGCACAGAGCCTTGGGCGACAACCAACTGGAGATTGTCGTGGCGGAGCACGCCCGCCGACATGGTTCTGATGACGACCGCAACGGCGACTGCAGTCACAACGGAGACCACCACGTAGCGCCACACGGCGAGCAGCCGAGACGGGAATGTGGGGCTGCTCTCGCCGTCGTCTTTTGCCATGCTTGCATGCATCTACTTGCTAGTTTTAACAGGAAGCTTATAGTCACAAATTAGCGTACGTACGTTGTCTAGGCAGCTCTTTTTTGTCGCACAAATGATGAGTTCGACCATATACATCCATCCTACATGTGAGCCCATCTATTTATACACATCCATCGATCTGCCTCTGCCGATGTACATATACGTGCGGACCAAATGTGTATAGTGGGTGAAAGTTAATACTTTATCAATTACTCACAATCACAACGGTTTTTCTCTAAATAGATGTCGTTTCAGCATTGACACGATGTCTGATATACATTTGATCATTAGTTTTACTAATCATATCATAGTAAAATTTATATAATATATTGATATATGAAATCATTTGCATGGCAATCTACTAATATCTTTTCATGTGTCAAATGTTGATACTTTTTTAGTCATGTCTGTGATCAAAGTTTAGAATGTTTCACTGCATAAATTTCGAAACATCATCTAGCTAGGAACCAAGTAAAACTTTTTTAAGGAGTAACCTAAGTTACTGCTACGTTGTACGTGTCTTGTGTCTGACACAACCGTGATTAACATTCAGTAGGAAGCTGCAGGGAGCACAAAATTAAAGAGCCGGCAAGGAACAAAGGTTACGCATCCGGTGGTGGCTTAAATTAATAAAGCAATAGGAAAACGGGGGAAGGGAAAACGCGCAAAGGTACAAAGATTTATAGAAGAAAGGTTCTATACTTTTACTTAATGGTTGTAATGAAAACACATGCTAATTTGAACCCACTGGAATCTCTAAAGTGCTCCAATCTTCGTCATTATTAAGGGCATCTCCAACCCTGGATGTCAGTATCCGAAAAACTTCTCCAGTACTTCATATACACGCACTCGCCATCATCAATCAATCAATCTATCAATCTATCAATCAATCAATCTATCTGTCTGTCTATCTATATAGCTATACCAATTAGGCACTCCAAAGAAATTCCCATGTTAATCGGTAAAAAAAGAAAAAAAATCCGACTATCTATCCGGTGAGACTAAATTATAATGGCTCAAATTTAACCTCAATCTATTAAATGGGTTGGATGAAAACTTCTAAATTTTAATGGAAGAAAGCCCTGATAGAGGTGGAAATCTACCTATATCTCTATTACTATACTAATTAGGCACTATGAAAATATTCCCACGTTAATCGGAAAAAAATCTGACCATCTCTCTGGTGAGACCGAGTTATAACAGCTCATATTTAACTTGAATCTATTAAAATCGGATGGATGAAAACTATTAAATTTTAACGGTTCTGGCTATCTCCGAACCGTTGCCCAGAGAGTACCTGCACGGGACGGCAATAAGGTTCCAGATTAGATTTAATTCCAAAATGTGAAATTGTCAAAGGATCAAAGTGTCAGTCATGTGTGCAAGCAAAGCAACCTCGAAAACCCTTTAAGGGATTAGAGGATGAAAAGAACTTGGCACTTTTAGATCTTATTCATTCAGATTTGTGTGAAATGAATAAATTGTTGACAAAAGGAGGCAAAAGATATTTTCTAACTTTTGTTGATGATGCAACACGCTACTGTTACGTGTACTTGCTAAAAACTAAGGACGAAGCTTTAGACTACTTTAAAACTTACAAGACTTAGGCTGAGAACTAACTAGCAAAGAAAATAAAAAGATCGAGGTCTAATCGTGGAGGAGAGTATGTCTTTCATGAATTCTCCCAATTCTATTGTGAGCATGGAATAGTCCATGAATTTACACCACCATATTCGCCCCAATCAAATGGGGTAACTTAGAGGAAAAACTGGACACTAACAGATTTGGTTAATGCCATATTAGAGAGTGTTGGTATGCCTAAGGCATAGTGTGGGGAAGCTATTCTAACAGCAACTTTCGTTCTAAACATAGTAATCACTAAAAAGAGTGAGATTACTCCGTATGAGGGATAGAAGGGGAGAAAACCTAATGTTAATTTTCTATGAACTTGGGGGTGTTTGGTAAAAGTCAATATACCATTGCAGAAAAAGAGAAAACTTGGACCAAAAATAGTCGATGATATTTTTTTAGGATATGCTCAAAATAGCACGGCCTATAGATTTTTAGTAGTTAAATCAGAAACTCATGAGATTATTGCTAATACAATAATGGAGTCTAGAGATGCTTCATTTTTTGAGAATATCTTTCATATGAGAACAGCAGGCAGTATTTCACGAACAGAGAATGTTCAAACTGATAATATTGAAAGTGAGAATAATGAAACTTCTGAAATTCCCACCATTTCTGAACCAATATTTGATATCCCTGAGGAGGATAACAATCTAGTCGCAGAAGCTCCTCGCAGGAGCAAGAGACAAAGAGTTGAGAAAACCTTTGGTGACGACTTTATTGTATACCTCGTGCATGATGTGCCAAATACTCTTTTGGAGGCTTATGCATCTTCTGATGCTGAGTATTGGAAAGAGGCAGTCCATAGCAAGATAGACTCTATCATAGCTAATGGGACTTGGGAGATCACAAATCGTCCTATCGGGTGTAAACCTATAGAATGTAAGTGGATCTTTAAAAAGAAACTAAGCCTTGATGGAACTATTGAGAAGTACAAGGCAAGACTTGTGGCCAAGTGTTACACCCAGAGAGAGGGAGAAGATTTCTTTGATACCTATTCTCCTGTCGCTAGACTAACTACCATCAGAGTGCTCTTTGCGTTAGATCTTTCTATGGTCTACATGTTCATCAAATGGACGTGAAGACAGCTTTCCTTAATGGAGAGTTGGAAGAAGAAATCTATATGAATCAACCGGATGGTTTTGTGATTTCTGGATAGGAAAATAAAGTATGCAGATTATTGAAATCTTTGTATGACCTAAAACAAGGACCAAAACAATGGCCTAAAGGAGTTACGACCACAGTCTCGGAGGAAGACGACTGCGTTGATCGTTCTCTACTCTGCACCTCTTTTGCAACTACATGTCGTCGACTTGGTGCTTTCCCTCGACGCACGGCTCTCGGTACATTGGCCTATCTTGTTATACTCTGCTCTTCGACCATGACGGACTCAACTACAACCTCTGAACTGAAAACAAGAGTATGAACTCTAACACTTGCATTTTCATCTCTAGCTTATATTGTCATTCTTTCTGGGATGGTGAAAATACTTTGAGGAGAGGAGTGCGATGATACGAGTGCTAAATCGTGCGGCCTAGTCACCTCCTTTATCTAGGAGTTGGATCTTTCTTGTAGTGAGCATAGTTCTATCATTGTTAGCAATTATGGCATATGTTTAGATGCTCCTATTTTGACTTGTGCAATTCTAGTTAGCTCTTCTCCTTTGGTCCAAGGGACTTCTCTTTGAGCAAGGATGGTGCTTTGTCCTTTTGGATCATGTCTCGTAGTAGACACTTGCACCATTGCTCATTTTGTGAGAAGGATAGACATCATTGGCATCGTGAACCTATTTCCGTTGATTTTGTTTTTTGCCCATGTGCTATCGTGAGGAAGGATTTCTGCCGTTTCTCAAATGGTGGACCATGTTCGCCCAAACGAGGTGCACACCTACGCCCAGGAGAAGTTGTGAGTTCCTTTGGTGCTTTTGATTGGTTCTCTTCTTGGTGCTTTCAAGTAAGGTATTCACCGCTCTTTCGGAGTTGGTACTTGAGTTGTCTATTTGCGGTGTGCCTCTAGGATTGATTTTCTTGCATGAACCATCTATTGCATCATGCTAACTTGCATACTTCTAGTGTGAGTGTGCCAGAGTCTTGGGTTCCCATGTACATGCTTACTAACCCTTCGGGATCCAAGACTCGGGCACATTGTTCTTGTAGGTGTCAAGATGCGGGATGGAAAACATGTACTTAATTGGGTTTAGTCTTTTCCTCCATCACGTGATTAGACACTTGTTGGTTTTTCACTTCATGGACTCCAAGAGGCATATGCTTTCACGTTTGATGTCTCCACCTACTTTGTGAGCTATTCTTTATCTTCATGCCCTTATATTCATGTTTGATCATAATTGGCATGTTGTGCTTATCCATGTGCTCACTTGTACCATATTTGCATGTTTTACTCTTGATATCTTCTTGTCATGCCTTTATGTGTATGTTGCTTAAGTGTCCATGTACCTTGTTATATATGTTAGTTTATTGGATGCTCAAGCTTTGACTTGACTTCATGAGCATGAGTAGAAAGTGTATATTAGAAGTCAAGTATCATCATGACCTTGTGCCTTGTAATATCTATCATGGTTCATTGCTTACATCTTGCTCCTTATGTCCATTCACCATTATCTATACATGTTAGCATAATTTTCATGATTTTGGTTTGTCATGATGTATGCTTATGTATGGACAGTATGAGCTTGATTATATCTTGGATAGTTTTTCTATGTCATGATGATATGTTTATTCATGCCTCCTTATCCATTTGGTTCATGTGTACATGCTTATATTTATATCCATGCTAGCATATGCTTCTGTGACTTTTCCTTGTCACCTACTATGTGTATGGTTGCGATTCATTGAGATGCATGTATACCTTGATCTTATTCATTTCAGTTCTGGCATGAAGTAAACTGTATGACATTTTGGTAGCTTTAGTCTGTGCTTATGTTTAGATATCATGAGATCTGTGGTTAGGTCACAAACTTCTTCTAGAATTGGGTAGCAATAGGCTTGCTGTTCTAGATGCTTTGATGAGGGATAGATTGAGCTTGTGTAGGTGTGTGTTCTCGTGTGTTCTTTGTCATTAGTACTTGTGATGCTACTGTTGTTGTCACTTGTCTCAATACTAGTTCCATGTTGTATATCATTTACCCCAGTACTAGGACACCAATCGCCCATGTGTTTGAACTGCAGGTTGTGAATATGAGGGGGAGACTAGTACAGCATTTACGACCACTCCATAGTTGTTACGACCACGTCGTAGTGGCTACGACTATGAAAAAGGACATGACTATGACTGTGGAGTAAAGTCGTAAACGACCACGGACTGGACTCGTATACGACCTCCTCGAACTCTACTACGACCGCGACCCAGACTCATCTATGATCACGGCTAGGACCCATCTACGACCACGACCTGGACTCGTATTCAACCTCGGCCATAGCAAAACTTGTACATGATCAGGTCTACGATCATGACTACCCACCGAGCAACTTTGACAGAGGTTTGCTCCCCGACCACAAAACCGAAGTTGCCCATCCAACCACAATCAACGCACTAGGTAGGATTTTGCCACCGGCAGTGAAGGATGTCACCAATGGCTACCCTTAGTTGTTCCTCCACCCTCCTAGATTTCGTTTTACTCCTCTCTAGCCACTCGATGCAGCTCCTTTCTTTTCTCTCACCTTTCCTTCTTTGTCTTCATTGCTACCCAGATCTGAGCCATCAGTGTCAAGATCCTGCGTGGTCTAAGCCAAGGTCACTACAACATGAGGAGCCGTTCTTTCATGATGTGGAGGTTGTCATGTGATTGGTCGGCTAAGAAAGTTTTTAGCGGCAGTTGCAGAGATGGAGGTCATTGTTGTCATTTGTTGGGACAACAAACCGTGCTGTGAGCATGAGCATGTACCATCTCCTCGCTCCTGGGTTTGCATGTGGAGGCTGCCTTGTGCATCTGAGTGGTCTGCAATGTGATTCATGCCCTCTCGCTAATAGAGTTAATCTAGTTATCTTTAGGTCTGGTCGAGTCCACGGCCAGAGCATATCTACGACCACAGCAGTCTATAAGACCATTGTAGCTTACGACCAGTTCGAGTACTATAGCAGTTGTAAGTCAAGTAGTAGTCAGAATCAAGTACTGTAGCAGTCGTAGTCAAAAAACACTGTAGGAGTTGTAGTCGTAAAGGAATAGGAATCAGAGTCTGCATGTAACTAGGATTCAGAGCGGTTATAAAGGAAAGTTAAGGTGTGTTCGTGTAGGACTCTCAACGTGGGATGTCGCGTTGGTTACAGAGTCTTGTATGTTGCTTTTCTATATAAGAAAGATGAAAAAGGATGCAAGCGTATCACGTCGCCAAAAGATGAACTGTGTTTTACTCATGTTCATGTATGTGATCATAAGGCTCGAGTTCAACGCTCGTCTAGTCCCTAAGAAAATTCTCCAACAATTGGCATTAGAGCCTAAGGGGATGAAGCGACGGCCGGTAATACTATTGATCCAGCAAAGTTAGGAGCACTCGTCAAGACCACGGGCAACGAGCTCGATCTATCAAAGTCACGTGTATTCGTCAAGCCGATGACAAGAAGCGCCCCGATCTTGATCTAATACCCAATGCTGAGCAAAATGAATTACGACATATGGGCCGTCAATATGAAGTTAATCTTACATTTTCTAGGAGTATGGTCGGTGGTCGAAGATGGAGACGACAATAGTGACAAGGATCAAGGTGCAATGGTGGCCATCTCGCAAGCATGACAAACGACGAGATGATGTCAATTGCCGAGAAGGAGATGGCAAAAGAAGCCTGGATCGCACTCAAGGAGATGTGAATAGGTGAAGATCGTGTCAGGAAGGAACACGCTCAAGTGCTAAAGTAGCAACTAAGCAAGTTGCAGATGGGGGACTCGGAGACGATCACCAAGTACTCCATGAAAATCACCACACTGGTGGGAGAGATCCATTCACTTGACATGAAGCTGGACTAGAGCGACGTTGTCAAAAAACTTTTTAGTTCGGTCCCAGATCATTTCCTCCAGATTATCAAAACAATCGAATAGTTAAGTGATGTCGCAGGGATGTCACTCTTGGAGGTGATTGATCACCTTAGAACCTACGAGGAAGGACCTAAGGGTCAATGTCACTTGAAGGACAGGGGGACAAACTTCTCTTTACCGAAAACGAGTGGGAAGAGAAGAGCTTGAAGACAAAGAAGCATGAGGGCTCAAGCAGTGCTAGGAGACGAGGTTGTAATGGTAGAGGTCAGGGGTCGGCCATGGACAAGGTGGAGGCTGAGGTGATGGTAATTGTGTCATCGATGAACAAATGCCACGTAACTTCGACAAGTCCATGGTCAAGTGTTTCAATTACAACAAATATGGGCACATTACAAAAGAGTGTCCAAAGCCAAACCGAAGAAAAATGGCCAATCTCATAGCAAAGTTAAACAATGGAGATCCTCAACTGTTGATGGTTGAAGTATGTGGACTCATCCATACAGTTCTGATGCCTGAAGAGGAGGTATTCTTACACGAAGTCAAGGTGGTGCTGAAGCTTAACAGCGCCAAAAACAAGGTTGATATCTTGATACTGGTGCAAGTAACCACATGACCGGCTGCATGGAGAAGTTTATTGAGATTGACACGATTGTAAAAGGTTCAATTAAATTTGGAGATGGTTCGGCTGTGGAGATACAAAGAAGGGGCTTGGTGCTGTTGGAGTGTTCAATGGGTGAACATCGCATCCTCACGAATGTTTACTACATCCCGAAGCTAAGAAGTAATATAATCAGCCTCGGTCAGCTGGACGAGAATGGTTGCAAGATAGTGGTTGAAGGAGGAGTGGTGTTGATCTTAGATAGATCTCGCAATATGTTGTCCAAAGTGAGCAGATCAAAAACTTGGATGTATGTGTTACACATCAATCCAGCTCTTCCGAAGTGTTTCCACGCCAGGTACGGGCATGTGAATTTTCATGCTCTGAACGATCTAGCCCACAAGAAGATGGTGCATGGTATGCCCATGATCGAGCACGTGGACTACATCTACAATGGTTGTCCAATCAGCAAGCAACACCGAAACTTATTTCTGTCCACATCTCTAACTGAGCAGTTGTTCCCCTCGAGCTATGGCATGGTGACTTGTGCAAGCCAATCACTCCGACCACAAACGGAGGAAATTGATACTTCCTATTGTTAGTGGATGACTGCACAAGGTTTATGTTGCTAGCTTTAATCCAAAGCAAAGATAAAGCTTTCGAGGCATTTAAGAGGATCAAGGTTGCAGCCGAGATGGAGAAAAGTCTAAGGTTGAAAGCTCTACGCATCAACCGTGGCGGCGAGTTTACCTTGAATGAGTTCATGGAGTACTAGCTATGAGCTGTTGGGAATTAGGTGTTATTTGACAACACCTTATTCTCCCCAATAGAACAGTGTGGTCAAAAGAAGGAATCAAATGGTGGTCGGCATGACAAGGAGTCTGTTGAAGACCATGGGAGTCCCACGTGCATTTTGGGGAGAAGCAGTATCGATTGCTGTTTATCCCCTAAATCGGGCACCAACGAAGATCATCATTGGCAAAACTCCTTACAAAGCTACTACGATGCAGGTCAAGTGTTGGTCACCTTTGCACTTTTGGGTGCATTGCACATGTGAAGACGACCACGCCACACCTCCCAAAGCTAGCAGATCGTAGCATGCCAATAGTGCTCAATGGGTATGATCCACGAACAAAGGTTATCGAATGTTTGATCAGGCGACACGACAAGTTGTAGTGACTCTTGATATAGTGTTTCAAGAGGAGAAGAAGTGGGAGTGGAGCAGAGATTCCTCGATAGAGGTATGACTGACTAAAGACATCTTCATGATTCATTACTTTTCTAACATTGATGTAGGCCCCGACGATCACATGGGGGCAATTGACACACCTAACACAGAGGGCATAATTGGAGGACACGACCACGAAGTGAAAACTCCAGGCACAAACACGATCAGTACAAGCATGGGATCCAGGATGCCTGGCTCATGTACACCACGTACTCCTGTAGTAATGATGAGACTGCTGGTCTCACCAGGAGCTCCGCTATTGATGGAACTCGATGTGAGCTCATCTAAAGGACCACGATGGGAGCGTGACATCAAAAGTCTCTACGACGCCACATCCTCGATAGAGCGGGAAGACTTGGGTTCTTCTTACTCTGGGAGGAGCCCACGAATTTTGAAGAAGCCAAGGCAAAATCGAAGTAGAGAAGAGCTATGGAGGAGGAGATGTCCTCTATCTAAGAGAATGGAACATGGAAGATTGTTCCATTGCTAGACAGCCAAAGGCCAATTGGTCTGAAGTGGGTGTATAAGTTAAAGAAGGACACTCAAGACATGATCATAAAGCACAAGGCGAGGCTTGTTGCAAAGCGTACGTTCAACAACAAGGCATTGATTTCGACGAAGTATTTTCCCCTATTGCAAGGTTAGAGATAATGTGCCTACTCATTGCAATCGTAGCGCATAAAGGATGGGAGGTTCATCATATGAATGTCAAATCAGTCTTTCTTAATGGTGACTTAGAAGAAGAAGTTTATGTCATGCAACCTCTAGGATTTGAGAAGAAAGGAGAAGCACACCTTGTGTTAAGACTCCACAAAGCTCTATATAGTCTGAGTCAAGCACCAAGAGCATGGAATGTGAAGCTAGACAAGTCTTTGGTGGCACTCGATTTTGAAAGATGCTCGTTAAAGCATGCGGTGTACAAACAAAGCCAAGAAAAAGGGAATTTGTTCGTTCGAGTTTATGTTGATGATTTGATTGTCACTAGAGAGAGTATCAAGGAGGTCAATAGCTTCAAGAGCCAGATGAAGAAATTGTTTAGCATGAGCGACCTCGGGTTACTCAGCTACTATTTGGGTATTGAAGTTCGACAGAGCACTAGAAAGATTACCCTCAGCTAGACCGCATATGCAACAAAAGTATTAGACAAATGTAGTATGAAGGATTGTAATCCAACCTGAAGTCTGATGGAATCTTGCCTAAAGCTAAGCAAGGGAAGCACAAACCCTCCTATGGACAAGACCCTGTACTGAAGCATAATCGGAAGCTTGAAATACTTGCTGCACACGTGCCCAGGCTTATCATTCTTGGTTGGCATGGTGAGCAAATACATGAAGAAACCTACTACGGAGCATATGACTACAGTTAACACATACTAAGGTATGTGAAAGGAAGTTTTGAGTTCCAGGTGTGTCTATGAGAAGGAGGAAGAAGGTTTGGGGCTAATCGGTTACGCTGAAAGTGACCTAGCCGGTGATTCTGATGATCAAAAAAGCACTTCGGTCATGGCGTTTTTCCTTGGGTCGAATCTGATCAGTTGGTTTTCACAAAAGCAGAAGGTAGCTAGTCACTTTATCCTCATGTGAAACAGTGTACATCGCAGCTTGTGCAGCAGTATGTCAAGGGGTATGGTTGGGAAGATTTTTGGCTGATATGCTAGAGATGAAGGTTGAGAAGGTAACTTCGAAGATCAATAATCAGTCTATAATTACGTTGTGCAAGAACTTAGTCTACCAAGAGAGAAGCAAACACATCGATACATATTTTCATTACATAAGAGAATGTTGGGAATCAGTGAAGATAGAGGTGCAGCATATTTGCACAAATGACCAGCTTGCTGATATCTTGACCAAGTCACTTGGAAGATTAAAGTTCATGGAGATGAGAGAGGAAATCGGTATGCAGAACATCGACGGAAGTCAACAAGCTTAAGGAGGAGATAGATAGAGTTAATCTAGTTATCTTTAGATTTGGTCGAGTTCACGACCAAAGTTTGTCTACGACCACAACAGTCTATAAAACCACTGTAGCTTACGATCAATTCAAGTATTATAGCAGTCGTAAGTTGAGTAGCAGTCGGAATCAAGTACCATAGCTGTCGTAGTCGTAAAAGGTTAGGAATCAGAGTCCGCATTCAACTAGGATTCAGAGTGGTTGTAAAGGAAAGTTAAGGTGTATCCGTGTAGGATTCTCAACGTAGGATGCCGGATTGGTTACAGAGTCTTATATGCTGCCTCTCTATATAAGATATACAAAAAGGACGCAGGCGTATCGCGTCACCAAGCGATTAACTGTGTTTTACTCGTGTTTGTGTATATGATCATAAGGCTCATCGCTTGTCTAGGCCCTGGTCATATTCTCAACACTCGCGTGGTCTTCTCCTCTGTCCAACGTGGCACGACGAAGGGACAAACCACGCCACAGCGTTGGAGATGCATTAAGAGTAGTGCTTCTGGTCTCCACCGTTAATTCAATTAACTTAGCTGCAAATTTACACAAGTCTGTCGTTATGTAAAAACATGCGAATCTTAAAGAAAGTGCCAGCTACAAGCTTCCATTTGTTTCCATGGAGGTTAATTTTATGCGTGAACCAAGTGGGGTTAACTTTTCTAGGGCCATGACTTGCTGATTTATATAGCCGCTCGACACTAGCTAAGCCCGGCCTGTGTACTGCACCCCATCCACATTCCACACGGAAGTTGTTGACGGCGTTCATGGCGACCATTGCTTTTTCACCATGCAGATGGAGCACCAAGCAGTACATCCTCGCAGCTATCTTTGGAACCATCACCGCCGCCGCCATTGTCACCGTCGTTTCATTCATCCTCCGTCCCGCGACCATCCAGTTCTCCATCACCCTGGTCTCCAGTTGCATAGCTGACGGTGAATTGAAAGCCAACCTCACCGTCGCGGCCACTAACCCCAGCCGGCGGGCCGGGGTGCTGTACCGCAGCATCGTGGTCAGCAATCCTGACGTCACCGCGGACACTTGGACAACGACCATGTACAGCGTCAAGGTGCAGACTCCGTTGTACCAGCCGCCCTGGAACAGGACCATCTTCTCTGTGTCAGTGTTGTCGCTTGACCTTAAAGGCGACCTAACTCTGGTCACCGTGCTGGTGACGGCCAAGGTGCAGTTCAAGGTCGGTCTCGCCTGCTCTTGGCCGTACCAGATGACGGTAGCGTGCAAGCACGTCAACTTCAAACAGCCCATTACTGATGCGCCCATCGATTGTACGGGCTGAAATATATTGCACACTCTATGTTCTAGATTTGTAGTAAGTTAACCGGATTGTGTGCTACGTACCACGAATCGTACCTGGTCAATGAATCCGGTTGTAATTTGTAACTATGAATTGTACTCAGCTAGTGTCCTCAATATGCATATGTTACTCAATCAAGCCTGGCTGTATGTGCATTCTTCTAATCCCTTTTTGTTGATTCGAGCTCTTTGATAATCCATTCGGTCTAGCCGTACCACTCTCACGGGATCTATGCGAACTCGGTAATAAAGGTTGAGAAGCAGATTTTACCAGGGTAGAGGGATGGAATTAGCAGCTGGTAAGAGAGCAGTTTTTGCATCCTGATCGATGCGGAAGAAATCCTGCAAATTCCCATTGGGAAGACTTGATGATGACGTTCTGGCCTGGGCATCTGAGAAGAATGGCGTATCACTACACAACAACTCTCTACCGATGGCTTAATTTTATCGGCAAAAGACAGAATGGAGGGCAAACTCTCTGCCGGCAAATCTAGAAATGATCGTTTTTTTAGATAACGGGAACATCTGGCTAGTGCAATCATCTTAAGGCTCATAACCCACATATCATATGGCACATGACTTTTCCCCATTTTTTCCTTTCTCAAGAAAAACAAGAATAATTAAAGATGGCAAGCTGCGCCCTGAAAAATATAGCTAGCTTCCTTGTCATTTGGATGCTACTCAGTTGCTATGTCTTTAATTACTTTGCGTGGATCTTCCTCTTAAAAAAATTACTTTGCAAGGATCTGAGCTCGGTGCGAGGACCGTCAAGCTGTTTTGATCGTTTGTACTGAAATGGTAACAGGACGTGAACCAGTCCGGAGAGAAATTGACCAACCAAACCAATAGTTTTTTTTTTTTAAAAAAAGAGACCACCTATTGGAGTAGTAGAGACGTGTGTATAACTCCACTCAGTATGGTTCCAATTCTCGTGTTCACCTTATCATCTTTTTCTAAATACAACTGGAGGCACACGCAACACCATCACGCATGTACGCCACACAAGACTGCGCCCTGGCCTAGCACACGCCAAGAATTTTGCAGAGGCTAAATAAATCTGCAACTCATTATATATTGAAGTATATTTTTCAGCTTTCTTCACCAGTTTAACTTTTTACTGAGTTAGTTGGTGCATAAAATTTAATATGGTATTAGAGCCAAAAAGTCCGAGTTCAAGACCTAGCTAACGCAACATTTTGAAAAAATAATTACAACCCACTTTAAGTCTCCACGTCACAAGTCTGGTGGAGTCTAGACGTGAAAGAATGTGTTGAAGTGTATTGAACGTCATTTCTTACCCGTTTAAGTTTTTGAGTGAAGTAATCAGCGTAAAAACCTAATACCCACAAAGCATGGACTCAGCCTTTACTACTAAAGCACATTCGTGTATACCGGAATTTTTGCTTGTAAATAGAGTGTACACCTGTTACCTATGTCTTAACAGGTAGTTCCCTACGTGTTAGTATAATCGTTAAGATCACCGTGCGACAGATAAAGTTAAACTGGTGGTAATTGCATTGCAACCTCGCTCCTTTCTTCCCTTTAATTTCGCTCGTTTTCTTTTCTAGAAGCCACCACGATGAGTAGTTTGAACACGTACCGGCTGTTTGCTTGTACTAGCTTCACCAGTACATAGACCCATCGAATAAAGTAAACATGTCAGGTGATCATACGCACGTAATTTACGTGTCAGAGTACCACTACTCCGTGTCAGGGTATTCATTCTCACGTACTGGGTTTGATGCTAGAATGTGTATTATTTAATTAAAGTAAGCATGGGTATATATTCAGTGAAAAATTAAGCGTGTGGCCACGCTTTAGGGTCCAGAGCCTTCCCAAAACTTTTAGCGTGTTATAGGACCATGGCCAATGACTACAGGGGTTAGATAGGAACCACAAAAAATGTTCATTAAAGAACTTCCGTCTGATAACTATTAGAAGCTAAAAAAGTCCGATTAAGATATACAGTGGAAACCAACCCAAAAACCTTGACCAAAAAAGCAGCACGGACTGCGGCAACACTTGAGGCAGATAATCCGACTCAGGTCAGATGATCTGGGTCAGCACAACTAAAACAGCAGCACAGCCCGAGACAAAAGGTTACATTACATCCAAATCGAGGCTCAAAATAACTTAAAACTAGGGCTAGAGCTAATCATAACATCATGAAATTAAGCATCACCAGGATCTTGCTAGGTGTTTCCAAAGTTGGGATCTTTTTTGATGAGGACATCTCGATACTAGTTCATCATTCATTTCTTCAAGTGTACAAGATGTTAATCACGATTTACATAAGGGAGTAATGACAAGAGCTAGAGTCAAATTACTTACCCAACTGGTGAATTTGTTTCTTAATGAGTTTACTTCTGATTTAGATAAGAATTGGTTACTACCTAATGCAAATACTTTGTATGTTTTCAGGCTTAACAAGATGAAAGCATTCCGAACAGAGTGGAGGTGAGGGAGGCCGAGGCCAATGCAAGGGAGAAAGGGCATGGAGTTCATGTGCTAATAACTCAAGAAAAGCTACCAAGTATCGAGCATGAATGCAAGAAGAGCTGTGCAGCCAAGAGGAGAAGAAATGAAGCATGCGTGGAAAAGAAGAAAGAAAAAGAGAAGGAAATGGGGAGAAGCATAAGAATCCAAAGCCCAAGTTTTGGATAAGATTTCCAAGCCCAATTTTGATTTTCTTCAAGCCCAACCGAAATCAAATTTAGAATCAACGCAAAACTCAATCCGGACTTGGTTCAGGGCAGCCCACAGTGTGTATAATAAAACGGCCAAAGCTTTCACAAATAGAGATCAATTTGGATGTTCTTGTGCTTGTTGGAAAGGTTATTCGAAGGCCCACACGATGGGTAATGTGCCAGTCTCAGAAACCTTGCGGTCGCACTACAATATCCAAAACCAAGTGACAGTTGTAAAATCATGGTTTCCTTTTTATTTGAGTTTGAGTCTAATACAATGTAGGGATTAGATGTAATTGGTTTGGGGATCTTGTGGATGTCTCTAGGGGCTGTATAAGCCATTTTCTTGGATACTACTTTTGATAATAAACTATAGATTGCTATGCAACTCTTGTTCTTCCAAGTGCAGACCGATTGGGCTTGAGGGGAAATTGGAAGTTTTATCAAAGTCTATTAAATCTTTCCACTGGGAATTGAGAGCATGATTAATCCTCACTTTGGTGGTCAGTGAGATCAGCACGTGTGTGTCCATGCGAATTAAAGAGTGTTAATCCTTTCATTGACAACGGAAGATCACTACAATTCACCAAGCTTCAGGTGAGTATCCTTGATCGTACGTCGAGAAGATTGGACGACCCGTATCATCGTAGTATTAGAGCACAGTTGACTTGGTAGGATTACTTATCCCTAGTTTCGATTGTTTTACTTGCTGTTCTTTATTCCTAGAGTCTATAAACCAAAAATTGCAACACCAAAATTCCAAACCCGAGTTTTGATCCGTTATTTCTTGTGAGTTTTGTTAAGTTTTGATCCATTAGAATTATTTAGTTGTTAATTATAGTGTTTCTTTTGCATACCTTAATCATTGTGTTTCATCTAAACCTTAAAATTCATTGGTTTTGAATTACTCAAAACCAGCAAAAAAAAATAGATGTAAACTATCAATCTGCTATCGTGAGCTACAGTAACTGCATTGCTACAGTACATGTGCAAACAGCGTCGTGTGAGGAAATAACGGGCCTGTTCTTTAGCGGCTTTTGGCTTTTATTACAATACCTAACATTCAAACGGAGTATTTTCTCAAGATGGGATCTACAAGTTAATTGTAGTACATGTTAAAAGCCCAACATCTGTATCAACCAAAATCACAAGCGAGTATCTCTTTCTCCATAATCTCTATCGCAAATAGCTAAAATTAAAAAATTTCGGCCAAAAACCATAAGCCGCAGGCATATCAAACAGGACATCATGCGTCTACAGTCGCGTGCTACAGTGCCGTGTGAGGAACAGTGCAGCACAAGCTACAGAACCGCATGTGTGACTTAGCCTACGTGGTTACAGCAAGAGCAATTCTTTGGTTGTTAATCTTTGTGGAAATAATTTTCTTGACTTATATATATTCTTTGTGAACCAATCAAACCTTTGCGAATGTTTTAATCCTATTGAGACTAGCCATTTGATGTTGCTCTAGGACTGCTCTTATAACATCTTGTGCACAATTTTTTGAATTGAAAACCGAAATATTAGGGTTAAGTTTTGTTGTTCATTATTACATTACTGGCTGCATAGGTATATAAAAAAAGAAAGTGAAAAGGAATAATGGAAAAAGGCAATCCCGCATGAAAAGCTACGGTACAAAAGAAAAGAAGGCCACACAAAAGAAAGAAGTGCATGCTGTTGTAAATAAAAAGAAGTGAAAATAGAAATAAAAGAAAACGAAAGGTGGCCAAAGTGTGTACAATATTACACCCATTACTTCTAAATTTTAGATTGTTCATTAATGTTGAATTTGAGCAATCTTGTGCTCTATATATCAATTTGAGAAATTAGCTAGCTTCTCTCTATAACTTGTACAATAAGAGCTATTTATTATTCACTTATATTTTCATATTAGCTCATTCTTTTGATTGCATCAAGTTACATCATCCTTGTGTGTGAGTTGTTGTCGTAAACACCTAACTTTACAATATCTAGAATTTTAGATTGTATAGGATCTACACTTTTCCATACCAAACTCCACGAAACAACAGTTGTTGTGCAATTGAGCTATATTCTTAAGTTCGTTTGATCATCACTATTACTGGTTATTACTACCACATGTACGTTTTGACATCAATTCACTTCAGAACAGTAAGAACTTTACTTTGGTAAAAAAAAGACTAAGATTGTGTATTTTCCACATAATTTCACATATTCTTTGATATTTTTGTAATACTAACAATAGCAGGATATTCAACATTTTTTCCTCATGGTGTGAGTACCTAGCTACTTGTATTTCCTATTCCATGGAAGTACAGATCTGAGGAGTATCTCGAATGGGTGGGCCAACTTAAAAGTTACCTCAAGTTCTAGAAGTTGTCTAAAGCTAAGAAAGTGACACAAGCCACCATGGCGTTTCAAAAATATGCATGCATTTGGTGGAAGCAATATCCTGAGAAGCATTATGTCGCTACTTGGGAAGAATTGAGGTCATGAGAAAGAAGTTTGTGACATATGAGTATGAGCTAGAGTTACTGAGAGACCATGTGGAGATTTCCCCAAGTTGGTGATGAGTAATTGACGGGTGGTTTAGTGAGTTTGAGTTTGTTTTGGGTATTCTAGGGTTGAGTACCTTTTACATATGCTATTGTTGATATGTTGTTTCGTGCGGTGCTATGTGACGGTTTGCTTGTCTGTGTGACTGCAGGACTTCGGAGCTAGGTCATAGTGAGGCGAGGAGGCCCGAGACTAGGCACAGGAGGTGTTGAGGTCCAGACGGTCGGTGATGCCGAAGATGATCGAGGCTAGTGAGGAGGTTGCAAGTTGGGAAACGAGGAACCGGAGCTGGAGCTGCCGGTGACGGACACGACGGGCGACGACAGGAGAATCGGGACGGTTTGAAGGTCGGTTGCGGTCGTGCGTGACGGAACAGACCAGGACTAGACTCAGGTGCAGTCGGAGGTCTCGGTCGGTGTCGGGTGGATGCGACAGGCAGCGGCGAGTGGACCGGGACTAGGCTCAGGGAGGAGTCGGAGGTCCAGGCGGTCAGGATGCCGGGTGCGGTCGTGTGCAGCGGAGCGGACCGGACTAGACTCAGGGAGGAGTCGAGGTCCAGACGGTCGAGGTACCGGATGCGGAAGCTTCCGAGAAGGTGCTTGAGGAGCAATTTGGTAAATTGACTCAAGCAAATGAGTAGAGGAGGTGGTTTTCCCTCCAAAATCTGGTTGTTGACTTTTTGCCTCAAGTGTGTGTGAGGCATGGAGTGTGGTTTGTAAGCCACTTCTTGAATTCCCCTTTTGGTGTGAGTTTTGGCTGTTAAAGGGGGATGGCAAGCATGTGGAGAGGCATTCCAGTGGAGTGTGTGCAAAGAGTGAGGTGAGCAGGAGTGTGCTATGAGGGTTTTTCACTTGAGAGCTCCTGCGTGTTGCATCTCTTTGAGTGAAGCATGTAATGTGATTCCTTTGAATCAATCGCGTATGGGGACTCCTCGGTAATCATCTCTTTTCAATATGAGAAAGATTATGTTGGGTTGTTTGCAATTCTTGCTCATTCTCTGATGGATTTAGTTTTTTAGTTCACTCTCAGTTCTTCTCTGTTAGAAATGATTTGAGTTGAGTCCTTGGGCAGAAAAGCTGGTTCTTGTGTGCTCTATGATGGGAGAATCCTCAAAGCCACTTGGCTAATCATTCCCAAGAGCTATGAAATAAAGAAGCTGATTTTTCCAAAAATCCAAAGTGAAGCATCTTCCTCTGTTTTCCCCTGTAGCTAGGGTTTGATGTCAGGGGCATCTGGATTCTTGAGATTTCCCTTCAAAAGTTGAGCTCAGATGTAAGCCCTCACATCCTCTTGCCATTGCTAAACTAATTGCAAAAGATCATGAGCAAAGGATTAAAGTATGGCAAGCAATTTGGAAATTTGTCTGATTCTCAGTGAGTTTTCATATTTTCACTCAGGTTTTGATTTCTTGTTCTTTTGGTATGGATCCTATTGTTTCTAAGGTCTAGTGGCTATTTAGAACAAAGTCTTGTTCTCTTGGCCTGAAAAGATTAGAAGGATTCTTCACTTTTCTCAGAAATCTGCAAGATTTAGTATTTTCAGATTTCCCTGTTCAGTCTGCTGCTCTCGGGTTTCTCAGTCTGCCGCGCAAACACTCCATCCGATCAGACCGGATTTTACTTCACGGTTAGACTGGGATAGTCATGGCGGTCAGACCGCTAACCCTAGCGGTCTGACCAGCCAATGAACAGCGGTCAGACCGGCGGTAATAATGCGGTCAGACCAGCTCACCATGGGCAGTCAGACTGGCCCCATAAGGGCGGTCAGACCGGCGGCTAGGGAGCGGTCTGACCGGCCCTGCCCGCTTTGGCAGCTGTTTCCCTCTGTTCTTGGTGTTTGCTGCTTGCTTCGCTTTAGTCTTTATTCTTTGTTTCTCTCTCTGTTAGCTTAAGTTTTAGTGAGCATAGCTTCCATAGCTTTTGGAGAGGAGACTTTAGTGGATATTTTTGAGGGGTGTTATTTTAAAGGAGGCACCATTCACCCCCCTCTGTTGCCATTTATGATCCTACAATTGGTATCAGAGCCGGTTAGCTCTTCTTGATAGATCTTTTGATGTGACCACGTCACCAACACGTACGACCATAGCGGCCAATATCAAGATTGAACTAAAGGTGAATTCGTTTCTTCAACTTCAACACATTTTAAATGAGAATATGATGCTACCTAATGATGAAAATATATATATTTGTAGCACCACATCACTTTGGAACCAATTGAAGCAAGGGTTCAAGTTGGACAAGTTTTGGAATCCAATTCGGCCTCCAGATCAATTCAGATTCAGCCTGACAAGCCAACTTCAAACGGCCATAACGTTTGATCCAGAAGGCTTCTTGGGGCCCGTGAGTACTCGTTGGAAAGCTCCTGGAGTCTACTTTCATATGGATCTAGTCTCACCTCCAAACTCCACTCGAGCAGATCAGAAACTGTGAAACAAGTCACATCACTTTTTCAGTCTGAGTCAAAGTGGGCCGAGGGTCTTGTAACTTGGGCTATTTGGGCTGGTACTGTTCACATGAACAGTACCATGGGCATGTGAACAGTAACCGTGAATAGTACCATATCCCTTTCCATTAGATAAGTATGGCTTCCCCCTCCCCTATATAAGGAGGTCGCACCCCTTTAGTTTTCCTTGGGTTTTTCTTAAGAGATTATTCTGCTTAGCAGTTTCGCCGCATGTTCGGTTGAGGAACCCCAACTTGTGAACTTAATCTTTATTCGCAATATAGATTGCATCTTTTACTCTCTTGCTTGTGTTCTCGATTCGCTTGCAGGAGATAGCCTTCTTGGCGAGGTCAACTGTGTTCAGCACGGTTGATAACCAACGGAGCAGTGGTGTAGTGATTGCGAGGGGTTCGATCTGTTTTGGTCGGAGTCTTTGGATCATCAACGTCGAGATCTCCACAATCGACTTATCAGTATCTCTCGGAAGATCGGGTCATCATCACATCAGGTGGTATCAGAGCAACGGTTGCCCATGAGGTAATTCTTTTATCCCTAGTTAGTAGATTAGTTTTTATTTCCTATAGTCCAGAAAAAAATTTGCCCCACAAAAAGAGTTAATTCCGTTGTCCAAACCCCGTTGTGCCTTTCAATATGTTAGTTTTGATTTGCTAAATTGAATTTGTGTCCATCGTAGCATTGTCTAGTTGCTGGTCATATCTTTGTTCTATTAAAAATCCAAACAAAAGAAAAATTCCCCACCCAAAACCCTAATTTCCAAATTCGGCTGATTTTTCCTTTCTCTGCAGCCGCCACCAAAAACGTCATAACTTTTGATTCCGAGTTTATTTTTGAGTAAAACCACCGCCATTAGATTTAAACATTCATTATCCATCTATATGTAAAATGTCACATCATTCCAGCAAGGCAGTTAAGAGATATGTGCGGTGAAAGTTGACCCAATTATCTGTTTTGAATCTGCAACAATCAGCAGTTGTGATTTTCGTGCGAATTTCTATGTCGGGTTTCAGAAGTTGGCCCCAAAAGAAAATCTGTAGAAAAAGCCGTCAGAAAATAGAGAAAAAAAGAATCATTGAAAAAGAGCATCTGACAAAAGGTTACGGCCAAAATACCAACGTACTGTCCAGTGGACAGAAATCTTCAGTTTTCAGTTTTGGGTCAATCCTTGTGTTCTTCAATTCCAGATTGCATTGGATTGAATTATCTTGTATTTACCACTCCTACACATTGCCATACACTTGTTTTTAGCCTTCTTCCATTCTTGGTTGGTCAGCAACATAGGCTAAGTGCTAGATACGGACTATAATTCAATTATATGCAATTTCTGAAATTAACTGATTGTTCTCCTTTGGCACCATATTGTGCCTTCCAAGCTCCACATACTCTTGATCAGAACAGGTTCCCTCTTGCAATCGTACCCATGCTTGACATGGTATCACGAACCAGCCACCGATTGTACCACCTGCTACATTGGTAAGAACACTTGTAAGAGTGTGGTAAGACGCTTGAAAATGTGTGATTCCACCTTCCACCACCTAGTAGTTGATAGGGATAATACTTTTGTTTTGTCTTTTATTTTCTACTAACCTTGATAGGTGAGTCGTCTGATGATCAAGAGTGTGTTTTAAAGGGAGAGTTCATGAAGCTCTTGGATGAACCACGCATTGATAGGAAGCTGGATACAATGCAGCGCTCCATCAATGAGAGTATTGCAGCACTCACTGCATGCATTGAAAGAATGATCAATCGGCCACCCAACAATGGACGCGAGTATGATCACGATGCGGACCACGATCGTGAGGAGGGAGATGATAATGAGAGACAAAACCGCAACGCCAGTGCTTCATTTGCTGCCCAAGATGCACGCCCACGACACCGCCTACATTACAACCGTCACGGTATGGGGAGGTAATAATTTTCAGCACTACAATGCTTGTGCTAATGATGAACCATTTGCTAAAGTTAAATTTACCATACCATCTTTTGTCGGTGTTTATGATGCTGAAACTTATCTAGATTGGGAGATGACAGTTGAACAAAAATTTAATGCCCATCTAGTTCCTAAAGTGCATAGAGTTAGACAAGCTACTAGTGAATTTAAAGATTCTGCTATCATTTGGTGGACTCATATAGTTAATTCTGGTTTAGCACCTGATACATGAAATAGATTGAAGGAAGCTATGCGTGCTAGATATGTTCCTCCTACTTTTCAACATGAAATGCATAAGAAATTGCAGCGCTTAGACCAAGATAATAAATCTGTCGAGGAATATTATCAAGAACTACAAATATGCATGTTGCGTTGTAATGTTGTAGAAGATGAGGAGGATAAGATGGATCATTTTTTATGGGGGCTTAAGGCATGAAATTCAGGACATAATTGATTACAAAGAGTATAATGATATCAATAGATTGTTCCAGCTTGCTTGTTTGGCAGAGAAGGAATTACAGGGTAGGCGACAAAGGACTAGGAGCAACTTTGGAAGTACGTCTACATCGAGATCGACACCGGGGCAAGCCAAGACAGCCCCACCTCCTATTTTTTGAGCTGATCCCCCCTCTGTGAGTAGGGTGCGTCCAGCAGCACCGCCGCCACCATCACGCGCACCTGAGACAAGCAGTGTGCAAGCACCAGCAAAGAGCTCTTCATCGGTTGCTTCCACGGGCCGTACGACGGGCATTGTGTGCCACCGTTGTAAAGGGATGGGCCATGTCATGAGAGATTGCCCAAGTCAGCGGGCGTACATTGCGACAGAAGATGGTGGTTATGTAAGTGCTAGTGATGTTGAGGATGAATATGCTCTTGCAGCTAACCTTTTAGGCAATGGTGATGATCATGAGAACAAATCTGTGTTTGTGCCCTTTTCTGTGACTAACAACTTGCAGGTAGTTGAGAACCATGCCAAAGAGGAGCATGAGCTGATTGAATCACTGACCCCATTGGTTGAGAATGAAGATAAGGAGATGGATGCACTTACATCATTTGAGGAGAGCCAAAAAGGTAAAGAACATGGTGCCATCATCGCTCACGGTACTGATTTGGTGCTACAATAAGACATAGAGCAACCTTGTGAGTATATACCAACTGTAGTGCAATCTTTTGATGTTTCTTGTGTTGACTTAAATAAACCATGTGTTGATCTAAATTCTCATAATTTTGCACATGTTGAATTAATAACACATAAAGAAGTTTTGACTAGAATTTCTCCTGCTAATTCATTGTGTTACATCATGTTGGATCTACCTATGAAATTGTCACATGCTATGGAGAAAGTTTCTGAACTTGCCTGTTTGAAATTCTTGTTTAGTGCCTACACCTCTGGATATAAGTTTAATTTGATTGGAGATTATGGTGTGTAAAATCAATTTCTTGTATATCGAATATGCATAACTTGCGATCACATGGATGAATTGAAACTTGCTGTTTGGAACAACAATTCTTGTATGCTGAATCATGTTCAATGTGAGAGGGAAGTAAAATTTAGTACTCATCCAATGCCTATGTGTTCAACTCTTTTTACACCATCTAGTATAGACAATCTGAATAAAGATGATGAATTATGGCAGAACATACAAATCTTTTCACCTTGGCTAGATGAATTTGCTATTGTTCGATTGAGATATGATTATATGGATGAATTGTTCTTCACTTACATTTGCAAAACAAGTTGCAACAATTACTGTGTGAGAAATTTTGAATTGCTCATTAACATATATGATTACTCTTGAGTTAATAATACAATGAGCTTTTACGATCACTGCTGTTTTATAACCTTAATTGTGCAACAACGAAGAACTATTAAAATGGATGACATATACATATACCATGCATACACCTTGGCTTCTTTGTTATCATATTTTCAGCTTATCAAAAGCCGAGGACGGCTTTGTTTGCAAGAAGAGGAGGATGATAAGAACATGTACCCTGTGGATACAACCATATTTACTATACTTGTTGTTCCAATTACAATAGCTCCTACGCATCACTTAAATTATGAGGTGAGCTCGTTTAAAAGAGATTTTACTTTATTTGATAAAGAACTTATGATATTACATAATGAGAGTTTGTTACATTTGTTATCATGTACCAAGATTTATGATCAAGATCATGCAATACGTGACACTACACATATGTTAAAACCGAGGACGGTTTTCTGTCAAGAAGGGGAGGATGATGTGACCACGTCACCAACACGTACGACCATAGCGGCCAATATCAAGATTGAACTAAAGGTGAATTCGTTTCTTCAACTTCAACATATTTTAAATGAGAATATGATGCTACCTAATGATGAATATATATATATATATATATATATATATATATATATATATATATATATATATATATATATATATATATATATATATATATATTTGTAGTATCACATCACTTTGGAACCAATTGAAGCAAGGGTTCAAGTTGGACAAGTTTTGGAATACAATTCGGCCTCCAGATCAATTCGGATTCAGCTTGACAAGCCAACTTTAAACGGCCATAACTTTTGATCCAGAAGGCTACTCGGGGCCCGTGAGTACTCGTTGGAAAGCTCTTGGAGTCTACTTTCAGATGGATCTAGTCTCACCTCCAAACTCCACTCGAGCAGATCAGAAACTATGAAAAAAGTCATATCACTTTTCCAGTCCGAGTCAAAGTGGGCCGAGGACCTTGTAACTTGGGTTGGTACTGTTCATGTGAACAGTACCACGGCCACATAAACAGTAACCATGAATAGTACTATATCCCTTTCCATTAGATAAGTGTGGCTTCCCCCTCCCCTATTTAAGGAGGTCGCACCCCTTTAGTTTTCCTTGGGTTTTTCTTAAGAGATTATTCTGTTGAGCAGTTTCGCCGCATGTTCGATTGAGGAACCCCAACTTGTGAACTTAATCTTTATTCGTAATACATATTGCATCTTTTACTCTCTTGCTTGTGTTCTCGATTCGCTTGCAGGAGATAGCCTTCTTGGCGAGGTCAACCGTGTTCGGCATGGTTGATAACCAACGGAGCAGTGGTGTAGTGATTGCGAGGGGTTCGATCTGTTTTGGTCGGAGCCTTTGGATCATCAACGTCGAGATCTCCACAATTGACTTATCAGTACCTCTCGGAAGATCAGGCCATTGTCACATCATCTTTAACCGGTCTGTGAGCCGTGGCAACGGATAAGTATTCCACCAAGCCCCCGATCTTCGGTGGGATCGACTATCCCTTTTGGAAGAGTCAAATGGAGACATATATTCAGGCTCAAGGCTATGCAATTTGGCGCAAGGTCAAAGTTCGCTTTGTTGTTCCTGCCGATGAGAACATCAATGCCGGAAACATGGCTGATGTTGAGGCGAATGCTAAGGCAAGGAACATCATCATCCAAGGTTTGAGCCGAAATGAGTTTGATCGCATTTCTCATCTTTCGTCGGCCTTCGACATTTGGGAGACCCTCGATGCTTACCATGAGGGTACCACCCAAATTAAGACGGTTCAACAGGACCAATTCAAGCGAGATTACAACAAGTTTGAAATGCTCGCTGGAGAGTCCCTTGATGAATGCTTTGCGAGATTCCACAAGATCTTGAGCAACCTCCGAGCAGTCAGTCTCACATACCCCGACTCGGACAACGCTCGTCAGATGCTTGCGGCCTTGGACTTGCGCATTTGGGAGATGAAGGTGACCACCATCAAGGACACCATAGACCTCTCGACTTTGACTCTTGATGCGTTGTACTCACGTCTCAAGACTCACGAGATTGACATTGTCTCTCGCAAGTCGAAGTCACAATCGATGGCTTTAGTCACTGATCCCAGTCCTGCCTCTAGCTTTTCTGCTGACACTCTTTCGGGTTTTTCTTTAGCTGCTTTGTGTGAAATTGATGATGATCATCTAGAGCAGCTTCCGGAAAACCAACTAGCCCTCTTAGCCCAAAAGTTTTCTCATGCATACAAGAGGTTAGGGAGAGAAAGAGATAAGGACGAGTGATTTGCTTCGAGTGTGGTGGCCCCAACCACATTCGGGCAAATTGCCCCAAGATGGAGGGCAAGAACGATTTCGACAGTTCGAGCAAGAACGTCTACGCTGACAAGAACCGTAACAAGAAGCCTCCAAGCCAAGAGAAGAAGTTCCACAACCTTGGCAAAGCCAAGAAGCTATTCCATCGTGTCCTCACCGCCTTCGACGACCTCGACCTCAGCGAGGTGGAGGGGTGGAGTGACGACGATGGGAAGGATGAGCAAGACCCCCAAGGGTGACGACGACTTCTCCGGCATGTGCTTCATGGCCCTTGAGGGCGACGTGAGCGACAGCGAGCTCTACTCTGACTCCGACGAGGTATACCCCTCCTACGACCAGCTTAATGATGCTTTTCTTAAGCTAGGTAAATTTCATGCTAGATCTAGAGCTAGGTGTAGCAAGTTGGAGAAGGAAGTAGATAGATTATCACGGGAGCTTACTTCACTTATATCTGCTCCCTCCCATGACGAATGTAATACATGCTGTGCTTTGCTTGGTGATATGGAGAAATTAAGGACCTCCTATGATAGTCTGTCCTCTGAGCTTGATATGATTAAGGTGGAGAATGTTAGTCTTCTTACTGAAATAGAAATGAGAAGGACTGTTGCTCCTTTTACTGTTGTTGTGACTACATCTTGCACCTCATGTGAGGATAAGGACAATACGTTTAGAGGTCTTTATACCATGCTTCTCGATCTGCCCGAGACTTGTGAAAGTTGTAATAATTTGAAGATGAATTTAAAAAGGGTAGATCATAAAATTGCTGAGTTACAAGCTTTCCTGCTAGAGCCTATTGCTTCATGTGTGAATTATCCCAAGCTGACTGCTGAGCTTGAATCTGTTTCCAAACAGTTTCAAGAGATGATTGACAACAATAATAAATTGGCTCAATATGCTTCTAAGGACCCCGTTAGCTCACCATGCAATAATTGTGATAAACTAAAAGCTGACTTGATTGCATTGGATGAAAAATGTGTGAAGCTAACTAAGAACCTTCTAGAGAAGCTACCATCTGCTTGTAATGTGTGTGTGGGGAAGAAGCATGAGGGTTTTGTAGAGACGCCTAGTGACGTGAACCAAATGGCTAGCAGTAGGTCTGTCCCTTCTGAGCCGGTTGTGCATGCACAAGCAATCGGTTCCTCTGCTGTTGGTTCTTCTTCTACTCCCTTACCTTCTACTGTCTCTTCTTCCCCCTGCTCTTCTTGCACCTCTCTCTTTCGGGAGTGTCAGTATCTTATGAACACTCTTGAGAGGTTTGTAGGAGGCAAGAAGAAGCTAAATCTTATCTAGACCAGTCAAAGATTTGCAAATTCAATCAAGGTCTAGGATACGATTTTTTTGAAGATATGAGGAAGCATCTACCTGCTATTCTTAGACCCATAGCAGCAGGTGTGATCGAGATTGAGCCCAGAATTGATAAAGTTAAATTCAAATCAGCGGGCTTTGTCCAAGGGATCTCTGATAGTAAGGTGGTTCCACCTGTTGCTTCGACCTCTCAGAAGGCGAAGCCCCATCATGCTACTTCTACCTCTCAGAAGGTGAAGTATCATTGTACCTTCTATCAGAAGGATGGACACTCGGTCGAGAGATGCTTCAGGCGCGCCAAGATCGTGTGTAGAGATCGTGTTGAGCCACTTAGGCGTATTCAGGGTCAGCCTTAGACCTTGAGTGCACATAAGACCAACACGAGGTCGAGAGTTGCTTCTGTTGATGGGCTTGGGCAGCATCGAGGACTTGGTTTTACTGAGTTTTCTGGTTTTCGTCCTCGATATGCCTCTGGTCATGACTTCCGTCGTTCTGAGGGTAGATCTCGTTTCCCCCCGTTGAGATGGCTACCCGCGGTGTGATCAGCGTGTTGTTGGTACTCCGACTCGCTCTCCCGTAGTAGTCGGACCCAGCAACAGCTTCAGGTCTACACATAGACCTTCGTGTGTGACTACTTCTTCTGCTCAACGTGTTGCTCAGTATTGGGTGCCAAAATCACTCTTGATTTATCACAGTACTGAGCCTTTACTCTCTGTTTGACTTAGGTTCGCCGGGCTGGGAAGGGAGAGGTTTGGCCTGTGGACTCTGGTTGTTCTCGTCATATGACCGGAGACTCTCATTGGTTCTCTTCCCTAGCCCGTGCTCCAAGTAATGAGACGATCACCTTTGGAGATGCTTCGTCTAGGCGCGTCATCTTGAAAGGTACTGTGCACGTTAATGATTCATTTATTTTGAAAGATGTTGCCTTGGTAAGTAAGCTGCAGTATAATTTTCTTTCAGTCTCTCAGCTTACCGATGATGGTTATGAGGTGAGCTTTAAGAAAAACAATCGCAAAATTCTTGACTCTTTGGGTAGTCTGGTTTGCGGGATTTCTCGTTATGGGAGGATCTTTCGTGCTGATTTTGTTGAGTCTTCTGGTGATCCTCTCAGGTGTTTAGTTGCTTCAGAGTCCCGTGACCTTACCTTCTGGCATAGGAGACTTGGTCATATCGGATTTGATCATTTGACCCGAGTTAGAGGCCACGATCTCATTCGTGGTCTGCCGAAACTCAAGTTGGTCAAGGATCTTGTTTGCGCTCCATGCCGGCATGGCAAGATGGTTGCCGCTTCTCATCCTCCAGTCACAGTAACTATGACCGATGCACTAGGACAGCTGCTCCATATGGACACAGTTGGACCAGCTCGAGTGCAGTCAGCAGGAGGGAAGTGGTATGTTCTTGTCGTGGTCGATGACTTCTTAAGGTTTTCTTGGGTGTTTTTCTTAGCCTCGAAGGATGAGACGTTTACCCATTTTTGGGGTTTGTTTAGTAGGCTTTCTGTTGAGCTTCCAGGTGCCTTACGAGCGATCCGCAATGACAATGGCACGGAGTTCAAGAATTCCTACTTCGAGAGGTTTTGCGGTGAGACAGGTGTAGAGCACCAGTTCTCTTCTCCATACGTCCCTCAGCAGAATGGCGTTGTGGAGAGGAAGAACCGTACACTGGTTGAAATGGCCAGGATGATGCTTGATGAGTACTCTACACCGAGGAAGTTTTGGGCTGAGGCTATAGCCACCGCGTGCCATGTTTCGAATCGAGTTTTTCTCAGGGCTGACATGTGTCATTTTTATATATGTTTACGTGTCATTTTACCCCATTATTTTTCGCATTTCGAGATCATTTATCATCATTTACACGTTGTTCTATATTTAATTGCTCAAAATGGACCTGTTGTAGGGGTGGCCCCCACCTAAACCCAGCAGGCCTGGTAGAAGGTTGTAAGGCCCAAGTAGGCCATGTGTAATGACATAAGTGCCCCTGAAGGGTTGCTCAGATGTAAGGGTATAATTGTAAAAGCACTCCCCATGTATATATATATATATATGAATACAGGCTAGGGGGAGAGGCCAAGCCATTACTCATCTCCATCACTCTCCTCTACCATCTCTCTCTCTGTTTGGTCTATAGCCACAACAGTTGGCACCGTCCGTGGGGAGGGACAGGAGCAAGCTCGAAGCGCGAAGGAGGATGGCACCGAAGAAAGCTTCGTCGGTGACGGCGAAGGGGAAGAAGACGGTCGGGGCGGAGCGTCGCGTAAGTACCAGGGCTTCGGAAGTGGCTGCCGCGGGCGCGGCGGTCGATGACGTTGGCGCTCGCGCGGCGGTCGATGACGTTGGCGCTCGCGCGGCGGCAACTGACCCCGCCACCGGCGCTGCGACAACCGACCCCGCCACCGGCGCTGCGACGACCGACCCCACCAC
The DNA here is from genome assembly GCA_017311315.1 of Dendrocalamus latiflorus. Classification (NCBI taxonomy): domain Eukaryota; kingdom Viridiplantae; phylum Streptophyta; class Magnoliopsida; order Poales; family Poaceae; genus Dendrocalamus; species Dendrocalamus latiflorus. The sequence continues at coordinate 14,332,122 of CM029641.1, forward strand.
CGGCGCTGCGACGACCGACCCCGCCACCGGTGCTGCGACGACCAACCGCGTCGCCGGCACTGCGGCGATCGACCCCGCCGACGCGATAGCAACCAACCTCACCGCCTTCGCCGCAACGCTCGCCGGTAGCGCGGACGGAGCGACCGGCAGCTCGGGAGCTCGCGCCGCGGTCGTGCCCGCGCCGGTCCGTCCGCTAGGCGTGCCCGCGGCCCCGCCCGCGCAGGCGATGGAAGGCGCCCTGCTGGTGGCCCTCAAAGCATTCCAGCAGGAGCTGGGGGATCTTTGCGGGGCTGTCCGAGACATACAAGAGGCTCGGAGCCAGCAGGCCGCGCCGGTGGTCGCGCCAGAACCCACGCCGGAAAGGGCGGACAGCCGCGACGCCCCCACATCCAGCCGTGCCCCGCTGCGGCGCGTCGATCCGGAGTCCCCACTCTCGGTAGAACTACAGCAAGCTGCGTGGCCCGAAGACTTCAAGTTCCCCAGCGTCATTGAGCCCTACAAAGGCGACACGGACCCCCGCGTGTTCGTGCACGTGTACGAAACCGCAATCGAGGCCGCGGGTGGCGATGATACCACAAAAGCGAAGGGGCTCCCCCTCGCGTTGCAGGGAGTGGCCCTCTCCTGGTTTTTCACCATAGAGCCGAACTCCATCTACGTGTGGGAGCAGATCCGCGACCGCCTTCACAACAACTTCCAAGGCAACTATGTCGAGCGGGTCGACGCGGACCAGCTCTTCGCCGTGAAGCAGAAACCTTTGGAGAAGCTCCGGGACTACTTCAAACGCTTCGCGAAGATACGTTGTCAAGTCAAAGATGTTAACGAAACCACCGTGGTCAACGCGGCCATACAGGGCCTTCGTCCGGGCCCGATGGCCGAGTATAACGCGCGGAAGCCAATCAAGACAGTGACGAAGCTCTTCGACAAAATGGAGGAATACGCCAGGGCGAAAGAGGACGCACGGCGGCGACAAGGCGGCGACTCCGACACCAACTAGGCCGGAGCCTCGGCAAAAGCCGAAGATCCGTCAAAGGACGGTGCCTCGAAGGGAAAGCGCAAGCAGGAGTCGTCCAAGGACGCGCCCGACCACAAGGACGCCCCGTACAAGGAGCCGTCTGGCAAGCCCAAGCGTGGTCAGCAGAAGTCGCGGCGAGGCCGGTACGTCCTCGACATCGAAGGCGATTCCGATGACAGCGCTCCCGCGGGTCGGGGCGGTCGGGGGCGCCGAGGTCGGGGACGCGGCCACAGCCGGGGCCGCGACGATAGAGGCCAGAGAGACTACGACGACCAACACCAGGGGCTGTGGTGCGTAGTCCACGGTCGCGGAAACCACGACACGCGAACATGCACCTCTATCGCGGTGCTCCGCGACAGCGTCACCAGGGACAGGAACCTGGAAACACGTTCGCCTGTGGTGGCCCACGTACAGCACCCGTACGAAGCCCCCGTGCATATACAAGCGCAAGGAACGCAGCCCCACGAGGGCCCCCTGCGGATCCAGGCCCACGTGCAGCAGCCCCAGGTGGGCTTTCTGCAACTACAGGCTCCGGAGGCCACTCACCGCAGGGTTATCAACGTTATCTCCGGAGGCTCCTCGGTGGAGTTCGCTTCGGAGCGGCAGCGGAAGGCCTACGTATGGAGGCTACACCACGTGGCGGTGTACCCAGCGCAAGCACCGCTGGACTGGGCGCAGCAGGAGGTCACGTTCACCCCCGCCGACGCCCAAGGGGTGGAGCTTCCGCACCACGATCCCCTGGTCGTCCGGGTCGTTGTAGCGGGATGCGATGTGAGACGCGCCCTGGTTTATGGCGGCAGCTCCGCGAATATTTTGTTCACGGCAGCCTTCGACCAGATGGGGATCCCCCGAAGCCGCCTCGGCCCGTCGGGAGTCCCGCTGCAGGGCTTCGGCGGACAACCTCTACAGGCGCTCGGCCAAATATGCTTGCAGGTCTCTTTCGGTCGGGGCGACAATGAAAGGGTCGAGGACGCTACATTCGACGTCGTCGATCTCCCGTACCCATACAATGCCATACTGGGGCGTCCGGTCCTCAACTCCTTCGGGGCAGTACCGCATGATGCCTATTTGTGCATGAAGCTCCCGGGGCCGCGGGCCGTCATCATCGTTCGGGGCGACCAGGACAAGGCCCGGCGCATCGAGCACGGCACCAGATGTCCCCGCCACGGCGGGTAGCGGCACACTTAAGATTGGGACCGTCGTGCGAAGGCCCGCGGCGCCATTCGGGGGCGACTCCGCAAGCCCCGCCGATAGTGCAAATACTAGAGGCTCCGGGCGCGCTGAGCATGCACGGTTAGTACCCCCCCCCAACCCGTCGTATGTAATCGCTTACCCGCGCAAACGGGAATATAATAAAGTTTCGTTTGTCGCCAATATGTTACCAGTGGTGCAGAAGTACGCGGGGAGCGCACGCGGAGGCTTCGCCTACGCGTGCGCTCCCGCAGTATAAGCCAAAGGCGCACGTCCGCGTGTGCACTCTCCGTGGCCAGGGGCACGGGTATGAGTATAAACCAAAGACGCACGTCCGCGTGTGCACTCTCCGTGCCCAGGGGCACGGGTATGAGTATAAACCAAAGACGCACGTGCGCGTGTGCACTCTCAGTCAAAGACACGGGCATGAGTATAAACCAAAGACGCACGTCCGCGTGTGCACTCTCCGTGGCCAGGGGCACGGGTAGGAGTATAAACCAAAGACGCACGTCCGCGTGTGCACTCTCCGTGGCCAGGGGCACGGGTATGAGTATAAACCAAAGACGCACGTCCGCGTGTGCACTCTCCGTGGCCAGGGGCACGAGTATGAGTATAAACCAAAGACGCACGTGCGCGTGTGCACTCTCCGTCAAAGACACGGGCATGAGTATAAACGAAGACGCACGTTCACGTGTGCACTCTCCGTCAAAGACACGGGCATGAGTATAAACCAAAGACGCACGTCCGTGTGTGCACTCTCCGTGGCCAGGGCACGGGTATGAGTATAAACCAAAGACGCACGTCCGCGTGTGCACTCTCCGTGGCCAGGGGCACGGGTATGAGTATAAACCAAAGACGCACGTGCGCGTGTGCACTCTCCGTCAAAGACACGAGCATGAGTATAAACGAAGACGCACGTTCACGTGTGCACTCTCCGTCAAAGACACGGGCATGAGTATAAACCAAAGACGCACGTCTGTGTGTGCACTCTCCGTGGCCAGGGCACGGGTATGAGTATAAACCAAAGACGCACGTCCGCGTGTGCACTCTCCGTGGCCAGGGGCACGGGTATGAGTATAAACCAAAGACGCACGTCCGCGTGTGCACTCTCCGTGCCCAGGGGCACGGGTATGAGTATAAACCAAAGACGCACGTGCGCGTGTGCACTCTCAGTCAAAGACACGGGCATGAGTATAAACCAAAGACGCACGTCCGCGTGTGCACTCTCCGTGGCCAGGGGCACGGGTAGGAGTATAAACCAAAGACGCACGTCCGCGTGTGCACTCTCCGTGGCCAGGGGCACGGGTATGAGTATAAACCAAAGACGCACGTCCGCGTGTGCACTCTCCGTGGCCAGGGGCACGAGTATGAGTATAAACCAAAGACGTACGTGCGCGTGTGCACTCTCCGTCAAAGACACGGGCATGAGTATAAACGAAGACGCACGTTCACGTGTGCACTCTCCGTCAAAGACACGGGCATGAGTATAAACCAAAGACGCACGTCCGTGTGTGCACTCTCCGTGGCCAGGGCACGGGTATGAGTATAAACCAAAGACGCACGTGCGCGTGTGCACTCTCCGTCAAAGACACGGGCATGAGTATAAACCAAAGACGCACGTCCGCGTGTGCACTCTCCGTGGCCAGGGGCACGGGTATGAGTATAAACCAAAGACGCACGTGCGCGTGTGCACTCTCCGTCAAAGACACGGGCATGTGTATAAACGAAGACGCACGTTCGCGTGTGCACTCTCCATCAAAGACACGGGCATGAGTATAAACGAAGACGCACGTTCGCGTGTGCACTCTCCGTCAAAGAAACGGGCATGAGTATAAACGAAGACGCACGTTCGCGTGTGCACTCTCCGTCAAAGACACGGGCATGAGTATAAACCGAAGACGCACGTTCGCGTGTGCACTCTCCGTCAAAGACACGGGCATGAGTACAAACGAAGACACACGTTCGTGTGTGCACTCTCCGTCAAAGACACGGGCATGAGTATAAACCGAAGACGCACGTTCGCGTGTGCACTCTCCGTCAAAGACACGGGCATGAGTATAAACAAAGACGTGTGGGGGGACGCCTCTGCACGCACTCTACGGAGTATAAATAAGACGCGGACGTTCTCCCTGCGCACTCTACGGAGTATAAATAAGACGCGGACGTTCTCCCTGCGCACTCTACTGAGTATAAACAAGACGCGAACCCCGCGCACGCCAAGGACTTCGTCCTTGCGCGTACTCCCTGGAGTATAAATCAGACGTGGACGCCGACCCCACGCGAATCATGCGCGGCTGCCAATCGCGCACCTCAGCGCGTTGAGACTCGCCTTCGCACACCAGAGGCTGCCCTCACCCCGGGGTGGGGGGACGAAGGTCCGCCTTCGCACGCGCCAGTCCACGCGACTCTAAACAGGTCGTAGTGCGAAGGTCCGCCTTCGCACACGCCAGTCCACGCAACTCTAAACAGGTCGTAGTGCGGAGGTCCGCCTTCGCACGCGCCAGTCCACGCGACTATAAACAGGTCGTAGTGCGGAGGTCCGCCTGCGCACGCGCCAGTCCACGCGACTCTAAACAGGTCGTAGTGCGAAGGTCCGCCTACGCACACGCCAGTCCACGCGACTTTAAACAGGTCGTAGTGCGGAGGTCCGCCTCCGCACGCGCCAGTCCACGCGACTCTAAACAGGTCGTAGTGCGGAGGTCCGCCTTCGCACACGCCAGTCCAAGCGACTCTAAACAGGTCGTAGTGCGGAGGTCCGCCTTCGCACACGCCAGTCCACGCGACTCTAAACAGGTCGTAGTGCGGAGGTCCGCCTTCGCACGCGCCAGTCCACGCGACTATAAACAGGTCGTAGTGCGGAGGTCCGCCTTCGCACGTGCCAGTCCACGCGACTCTAAACAGGTCGTAGTGCGGAGGTCCGCCTTCGCACACGCCAGTCTACAGACCTTCAGCAGGAGGTAGCGCTCGCACGGTTCGCCCCACGGTGAACTGGGAATGTGAGGATCTCAGCTCCGCACAGCACGCCCGCGCATGTCCTAATTATTACGAGATCTATATATCGGGAAAATCTTTCGAGTACAGAGGCCCGCCAACATCCGTGCTGCTTTGAGTAGCTACTCGGCAGGCTCGTCCTTAACACGTGCTAAGGACGGGGTCCCGCTGGAAGGAGGTCGGCTCGCCCAAAACTCCAGCGACTCTTCGGCCCTTCGCCATCGTCGAAGGCGTCGCCGAGTCGCAAGGTCGGCCGCAAGAAGTCGGCCCCAGCATGGAAGCTGCCCGGGACATAGGCGAAAGTCAGAATTTATGAAGCAAGCGAACACTTCATTCACAAAAAGGTGACCCTCCAGCGCCTGCATGGCGTCCCACGCAACCATCGAGGCGTTGCCAAGCGTCTGGTCGCGCTTTGCTAGAGTCAAGGTGAGTTCGCCTTTTTCCTTCTCTAGCAGGGCGACCTGTTCTAGGAACCCGTCCCGCTCCGCCGCAAACTTCTGTTGAGCCGCCTCCGCGGCCGACTCCTGCGCCGAAGCAACAAGTCCCTCGGCGTGTGCCTTCGCCTCGGCGCATTCGGCTTCCAGCTGGCGGATGCGGGCGTCCTGGGCAGCACGGGCCCCAGAGGCTTCGCGTAGCTCCTCCTCGGCGGCCCGTAGTCTATCCTCGAGCGCCTTTTGGCCACGAGTATAGGCCGTTTGCAAGGCCTGCCCCAGCACAAGTGTCTGCAGAAGGGAAAGACTTAGCAAGCTCAGCCAACCCAGGCGTTGTCGCATGAGTACTTACCCTCACCCCAGACACCTCGAAGGCGTCTTCGAGGCGCCCCGCACCGTAGGCCTGCAGCGCTTGCGGATCGACGCTGGTAGCCGCGTCATTCACAATCCCGCGCCATGCCCTCAGCATCTCCGGGGGCGGCATGAAGTCCGCGGGGCTTATGCACGCGGAGGTCCCGTGTTCTGCCAAGCGCTCCCCCTCCGGAATGAGCAACGCTGCAAACAGGGATGCAGGTGAGCACCACAAGGCATAAAAGCATACACCGGAGTAAGCTAAGCCACCCTACCTTCGGTAGCAGAAGGAATGGTCCCGCCGCGGGCAGAAGCCTCCGCGTTCGGGGAGGGCGACGGCTGTCCCAGCGCGGCGGGCGGCGTGGCCAGGGGGGCAGAAGGCGCGTATGCCGCAGGGTCTCCAGCACTTGCGCTGGAGTCCCACAAGCTTCTGATGCCCGTGGCCACGATGAATCTCCGCGGTGTCCGGTGGAGCTCCGGCCGCACACACGGCCGTTTAGCCGGGGCAGCCAGCAGCGACACCGCCCCCGCAGGCGCGGTTAGGGAAGCCCCTGCGGCTGCAGCGCCCGGGGGCGAAGGTTCCGCGGTGGCAATTGTCGCAGGGGGCACCTCGGTTTCTGCTGCTGTCGGTAAAGGCAGCACGGCTCCGTGCGCCCCCGCGGAGGGCGCCTTCGGCACCACAGCGGCCACGGTCGGAGGCTCCACCCCAGCATCGCCGGTCCGCACGGGTTCCGTCTCGGCGACTTCGGCGGGCGGCGAGACGTCCCCCCTCCGGCTGCGCTCGCCGAAGATACCTCGCCTTCGGCGTCTGCGCCACCCAAACCTGAATCGGCATACCTCGCCGAATCCAACTCCGCGTCCGCCGCGCCCTCGGGAGCGCTAGCAGCAGCAGTAGCAACTGCCGCACCAAGCGCGGCAGGCGTCCCACTGCGGCCCCTCTTACGAGACGGCCCCTTCTTCTTCTTCTTCTTCTTCTTCTTTGCCGCACCGTCGTCCGGAGCGACACGGTCCGGCACGGCAAGGCCCAGGGCCTCGCACACGCGGTTTATTCGCCCCAGCCCCGCCTCGGCGATAGCAGACGCGCGCTGCTCGTGCTCCCTGCCGGTGTATGGCCCTAGGAATACACACGCGGCTTGCTCCGCCTCCTCCAAGCAAATCCCTGAAGCGAAGGAGATAGCATCAACATATAACGCATTTCGCGTCAACAAAGGAGAGACGCGATCGAGGCTTACGAAGATTGGAGGGCACTGGCAGCAAGCAGATCGATGGTGAAACATTGTCGTCTCGACGCTTCTGGGCGGCAAGACGCCAGTCGCGGGCAAGCGGTGCCACGCCGTACATCACGTACTCTTCGGCGAGGTCGCGCATGTTGAGGCGGGCGGCCACGCCTACGAGCTGCCGGGCCCTCCGTCTGTCCTCATCATCGAGCGTCTGGCCGGGCGAGGGCTTGAACGCGATTGGTCGGCCTGTGCACTCAAGGCCGCTCCCGCTCTCCACACGGTGGTAGAACCACCACTTCATCCAGTAAGACTCCCACTTCCCGCGAGTTGAGTTCGCAGGGAAGAGCTTCTTGCATGACGAACGAAGAATAAAGGTGACGCTGCCGAAGCTCGACAGCGTCCCGTCCTTCCGGTCCTTGGGCTGGCACCGTGCCTCGTGAAGGTGGGCGAACAACGAGGCGCTGGGCCAGCACGCCCCCGAGCGCAAGGCCCAGCTGTACACCGTGAGCCGGGCCACGGCGTTCAGAGTCAGTTGCGCCAGCTCCAGCCCGAAGGTCCGCAGCACGTCGCCCACGATAGCCGCCGCTGGGATGCGGAGCCCCGCGTCGAAAAAGGCAACGAACACGACCGCCTCTGACTTCTCGGGATGCGGTTCCGTCTCATCGGCGGCGGGCAATCGTACCTCCTGGCGCTCGGACAACTTCCCCACGCGCAGAAGCCCTTGGATCGTCTTCTCGGTCACGAGCGAGGGGCCTAGCTCGCCGGAGAACGTGCCTTCCTCCTCCGCCACCAACCACTCCTTGTCTGCCGCCGCCGGGTCGCGCTCTTGGAGCAAGTACTTCACCTCCAACAGCGAAGACCGCCGGCGAATGCCGCAGACGCCACCCGCCTGACCACGCTTGCCGTCGGACGCCATTGCTTCTCCGGGAAGGAGGGTAGCGGCAAAGAATACTACGCGAGTATGGAAGGCGGCGCAAGCAAGAAGGGGGCGTACAACTGCGGGGACCTCGCCCCAGTACCGAAGCGTCGCGACGGCCCACGTACGGGACGCGACCGCAGTCGTACAAACACCCGTCCAGCGCTATTCCCCATACCCAAAGCTGAAAGGCCACGACCACAAGCGCCAAGGGCCGTCACAGCACGACGCTCCCTACCGCCAATACAGGCGCGTTAATGGGCCAGGGGATCACAACAGCTTCGGCGCTGTGCCATTCATCGCCCGCCCCGTGTCCCCCTTGCCTAGGGAAGAGGCGAGCGGCCGTGAGCACGCAACCGTCCACATCCCGCCGCGCACCAGTCATAAGCCGCCACGTGCCCCGGGCGCGCCAAGGCGGGTCGCACGGTATGGGAACCTAACCCTGGCAGACCGGGGGCCGGCGTGATCCCAGGAACCTTTACAGCACAAGACCGCATCGCGAGATCTCAAGTCACCGCACGCGTGGCGGTGTCCGCAGCGCAAGGCCGCCAGCTCCGCTGCCACCCGTTCGCAGGGTAGGGGACGGAGCGCGCGCGTCTACTTCGGCTAGGCGCCAGCTCCGCTGCCACCCGTTCGAAGGGTAGGGGACGGAACGCGCGCGTCTACTTCGGTTAGGCGCCAGCCCCGCTGCCACCCGTTCGAAGGGTAGGGGACGGAGCGCGCGCGTCTACTTCGACTAGGTGTCGGCTCCGCTGCCACCCGTTCGAAGGGTAGGGGACAGAGCGCGCGCATCTACTTCAGCTAGGCGCCAGCTCCGTTGCTACCCGTTCGAAGGGTAAGGGACAGAGCGCGCGTCTACTTCGACTAGGCGCCGGCTCCGCTGCCACCCGTTCGAAGGGTAGGGGACGGAGCGCGCGCGTCTACTTCGGCTAGGCGCCAGCTCCACTGCCACCCGTTCGAAGGGTAGGGGACGGAGCGCGCGCGTCTACTTTGGCTAGGCGCCAGCTCCGCTGCCACCCGTTCGAAGGTTAGGGGACGGAGCGTGCGCGTCTACTTCGACTAGGCACCGGCTCCGCTGCCACCCGTTCGAAGGGTAGGGGACGGAGCGCGCGCGTCTACATCGACTAGGCGCCAGCTCCGCGGCCACCCGTTCGAAGGGTAGGGGACGGAGCGCGCGCGTCTACTTCGACTAGGCACCAGCTCCGCGGCCACCCGTTCGAAGGGTAGGGCCAGGGTCATGTCCCGCAAAGTCTGCCTCGTTCTCCTTAACAGGCCACCTACAGTGCATCCATAAGGAACACCGGCTGTAGGTAGGTCTGCTAAGGAGAACAGGGCAAACCTTGCCATCTTCATACGAGAGCGCGGCGCGTGCGTAGAAAGCCGTCTTCTCGATCGCCGCACCAGCCTGGCCGCGGCTTCGGCCTGGACCCGGCCTTCGAGAAACGGACCCGCGCGCGCGAGCGGCAAGGGCGTGGGTCATGTCCCGCAAAGTCTGCCTCGTTCTCCTTAATAGGCCACCTACAGTGCATCACCATCTTTCAGAGTGATGCGGGCGGGCTCCATAAGGAACACCGGCTGTAGGTAGGTCTGCTAAGGAGAACAGGGCAAACCTTGCCATCGCGTGCAGAAACGCAGCGCGAAGGCAGCACGCGCGGCTGGCCACCGATCACTGACGCTGACCAAGCTCCCAAGAAAAATGGACCACCATCTGTACATCAACATTCCCCAAGCCGCTCAGCGGCGCTAGGGAATGCTGATGCACGGAAGGGGCCCATTTTAGGAGAGCAGTTTCTACCAAAGTACATGCAGGAACAACGCCGCACCAGCGCCGTATATATACCCCATCAGCAGGGGAGCCAACCGGCGGAAGTCCAATCGGCAGAAGTCCAACCGCCGGGAGTCCGCCGTCACATTAATGCTCACGACGCCTCAAGACCCGCACCGCGCCAAGCACGCTTCACCACGTGGACGGCCAGAAGAACGAGCGCCGCAGCGCGTCCTTTATCGCTTAAGGCGCACGCGACGGCTCCGGGGCCCGCCACGCTTGCCTGCGCCGGTGCAACGCCCCCAGCGCGCGGCTACTTTGGCTACAGCGCAGCCCCGGGTTAAGTTTGGGAAAGCTCACAGGCCGCAGGGACGGAGGGGGCCAAAGGACTCGGCAACATGGCTTCGGCCCCGTGAAGCCCTTTACCATGAGAGGCTCCTGTTGTAGGGGTGGCCCCCACCTAAACCCAGCAGGCCTGGTAGAAGGTTGTAAGGCCCAAGTAGGCCATGTGTAATGACATAAGTGCCCCTGAAGGGATGCTCAGATGTAAGGGTATAATTGTAAAAGCACTCCCCATGTATGTATATATATATATATATATATATATATATATATATATATATATATATGAATACAGGCCAGGGGGAGAGGCCAAGCCATTACTCATCTCCATCACTCTCCACTACCATCTCTCTCTCTCTGTTTGGTCTGTAGCCACAACAGGACCATTTTACATTTTTTGTACTTTTCCACAGGCCGGCGCGATCTAGGCGCATAAACGACAAATTTGGCATTCCGGGATTGCTCCGTACAGATATACGTGTCGTCATGAACGCGTACGATCTTTTCGTGATTAAATTGGACTTCCAGAGGGCCAAAGCAGAAGAAATCACATTGGGGGAAGGACTTAGATGCAAACCCTAGAATCTTCAAGGGCTAATCTGCACAAATGCCAAAAATTCCCCATCTCCTCAAAACCGCCGCTGCTGCCTGTGGAAAAACCCGAGCCTGGCACTTCTTCTTCTTCCCTAACCCATTTGCTTCCTCTCTTCCCTTCTCTAGCTTCGGCTGGCGGCGAGGCGAGGCCGGCTCGCCACCGCGCCACCAACTCCTGTGCGCCCGCCGCTTCTTCATCCTCCACCGCACCACCACGCTGTCCGCCGTTGCTTCTCACCCGCGCCGCCTTCTTCCGACCGCCACCACATCGCCACCTCTCTCCACGACCAAATCGCCGCCACTCCTCTTCTTCTTGCCGACCGCTGCTCATCTACCTCGCCTCCCTTCTCCACTGCCTCCCTTCCCCTTCCATCTCTCTCCGCCGCCGCATCCTCCTTCTCCACCCGCGCGCCACCACTCACCACCTCCGGCCGCCGGCGAGGCTTCTCCTCTCCTCTTCTCCCTTGGTTTCCCCCTTCATCCTCTGCCCTTGCGCCGCCAGCCCCCTTCTCCGCCTTCTCACCCGCCACCTCCCTCAATTGCGCCGCCCCTTCCAGATCTGCCGGCGCCACCTACTTCCGCCGACCGCACCGACCTTCGCAGCTCCGCCGCCCCGACTTCATCAGCTCCAACCACACCGGCGCATCACTTCTACACCGACGGCGATGAGCTCCGATCTTCGACCCCTGCTTCCTCTTCAACGAGCGCAGCCCTCGCCGATCTCCATCGCCACCGACGACGGTGACCTCTTCCTCACCATCGTCGACGTCTGCTTCCCTGCTGCATCCACTTCACCGAGCCTCAATTCCTCCCCTGCTTCCTCTCCATCTAGGTTTAATTCTTCCTCTGCTTCCTCTTAATTGTGTACTGTGATGATGAATTGTGGATAATTTTCTGAGATCTGTGATGGTGCATGTACTCACTGAGATGACATTATGCCCTGTTCTATTATTGTGATATATGCGGATGTGAACTGTGATTTTGATATGTGGATCATGATGGATTTGGATACTGATTTAGCTCATGTAATTTTGCAATCTCTGTGTTAGTCATTTAGTGGTTGTTAGTCTTCTGTGTTAGTACTTGTTGATTGTGATTTTGTTTAGCTTTGTTAAGTGGTTATATATGTGTTAGATTGATTAGCATTATGTGATGTTAGGGTAGTGACTGTGTGCGTGTTCGTGATCAGTTCTCGTGTAGGCTTTGCCCTGTGTTTAGTGTAGTTGTCTTTGTTAAATTTGAATCTGTGTTGGTTGTGTTGCACGAATTAGCTAGCCGGTGGCCGTTTTCTCCCCTCGTGCTGTCTGGACCTCCCCTTGCTTCTAGACTCCCTTTTCTTTCTGCGGTCTGTCGATAGTTAGATTGTGCGAGTATTTGTCGTAGTTTGTTGTGTTGTAGTGTGCCGACGTCATTTAGTTAGCCATCGACCGTTTTCTCCCTCCGTGCTTCTAGACTCCCCCAGTGCTTCTCGACTTCCTCATGCTGTCTCGCGGTCAATAGTTAGTTAGGTTGTCGGTCGGTAGTCGTATTGTTCGTGCAGCCGTCACTGTCGTTCGTGTGTCGTTGTGTCGTAGTCGTGTTGTTCGTTCGGTCGTACGACGTCCATTCGTACGATCGTTCGTCCCGTTGTCCTTCGTTTATTTAGTTCGTTCATCGTTTTATCTGTGCGAGTTAGAGTTCGTTCGGCTGATTCGGTAGACGTTTTAGATTTAGTTTTCTCCCCCGTTTTGATTGACCTAGCTTTAGCTGAGCACCGGTAGCCTCAGTCTAGTCCCTGTGGAGAACACGACACTCGCCGCTATTTCAGTGGCAACCCGTGCACTTGCGGGTGTGCTATTTTTGCACGATCAAGTAATTTGGCGCCGTTGCCGGGGATTAGCTTAGAGCGACAATGTTAGGCTATAGACTAGGTCGTTTGTTTTCTTTTGCTTGTTTTGTGTTTGTGCTGACCTCTTTCATATTGTCATTGTCATATTTGTGATATATTGCTAATTCCTAACCATTTCTCTAGTTATTTCTTTCTCTTGTGTCTTTTCTTGTCCTTCCCCGCAGGTTGATTGATAGAGTTATATATTGAGGATATGGCATTAGTTCATGATCTTTGGGCTCCGAGTAGTCAGAGTGCTATGTCAGGACCAGTTTTGCCAGTAGTTGAGGCCGATGACTTTGAGTTGAGACCTGGTCTGATTGCTTTGGTTCAGGAGAACCGTTTTGGAGGATTGCCCACTGAGGACCCTTATGAGCACATTCGCATATTCTTGGAGTATTGTGATACAGTCAAATATCATGGGGTTTTTCAGGACACTATCAGATGCAGATTATTCATATTCTCTCTTCGAGATGGTGCTCGTACCTGGTTTTACTCTTTGCCATCGAGGTCATTCACTTGGGATCAGCTGTCATGTGCTTTCTTGGAGAGATACTTTCCGCTATCCAGGCAGTTTGAGATCCGTGATCAGATCTTCTGTTTTGCTCAGCTTGATGGAGAGAGTTTATATGATTCTTGGGAGCGATACAAGGCTTTGCTCAGGAGATGTCCTCACCATGGTCTAGAGAGATGGCTCGTTCTGCAGATCTTCTACAGAGGCTTGACATGTGCCACACGATCTTTAGTTGATGCAGCAGCTGGTGGAACAATCACAAACAAGACACTTGATGATGCATTCACTCTTATTGAGAACATGGCTTCCCATCAATTCCATTGGTACAATGAGAAGCCTTGTTCGGATTCTTTGACAGCCAAAGTGCATGCGCCTGAGCATCATATGGATCAGTACAGTTTGAGCTCTAATCAGCCGCAGCCTTCTCTGTCATCACACCAGCATATTTTTCATTCTACTCCTACACCTCAGCAGCAGTTACCTACTCTTCATCATGATCAGATTTATAGTCCCGAGCTGTCTGTTTTGCATACATCTCATCTGGAGTCACAGTTATGTGGTGTGAATACTTTGATGACCTAATTGCATGATCTTAGAGAGGCTATGTGCACTTTGACCTCCTGTTGTGACAGTGTGGCATCCTCACAGTCCTACCCGAGTTCTCTAGCTCAGTACCATTCTGTCACCACGGAGAGCGGTATGACTTTGGTTGAGCCTACTCCACCTACTCCACCAGTGCTTCAGCTAAGTCAGCCTACAGCTTCGAGATACCATGCACGTCATCACCATAAGAAGCCATCTACTCAGTCTCCTAGTCAGTACTACAGGATATATGAGGTTGATGAGCTTGTGCTAGAGACATTTTTAAGTACAGTTGATACACACCTCTTGGAGTCAAATTCTATGTGTGACATGGTTGAGCTTCATCGGATTATCTTTGATGATGATGATATCATTCCCATGGTGCATATGGTAGCCCACACTGACGCCATCCTTCCAGACTCAGTACTTCAGATTGATGATTTTTTCATGGATGAGCCTAAGTTAGAGATTGTTAGCTTTGATTTGGAGGACTCTCACTGCTTTGGCACTGATCATGTACTCGAGCTTGATATGGAGAGATTCACATTTGAGGATGTGAGCCACTTAGATGATTATTCGATCTTTGAGCCTAAGATGGAGATATTCATTCTTCATGATGAGGGGGCTGCTTCTGATGTTAGGAGGAGCACATTACTATTGATCCACCATCAGCTACTTCCTTCGTCGACATTGCCCCTCTGGAGGTTTCTACTACCGCACATTCTCCTTCACCTACACTTCAGGTAGTTTGGAAACTCTTCTCCGACCACCTCAGGTTTGATTTCCTTGGCCCTGACAAGACATATGCTACTACTGATTGTGCTCATCTCACGTGTAGTCCTCATGATGTACTTTATCGATATGCCTACGTGATTGGATATTCTATTGATGACTTAGAGGGCGTCGACCCTATCACACATACTTGCCATGTTTTTGAGTCTATTTGCAGGGTTACGCTTGTGTACCATCGACTACGAGTGGACTTGACTCGAGTCGACATCCCTTGGGATCCAGGTGGATTTCAATGCATGCTGTTTCATGAGGAGGGCGGACATGTGCCTTTTCCATGTCCCGTCCTTGGCCCTCCTCCCGCTACACCCAAATGAGCAAATGAGCATCTCTTTTTCTTTTTATTTCCATACCTTTTGTTAGTTTTTGTTTGTTTCTTTTCTTTTCTTTCTTTTTATTTCAGGTCCCGTGCTAGATCTTCATCCTTATATATGCAAGAAGCCACGGGATGATTTGTCTACTTCTATTGCATCACATACACCCGGTGAGCTGTTTCTTACCCCTTTAAGCACATTCTCGATTCATTGCTCAATTTAAGCTTGGGGGAGGACTTGTATGTGTATGGATGATGTTCTAGCATGTTTGTATTATATTTGAGAGCATTTGAGCTTATGGTCGTGTAGTTGATGATATATGGTCTTTCTTATTGCTTCATATTATGCTTATGTTGATGATATATGGCCTTTACTATTGCTCTCATGTTATGCTTGATTGTATATCTTAGTCATGTGAGCCCATGCCATGATTAATTAAGAAAGGTCATGTCGAATTTTTTTAATTGAGCTATATTGTCACTAATTCCTTGTATGTTTTAAGTCACTTGGCATCATTTTATAGAGCTTGAGTTTTGTTTATTATCCTGGATGAGCTGCGAAACCTTGTGATCCTATAGCATTTGATTCATTGCGAGTTACGCATGTGTTTTAACCATTTGCGGATTGAATTGGCTCTAGTCATCGCCTCTTGAATGATCATATCTTAGATTTATGCTTTGGCATATGTTATTTTAGATATTGATACTTTACTTGAATGTAAAATTTGTAAAAGGGGTAGTCCTATCTTGAGCCAATAACTTGGTTGATTTATCTAGGTATCCATGTCTCGAGACACGTGTTACTTAGCATTAATGAAAACCGGTTAAAGATGCTTAATCATAAAAAAAGTAAAAGAAGAAAATAAAAAAATATTTGTGATGAAATGTGTGAGTGTGGGGAATAAGTGACTATGTCACATTGGTTCGAAAATGTGTTGAATAAGTGGCAATGTTTTGCCCAAGTGAAGTGTGAATGTGAATAAGCGGCAAAGTTTGCCCAAGGGTGTGAATAAGTGGCACAAGTGCCCATTGTGTGTTAAATTTGCTAAAAATCAACAAAAATTAGGTATCATGGCTCAAGTGTGGGCTTTTTAATAAATATCATGCAAGTATTAGTCTCTTTGTCTCAAATAGCAAATGCCTTAGCATGACCCTTTGCTATGCTCATTCTTGATATTATACCTAGTTCCGATGCCTTACAATGCTGGAGCTACCGGTGACGGACACGACAGGCGATGACGGGAGAACCAGGACTAGGCTCAGGGAGGAGTCGGAGGTCCAGACGGTTTGGAGGTCTGTTGCGGTCGTGCGCGACGGAACAGACCAGGACTAGACTCAGGTGCAGTCGGAGGTCTCGGTCGGTGTTGGGTGGACGCGACGGGCAGCGGCGAGTGGACTGGGACTAGGCTTAGGGAGGAGTCAGAGGTCCAGGCGGTCAGGATGCCGAGTGCGGTCGTGTGCAGCGGAGCGAACCGGACTAGACTCAGGGAGGAGTCGAGGTCCAGACAGTCGAGGTACCGGATGCGGAAGCTTCCGGGAAGGTGCTTGAGGGGCAATTTGGTAAATTGATTCAAGCAAATGAGTGGAGGAGGTGGTTTTCCCTCCAAAATCTGGTTGTTGACTTTTTGCCTCAAGTGTGTGTGAGGCATGGAGTGTGGTTTGTATGCCACTTCTTGAATTCCCCTTTTGGTGTGAGTGTTGGCTGTTAAAGGGGGATGGCAGGCATGTGGAGAGGCATTCCAGTGGAGTGTGTGCAAAGAGTGAGGTGAGCAGGAGTGTGCTGTGAGGGTTTTTCACTTGAGAGCTCCTGCGTGTTGCATCTCTTTCAGTGAAGCATGTAATGCGATTCCTTTGTATCAATCGCGTATGGGGACTCCTCTGTAATCATCTCTTTTCAATATGAGAAAGATTATGTTGGGTTGTTTGCAATTCTTGCTTATTCTCTGATGGATTCAGTTTTTCAGTTCACTCTCAGTTCTTCTCTGTTAGAAATGATTTGAGTTGAGTCCTTGGGTAGAAAAGCTGGTTCTTGTGTGCTCTATGATGGGAGAATCCTCAAAGCCACTTGGCTAATCATTCCCAAGAGGTATGGAATAAAGAAGCTGATTTTTCCAAAAATCCAAAGTGAAGCATCTTCCTCTGTTTTTCCCTTGTAGCTAGGGTTTGATGTCAGGGGCATCTGGATTCTTGAGATTTCCCTTCAAAAGTTGTGCTCAGATGTAAGCCCTCACATCCTCTTGCCATTGCTAAACTAATTGCAAAAGATCATGAGCAAAGGATTAAAGTATGGCAAGCAATTTGGAAATTTGTCTGATTCTCAGTGAGTTTTCAGATTTTCACTCAGGTTTTGATTTCTTGTTCTTTTGGTATGGATCCTATTGTTTCTAAGGTCTAGTGGCTATTTAGAACAAAGTCTTGTTTTCTTGGCCTGAAAAGATTAGAAGGATTCTTCACTTTTCTTAGAAATCTGCAAGATTTAGTATTTTCAGATTTCCTTGTTCAGTCTGCTGCTCTCGGGTTTCTCAGTCTGCCGTGCAAACACTCCATCCGGTCAGACCGGATTTTACTTGGCGGTTAGACCGGGATAGTCATGGCGGTCAGACTACTAACCCTAGCGGTCTGATCGGCCAATGAATAGCGGTCAGACCGGCGGCAATAATGCGGTCAGACCGGCTCACCTTGGGCGGTCAGACCGGCCCCATAAAGGTGGTCAGACCGGCGGCCAGGGAGCGGTCAGACCGGCCCATATAAGGTGGTCTGACTGGCCTTGCCTGCTTTGGCAGCTGTTTCCCTCTGTTCTTGGTATTTGCTGCTTGCTTCGCTTTAGTCTTTATTCTTTGTTTCTCTCTCTGTTAGCTTAAGTTTCTGTGAGCATATGAATCCTTTTTCATAGCTTTCGTAGCTATTGGAGAGGAGACTTTAGTGGATACTTTTGAGGGGTGTTATTTTAAAGGAGGCACCATTCAGCCCCCCCCCCCCCTCTGTTGCCATTTCTGATCCTATAGTTACTTCATCATATGAAGAACATTCGCCAAGGACATTGATTTGTCCAATCTTATTATGATGAGCTAGATTATGCTATGTATCGTGCCAACATCACAGAGGTATGTGTATAAGGGCTTATTTCAAAAGAGGTTTGAATTCCAAAATTGCTACTACTGTTCATTTGAAATATGATGCTAGTATGCAGGATCTTGTGAATTATATTATAGAAGAGGAGAGGGGAATTATGGACAGGCGTACACCATGGTTCAACATGAGTCCACACTTCAGTTCATATGCCTTCACTAGTGCGTCACATGAGAATACGACCATCGATACCCATAGCAGATGACCATCGCTACCCATAGCATATGAAGAGATTGTGGTTGATGGTAATTGCACCATTGCTGGCCCACGATCTTTGGAGGATGAGATACATCAAAACTTATATGAGGATGAGACCCACATAGCAAAATTGAGTGAGAGTGATAAATAGAGTGTGTTGTGTGATTCTATCATATGTGAGGTTGAGAGTATCCAAATTGAAAGTACGAGAGATACACCAAAATAAAAGAGAGAAGTAGATGATAGACAAAGCGAGATTGATTCTAAAATTAACACATTATATCTACTTCTAGTGTTGTTTTTCATATTATGTAGGTTGACATTGAAGACAATGAGTGGAACGTTCAACAACCGGCACCATTGGAAATAAAAGATGAGGACATAACCATGATTGGAGATGAAGTATTTGCTGCTCCGTGGTCACATCATGATGATATGATACCTACAACACCTACATCAACTAAGGAGGATGATAAAGGTAACAATATTAGTGTTAATTTATTAGTTCATCAACAAAAGGTTAGTAATTGTGAGGACTCTTTGAATTAATTGGAAATTCCACATTCTGAATTTAGTATTCTTAGCTTACATCATGTGGAATTGGTTACACATAAGGAAGTTCTTACTAGAATATCTCCCGATGATTTTTCGTTCTATATCATGTTTGATGAACTTGCACAACTATCTAGAGTGATTGAGAGAGTTTATGAAATTTCATGCTTAAAATCACTAGTTAGTGCATACACCTACACGTATGAGTTCAATTTGATTAGAGATTATGGTGTAGATGAAGTTTTATATTTATCCAATATGCATTACATGTCATAAGTTTGTTGGATTGAAATTGCATGTTTGGATAAATAATCTTTTATGCTATGTCGTGATCACAATAAGATGAGTTTCAATAATAGTACTTGTTGTATAGAAAGATTTCTTAAACCTATATGTTCATCCTTTATTGTACAATCATGTATAAGTAATCAGAGCAGCGCAGTTAAAGCATGGAATGCACTAAAATTTTTCTCCTCTATATTTGAACAACTTGACTTGGTTATTCCCGTTAATATCTTGTCTATGTACTTAGAAAAGTCGATGATGACTTTTCCTCATGGGAGGGAGAATGATGTGAATAAAAATATTGCAATGTATATATCAAATACATCATATGGCTACTGTTGTGCTAATTGGTTTGTGCAAAACAACAAGAATGGCACAATAATTGATTCATACATATAACATGCATATGTATTATTCTCTTTGTTTACTACGCCTTCAAATGTTCATGATGTGCTAAATAGGAAAAGTGTATATGATAGATGCATATACCACGCATATACATTGTTTTCTTTGTTTAGTATACTTTCAAGTTATCAAAAGCCGAGGACGGCTTTTCTTGAAGAAGGGGAGGATGATGAGGGCATCCCCGACACTAGTGCATCGTTTATGTCTTTAAGTGTACAAGAAGTTAATCCTGATTTGCATAAGGGACCAATGGCAATAGCTTGAGCCAAAATACTTAACCAATAGGTGAATTTATTTTTTAATGAGTTTACTTATTATTTACATGAGAATTGGCTACTACCTAAGGCAAATACTTCATATGTTTTCAGGTTTGATAAGATGAAAGCATTTGGAGCCGAGAGGGATGTGAGGGAGGCTGGGGCCAATGCAAGCGAGGAAGGGCATGGAGGTCATGTGCTAATAACTCAAGAAAAGGTAACAAGTACCAAGCATAATGGAGAGAAGCCGGCCGAGCGCATGAAAGCAAAAAGAGTTGTGCAGATGAGAGGAGAAGAAAGGAAGCATGCATAGAAAAGAAGGAAGAAAAGGAGAAGGAAAAGGGGATAAGCCCAAGTTTTGGATAATATTTTGAAGCCCAATTCAAATTTTCCACAAGTCCAACCAAAATTAAATTTAGAATCAACTCATAACTCAATTTGGACTCAGTGTGTAGTCTTAGAAACCTTGCAGCCACATTTCAATGTCCAAAACCAAGTGACTGTTGTAAAGTTAGGGTTTCCTTTTTGTTTGAGTTTTAGTCCAATATAATGTAGGGATGAATTGTAACAGTTTAGGGCCCTTGTGGATGTCTCTAGGGGCTACATAAGTCATGTATTTGTATCTTGTTTGGACTCCACCTTTGATAATAAACTACATATTTCTATGCAACTCCTATTCTTCCAAGTGCTAACCAATCAGGTTTGATGGGGAATTGGGAGTTTTATCAAAGATCATTCAATCTTTTCCACTGGGAATTGAGAGCATGATTAATCTTCACTTTAGTGGTCGGTGAGATCAACATGTGTGTGTCCATGTGAATTAAAGAGTGCTAATCCTTGTATTGACAACAGAAGATCACTACAATTCAATAAGCCTGATGTGAGTATCCTTGATCCTATGGCAAGAAGATCGGGTGACCCCGTACCATTTTTGCTCTCAAAGCCAAGAACCATGAGAACTAGTCATGAAACCAAACTTGAGCCAAGAGCTTGCTCGTGGGTAAAGAATGATAAAGATGACTTTTGATTAACTCTCACACATCCTAACAAGCCAAAGAACAGTAAGACCCAAACTAAAACCCCAAGAACAAGGATATGCTAGGATTCATAGTATTCAAGACCAAAACTGGGTAACACTTAAACTATGCCTAGATGGATATGAAAAGATTCACACTATGCGTGGATGGATGGGATTTAACCTCCAAGAAGTTTCTCCATCACTTACACATCGTTAGCACCAAGCAAGATCAAGAAGAGAGGAAGAAGAGACAAAGCCAGGGCAAATTAAGAAACTAACAACACAAACTTAAGCACAAGCACTTGCACAAATTTTGGAATTCTATTGATAATTAGAGATGAATGTTTGCAGACACTCCCTTAGGAGGACAAAGCCACTAGGGCAGCACACACATAAATGCTCTTATCTCTCTATAGGGATATATCTCTTAAACCCGAACTCTCTCCAATCCTCTCTCCATCACCCCTTCTTTTATTGTGGAGGATCCTTACCTCACACCTAAACTCTAAAACCAACCACCTAATGGATATTGTCCACTAAGACTTTGGGACACCCAACAACATAACTAGTTTTCCATCTTAACACACTCGTGCATGCATTTTAAAGCGTCATCTTCATCTGTGGAAAGGGACACCAAGGCCTCTACCCTCCCTCTCTATCTATCAAAGAGATGGAAGTGCAGAGCCTTTTTTGTTTTTTCATCATGTCATCAAAGGGTTGAACAATGAAGATAGATAGCATGTGCCTGATCAATTTGATCTAGCTCCAATAACCCGAATCCATCATGCCTTGCCCTCCATGGAGTATTCTTGACCTAATCCACTTAGGCCACTACTGCTGTTTCGCACACCACTACTTTTCTGGTACTTGGCAATTCACCAAAATGCCCCACTATGGACCTTTTCTCATTCTTTCGCCTTGAAGCATCGCCCATGCTTCATCACATTTCATGTGGACCCAATGTGATTTGACGCCAAGTTTCTCACACGTCCGGATGCCGCAAGGGTTTTGAAAACCGGTTTTAAAATTTTACCGAGGGAGGGGTCATAACACCGATATGACCGATAATTGAAAAAATTTAGAGGATTTCGAGCCAAAATTTTCAAATCAAAATTTGAATTTAAAAAAGGCAAAAAATAGATGTAAATATCAGCCAAAAATTTTTAAAACAAAATTTGACAAAAATTTCTTCTATATTTGACAAAAATATAAAACAAATTTTTTGGAGCCAAATTGAAATTTTACTAAGGGTCTAATATGGTCGATAAAACTGAAAATCAGCCAAAAATCGGTCGATTATCAAAATCATAGATCCCACCAAACGTCCTCATGTGCAAATGGCCTAAGTTACTTGGCGCACCACATGCCTCACTATGCACCATGACTGCATTCATCTTCCTTGAATGTTCTAGACTTTAGCTCCTCCCTGAGCTTAGTACTGATGCACCTTGCTATTGCTCATCATGTCCATTATACCACAAACCTTAATCATCTTCTAGTGGCACCTTGACCGTTCCAGACCTTATAATTACCTCTCCTATCTTAGTCCCAGTCCTCTCTGCCTCACCATGACGTAGCTCTGGAGTCCTACAACCATCACCAATGTGCAAACCATTATGTAGCATTGCACAATACGCAAAATTATCAATTGACATAATTGATAAGCCAAGAACACTTACCTTCAAAGCTTTGCTCCCAGAAGCATCACAAAGCCACAAGCCAACCCATTGCTCACAATTAGGACTGTGCAATCGGTTTTTTCGGTTTAATCGGTTCGGTATATACGGTATATACGGTAAATACGGTATTTGTAGTTCGGTAATATACGGTATTTTTAGAAGTACGGTTCGGTATCGGTAAATCCCAAATTAATTCGGTACGGTATCGGTAAATACCATATTTACCAAAGTTGACGCGAATTACAAACGATATAGCGACTAGCGAGACGAGTAGGCGATAATACATATACTTGGTGGCTTTGGCTAACCGGAGAACATGCTGGACAGGGGCAAGAATGTCGTCCCAGAACGGCATACGTGCTTTAATTTGACGGAATGGCAAAAGGACTAATTGAGTGATCTTTGAGTGATATCTTGCTAAATGAACCGATTAGCGATTGGTGTCTTTTATTTAGTGGGGAAATTGGTTGAATGGCCAACAGTACGTATTTGCATTCATCCGAATAGTGCTGGTTTGGCACTTGCCACTTGGGCCGGAAACCGAGGGACCAAACAAAACGCGTGATGCCACTGCGTGGAGGGAAATTTAATGGGCCACTGTGCCGGCATCCATTCCATTGCGCCGCGCGATCGTTTGGTTCCTAGTCGTTACGCACTGGCCTACGCCCGCACGGCCCACTCAGCGTCAGCGGCACACTGTGCATTCGGTTTTTTTCGGTTTTTTCGGTTTTCGACCGGTTTTTCCCGAAAAAACCGAATACCAAAAAAACACAAAATTTGAAAACCGAACCGAATACCAAAAACCGGTCAAACCGAGTTGACCGGTTCGGTTCGGTTTTTTCGGCTCGGTTTTTTCGGTTCGGTTCAAAAATGCACAGCCCTACTCACAATGCACCAAGTGCACCTTTTTACCTCAAGGTTCTTAGCTCAAATTTTGCTTTCTATGGTTCTTGTCCATCTTACACCTTGCTTGAGCTCAACCAACTTACCTGGCATCTATGACCATTCTGGACCTTGATTCTCCCTAACCAAGTCCCAGTCCTCCTCACCATTAACCATAGTTGACTTCAAGCCACTTGCACAACAATAGACCAAGCAAACCATTTCCAGGCATAAGTTCATTCTAACTTGATCCCACATTAGTCAAAAGATGCATCATGCAACCATATGCACTTAACCCCAAAGATCTAAACCCATCAAGCCATCCATGATTACCATTTTCACCAATTTTGCATCATAAGCACCTACAAGCATCATAACCAGTTCGTGGGATGATTTCATCATAAAAAACTCACTAATTTCCCAACATCAACACCAATAGACTCATCTTGAAGTCCTTAACAAAAGACAGTAAGGCCCTATAGCCACCGGATCAATTGAACACTCCGAAATGGCTCAAAACACTAAAAATGTGATTGTTGGAACAAAGGTATGCATCAACCCAGATAATACACCTTTGTATAAAATTCCATGGACACAATGGCACATCTCAATGGTACACCACAACCTAGATAATACACCTTTGTATAAAATTCCATAGGCACCAAAATTAATGGTACGGTTGACCCAGATTATCCACCTCTATGTAAATTTCTAGAAACACAAAAAACACCATCACTGGACAGATGATATGCTCCAAACCAGATAATCTACCTTTGTTCACTCTTTGATGTAGTTGGGTTTTGATTCAAACTTTGAAATCCTTGCAATCTTTTTTTACTCTTTCTAAAAACAAACTTCAAACTCCAGATCCAATCAAATCAAAGTGTTAGTTACTCATCACAACACTTAAGAGGACCTCGACATGATCTCACACATGTATAGTGGGCGTCGATGTGTGTGTGGTGTTATTATGGTGTGTGTATGGTTTGCACCTTCCTTGTACACTTTAGAAAAAGTGATATATGTTGTGAAGTTTGTGTGCTTACTTTGATCGTATGCATTAGAAATATCCGATGAAAACTATCATCGTTCCTAAAACTTCAAAACTCATTTAGTTTAGCACTACTATTGTAGTTACAGGCCAAATAGTAAATTATATGGGGCTATAGGGAGGCCACATAACGGCTGCCCAAAGCCTGAAATGACTATGAGGGGTAGGTGTAGAAGATGTGTGTTGCCATGTTTTAGCTTAGCCATTCTAGCTAGAAAAGTAAAAAATTTCATCCCCTATGGCTCCGTAAGAGGTGTATTTATGGCCATAAGGGGGCTTGTTTACACGAATGCCCCTATTAGGGCTTACAAAAGTAGAGGTGAACATGTCTTTTCCCTTGGACTAGCCCTTTTTGGGCCTATGATGTGAGTACAGATTGGACGAGCCTCTTTGCACAATGGGCCGTTTGGGCCAAGGTGAGGACCATCCCCAACACTAGCCTCTCATGGTAAAGGGCCTCGCTGATGGGTGGGCCAAAACCATGTTGCCTTCTTCTTGGCCCCCTCCGTCCCTTCAGCCTACAGCAGCATTGGACCATCCATCTTCCCTCTTATTTCGATAGCACGCCGTGTGCCCATGCAATTTGATACTTGTACATGTCGCGCAACTAGGGTTAATGGTCATGGGACGTAGGAGAGGGTGCTAGTTATGAGGCCGTGTGTGTGCCCTGAAAAGGCATGCCCGATGCGTTGCTTTTATTTAAGCATCCCATCGCTTTATACTTCCACCTGCTCTCATTCTCCAATCTTTTGCCCACACGCCCTGCTTCATCCTTTATTTCATGTTGCCTTTAGTGCCACCAGTTTCCATAGCACTCTCGCTGTGGTGGTAGCACCGTCCGAAATGGCCCGCACAAGCGACCGCGGCATTTGTGGATGTACATCAGGTGTGTCAAGCAACCGTGGTGTTGACATTGACCATGCAGAGGTGACCATTGCAAAGCATTGGAGAGCATCAAAGAAGGTTTCAGGAGTATTTGTTAATCACCTTGGCCATTTGCTCATCATGGATGATTTACTCAATGGCCTCATGCATGATGAGAAGATCTCTGACCGGCTGATGACAAAGTGGTCCCGCATCCATGGGAGGGCAAGACGCTAGTCTTCGGTGCCTACATTGATGTGAAACTTCGTATTCCTATTGCACGGTTCATGGGCGAGGTGCTCCGTGTTTACAAGCTAGAGCTTCCACAGCTGGCGGTGAACAACATCATTAGGCTTGCATCTTCTCGTGGGCGGCCCGGTTGGAAGACATTACCCCAAGTGGACCATTGTTTGTCTCCCTCCATGATGTGTGATACCAACTAAAGAGGTTGGGAGACAGTCAGTATTCTAACCTTGGGAGCATGAACTTCCAGCTTTGGCTTGGCTATTCAATGGATTTCCCTTCGAACTTGATACGGACGAAGTGGGAGTCAAATTGGCTCCAAAGGTGGTTATACCACTGGGTCAAAGCCGGTAGTAGCCTTCACTAGATTGGACACTCGCTGGACTTCTTACCCTCACCACACACAAATCTAGAATGGGACATTGGGACGCAAGCATGAATACTCCTTGGTGGGGCACGTGAAAGATCAAGCTTCGATTAAGTTGGTTTTGGTGTTAATGACAAATACTTTTATATTGTGTTGGTGATAATGACAAATGTTCATATGAGACTAATATGTTTGTTTAAATATATTTATGCTAAGTCTCATTTGGATGTAAAGGTGAAATCAAAGAGGTATGCATTCGAAATCACTTTCTCATATACTAATGCATTTCTTAGATCCAAGATATAGATTGAACTCCACTAATTGTTCAAAATGAATATGTGCATATGTCCTCATTAAATACACTTGTATGCACACATTAAATACACTTGTATGCACACATTTAGGGGGAGCTCTCTCTATGTTTTGGAGTTTCATAAGTATTGATACATATTTCTTTTAATATGCATATTTAGGATCTTTACATTGAAATACATTTTTGAGTATATATAGCTTGTGTAGTTCATATATACTCATGTGCAATCGGGTTGTCATTTAACCACTCTATTATGTGTTAATGGTTGGATGATTAATGACAATCGGATAAGTAAGCTTTGTTTAAAGCTTATCTTAGAGTATACAATTGTTATGTACAAGTTGTATACTTGCAAATCAATTTTTATATCTCATTATTTGTTGAGATTATCATGAATTACCAAAAAGGGAAGATTGTTGAATCTAGTCCCTCCATTATGTGTTAATGGTGAAGTTTGGTAATTGATGACAATTATTTTGTGGACTAACATTTTTCATGAGTTGGATGAATAGGTTAGGTTCCACAAATGATGATGACTTGGGATGATTTCATGTGTTGAAGATCATCAAGTCAAGATGTGAGATGAAGATAACTTCATGTGTTGAAGGCTATTAAGAAGAAGAAGGCTTCATGTGTTGAAGGCCATCAAGAAGAAGATGCATCATGAGTTGATGCATGTCCAAGGTGATCATGTGTTGATCAAGTCAAGTGAAGACCATTATGTGATGATGGAGTTGATGAAAATGATGCATCATGAGTTGATGCATGTCAAGGCGATGACTCAAGGCAAAGGTACGACTAGCTAGGGCTAAGAATGTGTTCCTAGTCTTTTACTGGTCTTGGTGTTTGGTTGGAAGACCGGATTTCTAGTATAGGTTGCCATACTATTAAGAGGGGTCATATCTAGTAGTTTAAGTCTCATCATGTGTTGATGGCTCATCCTCACCTACTCTAGCTCATATTGGCATGATGCTTGCATTTGCGAATGTGTTTTGCAAATGGTTGAAGCTCATGTGTTGAAATCCTAGTAACATGGGACAATGCATTGCAAATGTGTTTTGCAAGTGCTTGAAGTCCATGTTTCCATTCCTTGTGATATGAGGCTTATATTTGTGAATATGTTTTGCAAATAGTTGTAGCTCATATTTATTCTTTGTGTCATGATTTCAAAAGTGTGTGAATATGTTTTGCAACTTGTTGAAAATCATGTTTGATCCTTGTGTGCATGATATCGTAGTTTGCAAATGTATTTTGCAAAATCTGTTGAGATATTTGCACTTCTCAGGAAAATCGGAACTACCGACTCTGTGTGAGCGTTTTGTCCGAAAAGCGGAACTACCGGCTCTGTGTGAGCAGTGCTACCAGACATCGGAAGTATCGACATGTGTTGCGCGATACTACCAGATGTGAGGCGGTCAAACCGGTATGTAACCAACAGTCTGACCGGCTTGAGATGGGCGGTCTGACCGGCATGTAACGGGCGGTCTGACCAGCATGGGCACAGTGGTCTGACTGGCCTTGAGGTGGCGGTCTAACCGGCCTGCGGAAGTTCTGTTCTTCCAGCGGAACCTTTTTTCCAGAAAGCAACTCCGTTGATTTTTCAAAGAGAGGTCTGACCGGTATGAATTGCGGTCTGACCGGATTTTCTGCGCAACGGCTATTTTTCTAATCGTTGGCTAGGCGAGCGGAAGTACTGGCCTCTGGCTAGCGATGCTTCCAATTTCCCTGATTTTTCAGGGGTTTGGCTCCAACGGCTAGTTTTTGGGTGTGGGGTATAAATACCCCCTTGTGGCTGGTTGGAGAAGGTGTTGCCTGACCCATTCCTGTGTCATGTGTTGCACTTTGTGAGGTGTGAGAAAGGATCTAGAGTGCATGTGTTGCATCTAGAGGTGGACTTTGTATCCAGGTGAGCTTGTGCATTTGTTGCATGTGGTGAGAGTCAAGTGAGGGACTTGACTTGTTACTCTTGGAGTTTGCTGACTCCTAGATGGCGTTGGAGGCGTCGTGCGTGGTGATCTTCTCAAAGAAGGTTGTGTGAAAACCCAGCGAAATTGTGAAGATTGGAGCTCACCTACCCGGAGCGGGAAAGAGTTACCACTAGTGGATTTGAGGTGGAAGGCTTAATTCGTGGAGTCGGTCCGATTAGTTCGAGCTTACCTCAATGTGGACTAGGGGAGACCGACAAGTCTCCGAACACCACGGTAAAAAGAGACCGTGTCATTTGTGGTTTGCTTTCTTGTGCTCAATTTACTTTCAAATAATTTACGTACATAGAATTAATTTGATTGCTTGTATACCTAAGATTACAAACCTTGACCTAAACTAGAATTGTTGGTGCACTTATGCGAACTTAATTGATTTAGGCGCTATTTGTGCTAAACCAATTTAATTTAAGCTTCCGCATTGTTTACTCGGTTTAAGTAAATAGAAACGGTCTTGAAGTATTACTATTAATTAGAAGAGAATTTTTAGACCGGCTATTCACCCCCATCTAATCGGCCTTCTCGATCTTACAGCACATCGGATGAATATAAGGGACCTCACCGAGGAGTTCTACATGCTGCACGTGTGCCCACTTGCTCAGTGTTGTGATCTGCAGACTAAGCCCACTTAAGAGATGGGATTCAGCCATCGCTAATGAGTCTAGCAAAGCCTGCTAGCCCAAGTACAGTTTTGGCTTGATCCATTTGTTGTTTGCCTCTATCATATGAAATAATTACTATTGTATATATCTCTTTATTTCTATAGTCCTATCAATAGTGGAAGTAGAGTGTGTGGCATTTGTGTTCCTAGGACCCTACATCCTGAAGGAGCATGGCCTTCGAGCGTCCATCACATCAAATGGTTCATCCATCAACCGAGTATGCGAGGCCCTCGAGCTCCCAGTTCCCAACCATCCTACACCTGAAGATGCTAGTGCTCACGATGACCCCCCTGGATCAGAAGCCTCCACCGCACCCATAGCCACCACATGCACCACTATCTTTAGTGCCCCTGCTCCATTAGGGACCGAGGGCAGCTTAGAAGAGTTGAGTAATAAAGTGGATGCCGGGGCAACAATGGAGGGTGACACTGTCGAGGGGCCTAAATCCATCGACGAAGATCGTGGTTCCAAATATGGTAGGGGCATGATGGCGATGATGACAAAGGGATCGAGGTCATGGACCCTAAGTTGTATGCATCTAGCAGTGTGAAGGGCATCGATATCAATCCCGTCACCACTCCAAAGGGTCCTGAGGAGCCTACACCATCTATGTCACCCATGCACCCATCAAAGCGCACTTGGGTTGAGCCTCCAATTGTGGAGCCCCCGATCGTGAACCTCATGACTGGGTTTTACATTGCAGCTGGAGTGCTGGATGAGGATTCTAGCTTCGATGCTAGATCGCCACCACCACCGCATGTTCCCAGCTTCATCATAGACTCTCCACCAAGGACGACTTCCGAGGCTCCTGAATGTCCCAGAGGCGTAGGCCCTATGTGCTCCGACTGTGAGCGCACAACAGGTTTGTGCTCTTCCTTTTCTTCGTAGGACTTCATGTGGCTATTGCTAGTTTGCTCCCTCACATTGTCACCATCGTCAATGACACCATTGTCCCCTACGGAGGACCCACAACTGTTTGGTGATGGCTCCATCCATGAGCTGGGGGCGTGTTTTGTGTAGAGGACTCCTCGCGGACCTATACTATGGAGGATGCTAGCACGGAGGCATGGCAGATCTCTTTGGGGGACTTCGTCCCATTGTCAAAAGCTCTTTGGACCTTGCACGCTACTGTGGACTGCATGGATGCTACTATCTATTGGAGGATTCTTCAGTCATGTAGCACAGATCATCTGTTTAGTGCCCTCAAAGCTACGGAGGCAAAGGTGTGTTCTGCCATCCATTTGTTTTCTTGTGTTCGGTTTTATTTTAAAAATGTGACCGCTCTGATTGGTGGTTTGCAGTTGGAGTCTCTAGCGCAGGCCTTGCAGGATGTGACACGTCGCAAGTGTGCAAGCCTGCAAGAGGGGGTGAGCACAACTGAGATAGCAGCCATGGTAGCTCGTCGAGGCATGGAGGATGCCCGGGTAGAGCTCAACGCTGCCCACAAAGCTGAGAAGAAATCCTTGGCTCTGGCTGCTGAGCAAGCGGAGCGAATCCACTTCCTTCAAGTGGAGGGTGTGAAGACCATCAGTGAGATGAAGGCCATCGCGTTCGAGGCTATTGCCCACATGGCCGAGGAGTTGGAGAACTTCCTTCAGCAACTTGCCACCCTTGAGGAGAAGGGCTGCTTGCACTTGGAGGTTGTAGAGGGGCACTGTCTTTGTGACCAGTGCGCCATCTCAAATCACGAATTGATGGAGTCTCTAGAGGGTACACTGGCAGACCTAGCTATCAAAATCTCTCGAGGTCGCATGGGCCTGAGGACCTAATGGGGAACATCCAACAGCTACATGACGATTCGACTTTTTCCCTGTGCGCCGCCAAAGCGTACAATGACCATTGTTCCTAGGTGATGGCCTAGATACTCCTTCGGCTGCTACACATTCGTGGGTGCCGACACGTTAGTGAGTTGGCAGACCCCCTACTAGATCTTTCGCTGGGCAACATGAGTGGAAGTCTGTCTGCGCCTTTTACAAGTGGCTGTGGGGGGTACCTTGGTGAGAAAGCGGCGAAGGTATCGCTATGGCGCACTCTTGGCGCGATGATGGATCTAGGGACCTAGCTCGAAAGGGTGCAGTAATGGACCACTCTCAGCTCAACCAGCACGAAGATCGAGACAGCTGCTGGTAGGTGTGAGGTCGTCGAACCCTCCTCTTTGTACCTACCCTTAAGTGTAGGCTATGGGGTTCTACATACCCCCGCTTGTGTCATGTCCCATAATACCCCCTTCATTCCTTTTTCTTTGTAATTTTTTAATACTTTAGGGTGTATTTTGGGAGTGTCTTGTACTTCATTTGATTTGAATATATGGTCCAATAGGCATTTTGGTTACTATATCTCCTGTGGGCAGTTGCTCGAAGTAGACCGACCTTCTATTGTAGACCACCTTCTTCATCAGGGGCTTCACCACTCGGATTGGAAGGAGGATTCATCGCATTTCTGGGGGCTACAAACTCACACATAGGGGGAGTTAGGATCCACCCGCCAGGGGGTTGCTACAAGCTCCGACGTTGGTCTCGCGGCTCTCCGTCCTTTCTATGGCTATCTCTGTTGTTGTGATAGCCATGGTCTGCTAGCACTGCCCTTCCTGCAACTCACACATGGATCGACCTTTGTAGGTCCACCATTTCTTGTTGCAGCATTCCGCAGATCGCTTCAAGGACGCCTCTGCTCGCGCTCGCCATAGGGTCCAGGACATGCTCCACTCCTGGCATGGTAATGGTGATGGTGCTAGGGTCAACGGAGGCCACCACATGCACCAAGCGGACCTCAACATCACCAGGGTTTGTTGTGGTTGGTTCCTCCTCTCGCAACGGTTCTCATGTCGTCATTCGCTTGGCTACCGAGGAGACGTCTTAGTTACCTATTGAGGCCTAGATGTACCCACTCTAGTGTGCTGCTACCACAGGAGCAAAGGGCCTTGGACCACCAGCTCCAGTGCCCTCGCTGCAGTCACCTCAGCCTCGGTGCTTCTCTTTCACTTAGAGGTCGATGTCGCCGCCTTCTTCGGTGCCATTATGCTTGGTTCATAGCTTCTACGCCATTTCTCATAGACGACTCCAACTATTGTGGTTACAAACCAAACAGTAAATTATAGAGGCTATGGGGAGGCAACATAGGGGCTACCTGAAGCCTGAAACTGACTATGAAGGGTAGGTATAGAAGATGTGTGTTGTCGTGTTTTAGCTTAGCCCTTCTTGCTAGAAAAGTAAAAGATTCGCCCCCCATGGCACCGTAAGAGGCATAGTTATGGCCATAAGGGGATTTGTTTACACGAATGACCCTATTGGGGCTTATAATAGTAGGGGTAAACATGTCGTCGGTACGAATTCGGACAGTGAACTTAGAGGCACCCCCGGTTAGATACGAAGACCACCGAGGATGTGAAGGGATTAAAGGAGAAGCACACAACCACCAAATGTATTCAATATGAGTGTTTTAGAGTTACAAAATGGCTTCCCCCTCCTCCATTACATGGGGTCCTATTTATAGAGGGAGAGGAGAAGGCAAGTGAAGTTACAAGATTCCCCCTGGGCCTAGTTTAGTCCTAGGGGTATTTGTGTCATTTGCCTCACGTGGGCTCCGCCATGTTCGAGTCTTGGGGTTGGTCCGGGGTCGGCCTCAAACCCTTCCAAGGTTGGCCTCGCATACCTCGCCTAGGGTTGGCCTCGGACCCTTCCAGGATCGACCTCGCGTACCTTGTTCGGAGTTGATTTGGAGACTTAGCTAAAGATAGACCCTCCAACAGTCGCCGCCACTCCAAGGCGGTTGTGAGCTTGAGATAGCATGGGGACCCTCCCTCAGTCTTTTCTCTTGGACTAGCACTTTTTTGGGCTAGTGATGTGAGTGCGGATTTGACGAGCCTCTTTGCATAGGGGGCCATTTGGGGCCATCCCCCACCAACTACATTAACTTTATAATTTTCTAAAATATTGAGGAGATATTCCATAGCATGTTGCATCATCCTTTAAAATATCAAGGTTAAATTCAAAACAAGTTCAGAGAGACTGAAAAAGAAAAATCTATCGTGGATGGTAGCATTTGTCTTCTTATTTATCTTTTTCCATTTTTCTTTGAGTTATAGTACTAGTGATTTCTTTTTTTATTCACCAACTACTATCCCAAAATCTTAAGCTATCGAAGAAAGGTGAGTAATATACATGTAGGTGAAAATGCCCAAACCTATCATCTATACATACAACTAAAAATAATGTGAGTACTACATAGTATTAATGAAGCTGTGACGTGCCAGAAGAGCCGCACGCATGCGGAGAGCGGGGCAGTGGCTAGGGTTTCAGAGGTTGGTGGGAGATCGAGAGATCTATTATTAGAGCTAAGATTCAACGGCCCAAAATTCGACTAGTTTGCTAAAGAGAAGAAATAGGTGACCGTGGGATACATGTCCTTAATCCTTATTAGTTGCCCATAGTTTGCTAGCTACGCGCATACCACCCAGCTATCTAGATGGACTCTTATTTCGCTAGCAACATCACGTACTGTAAGAGCGGAGACACTAGCGCCAATGTCTACAACATCACCTCACCCTACACCCACACCACCAACAGGGCCTCCATCCTGGCCACCTCCGTAGCCATGTTCACCCTCACCGCGCTCTTCTTCAACCTCAACTTCTTCTTCAGCCGCTTATCGGACGTCAGCGCCCTCCACAACCCCGCCGTCCGCCTCGCCCGCTCCGCCGCGCTCTCCCTCTCGCTTCCCGTCATGTCCTACCTCTTCTCCGACGCCAAGAACGACAGCGGCCCAGGTAGCCTCTCGCTGAGAGGGCGGCTCATCCTCACGTGGATGCTGCTCGTCGAGCTCCTCCGCAGGAAGGCGGTACCCATCGCCGCCGAGTCCGCGGACGCGCGGGGGTCGTACACGGGCACGCCGCGCGCATTGTCTGGCTGGGGAATCTCGCCTTCTTCAGCTTGCACAGCGTCGGTGAGAGGGCGGTGATCAGCGTCCTCTGGGTCGTCGCCGCCTCCAAGTTAGTGCAGAGCGTCTTCATCAACAAGCTTGTGAAGCGCTCCTTCGTGTTTGGTCGGAACGCGGCCCAGGTGCTAGGGCAGCAGGAGGAGCATCTGCTGGCGAACTGCCAGTTCCCGGTGATGGGAGAAGAGAACCTGAAGAAGGGAACCAGTCCGCACGGCTACCGTGCCACTGTGAATAACAATGCCGCCGTCGTTACCGTCGGCATGATCTGGACAGCCGGCAGCGAGCTACTGGCGTCCAATCCAAGGTTGAAGAGGCTCTGCCTCTCCTTTGCGCTCTTCAAGTTGCTGCGCCGGCGGTTCGAGAACTCGATGGTCATAACCACGGCGGAGACAGGCAACTGCCGCGACCTCATCTTTAACGGGCTGCGTAGTGATAACAGCGAGCCGGAAGCTGCCGCCGCGGCGGTGTTCCAGACGGTCACCGACGAGGTCATGTTACTGAGCGAGTACTACCACTCTATCCTTCCTGTAGTCCTCGCGAGCCCCATCTTCTTCCTTGTCAACTACATTCTGTTCCCGTTCATGGTGTGCTGCTTGTGCTTCATGACCAACATCCTCTGCGGCAGAGGCGACGTGTTAGACACCTTCCACAGCATCAAAAGAGAGAACTACTTCCTGTCGTTCGGTGTGGGCAAAATGGTGGTATGCCTCCTGAGCAAGGTCCTCAGGTCGATACCGGCGTTGCTGTCGGCCATCGACCTATCCATAGCATTCCTCCTCTTCGTCATCTACATCTACCAAGAGGTGTGGGAGTTCATCGTCTTCCTTCTCTCCGACTGGTTCACGGTGTCGCTGCTCTGCGACTACACGGCCAGGCCTCGCGTGCGCGACAGGCTTCGGCGTGGCGATCCGCTGCGTTCTTTGTGCCCGGAACATGTTGAGGCCTCACACCCTGCAGCTGAAGCAGCTCGACGCGCTGAGGACAGCTTGCCGGCTCTCCATGACATTGCCGGCGGTGCCGGTACCGACGGAAGCGAAGCGCTCCGCCGTCGACTATATAGAGTCGTGCGGTCGCCACGGTGAAAGTCGAGCGGCCACCCTTAGCAACGGAAGATCCGCAGTGACAAGGCAGTACCCTCATCTCTCGTGGGCGTGCGAGAGCGAGAGCGTTGTCGATGTCATCCTCACATGGCACATCGCCACGAGCCTCCTGGAGGTGAAGTATCCGCAGCAGAAGGGAGAGCCGGAGAACTCTGGCTTCAAGGCGGCGACGAGGCTGTCCAGGTACTGCGCCTACCTGGTGGCTTTCCACCCGGAGCTTCTGCCGGACGACCGGAACGAGACTGAGGATTTGTACAGCGCCATGAAAATGGAGCTGAAGCAGGCGCTGGGGCGCTGGGGATACTACTTGTCGCCGGAGAGCGCACGGTACGAGACCATGGTGAAGATCGGCGAGCACGAGAAGACGATGGCGATCGGCGAGCACGACGGAACGAACCAGACGGTTGTGAGGAAGGACGCGAGGCTGGGGAAGGCGCTAGTCGACGCTGCGCGAGAGGACGGCAAGGCGGCGCTGTGGAAGGTGTTGGCCGATCTCTGGGTGGAGCTCGTCGTCTGCGTGGCGGCGGCGAGCGACGAGGCGCGCGTGAGGGGGCACAAGGAGGCGCTGGCGGAGGGAGGCCATTTCGTCACCGTACTCTGGGCATTGGCCACGCATACCGGCATAACTTGGCCGGCCACGGCATCGACGGCAGCAGGTGGTCGTCGTGAAACGTGAGAGAATTACAACATACCATACGTGGCGTCTATGTATTTGTGCTACGTGTACCCGCAGGCTCTGCAATATCTAAGTAGCGCTTGTATGCTCTCAGAAGACTAAATTGCACAAATTTCGCTTCTCTAAGAATTACGCCGTACGATAATTAGTAGTAATAGAAAAGTGCTTGTTTTGTCCCATTTATCTTTCTTTTCTCTGTCACTGTCGAGAGTGGCAATTCTAAATGTTGGTGGTTTGGATTGGTAAGAGAAATACCAATGAGTTCAAATATTAATCGTGTCATCGATCTAGTGAAAAACTATCAAATGTTTAAAAACCTGAAAACTACCATCCGTGGCCCTTGGATCGTGTCTGGACACCCTAGATGGTGATGGATCTCCCTGATTTGGTTACAACGAACATATTAATTTCTGGGTTCAATTGCATTTAACTGTGAATGCACGGTGCACATATCAAAGTTGAGAACTTCAGTCAAGTTGCATGTCGTTTTTGACAGCCGTGCTGGGCTTACGGTGACAGACACAGGAGGATTAACATCCAACTCTGAATTTAAAAAAAAGGCTTTTGTTAAACATCATCCGAATATTTCCTTCCTAACTATCATCTAGATTTAGGACCATTAGATTAGAGATCTAATGGCCATAAATTCTCCCTCCTCCCAAGTGAAAAAATCTACCCCTTCAAAAATAAGAGGTCCATTGATCTCTAATCCAAAGGACATAAATTTGGATGATAATTAGAAAGAAAATATCCAAATGATACCTAAACACTCCAAACAAAAACCTGACCCAGCTCTTTATTCCAAATTAATTAACAAGTTGACATAAAACTGAGAGACCATGTGGTCTAAATCCTATGTTGGTGATGAGTAATTGACACGTGGTTTGGATAGACTGAGTTTGGTTTGAGTGGTTCGAGTCAAAACGTTGCGTGATGCAATCGTTTCAATCGGACTTGGTCGATCGCGGTCGGTCGTGTTTAGGTCGTTTATTTTTCGTTTCGATCGGGTGAGCTTTATCATGCTAATTTTGATTACATGTATCGAGCGGTGCTATTTGATGTGTTTCTTGTCTGTGTGGCTGCAGGACATCGAGTGGAATCGGGGCAAGACACGGAGGACCGGACTAGGCGCAGGTGGCGCTAAGGTCAGAACGGTCGGGATGTGTCGAAGACGACGTAGACTCGAGGTGGAGTCGTGGCGAGGCACGATGGCGAGGCACGAGCTTGAGCATGACCCTAAAGGAATCTTGGTACATCAGTCGGCCTACACCCAGAAGGTGCTAGAAGGCTTGGCTTCGAGAAGGCATAACCATCGAAAGTACCAATGATCGGGAGGTCTTTACAGCAAGGAAAAGATCATTTCTGACCTAGGGAAGAGGGGGAGGAAGTCCTGGGACCGGAATTCCCATACTTGAGTGCAGTGGTAGCATTCATGTACTTAGTAAACTGCACTAGACTGGACATTGCATTTGTCGTGAACCTGTTAGCAAGGTACAGTGCAGAGCCAACCAAAAGGCATTGACAGGGCATAAAGGACACCTTCCGATACCTCCAAGGAAGCAAAGACATTGGATTGTCTTACAGAAAGAATCAAGATCTAAACTTGATTGACTATGCAGATGCTGGGTACCTGTCTAACTCGCATGCCGCTAAGTCGCAAACAGGCTATGTATTTCCATGTGGTGGAACTGCAATTTCCGAGAATCGTCTAAGCAAAGCCTTGTGGCTACTTCGACGAACCACTCAGAAATTATAGCGCTATATGAAACCGCACGAGAGTGCGCTTGGTTCTGCTGAACGATTCAACACATCTAGCAGTCATGTGGAATGAACATTGTGCAAACCCCCACAATTATCCATGAAGATAATGCAGCTTGCGTTGCACAAGTGCAGACGGGCTATGTAAGCATATCAACCCCAAGTTCCTCTATGATCATGAATTGCAGAGATGGACAAGATTAAAGTACTGTACACTAAGTCATGTAGACTTGTTCACTAAGTCACTCCCCGCATCTAGCTTTGAAAGGTGCGTGCGTGGGATTGGAATGACGAGACTTAGAAAAGTGCAGAATTCAGGGGGAGAATTCTCACAAGTCCGTTAATAAATCTTGATCATGAAGATTAAGTACCCAAAAAATAAAGTCCTGTAGACCAAATGAATTTGGGTG
The DNA here is from genome assembly GCA_017311315.1 of Dendrocalamus latiflorus. NCBI lineage: Eukaryota > Viridiplantae > Streptophyta > Magnoliopsida > Poales > Poaceae > Dendrocalamus > Dendrocalamus latiflorus. Next base: position 14,369,766 of record CM029641.1, read on the forward strand.
AATTGTACTCTTTTTCCCTTGACGAGTTTTCCATGAAGTTTCTCGACCAAGGTTTTTAATGAGGCAATTCGCGCATCGCAGCATCACATTTATCATGCGCTCTTTCTCCAAATTTTTCCCACTGGGTTTTTATGGAGTTTTAATGAGGCATGAACGTGTCGAATGAGTGCCCAAGGGGGAGTGTTAAGAAACCTGGGCCTGGGCCGGCAGCCCAGGGCCCATGGTGGGCACCTCATTGTAGTCTATAAATAGAGAGCCATACCTCCTCATTATGTACACTTGAATGAAAGCAATAAAGAAAGACCAGGAGTTCTCTCTATCTCTCTGTGTGTTCAATCTATTATTCTGTGATTCCGTGATTGATTCGTTCTTGTTCTAAACAGAGGAATCGCTCGGACTGGTCGCCAGCGATGGTTCCTCAACACGTTATCAGCACGACTTCGCTCTGATGAACGAGGTAATCATCGAAGCACAGATTGAATTTTCTAGATCGCTTTTTGAATCTGTATTTTCTTTTCGCGTTCTAGATTGAAATTCTACGGTGCAAATCCGCCCTATTCTACCGCGAGCAGACTTGAAGTCGCCGGCACAATGTCGATCGGTAGATTGTGAAACGGGGTAGATGTTGATTGCACTGTAGAACGATGCAAATCCGCCCTAATCTACCGCGAGCAGACTTGAAGTCGCCGGCACAATGTCGATCGGTAGATTGCGAAACGGGGTAGATGTTGATTGCACTGTAAGCAGAAACGAAAACGAACGAGATTTTGCATTATTTTCTGTTCGATTATTGCATGTAAAAGGAAATTTGCATTGTCTCTGTTCGGGTCTTTGCACGGCCACTGCGCAAAGAAAAAAAATCGGGCACCGGCCGCTGGCCCGCCATCGGCCGACCGCCGCCTCCCGCATGAGGCATAGCCGCCGCCGCGCCCGCATGCGTGCCGGCCGCCGGTCAGCAGCCGGCCGAGGTCGCCACAATGCGCTTGCCCGAATCATCTGGGCTTTCGCATCGCCACCCGAACGAGCTCGCCGGTTCGCCGTATCACCGCGCGTGCCCGGCCCGAAGCCGAGCCACCCGATTGGTCCGATCCGCTCGGTGAAGCCGTTGTGTCCTGCAAGGCGCCGCAGGCCGCTCGGCTTCCGCCCGTGCATGCACCCCGAATGGCGCCACCGCACGCGCCGGCCGGCCCGCACACCTCGGCTCCCCCGCTCGCCCACATACCGTGCCTGAAGCACGCAGCCCGAAGGCATCGGGCCCTCCTTGGATGACGACCACAGCCGCGCCATGCGCCGCCGCTACCCGTGCTTGAAGCCGGCGTTGTCGCTACCCGAAGGAGCCGCGCCCGAAGCGCCGCGCCCCCGCTGGTGGCCCGCAGCCGTCTCCCGGCCTGCCGCCTCGTCGCTCGGCATCCGCGCCGCCTCCCCATAGGCCGCCGCCCAGCGCCGGCCTGCAGCCGCGTCGACCCGCCTCATCTCCCGCGCCGGCTCCGCCACGCGCCGGCCCCGCCGCCTCGCGCGCCCGCCTGAATTGGCAGCTCGGGCTGCTGCTGCCGCCGCCGCCATGTGTGTGAACGGGTATGGGGGAAACCCTAACCCGCAAATGTTGGTGCGGCCGGGTAGGCCAAATGGGCCGGAGCGAGGGAAAAGGCGGCATGGGCCGAGAGGAGACGGGCCGGGGTGGAAAGAAAAAAACCCGGCCAGGAGGAGGCGCCGGTATTTTGCAAAAAAGGACCCGAAGTCCTGAATATTACCGATAGGCCCTTACTTATTTAATATAAGCCCCGAATTTTGCAAAAAGGTCTCGGTAATTCCGAAAATTGCCGATAGATCCTCAGATTTACGTATGGGTCCAGAATTGGGAAAATTGAGTATATAGGACTGAGTTGAGTGTGCTTTTGTGAAATAGGACCAAGTTATTTGGACTTGTAAATATAGGACTGAGTTCACCACCTTCTTGCAAATATAGGACTTTTCCCATTTTAATTTCATTTCCATTTTTCAGGCATTTTTCTCCACGCGAAATGACTCTTTTGCCCTTCTTCCTCCTCCTCACCTGGCCGCGCCGCCGCCTGGCCGCGCCGCCCCTCGCCTGGCCGCGCCGCCCCTCGCCTGGCCGCACCGCCGCCTGGCCGCGCCGCCCCCTCGCCCGCGCCGCGCCGCCGCCGCTCCCTCGCCCGCGCCGCGCCGCGCCGCCGCCGCTCCCTCGCCCGTCGACAGCGGGATCTCGGCGGCGGGCGAGGGAGCGGCGGCGGCGCGGCGCGGGCGAGGGGGCGGCGCGGCCAGGCGGCGGTGCGGCCAGGCGAGGTGCGGCGCGGCTAGGCGGCGGCGCGGCCAGGCGGCGGCGCGGCCAGGCGAGGGGCGGCGCGGCCAGGTGAGGAGGAAGAAGAAGGGCAAAAGAGTCATTTCGCGTGGAGAAAAATGCCTGAAAAATGGAAATGAAATTAAAATGGGAAAAGTCCTATATTTGCAAGAAGGTGGTGAACTCAGTCCTATATTTACAAGTCCAAATAACTTGGTCCTATTTCACAAAAGCACACTCAACTCAGTCCTATATACTCAATTTTCCCTCCAGAATTTTGCAGAAAACCCCTCGGTAAATCAGAAAATTACGTGAATTTTTTCTCTGAACTGAAAATTTGCGTAAAAACCCTCTGGAATTACAGAATTTGCTGACATTTCATATTTTAACATAAAAGGGCCTCGAGAATCTGAATTTTGCATTATTTTTAGCATTTGAAGCTTATTTATTTATGCCATTATTATTCTCTGTATTTTCTGTATTTATTTACTGTTTTGGTTAATTGTAATTGTTTAAATTGCATTTAATCGCTGAATTAGCAGTAAAATTTATAGAAAATGCATAGAAAATTCTGAAACATTGCGAGAACCTTTTGTACCATTTATTTATCCATAGTGAATTATTCCGTGCATGTCTACCAGCAGTAGACTTATACACATTTAGATGACTAGCATCACGAACCGGGAGTTCGAGGAGCTGGCCCAGCATGGCCAAAAACTATTTGACGTAGGCATCCGATGTCGAGATTGTGCTTGGAGCCAGGAAGCTCTACGCTACTATTGGGATTGGCGGACTGAATAACGCTCAACCCAAACCTGAGGAGAATGATCAGGCACTTCATTTTCTCAGGCACCACCTTTGCCTCACTCTCAAGAATGAGTATATGGCGGAGAAAAGCGCGCTAGCACTCTGAACTACACTCAAGAAGCGGTTTGAGAGGTTGAAGTACACCATTCTTTCTCAAGCAGAGCAGGAGTGGATCAGACTGAGGTTTGTCGACTTTAAGACGGCCGGGGAGTACAATTCTACCTTGCATAGGATTTGTACTAGTCTTCAACTCTGTGGCAAGCAAATCACAGATGAGCAGAAGACCGAGAAGACCCTGTCCACCTTTCACCCCAATGCCGTACAATCCGCCCGCATCTATCGTCAAGACGGCTACAAGGAGTACGCCGAATTGATTGATATGATGCAGGTTGCGGAGGCTCAGGACGAACTTCTACGCAAGAATTACGTCACTCAGCCACAGGCAGCTCCGCTGGCCGTGAAGCCAACGCTGGGAGCCACAAGGTGCAAAAGCACTTGATGAAGAAGGGGGAAGGAAGGGTAAAGCCGTAGCCCAGAAAGGCAAATCAGACACTCCACATGAGAATAAGGCTAGAAAGCCAAAACGGGATGGCAAAGGGCAGCATGAAGCCCACTTTGCATCGGTTGAGGGGGAGAGTTTCGAGCAGCTGCCCGCGTTGATAGAGGTTGAGACCATCCAGGCAGCAGCACCCCCTCTCGACCTAGAAGCAGCCAACGCCATGATTTCTCTTGAAGAGAATATCAACCCTGAGAAAATAGCAGAAGAAGTCTAGTGCACTGAATGCATTTAGACTTTAATTGTCATTTATTTTGTGTGGAAGAATATGTTAGAATTTGCATGGATGGTACTTAAGAATTGTTATTTTCTCGTGATGGTTGGATGATATTTGAAGAATTCATTCATTTATTCAGTTTATGATGGCATGATATGTTCTGATATTGGAGTATTTTATTTATGTGTTGATTGTCTTCTCATACATGTTAATAAATACCCTATATTAGAACACGTGTAGCCCCTATGAAGGAAGTGTGCTTAGCTAGCAGCGGCACAATGCATACCATCTTAAGAGAGACTAAGAATTTTCAAGTCGACTTGTAAGAGCACTGGCAGCCTTACGACAATCCCCGGAAGCGATGCATGAATAATTGGTTCCGGAAGAGCCACATGGGCACAACTTTGGTCATTGAAGAAGCCTCATTGTACCCAGAATCGACTAGAACTCTCCTAAGTTTTAAGAATATCCGCGCAAATGGTTTCCGCGTTGAGACTGAAGAAGAGTACGGTAAGGAATACCTGCTCATCACGAAGCGCGAAGAGAATGGCAAAAGAATATTAGAAAAACTTCCTTCACTTGAAACTGGGCTATATTATACCAATATTAAAGCGCCTACAGCGTACACTGTTCTGAAGACAGTGTTTAGAAGCTTTGAATTCTTCTGTCTCTGGCATGACAGATTAGGCCACCCAAGTCTTAGGATGATGAGAAACATAATAAATAACTCGCATGGGCATAATATTAATGTGAAGAATTTCCCGAATTATGAAGATTTTGTGTGCCCTGCATGTGCCACCGGGAAACTAATTACTAGACCCTCCACTCTGAAAGTGAAGGATGAAGTCCCTGCATTCTTGGAACGCATCCAGGGAGACATTTGCGGTCCCATTAAGCCCATCTCATGGCCATTTAAGTATTTCATGGTGCTCATTGATGCTTCTTCGAAGTGGTCATATGTGGGTTTGTTGTCCACAAGAAACCACGCCTTTGCAAAATTGATCTCGCAGATCATTAGCATCAGAAATGTGTTTCCAGATCATCATATCAAGTCCATCAGAATGGACAACGCCGGAGAATTTACTTCGAAGGCATTTGATGATTATTGCATGGCGATGGGTATTGCAGTTGAGCATTTGGTACCGCATGTCCATACCCAGAATGGTATGGCAGAGGCTTTAATTAAGAGAATTAAATTTATTGCCCGACCCCTTTTGCATAATTGAAATCTAGCAGCTATATGTTGGGGACACGCAGTCCTGCATGCAGCGAATCTCATCAACGTTAGACCTTCGGCCTACAACATCCATTTACCTATGCAACTAGCGCAAGTGTCACCACCGAAAATTTCCCAACATTAGGGGGAGAAAATCAACCCCTTGATGAAGAATGTCGGGAAATTACGTGGCAAGCTTGGGGAATCCATGCAGATGACACGCGCATTAGTGAAGCAAATAGAGAAGTCTAGAAGACAAGAGAAGTCCAGAAGACAATCGATTTGCAAGAACTAGCAAATCAACTGCCTAATCACTTTAGTGATTTGAAGAGCGTGACTAAGTCACATGTGCCTGCACGCACTGCACTGGAGAGGGTTGAAATACCAAAGGAAATTGAAGGTATCCCTAATCTCGTCCAGAGGCCTCAGAAAAATAAAAAAGAGGACGAGAACTCCGGTTCCTCGAATCCTTAGTAACCGGGGACGCCTGGTGAAGAAGGATAAGAAGGACTTACCACAGCCGATCACTGAAGTCCCCCAGAATCAGAAGGGGAGCCAGTTGAGACCTGGCATGAGTATGACACCTTCAGAAAAGGGCATACTGGATTCGAATATCCATAGAAGAAGAAATCGGCATGGATGTGTGCGCACACATCGGAGCCGAAAAACTAAAGGGACTTGCCACCGCAATTGAAAGAAGCGATGCGCAAGGTGAAGCTCCAGAAGAAGCAATCGCTCCAGAAGTAGCAACTCATGAAGAAATAGCTATAAATTATGTGCACACGGGAGAGTCCCCGAATAGGACAACAGCTAATATCGATATCTACTTCGCAAAGAAAATTGCCACAATCATCGATCTTGATCCCGAGTCTGCATCGCTCGCTGAATGTAAGAAAAGATCAAATTTGGAAGATTGGAAGAAGGCAATAGCAACTGAATTGCTATCTCTGAACAAAGGAGAGGTGTTTGGGCCCGTATGCCGCACGCCTCCCCATGTGCACCCCGTTGGGCACAAGTGGGTATTTGTTCGAAAAAGAAATGAAAGAAATGAAGTAGTGAGATACAAAGCACGGCTAGTAGCCCAATGTTTCGCTCAACGTCCTGGAGTTGATTATGAAGAAACCTACTCCCCAGTCATGAGTGGAATTACCTTTAGATAATTGATCTTAATGGCAGTGAACTTGAACTTAGAAATGAAACTGATGGATGTTGTGACTGCATACCTTTACGATAACTTGGATTCGGAAATTTATATGAGAGTCCCTGAAGGAATACCTCTCCCGAACCAAGACAGAGCAAATAGAAATCTGTACAGTGTGAAACTCTGAAAGTCACTGTATGGACTGAAACAATCTGGAAGAATGTGGTATAATCGTTTGAGCGACTTTCTCTGCAAGAAAGGCTACACGAACAATGAAGACTGTCCTTGTGTGTTTATACAGCGATCCCAGAATGGATTCTGTATAATCTTTGTGTATGTAGATGATCTGAACATCATCGGGACAGCAAAAGCTATTAAAGAAGCAAGCTCCTACGTGGAATCAGAATTTAAAATGAAAGATTTGGGCAAGACCAAGTTTTGCTTAGGCCTGCAGCTTGAGCATGTCCCTAAAGGAATCTTGGTACATCAGTCGGCCTACACCCAGAAGGTGCTAGAAGGCTTGGCTTCGAGAACGCATAACCATCGAAAGTACCAATGATCGGGAGGTCTTTACAGCAAGGAAAAGATCCTTTCCGACCTAGGGAAGAGAGGGAGGAAGTCCTGGGACCGGAATTCCCATACTTGAGTGCAGTGGTAGCATTCATGTACTTAGCAAACTGCACTAGACTGGACATTGCATTTGTCGTGAACCTGTTAGCAAGGTACAGTGCAGAGCCAACCAAAAGGCATTGACAGGGCATAAAGGACACCTTCCGATACCTCCAAGGAAGCAAAGACATTGGATTGTCTTACAGAAAGAATCAAGATCTAAACTTGATTGACTATGCAGATGTTGGGTACCTGTCTAACCCGCATGCCGCTAAGTCGCAAACAGGCTATCTATTTCCATGTGGTGGAACTGCAATTTCCTAGAATCGTCTAAGCAAAGCCTTGTGGCTACTTCGACGAACCACTCAGAAATTATAATGCTATATGAAACCGCACGAGAGTGCGCTTGGTTCTGCTGAACGATTCACCACATCTAGCAGTCATGTGGAATGAACATTGTGCAAACCCCCACAATTATCCATGAAGATAATGCAGCTTGCGTTGCACAAGTGCAGACGGGCTATGTAAGCATATCAACTCCAAGTTCCTCTATGCTCATGAATTGCAGAGATGGACAAGATTAAAGTACTGTACACTAAGTCATGTAGACTTGTTCACTAAGTCACTCCCCGCATCTAGCTTTGAAAGGTGCGTGCGTGGAATTGGAATGACGAGACTTAGAAAAGTGCAGAATTCAGGGGGAGAATTCTCACAAGTCCGCTAATAAATCTTGATCATGAAGATTAAGTACCCCAAAAATAAAGTCCTGTAGACCAAATGAATTTGGGTGAATTGTACTCTTTTTCCCTTGACGAGTTTTCCATGAAGTTTCTCGACCAAGGTTTTTAATGAGGCAATTCGCGCATCGCAGCATCACATTTATCATGCGCTCTTTCTCCAAATTTTTCCCACTGGGTTTTTATGGAGTTTTAATGAGGCATGAACGTGTCGAATGAGTGCCCAAGGGGGAGTGTTAAGAAACCTGGGCCTGGGCCAGCAGCCCAGGGCCCAAGGTGGGCACCTCATTGTAGTCTATAAATAGAGAGCTATACCTCCTCATTATGTACACATGAATGAAAGCAATAAATAAAGACCAGGAGTTCTCTCTATCTCTCTGTGTGTTCAATCTATTATTCTGTGATTCTGTGATTGATTCGTTCTTGTTCTAAACAGAGGAATCGCTCAGACTGGTCGCCAGCGATGGTTCCTCAACAGCTATTTTCAGCCGTTTCAGACATAAACTCGATTTTTGTTTAAAAAAAACATGTTGCCTCTGATATCTGAACCCGCAGAAGAGGCAAACTGAACTCCGCAGTTGTATCCTCCTTGCCCTTTGGTAGCCAAGGCGCCGAGTCCCTCACACCCGCCCGCCCGCGCGCACCGGAGGACGATTGCACAACACAAGTGCCATAATTTACATTACATTACTTCGACAAGATCATTGCAAGCATAGCAACCTTTCTGCATGAAGCAAGTACAACAGGGAAGTCTACCGGATGCATCATTATTAGCTACAATCCTCAGAAGATGTACTCCGGCGTTTCCAGAGGGAATGGAGCCAGTGACAAAGCAAGGAATGAAATTGAGGGCACACTGGACTATTTATAGATCTACATTAAGTTAACATAAAATTAGTCTTTTACTCTTATAATATTTTAAATTCATATAAAATTATAAATTAAATGGAAATAAATAATAAAAAATAGAGAAATAGAAAATAGATATCTCGGTAATAGAAAGTGTCATAAGTGATCCCCACACCACCTCGTCAAGACCGGCGGCTGCGGGGCCAGCCCGATGAGCTGGAGTTATGGAGCCACCTTGACCTCAAATGTTTTTCCTTCAGACCGGCTCAACCTTATGAAAGCAAAATAGTATCAAATTTCACATCAACAGAAAAGCAACAAAATGGCCCATATGTAACATACGAATATCTCCAACGCTTTAAACAACAAAATGCAGCCGCCAGATTTGACAAGTCCATCTCAAGTTAAACTTTATCTAGTTACTTCAAACATATCTCCCTGGAACAAATGTAAAAGAGCCCTCCACAGATCTAGGACTGCCGGGCATTGGCGTGCAACTCTCGTAGAAAAACTCTTCCTGGCCTTTTGATAGTAGAGGATACTGCAGAGGACATGCCAAAGAGAGATATTAACTACTTTTTCGAAAAGTAGGTGTAAATTCAAAAACACACAATTTAATTTTCTTTTCTGTTTCCAAAATACCTCCCCACTAACACCTTCTCCACGCACATAAAAAAACAACCATGCCTCTCCATCAGATGATCCAATGGCGTGAGTAAAGCTGGCAGGAGGAATGGTACACACCACCTAGCTAGCATGCTTGCCTCTGGAACTGACAGGCGAATGGAGTAAGAGTACATATATCTGGCCCCAGGCCCACCACTCTCGGGATGTTCTGGCACAAAGACAGCAGACGCACGTACCTATAAAAATCAGACATGTTAGACCAAAGCTCCAACAATATCAACCACGATAATGGTTCATGGGATGTCTATTGCTGTCATGAAAAAAAAATAGCTCACTGAAAGCAGTAGAGATAAGAACAGTCATCACACAAAGTGTTCCAAATTCATCTTTGGTTAAAAGAAAATAAACCTAATCTGTTTCAACTACCTTTCTAGTACGAGGCATGAATAAGAGCAAGTTATGCTGCCATGTAAGCTTTCAAGCTTAATTAAATGACGAGGCAATCAGTAGGATGTCAAGATTTATTACCTTTACACCGTTTGTCATTGCTGAAGTACACGATGGGGGGTGCTTCCGGATATAAGAGCAACTCCAGCAGGCCCCTACTTGAGCCCTCAAACCTCATATTTGAGGGCTTGAGGCAAAAATAGAGGTCCAGCAGGGCCCCTACTAGAGCCCTCAAATTTGAGGAGCCCCTCAAATCCCCCCCTCAGCCCTCATTCCTAGGGGCCCCCTACTCTGGCTCTCATTTTTCAGCTCTCCTCGTTTTTTCCCGCACTACTGAAACGTCCCCCGCCGCGCCCCTCCTGCTCTGCCTCCAATCCCCCGCCGCGCCCCTCCTGCTCCGCCTCCAATCTCCCACCGCGCCCCTCCTGCTCCGCCTCCATTCCCCCGCCGCCTTCAATCCCCCGGCGCGCCCCTCCTGCTCGGCCTCCATTCCTCCACCGCCAGATCCCCTGCGCTCCCGCCGCCGCCAGATCCCCCACGCTCCCTAGCGATTCCTCCGGCGCCGCCACCGCCCTCCTCGGCGGCTCCTCTTCCCCGGCTCCCGACGCATCTCGCCCGTCGGTGGAGAAGATGGAGTGGTGCCCAGTGGGAGGATGGCGGTGATGGCGCAGGGGCGATGTAGAAGGAGTCGGCTTCGATGTTGATGAAGCCGAGGCGACCGGCCGTGAAGAGTAGAGGCGGCAGTGAGCGGATGACGCGCCGGCGGATCTGGTGCTTGGTGGCGCGCGGGAGATTCGGCGGCGCGGCCGAACCGAGGAGAGGAGGGGCGCCGGAGTAGAGTGGTGAGGGCGCACGGGTGAGGGCGCACGGGTGAGGGCGCCGAACCGAGGAGAGGAGGGGCGCCGGCGGCCGAATGTGAGGAGGAGGGAGGAGGGGGAAGCGGAGGCGCCGGGAGGTGCGAGGCGGAGACGGAGAGGTGAGGGAGAGAATGAGGAGTGGGTGAGAAGAGGAGAGGTGGGGATGCTGGAGAGTGGGGATGCGGATGCGCCGGGAGAGAAGGTGGGGTGAGAAGAGAAGAGGAGAGCGGATGCGCTGGGAGGTGAGGTGAGGGGCAGGGGGAGAAGAGGAGGTGGGGATGCTGGAGAGTGGAGACGGCGGGGGTGAGGGAGAGAATGAGGAGTGGGTCCCATGTGTCAGTTGCAGTGGAATGGATTTGAGGGCTTAAATTTGAGGGGTGATGTTGGAGTAGATGCAAAAAAACTGGGTCCTCAAAAGTAGGGGGAGCTCTCAAATGAAAAGTAGGGGCCCTGTTTTGAGGGCTACTGCTGGAGTTGCTCTAAGCTGATATGCCTTAATGTCTTGAGCATACGGGTCTTGATCATGCCCTTCTGTAAGCGCCAATGGCGAAGCTAGGAATAAAATCGAGGGTGAGTTGAATCATTTATTGGATTAAACTAAGTTGGCATAAATATAGTCTTATACTCCTATATAATTTCAAATTCATACAAAAATTATATAATTAGAGTCTTGGATTAAATTCTAGTTGAAACTTCTTAGGTTGAGTTGTACTCTCATCGGTTGGTTGGATGAGAACTACTTGAATTACTTGTAAAATAGTTGCACAAAGTTTGTTTCTCCATTATAGAAAATCTATAAATAAATTATTAATTTCTGTCAATACAAAGCTATAAATATATAAATTAATTATAAGAACTAAACTATCTATATACACTGAATACGAAAGTCTAAAATCTAAATTCTAAAATACTAAATTGATAAGAAAACTAGAGAAAAATTACCTACTCTGATTCTCTGAAACTTCTGAAGCCGACAGCCGCCCCTATCTCCTCAGTCCTCAATTCCTCTCTCACCCATCTGTCTCGCACTCACTCTCTTTATCTCCTCAGTTCTCAATTCGTCCGTCCGTTTCACTCTCACTCTCTCAGTCTCAGATTCAATCGCTCACCTCGCACTCCAGTCCATCACTCCTCACCTCCTCGGACTTCGGCGCCTCTCGACTTCTCCCGTCTCCGGCCTCCGAGACTCGGTGCTCCTCCGCGGCGCGTCGGCGCTGTGCCACTGGCCAGACTCGCCGGCGGTGCCTCGGCCCTCGCCACCCTGGTCCGGCTCCCCCTGCCCCGGCTCGGCCCCCATCATTGTGTAATATCCCGGAAGAGTTTCGACCGTTAATCGTTTAATCGGAGTAAAGGACCTTAAAGGGAAGAATAAAATATCAAGTTTAGAGGGGGGTTTTCTGATTTTCCCTGGCAACCTGGGCCTGGGCCTTGGCCCAGGTGGGGATTTCGGCCAGCAAAGGGGGGCGCCACCTTCCCCCCTCCAACCCTAGCCGCCCCTCCCCCTATCCCCCCTTGCGCCTCCCCCTCTCCTCCCCTTGTGCGCCCCTCCCCTCTGCCTTGCGCCGTCCAGCAGCGCCTCCTCCTCCCCTCTCCTCCATTGCCGGTGATCAAGACCTCCAATTGATGCCGAATGATCGGGGGAAAGGAATAATTCGCAGCTAGGCGATTGGACTCGGAGGAAGGGAAGAAGAAGGGGCAAAGAGGAAAAGAAGGAGAGGAGAGATTCGTGGGGTGTTCGTGGTATTCTTCAGTGTTCGTCAAGGGTAATCCATGTTCTTCCCCTAGTAGATGTAAATTCTAATTGCGTTATCAATGTCGGTTTTCGGATCTGCTCAGGACAGCCTCTGTTAGACGGTCTTTTTGATATAGATCCGTGGGGATTCAGGTCTGGTCTTCTCCTAGATATTTGTAGAGGACATCTTTAGCTTTCCATGAAGTGCTAGAACGCGTCATTCAGACCTCTGTAGAAAAAGTTATGATTTTTCTAGTCGGACTGTCCTGTAGATCGGGGAAATTCCTGTCAGGTTTCGGTAGATGGGTTTGGACGATTAGAAATCAGGAGAATCAGAGGATCTCCATATTATGAACGTTTCAGATATTTTCCTTAGCTTTCCAGAAAGATCAAGAAATCCTGATTCCGACTCTCGGGGTGAAAGTTATGACAATGTTAGTGCGCTGTCCAGAGAACTCGTTACGGAATTGATGTTCTAGAAAGTTAGATGGTGCGGGTAGAAGTTGGCCGAATCAGGGAGACTCACCAACTATATTTAGTTAGATAATTTAATTATATTTCCAGAAAATCTGAGAACGCCCTGTTCGGACTTCTGTACCATTAGATAAGAATTTGTGAAGTTGACTGTCTGTAGAGGGGGACAGGGTGTCCGAAAAGATTTGGGGTTTTGAGCCAAGTTAAACATGTTGGATTAGTTTGGGGGTGTTTTTGTTTAATATAAAGACTCGTTACTGTTGCCTTAGCAATTATTATAATTATTGTTCAGGAGGATGACGGATTCCAGGAGCCGCACCTTCTGCTCATTCCCCGTTTTCTCGTGGTTAAGGCAAGTATATTTCTGGATATAACAGATATTATCGAATGGTATAGTTTGATAAATTCTATGAGAATTTGAGTTGTTCATGATTGTTATGGTGATATGATTGGTAATGTTCATGGTTGCTAATGCTATGAGTTATGTGTTAATCACGGATGTTTGAAAGTTATGAAGTCTATGTATATGAGCTTTTGTAGTATGAATATGTTATTCATATGCAATGTTGATGCGGATGCATGTTGTATTAATTTGAGATTTCATACATATGCATCATGTTGGCTTATTGAAGTCTTGGTCCTGTGACGACCAAGCAATTCTTGAGATCCCCGTCATGTTTATGACGGGCTAAAGGTCCCCATGCTTGAAGAGCATGGGCTTAGGTCCCCATACTTGCAGAGTATGGGCAATGGTCCCTGTGCCAGATGGCATAGGCATGGGTGTGCACCGACGGATGCGCACTTTGCATTACCGGTAAAATGCAAAAAGACAAAGATAAAGACAAAGAGCACCTTGAGCATATTGAGCATGTTGCATATCATGTGTATGTAATGTATTTGGTGAATGGATTTGTGAAGTGCAATTGATGGGTTTCATACTTATATGCTGTTGTTACCATTTATTATACTTGCTGAGTCTTTGGACTCACCCTTGTTGTTGGATGTTTTTTTAGGAACCTTCATGAGACCGGCATGCATGGGGATAAAGATGGGTTAGCTTTGTTGTACTTGCACGGTCCATTCACCTTGGAAGAAATAAAGAACCTTAAACATTATTTGTTGAATAGCTTAAGTGGTAACTGATTAAAGATCACCATGTTTAGAATGTAATAAAGGTTTAGAACTTTTACATTGCTTACGTTCTTTATTTAAGTATTGTAGTTACGATTGTGATGGCAAACATAATTCAGTTGTTTAGAATTGGATATTTATTGTTTACTATTATTCAGATCATTTGTCTATGCATGTTGAAACCTTTGATTTACTCATTAAACAAAGGAGGTTCTGCCGAAATTTTGTAAGGTGAATATAGGTTCTTCCTTAATATGTTGTTAGTTTAGTAGCATTCCAGGTCATTGTTTGGCTGGGGTGTTACACATTGCCCCGCTTCGACACCCCCCGCTGGGTCGCCGCTAGATTTGGCGAACAGCCTTCCTTCAGCCGGCTCACCACTAGATCTGGCTTTGACTCCGGCTCCGGCGGCACCCCCCTACTGTGCGCGCGGCGCGCCCAGCCTCTGCATTGTGGCGGCACCGATGGCGATGCCGACGCATCTCTCCTCTCACCTCTAGCTCTGGGTCTGCCGCCCGCCGGTCTGGGAACTGGAAAGTGGAAGCGGAAGTGGTAACCAATTGCTTTGTTGTACACTTGGAGTGGGTGTTTTGATGGGCCAGTGAGATGAATTTGTTGGGCCTCTTTAAGGGAAGTGGGCTGCCACTTAACTATGCATTTTGTTCTTCGTTGGACTGTGCTCTGTGACTGTTCCGGAGTGGCGGACTGCACACGTCAAGAATTTAGCAAAGCTAATCTGCACACTTCAAGCAAACACAAAATACACACAGCAAAGCAGTGGCGGAGTCACTGTGTCATGTGGTGTCCTTATGATCCGCAATGGATGTTTGCAAACAGGCACTTCAATGAAGAAATAATTATGTAGAAATCCAAAAACATAAAGAACGAATCCACTAAACTTTTTTGTTAGAGAATTAACCCTGATGGTCACTACAAATTCTAGATCTGCCATTACAGCAAAGTACAACACTAAACCATCCATCTGTCAGGACTGTCATAAGAGACAACTGTAACATACCAAGAAGGGAACTAGTGTAATTACAAAAATTATAAAATATCTTTGTAGTTCTTTCCGTGTTCTCAAACATTTTTGGGCAATATCCGAATTTCTCGAGTTTGTTTTCTTGCCAAAAAGCCCGATTAATAAAAATCCAAACCTTGGAATCAAGAACCAAAATTTAAAGTTTAAAATTAAGAAAATACAAATCCCCTCGGAAGTATTAATTTCAAATTTAACAATTGAAATCGGGGCATTCAAAGCCAAGAATGGAAGTTTTAAATTAATATAAAATCTTTCCATCCAATTTTCATATCTGGAAATTCAAATTTGAAAAAATAAAAGTTATTTCTCAAAACTCGACAATCTAGAAAAATTAAATTGTTGAACCCAAAAATCTGAACCAAGTTTGCAAATTCAAAAGATACTCATAAAACCAAATATGAAATCCCAAAATTTGGAAATTCACAAAATTCCCAAAAACTTCTTTTGGGCCGGCCCCATTTCTTTCAGCTCAGTTCCTTCCCATGGCCCATTTTCTTTTCTTCCTCCCCGGCCCATTTCTTCTGGCTCGCTACTCCTCCTTCCTCCCCCCTATTCTTCTGGCTCGTCGGTCGCACCAGCACCTTGGCGCGTTGCCTCCACCGAACCAGTCCGCCCAGCCCGCGCTTGCGCCGCCCATGGTTTTCGCCCGCTACCCCATGCCGCCGGACGTGCCGCCCATGCTAGCAGTACCCCCCTCGCCCATGCCGGCGGTACGCCCTTGCCCATACCCGGCGCTGCTCTGCCTGCGCAATCCCTAATGGCCTTTCTTGGCTATAAAAACAAGCACTAGACTCATCTCCTCCCCATTCCCCACTTCCTCTTCTTCCTCCTCCAAGCCGAGCAGCGGCTCTGCGCTCGCACCTGCCACCGTCATTCATGCTGTCCCGCCGCTCCGGCCATCCCCTCTACCAAGTGACCATGTCACGACGCGCCCCCTATAGTCCACGGCCTCCCCACGCAAGGAATTGAAAAATCGCCGCTCGAGCCAGTTGCCCCCTTTCCGTCTTTGTTTCCGACCAACCACTGCCAATCCCACCACCGTGTCTTTCGGTCGGAACTGCTGCCTCCTCGAGCTTCTTCGTCACCTGGGCAACTCGTTTTCCCGGCCGACGTCGCCTCCCCAACCGCTCTTCTCTGGGGACGCCGCACAGCCCCACAGCCACCCTTTTCCTGTGCCCTGCTCTGGTTCCAGCCGAAGCTGCCCTCTCTCTCTGTCTGTCTCTCGTATAACATGTGGGCCCCACAAAAAGGTAACCTCTAGCAAATGTGTATCACTTGCATCCTCTCCATTTATTCCTATGATCAATCTTAGAATATGGATTGTAAATAAAGATGGGAATAATAATTTAATTGTGAGATTAAACTAAAAGGGTTATGAAATGAAATGAAATTTTTAAGTTTGATTAAATTGCATGTAAAAAAACACATTGTGAAAGAGAAAGAGGAATAAGAAATTACTTATAAAATTCATAATGAAAAAGAATAATGCAATTAAACTAAAACTAAGTATGGGTCAATTGTATGCCAATTAAGATGAATAAGTTAAGGTGAAACAAAGTAAACCTATGACATGAACTAATTTCCTATTACTAGGAAATTAACCTGAAGTTAATAACCTATGATAATAATAATACTATCGTGGCTAAAAGAACTAGTCGTGAAGCTTGATAAAAGTTTTATACCCATTTTATCTTGTCTAAATACACGACAACTAAGAAAACGGTAACAAAGATAATATTATAATAATTTGAGTAAATGTATCATCAGATATAACATTTCAATAGCAAGAATTTGAAACTACCCCGCTCGTTAAAGTTATCTCTCGGAAATCATCAGGATGCCACATAAAATATCAAGTGTGATTTACTCATCTCTAATATCATGAGAGTTGTCTTCCCAAAAGTGCTTAAAATATTTGTGGTGCAAACTTTAACATTTAATGGTCAAGAGTAATTAATAATAAAAGAAATAGCTTTATTAAGAAGATCCCTAAAAAGTCATAGCATCCCTTTTTAATAAAACATAACCGTTGGCCATTTCTAACAATTTTGTTGATCAAGCAGAAAGATTAACTTTGCTCATAATAACGACTGGACTAAAATGGCCAACCCCATCCTTTAATTAAGAAGTTAAAATAATGGCTATTGCAACCTCAGATAAGCATTGCCACATGAAATATCAAAGTTACACTGAGTACTTAAAAATCTTTTGTAAAGCTCCTGCATCCTAAAATCACAAAGCTCTGTCCCTCTTTGCTATCTTCGTAAGTCCTGCCTGACTTATGGAACTTTCTTGATAAATATGAAACCATAAAAAGGAGGTCATCAAATAAAAGATTGAGCCTCGCTTTTCCCCAATCGGCTATGTTTGGCCACCTTCTTTTCCCAAAGTGGATAATTCCTGTAGATACTTCTTCACCTCTGATCCCTCTTTATCCTAATTTTCCCTCACGGTAAAGTTACTTAGATAATTTATTCTCTTGCCCAATTCATCTACCGCTGTGTTCACAGCACACTAACCTGAATCATCATTCTATTCTCAAATCGTAATAAATGCATAATTTAAATTAAATCGGGCTTTTGAAGTATTTAGATTTATTTGGTCTTTCTTTTGTTTACCACATTTTAGAATCTGAAGCAACATATTCGAACATGATCAAGACTTGGGTAAAAGCTAGGACTTGGAAGTTGAGATCGCCGACTGAGCAGGCTTTGACTTAGATCAATCAAGGCCATGGTACACCAAGCAAGGCAAGTCATCACTTTGACCATATTGATCCTATATTTTATGCAAAAATTATGTTCCTTTAAATTATCAACTTGCATGCCTAATTTATTATGCAAATATACGTCAAAGCTTAAGGTAGCTACATGCCCACTTGATGTTGTATTAAATTTATTATGCCATTCCTTGAGACTTGAATCACCTGATCCTTGTCACCATAGATACTAATGATAAGCTTTACTAGCTATAAGTCATATTAAATGTTGTGCTAGACTTGTCAAAGTCCAGGGTGCTAGTTGCCCTGATCATCAATCTTAAAAAAAACAAAAGAACTTGTTTTGGGGTAGTCACAGGATGTATGTGGCTGAGTACTTTGTGACTACTTATTTTATACTTCTCAAAATCCTCAGAACCTGCTATACCTGTCTGGGCGGGTGGTAAGAGTGGTTGGTGCGGAAGTAGCACGAGAATATGTGGTTTGTGGACTTAACCACCCGGACCCATTAAGGACTTAATCTTGTGATGAATTCTCCGTGTAAAACAGTACAACCACAAGTCTGCAAATTGCAACTTGGCTAAGTAAATCTATCGAACCCCTGGAACTCATCTCACCGGTAGGGGAAAGGAGTGGACACTACAAGGGCAAGGGGAGGCCTAAAGGGACACCAAGAGGAGGGTGACGTTTCCAGCCGTGCTATCGTTGTGGAGAGTGGAGTCTGAATGTGCTAGTTTCTGTGGTTACATCCCGTGCAAAGTGAGATGACAAAGGGGGCCAGGTATTTTGAAAAGTCACTGTGATGGTCTACTCAACCACATGACTAAGGAATCGTGTGGAGCAACGAGCGGATCATCTCTTGTGCGTAAAGTGTACAATCTTTGCAGAGTATAAACTATTCGAATAGCCGTGCCCACGGTCGAGGGCGGACATAGGATCTTCCTCGAGTTAGTTCTATTTCAAAAACCTTTGTGGGTGGGACAAAAACCTATCAGAGGGAAGTACTCTAACTTTGAATTTTTTATGGAGGGACGTACTCCAGCGTGGTTGATAAGATGGAAGTAAGCTAATGATAAAAAGCTAGCATAGGTGGATGGAACCATGCAATCGGTGGATGGAACCTACACCGCTATAAATATTGCACAATTTCAAACTCTTTAAAGCATGATTATAAAATGCCAAGTCATAGGAATTTTAATTATGATTATTGCAAATGTCGCATTAAGCAAATAAAAGAACCTCAAGCCTCATTGGACAGCCTTGCATCTATTATTATTACACCTTGTATGGTGGCTTGCTGAGTACTGTCGTACTCACTCTTGGTTAATTACCATCATTCAGTGAGAAAGGAAATAAAGTCAAGCCCTGCGATGCTTAAAAAGGGGTCGACAGAGCTGGAAGATGGTAAGGCCATGGACTAGGTCACGAACCGCAGTCGGCTGCCTGTGGGTAAGTCCTGCGGGTCCCATCTGTGTAAAGTTTTTGCTGCTGCATTTTATTATTTTCGGCCCATGGGTAAGTATTACTGTATTATTTACGCTTCCGCATAATATGTTTTTGATATACAGTAATGTATCTGTGAGCACTATCTACTGATCCAAGAAATAGTGCGGTGGAATCACAGAGGATCTGAGTTTGCTAACTCGAGGTCCGACAACAACAGAGAATAAAGATATGTTGTGAACTAGCACAACAAGGGGGTAATCATCTGTCGAAGAGAGGTCGGACATTGACGACTTGAAATAGAACGGCGCTCGATGAAGGAGAACACCGATTGAGGGAGGAATAGATCTAGAATAGCTGGTCAAGAAAACGATCACAGCTGGACTAGGGACTAAGGACTTGTTTATTCATCTTTACTTGATTAAAGAATATATAATGTCATCTTTTTTATAGGGATAACTTGATTTGACCCCTAAGAAATAAATCTTTAACTTAAAGAAGCAAACTAACAAAAGATAAGCTTCCAAACTAACTAAATCAATCTAATCCCTAAGAAAGTAAACTAATTGCGGTTGCTACAGTAACCATGTTAACAGTATGCGCCGTGTTTGCTACAGTAACCACGTGAATAGTACGTATCGTGGTTGCTATAGTAACCGCGTGGATGCGTACTACAGTAACCATACACGTAATAGGGTGAAGCTGGCATTAGCCATTAACTGATATCCATCGGTGAAAAAAGCTTGCTAGGGCTCTGTACCTTTGGTGTTCTAACAAGTCTAGTGTTTTCATCTGTTCTAATCTATTATATAATAAAAGTTGATGACAAACCTTGTATAGTTACTAAGAGAAAAGATAAATATGCTAGAAATTCCCTCAATAAAGAAAACATCTAGCCCTTAATAAGGTGAACCATATTTAATCTTGTCATTTGATATTTTGCTTAGAGATGCATGGCCTAACTGCATATATGGATATGATCAATCTAATAGAGATCTTCCTAAACTGGGAAAACTGATTAATGTGGCCTTAATCTATACGCAGATACCGTAACATGGACGTGCGGCATTGAGAGACATATATGCCTTGGTCAAGGAAATCTCTATTATTGGCATGTGGACCCATCATTGAAAGGACATATGAAAAAAAGGATAAGAGCC
Organism: Dendrocalamus latiflorus; assembly: GCA_017311315.1. Taxonomy (NCBI): domain Eukaryota; kingdom Viridiplantae; phylum Streptophyta; class Magnoliopsida; order Poales; family Poaceae; genus Dendrocalamus; species Dendrocalamus latiflorus. The sequence goes on from CM029641.1 coordinate 14,389,829, forward strand.
TTAGCCTAGCACGTCCCTTCCTCTACCAGTTTGCCTCTCCTCATGCTTACACACATAAAAAATGAGTTGCATTAAAAAAAAAGCAGAAAGGGAAAAGAAGAAGAAAAGAAGTGATTGGTCCGTCTTCTAAGTTCCTAAGTTTCGATCATCATATCGCACTGCAAGTAGACAAATTTGACAATTAAATATAACTAAGTTATATGCTAATTTTGTTTGTCAGTAGTCCAGTTGGTACTTACTAGTTACTAGAGAAGAACGTTGGGACAATATGATACACGGCACATATTGAAAGTCTAGGCATTCCGTGTGAGTAGTCAATTTATCAAGATTCTAAAATACAAAAAACTTCTGCTATATTTGTTGCTTAAATAGTACCCCTTTGTTCAAAAATATATGACCTTTAGACAAATATGCCTCCAATATGTCCTTTATTCTCATTTCTAGAAAGAGCAGTGGATAGTGGAAAAAAAGATTATGTAACACATGTACGACAGTCGTTGCTATGTTTAATTGAAAAAGAGTACAAAACATCATACAATTGGTTGATCAAAAAATAATCTAAAGTGCGTAAATTACAAATATATCATAATCACATATTAAATTTCACCAAACCCTAAGAAATCAAAACTCATCGACTCTGCACGTGAATTTCAAAAAATTCTTTTCATGAAGTACTTTGAGTCCCTATTTGGAACATGGGAATATTTTTCCCGATTTCTTTTGGGTTGAAGTCTTTAATCTGAAATTCCTACTTTTTTTAATCAAAATACCTATGTTCTAAATAGGCCCGACATATACTGTATAGATGATGCACGCGCAAGTGAGCGGGCCTGTTCAATAATTTTGCAGCTCCAGTTAAATGAACTGACTCAAGCCTGGACTCTGAAGTAGAATAATTATTTCGTGGCGACTACGACTCAAAAATAGTGTAGAAGACGATCGTCATGTACATAATATCCAATCCTAGTTTTCTCAGCGATCAGTTACAAAAACTTATCACATGTCCTTTCCTCTCCAAAGTTTCAAGATTCGTGTTTTTTATATCCATTATTACTTGTATAAAAAAGGATCTTTCATTTTCACTATGTATTTGCAACTTTAAGAGTATAATTTAAAACATAAAATGATTAGTTTCACATAATGTATTATGTACAAATCATAATAGAATCTAGATGCTGCAAGCCTCCAATCCAATTTTGTCAGGAAAGGATCAATCCCAATTAGAGCTTCCTCTCTATATCTCTTAAATACCCATTGAATCTCTTGATCTCGTTTTTCATCTATATGGGAAGTGCTGTGAGTCGCTTAGAGGTGTAAACTATATGTCTATACATGAGAAATTAAGCCCACATGCAAAACTGCTAATGTCTGATGGTAAGACGGTCTTCATCTGTAATACCCGTGAGAAAGAAAAGAGAGAAAGCTGCCTAGAAGAAAAATTGAACACGGCACAATAAGGGACAACAAAGCATTCTGGACGGCAATAGTAAGGACAACAAGGCACACCAGGAAGGCACAGCTAGCACCTAGAGGTGATAAGGCCGAAGCCAACAAGGCAAGAAAGAAGCAAAACTCCATTCAGCCACCAATCACAACCAGTAGCCCAGAATAGGCCGAAGCCAACCGGGTAAGAGAGGCAAAATCCCAGTTGGTCACCAACACCAATAAAGCCAGCCAAAGAGAAGAGGCCAGGGGAGAAGAAAATTGAGCACGTACGGCACCAGCAAAACCCTAGTATCTCTCTTCCTTCTTCCCTACCCAAACCCATTACCACATAGCTATATCTCATCGGCCACCACAAGGCAAGAACTAAGGCAAACCGACGGGAGCAAGGAGTCAAGCTGCAAGACATCAAGCCGTAGCAGAAGGCCACTAACCCTGCTAGCAACACCGCACAACCAACCGAGAAAGCAAAGGTAGAGGTTCTGGTTTGGCGCCCCTCACGCATCGTCCATAGGAATAATCAGGCAAGTGCATGGTAGAATAATGAATTGTGCCAAACTACGTTGTGTGGATACTTCTCAAAATTTGCATATCAGTATCAGATACTGTATTAGATACGGATACTCTTCCGATATGCTCCGATACATATCTTGCCCATATCCTAACTTTTCTGAATTTTCAAAAAAAAGAAAATAATTCCGAAACTTTATGGATACCCCTGATACCTAAAACCTAATTTTTACCCCTATGCGGCTGTGCCCAGGTCCAGATCCCATTCAGTCCCCCCTATCTCATGCTTCCCCACCGCCGTCTCGGCGCTGTCGCCCCGCTTGGCGCTGCTACCTCCACGTCCCCTCCACGCTGCCTACGCTGCGCAGATACTTCTCAAAACTCACATATCAGCTACATCAGATACTGTATTGGATACGGATACTCTTCTGATATGCTCTGATACGTATCCTGCCCGTATCTTAGCTTTTTTGAATTTTCAAAAAAGAAAATAATTCCGATACTTCGTCGATACTTCGTGGATACCCCCTTGATACCTATAACCTAATTTGTACCCCTATGCGACTGTGCCCAGACCCAGATCCCATTCGGTACCCCGCCCCCTACTCGGCGCCGTTCCACGTCACCGCCCGACCGCAGCCTCCCCTGCACACCGCCGCTCCTCTCCATGCTGTACTGCTCCCGCCACTACAACACGACCAACTTGCTAGGGCACCTATAAATGCCCTAGAATGTGTGTAAATGCCGCGGAAGGAATTTTTACCGGCGTTTACCAAACGACCACATAAGTGCCGTCGGCAAAGGCTTTTGCCGGCGTTTATAGCAACCTCGGCGTTTAGGAAATGCCACCATACACAAAGTTAACCCGGCGTTTACAAACGCCCCAGAATAGTCTACCCCAGTGTTTATATACGCCCTTCCAGAGTAATCTACCCCGGCGTTTACAAACGCCCTTCTAGAGTAATCTACCCCGGCATTTACAAACGCCCCAATTGATATTTTCTGTGGCGTTTACAGATGCCCCAAAAGAAGGATAAGCTGGCATCTGCAATTGCCCTCATTTCGGTTTTTTCTACGGCATTTATGTGTGCCCCTATTGCTCTAGCTACGGCGGCGGTTACAAATTACCAAACTAATTAATAAAAAATGTTTTTAATAGTCTGCCATCTATAAATACCTTCTTTCACAGTTTGTACATATATGCTTATTCACTAGTAGTAGACAACACACTAACATCATAGATTTTAATTCCATAATTATCACTATAACTGATAGAATCACATTGTTCAACAAAAGTCAATGGCAGCTAAAATTTACAAGCAGCACTTCCATATCAGCCGACAGATTACATTGTTCAGCAAAAGATGGCATCACATATATAGAATTGTAGAACACCAGTACGATAACTTATGTTCAACAAAATATTCATAGTTTGAACATCACAGGATCCTATTTGCTTAAGTTAAACACTGCACAAAAGGTCTTGAGAAATAACTAGTTAACACCATCATATCTTCTCCAGCCTGCAATCAAGTGAACACAATATATGAGAGCTAGTGCTCAAATAGGAAAAACTATCTAAGTCTAAGTACACTGCACATATGTTTCTGGGGAAAAGAACAATCCTGTTACTTCAAGCATCGCAAGGAAATGTATATACTGGTGTTAACCTAATACATTCCAGAATATATTTTTTTATTGCAATCAAATAAGTTGACAGTCCACAATGCATACCTAGCCCACAATGCATTGCAAGATATTAGCTATATAGTGTTAAAGATCCCATTTTCTACCATCACTGCAACTACACTACAATAGAAAAATGCCCTATTTCTATAAGCTTCATCAAACTGGCATACTTACAAGTAGTTGAAATAAAATAGCAGAAATCAACAGTTAATAGTAGCTGAAATAAAGTACCTTACATTTTTGCACAACTAGTCTTAGCAATAACTCTATGTCTTGGTACAAAAATCTGAAAGTGTGAGAAGCAAAGAACAAAACAGCAATCAGGGTAGTTACAACATTTTTAACAAACAGGAAATAATCTTTCTATCTCATACCCAAAGAACGCTTGATGAGATTTAGAGGTGATCCATCACGTTCTAGAACCTATGATTTCAACAAGAGAAATATCAAGTCAGTTATCACAACTTGGAGATAAAATGATAGGGTGGATCTCAAGTACATACACTATGATGCGGCCAAGCGATGCAAAGACCAATAGCAGCGCCTAGCTTGCTGGCCTTGCATAGTGGTCGAGGGAGTAAGACATTCTTGTCAATGACAACATCAATAAGAACCTCGTAAAAGGCCCCTAAGGCTAATCCATCGACACCTAATGCTGTCTTTTCGGTGCATTGGAGTCTTCCGTGTGCTACTATATTGGAGCCACCAAGGTTACGCAATGCAACTTCTCTACCAGCCTAGAAATATCAAGAATCAAGGGGCTACATGATTTGGACCCATAAACTAGTTGTAAGTAAACTCTAAGTTATTCTCATGTCGAAGTTGGTCATACCACTTTTTGGTGCTTTCTTGCTAAAACCTTGTTGGTTCTTGATGGGAGTACACCATCTATCCGATTTTCTGAAGAAGATGATTCTATTAGCCTTCCTCTTCCACTACTTGTATCCTTTTCTAGATTAGATTCAAGCTGATATCAAATTGCATACACAAAATTAAAAGTCAGAAATGTAATATGAATGCACAATATTTAGAATTGAACAACTATATACATGCTCACCTGCACGTTAGGTTGGGTCATTTCCCTAGCTTGTTCTCTATTTTCACTATTACTAACTCCATGTAAGCTTAATAACATGCTTTTAAGGTCTTCATACTGCTTGTCTTGCCTCTCATTGTATGCTTCAAATCGTTTCTCGAAACATTCCTTGTATGCTGCAAATTGCCTGTCAGTATTTGCCACCATGGATCTAAGTTGTGCATTTTCTTCTTCAACCTGCTTTAGTGCAACTACAGCCATTGTAAGAGTTATTGCCTTGGAACCCCCAGGTAACAATCCCATGCCACGCACTCTTCCTTTCCTATCTTGTGGGAGCACATCGTCATACAAATCACCATCATCTACTGATTTGAAGCGAAGGGTTTCATCTTCTGCAAACCTTTTTTCAATCTCATCCTGGAATTTAAATGAAATATATGCAAAGATTACAAGCTTTGAAGTGAACTACGGTAAAGTTAAATATAAAATCTAGAAAAGGAACATCAACGTACTATCTTCTCTTTGCAAGCAGCACTAATAGCTTCTCCATTTTTCTTCTTATGTGTAGCAAGATAGCTTTCCGCTCTACAAGGTTCACGACCAAGTAATCTCTCCTAGAACAATATGACAGAAATCAGGAAATGTCATTTCCACATTGACTTAATAACCAATATATATAGCACAAGTTAGTACGCACCAGTCCATTATTCACTACAACAAAGCTTTGTGATCCACAAGTATGAAGGGCATTTTCTTTGTGTTGCACGAATTCCAGCATTCCTTTTTGCTTTAGTCTACAATATAGTTCATCCTTAGAATTGTATGCATCTATATAACAAATTTAGAATAGGCTTTTTAGAATATTGAGACCTTTGTTTCTTCCTTTGACCAATGTTCAACCAGCCACTTCCAATCTAGTGGAGGGATCCAATCGCCACATCCATTGGCAATATTCTCCTCTGCTGAAATTTCTTCCTTGTAGTATTTCTTCTTCAAAGTATTTTTGAAATCCCGCCACTTCTTTCCAGCAGATGCTAGCACCCATTCTTCACATATTGGATCTATGTCAAAAAAATTGCTGCAAAGCAAATGAAATGTTTCAATAGATACCACCAAGAACATATAAAAAAAAGGATATCATGTCTGCACATAAGTAATAAAACGCTACACAAAGGAAAAATTATTACCGTGACTGTTTTCCAAATTATATCTTTTCCTGGAACAACTCTCCAATCATTTTGCGTTAGTGTTATGTGTCCTCCCTTTACTAGAGTGGCAATAAAGTTAGTAAAATTGTTGGTTTTCACTCCACAGAGCTGCCCATATTTATTAACCTTCACATGAATCTTGACTTCTTTATCCCCATGCCAAATAGAACTCATTTTTGTTGGCCCCCTAACCTTCTTTTCTTTGGCTGAGACCATGTAGCATAACCAGGGAAGTGTAAAGACCTTAAATTACACAATAATATTGTAATAGCACTTAACAATTAAATAAGACATACCACAAGACTTCCTTTGCACAGGTTCATAACAGACCTCAACTTCCTCATTAGGTTCATCAGAAAGGCCATCAAGGTCATTGACATAATCATCGTCATCATCATGAACCATTTCAGCCTCATCATTTGCAACATAATTAGGATCTGTCTCTTCATCATCTATTTCAGCTAGAATTGTTCTCTACATAGTAAAACTTAAAAAATTAACATGTCTATGTAAATGCCGAAATCAAGTTTTATAAAAACTCTATGCGTTATTACCTTTCTTCCCTTCTTTTGTTGCTTAGGAGCAATACCAACTTGTGTTTGAAACGGTATAGGAGGAAGTTTCAACTTGGCTAGCTTTAAATTGTTAGCTGTGATCCTTTTCACACGCTCCATGTCATACGAACATTCACCTCCTTGGTCATTTCCTTCCCTTGCTGCCATTTTTTCCTCTGCAATACAGCAGAAAACATTTCTTAACAAAGAAATTCCTTTAGTATATACTGATAATAAGTAGCAGATTATTCAAGTAAATTAAAGTTCAGCAGTAACATATCCATTTATAAGGCTATACCCTTTAGCCTTAGTAGCTTCATTTAATGGCCCATCAATAGTCACACCATTTATATCAGACCAAGCACAAATATCATCTCCCAAATCAGCAAGCAAGTCATTACTTAAAGGTTCAATAGGCTCCTGGTAGCAATTTATATTTTCATGGTCATCATCGTTGCCTGCTCCCATATCAAACATATCTCTTGGTTTTGAAAAGACAACTGCATGCCATTCTTCATCGATAGGGTCTTGCACATAATAAACTTGTGTAGCTTGAGTTGCAAGAATGAATGGCTCATTACTTAAGATGTCACCGGTATTGAGTAAATGATTGAAATTTACAAGTGTTATTCCATACTTATCCTTTTGAATGCCTCTACCTTGGATAGTATCAACCCAATCACACTTGAACAACACAACAAATCCTTTGTTAGAGTAGTTTAACTCAATAATTTCCTTGATTATGCCATAATATGTAACTTCACCTATAACTGGGTTCATGTCTTTTGCACTAGAAAAGCTTGATGTACTTGCAACAACAGCTACTCCAAAATTTTGGGTAGTTTTTCCCCTGTTGTAGCTCTGAGTTTGGAATTTATACCCATTTATAGCATAAGTGTTGTATTTGGACACCATCCTATATGGCTTGTTAGCCAAGACCTTTAGTTCCTCAGGAACTTCAATCCTATTCGAAACCATATTTTGAACCTAACAATGTGATAAATATTAATAAAATCATTTCAAAAATACAGAACACATGTGTAGCTATCATATTGTAAACCACTTCACAACTTACATGTTCTTCGAACCATATGTGAAAAGTTTCATGTTGAATGCGTTCAACATCTCGCTTCTTTTGCCGTTTCCCCAAACATAGAAATTGGTGGTGCTTTCTACATATTTTTTTAAACAGCATGAGCTGCTTGCCACAAAAACAAATAAAAAATTGCGAGGTCATAGAACATACTTCATATACGGAGCAACTCCTTCACAATTGATCAATACATATCGATGAGCTTGCATCCAAGATATATGATCCAATTCGATCATGCAACTTCCCGACAATGGACGCCCTACTCTTCTTAGATATGAAAATTTAGTAGAATTTGTAGTAGTTTCAGTCCCATCTTCATGTTCTCTGCGAGTGAACCTTGTTTGACAACCGTGCAAATATCGTGAAAAAAAAGTAAGACTTTCATCTAGCACATATCCTTCAGCTATTGAACCTTCCGGATGACTTCGAGTGCGAACCATTGATTTTAATTTTGACCAGTACCTATTGTATGTGTACAGTAAATATTCAACCCATTAGAAAGACATTTGTTACTTTAGAAAGTTGTAGAGATGATTTAATAATTTACCTCTCAATAGGGTATATATTTCGGTACTGCACAGGCCCAGCTAGCCTAACTTCTGTTGGGAGATGGACATACAAATGAACCATCACATCAAAGAAGGCTGGTGGGAAAATCTTCTCAAGGAGGCAAAGTACTTCAGCTATCTCATCTTCTAATTGTTGCATGTCACTCACAGAAATAACAGGGGAGTATATTTTCTTAAAAAAATTGCTCAAACGAATCAGTGCTGTGTAGACCCTCTCTGGCAAAATTCTTCTAATTGCAAGAGGAAGCAAATTTTGCATAATAATATGGCAGTCATGGCTCTTAAGTCCAACTAGCTTTCTTTGATCAACAAGGACCTTGTTTTGCAGGTTAGAAGCATATCCATCGGAAAATTTAACTTGTTTCAATGTTTGACAAAACAATTTCTTCTCTTTGTGCTCAGTGTGAAAATTGCTGGAGGTAGATAAGTCTTATTTCCTCGTTCTACCGGGTGAAGCTCTGGCCTTATGCCCATATTTTGAAGGTCAACACGGGCATTTAGGTTGTCTTTGGACTTTTTGTCAACACCTAACAATGTATTCACTATATTATCAAAAACATTCTTCTCAATATGCATTGCATCTAAGTTATGGCGTACTAAAAGAGTTTCCCAATACGGTAATTTGAAAAAATACTTCTTTTCTTCCACTTGGGCTCGACCACATTCTCCTTACCCTTTTTCGAGCATTTTTGTATCTCAGGTTTTCCAAAAACAATTTTCAAGTCTTTTGTTTGTTCTGACACATCAAATCCAATTATAGGGACAGGTGCATCTCTTAGTTCTTGAGCACCATCAAATGCATGTGCATCAAACCTAAACCTGTGATTGTTGGGTAGGTATCTTCGATGGCCCATGTAGCACGTTTTGTGCTTTAATTTGAATGAGCAAGTTCCAAGGTAACAACTAGCACAGCCTACCTCCCCATTTGTCTTTCTTCCGGATAAATATGCATTACCAGGGTAGTCACTAAGTGTCGCAATAAGTGCAGCACGACATTCTGAACTAAACTCTGGGAACCGAAAGTCAAAATCCTTCCATGCAGTAGAATCTGCTGGATGTCGTAATAAACCATCCTTGGTACGCCCTTCGCTATGCCATCTATGGCTGGCTGCTGTTTTGGATGACATGAACCTCCTTTGAAGCCTTCTTTTCAAAGGAAAATGGCGAAGAACATTCATAGGAACTCTATGGACACGCTTCCCATCAATTCCTACCTTCTCTGATTTCCACCTTGGAGCCTTACATGTTGGGCAAGAAGTACAATTGGCATATTCTTTCCTAAAGAGTATGCAATGATTTATGCAAGCATCAATGTTATCATAGCCAAGGCCAACATCCCTAACAAACTTTCTAGCCTCATGGTAGTTTTTTGGTAAATTTTCACCAGCTGGTAGTGCTTCCTTTAAGTTCATCAAAGCAAGCATTACTCATATTCCACAAGTTTTTTATGTTAAGGAGTCGAACAATAAACTGTAGTTTGGAGTACTTTTCACAACCTGGATACAATTGTTGACTAGCTTCATTAGCTAACTTATAGTATATCGCAGCATCTATATCATTCTCTTGCTCGTCATCACTAGCAGTCACATCTATGTTGACATCATCAAAAAATCCAAGACCTTCTCTTAGCATATCATTTATTTCGTCATCTTTGTCATTTTGAACCGATGGAGTTGAACTAACAGCTGCTGAATTGTTCCAGCTCTCACCATGATAAATCCATCACAGATTAAGTGGTCATACACAACATTTTCCTGTAACCAATACCGATTCACACATTTTCTACAAGGACAAAGGATTATGTTGCCTCTCGTTGATTTGGAAATGGCAAATTCAATGAAATTCTTAAGACCTCTTTCATACTCATCTGTGTACCTATAATATCAAGTTACTACTAACAATTATAACCAAGGGACCTAGAGTAAATAATCTTTTAACTTTTCAGCTTTGTGTTGAAATATAATTACCTAGGTGAAAGCATCCAATGTTTGTCCATGTTTCCTAATCATTGGCACCAATTTATTAGTTCTCCCAAGATGCACATGGATGCATGGAATTCACAAACATATAAAAAGGTTTCAGCTTGCAGCTAACCTGAAAAGAGAGTAAGGAGACAATAGCAACCAGGCACAGTAAGCACCAGTATGTAGCAGATGAATCACCTCGTCAACCTTGTGTCGAAGCACCTTGTCAACCTTCTGTCAAAGCAGCAAAGATGAAACACTTGTCAAGATAATTTACTTTGGGACCATGAAGACAGACCTACTGTCAAAATAGCAGAGGTTGGAATGTAGCAAAGATGTCAATTTTACAAAATTGAAGTCATTTAGATGCCCACAGAGGAGTCAAATGGAAAATACATATAAGTGTTATCAACATTACTCTACAGGTGAGGTGGTAAGAAGCTTACGCGAGAAGGCACAGGTTGCTAGGGATGAAAACGGTCGGAAACGGTCGAAAAACTCCTCAACCGTTTTCTACTTCTACATTTGAATACGAAAACGAAAGCGAAAGCGGTAAAGCTGGACACGAAAACGAACGCGAACTTACGGAATATCGAGAATTTCGAAAACGAACCAATTCGAGCGGAATTATGTCGAACACGGTCGGTATACGAAAATTCAATACGGAATACCGACCTGTAGGACCAAGTGCATAACAATTAACAAGTGACCAAGTACATAACTAGAGCGTATAGGTGCGTATGTATATATTCAAGTTATACCAAGTACATAACAATTATACCAATTTGATTCCTTATAGGTGCGTATGTATATATTCAAGTTATTTAAATAAATTCTTGCTTCTTGATACCGGTTTAAGATGAATCTAGTCATTGTAAATATTGATTACTAGTCTTTTTACTGTTTAAGATGAATCTAACTAAATGGGCTAAGACTACAATACCTTTATTCAATCTATACACGTACAAGTTTAATCGACATGCTTATGAAGATTCCAAATTTTTGGTAAATCTACCCTTTCCAGTTTCCACATTTCCTATTTTTTCATTATTTTCCTTATCTTTCTCTCTTTCTTTTTCTTCTTTCCTTTTTCTTCCTTTCCTTCTTTTCTTCCGCCCGATCCCCTTTTTCTGCTCCCCCGGTCGACGCCTTCACTTCTTCCTCCCCCGGTCCCCCCGCCTCCTTATTCTCTCGGCGCCGCCTCTCTCCTCTTCCCGGACTCCCTCTAACCGGCGCTGCGCCTCAGCTTCTCCGGCCGCGCCATCTCGGCGCTTCCTCTCGGCTCGGCTCTCCCTCACGCGCCTCCTTCCCCTCTCGCGCCGCCCCTCCGGCGCGCCTTCCCCTCGCGTCGCCGGCCCTAGCGGCGCCGCTCTGCGCCGCCCGCCGTCCCGGCCCTAGCGGCGGCTTCAGCGGCTGCACGGGCGCGTCGGGCTGTGGCGGGCTGGCGGCTGAAGCGCGGCGCGGAGGTCCGCCGGGATGGCACGCGGGCGGCCGGCGGGGCGGCGGCGCTGCTGGAGACGGCCACTCGAGTTCGGGGTGCGGCCGTGCGGGAGACTGCGGGTGCGGGGTGCGGCGCCGCGGCGGGCGGAAGGGAAGGGGATTAGGGGAGGAGACGGCCAGTCGGACTGGGAGGAGACGAGCCCGAAGCTGGACATCTTGGTCGCCACGGATATGACGCCGGCGTTGGAGGAGTAGATGGCGCCCACGCGGAAGCCAGGGAGGCCGAGGTCCTTGGACAGGCTGTACACGATGTGCACGCGGTCCGACAGGTCGGCGGCGAGGGGGCCGCGCGCGGCCACGACCTCCAGGGCGCTGACGAAGCCCGGCTCGGCGAAGGCCGTGCCGGAGTAGATCTCATCGCTGATGAGGTGGATGCCCTTGGCGGCGACGAACTCGACGAGCATCTCGAGGTCGGCGCGGGGGACCGTCGTGCCGAGCGGGTTGGAGGAATGGAGGGGTTGGTGATGAGCACGCCCTTGACGCGCAGGCGACGCTTCTGGGCGCGGTGGTACGCGTCGTCCAGCGCGGCGCGCGTCACCCGAAAATCGTTCGCACTCGTGCAGTGCACCGGTACGATCTCGGCGCCAGTGCGCCACTGAGTCGGCCAGAGCAGAGCTGGGCTAGTGGGCTGTGTGAGGCGTTGGGCTGTGTGAGGCGTTGGGCTGTAAGTGGGCCAAATTCGGTTTAAACCGTATTGTAAATACGGTATATTCCGAATAAAATGTAGAAAAGTAGAAAACGGTCGGAAAACACCTAAACCGTTTCCGCTCCGTTTTCGAATTTGGTATTCCGTATTTCGAACCGAATTCGAATTTGTCCGAAAATACGAATTCGATCGGGTCAAATGTAGAAAACGATGCGGTTCGGTACGGGATATTTCCGTTCCGTTTTCATCCCTACAGGTTGCGGGTTCAAATCCTACCGACCGCACGCACGCATTTTCGCGTGAAAATCGCGTGTATATAAAACATACTAGGTGTGTAAAAAATTTGTAGTTTTTTGTTGTATATTTCTTGAACCAACTATTATACTTTCTGTGCTAGCACAAAGTTCACATTTGACGGGAAAAATGCCACTGCAGGTATATGCTTTACTAACCTTGCCTCTTGTTGATTTTGCAGACTGAGGCAAAAAACAAAAATCACTTTGTCCACAAAGCACAGATCAACCTTCAGATAAAGAGATAAGCAACATATCAGTGTATAATACTCACTAAATAGCAGCAGGAATGAGAAAGGAAAACTCACCCACAGATGTCCCCAGATCTAAGACCAAGTGCTGAACCTCACGGATGAAGGAAGGGAGGGCATCCAGAGGAGCTACCTGAGCTGCTCTCCCCTCTGGATCGGAGCTGTCCTCCCCTGGATTGGAGTTTTCCCCCAGCACGAGAAGGACGACGGCGCTAGATCTGAGCTCTACCTAGCACTAGAAGGACAACGGCGCAGTGGACTGGTGCTCGCCCTACTCGCGGCGGCGGCACAGTGAGGGAGGGCGCAGAGATGATGCTGGCCAAGGTGGGAGAAGTGCTGCTGACGAAGATGACCCGGGCGCCGCGGTGATGGAGCTCGCCACAGAGTTGAAGGTGAGGCAAAGCTCATCCAGTGAGCATTCGGCGGCGCGGTGAAGCTCACCAACGAAGAAAGCAAGGAAGGATTGGAGTGGGAGGGCAAGGTTAGGTGCCACTTTTTCCACTCTCTTTCAATGCCGCGCCAAAATGACTAATGTTTCCCGCGTTGCTGGGCTAAGCGCTAGGGCTCATATATGCCGGCATATACGTATGCCGGTAGTGATAAAAGTAAACTAGGCGTTTGTAAATGCCGGCAAAACTTCTTTGCCGGTGTTTACAAACGCCCCTAATTATTAGATCAAACCCGGCACTTAGAAACGTCAGCAAAAATGTCTATGCTGGCATTTACGTCTGCCTTGCTATACAAACGCCCCTAAATCTCAATAAGCGCCGGGTTAACTATAAACGCCGGGTTTGCTAAACGCTCTCAAATCTCGGTTGTGTTGTAGTGTGCCTTGCGCTCACCGGCATAGCCTTTGTGCTCTTCGTCGGACTCCCCGTTGCCGCCTTTGGCAGCCGAGGGGGTGCCGGCGACGGCTTGCACCTCGCGCTCGGGGCCACCAGATCTGGGATTCTAGCCGTCACGCTCACCGTGGTCCGGATGTACCTTGGCGGCGCGTATTCTCTGACGTAGCCGAAGCTACGTCAGGGGTGACTTAGCCAGATCTGGCCGTTCATCTCAGGATGAACGGTCCAGATTATTTGTACCTTTATTTTTTAGTTTTTGATTTTAGTTTTTTTATTTTCATCTTTTTATAATTAAAAAGATGAAAATAAAAAAACTAAAATCAAAAAATCAAAAATTTAAAAACTAAAAAATAAAGGTACAAATAATATGGACCGTTCATCCTGAGATGAACGGCCGGATTTGGGCCAAAGTCACCCCTGACGTAGCATCGGCTACGTCAGAGAATCCCTGGCGGTACCTTTGGTGGGCATACGTCAGGAACCACCTGCTCAACGCCACCGTAGAGTTTGAGTAACCCAAATCTATCTCCTTTTTGCTGGTTACATGGTTTGCATGTTACTTAGTGTATCTGATTGATGGGCAGGTGAGATGCTACTATCGATCCTCTCATTGGTACATTTCTGTAAATTGATTTGATGCTAGTAGCATGGTTAACTTCAAATGCTTTTGGTTTTGATTAGACTGTGGTATGTGGGATCAAGTAGACCTGACCGGATATGTGTCTTGGTCTGAGATGTGTGGGGGAATTCGGCATGCATGTTATTGTTCATGGAACGTTTGGTTTGCCATGAGAACAAGGTTGCTTGTGCTGCCTTGTAAGTACCAGGGATACCTTCAAGAGCTCACTTACTTGGTTCAGGCTTGAGAGTTAGTAGCTTTTAGTGAAACAAGTAGTGGAAAGCTACGAGGAGCATTGGATCAATAAAATAACCAGTGCCACCAAAATAACATTCACAATAGTGGTCCTCTTGCTTATATTTACTGTGCCTGAAATTATTGATGTTTGATTCATACCAAGTGATAAAGTGTTAACTCTGCACCTGTATGCGTTTTTTTGTGGAAATCTTATATAAGGAATCTGTTGAGTATCATGACTCATATCCTTGAGTACTAGAAGATCTTGGGGTGCTAGACTTGTCTGCATTAGATGTTGGACCTCCAGTCTAAATAGAGACAACTCCACAGGATGGAAACAACAATTAGACTACACATTTGTGTTCTGTCATGTCTTTTATCTAGCTATCTTATTATGTAATAGTTATAGTCTTGTGGACTTATGGTAAACAGTTGGACTAGTTGTGGTCTTTCGGATTTATCAGATTATGAACTAAGTTTATTTACTACGTGATTTATACAATTCTTACTACCTAACTATCTGTGATTGTGATTCTGCTATTTATTTCATTATTCATATAAATGTACTTATCTATTCTCTTATTCTTCATATATGGTTCATTATATTAGTCTAATAGCTACGAGGGAGAACTGGAGAACCAAGCAATTTGCTACATCGATATTAAGATATTCTCAGTTTCTTAATTTTTTATAAGCATTCATTAATTTCTTACTTTTATCTTTATTATATATATATATATATATATATATATAAACATAACATTGTATCAACATTTTTGGGAAAATAGGGAACCGCGGTATCGCTGTATCGCATATCCGTATCCGTATCGGGTTATTCAGGCAACATGGGTGCTGAATGCTCGGTACTCGTGTTTTTACGCCATGATCTACAGTATTTATGAGATGTTATACATGATTATGTGCTCATCATTGCCCCAATGAGTGATGTTTATGTTTAAATGCTGACATTGAAAGAATGTTGTATCATGCATTGCATTCATACACCGGACCTACTCCAGTAGGCATTCCACGATGGTGGGAAAACCATGACCTATTTCGGTAGGCACCTCCAGGAATGGAGGAAAAGACCTGCTTCGGTAAGCACCTCCACGGGAGTGGAGGAAAAGATCTGCTTCGGTAGGCACCTCCACGGGATGGAGATAGAAGATGTTCATCAATAGGTAAACAATTCCATTATACCAGTATAAGGTATAGTTATAGACGCATCGCATTGCATTGCATAAAAGTGATAGAAATAGTGATACAATTACAGATACTATGATTTACAGTTCACAGTCATGGAATTGATTGAATTGCTATATTGATGTCATTGTTTTATCATCTGTTTGCTGAGTCTTCGGACTCACCTTTGTTTTGTTTTTTTAGATGCATGGTGAAGGCGACATGCATGGGTGGAAGTAGCACACATATATTCCCACGTTCAACAGTAATTCATATATCACCTCTAGATATTATTACCAGACTTTAATGTCGAACTTTGATAGGTAACAATAAGATTGTGTCTTATTAGAACTGCTTCATATTGTGTGGCTTATGCCTTTCTACTTAATAGTGGATGAATGGTATATTTTTAGAGTAGTGGTAGTATTTCGGGCTCAGGGGATGGGTTAGGGTATTACAGTTGGTATCAGAGCGGGTGTTAGATCCGTAGTAGATAATTTGGTAACCTAGGCTACCTTAATCAACTAAGTCTTTGACTTAGGCCATAGGATTAAATTAAACTTGACACACTCTAGTGCACAGTAGGATGGGGTTGGGACAAGCATTGCATTTACGTTTTCGCTAGTCATGTTGTCAATTTGCAGTGTTGTGAGATAAATGCTTGTGAGTTGTTGACAAGCAGTTGAATTTGTTGCGTGTGTGTCCATGTAGACTTTGTTACGATTGTATCGCATAGCGACACAAATAGTGGCGGATCCAGGATTGGAGCACGCCCCGGGCTAAATTTGAACTAAGTAATAGTCTAGTATACTACAAGTCTAGAACTATATTATAATATAAGGAAAAACATGCCATGAATATATCATTGATATAAAAATTTTGCTTAATGCTCAATACTTAAAGAGTTCAAGTTTTCAACACAAATCACAATAAAGAAAGGATATGAAATCAAACAGAATGTAGCGTAATAAAGATACATCAAGTACCTCAAATCCTAAATGGAGATTTGCTCACTATCTTATGCGGCTAGCCCACCATTTCCTCATCAATAGTAGGACAAGAATCAGAACCTACAAAGACAACATAAAAAATAGCAAATGTAAAACATTAAATATATAACATTTGATCATTCATACATATTTTAGAACATAAAAAAAATTCGCTGATTACCTCTGTTCGACTATTCCTCAGGCTCAGCCGCAAAGACCAGCGCTCGCCCGCTCGCTCACTGCTTGCTCTGTTGCCCAACGCCTCAACTGCTCACTGTGACTGTGTGGCATGTGTGCTACCAATTCAGCATAAATCCGCCGCTGACGCAGCGTCCGCCCCGTGACCCCATCCCCGTCCGCTTTTCAGTTCCGCCCCTGAGCCCGTCCTTATTTCCTCCGTTCCTCCTTCCTCGCTTCAGAGCCCTCGGCAGTCGGCCGGCCCCTCGCGGCCTCGGCTCACTGCCTCACTCTGCGCGCGGCAGTCCTCCTCCGGTCCTCCCTCTCGGCTCCTTCACTAGTCACCTCCTCCAGTCCTCCTACCCGGCGTGGCGGCGTCGCGTCCCCGCTCGCCGTGCTCCCCGCACAGCGGCGCAACGACTCGGTGGAGGCGTGCGCGGCGCTGGAGAAGGGTCGCTGACTGGGTGGAGGCGCACGCGGCGCAGGCAAGGCGACAGCCGGCGCCCGGCGGTAGAGGCGCGCGCAGCGCAGGCAAGGCGGCGGCTGGCGGTGGGGGCGCGGCGGCGCACGCAGAAGACTCAGATCTGATGCCTGGGGCGATGGGCGGCTGGGGCTGGGTCACCGAGTTGGGGAATGGCCGAATGGGGATTAGGGTTTTGCAATTTTGCTGGTGGATGTCTCTATTGCTACTGCTGTGGGCTGAAATGTGGGCTGAAATGCTGAATTGTTGTGTGGGGTTGTGGGCTGATTTGTTGTGTGGGGATGTGGGCTACCATGGAGACCTCGGGTTGGGCTGTAGGGTAAATATTTTTTTGACTATATATTAGCGGGGAGTAGTATGAGGAGTTTTGCTGGGCCTCGGGCTATAGCCTACCCAGCCCGAGGCCCAGTTCTGCCCCTGGACACAAAAGAGGTAGAGACCGTGGCCACTGGAGAGGCCAGGTCATGTGGCCATTTGAGGCATAGGGGTAGCGATGTGCTGATCATAAGTTTTTTTGCTTCAGTTTTGGTTAGTAACTCTTTACGTTGTTTGATAAATACCCAATAGTGGGGAGTACCCTTTGCAAGTCCAATATTTGGTAGAAGTTTTTGTCCTATGAATGTTTGGAGTAACTTGCATATTGAGACCTAATGCTTTTGTCCTAAGAGGACAATATCCAATAGCTGCAACAATATCTGGCAAGGCTCAAGTGAGGTTGTGGTTGAAGTAACTGGTTGGTAGGGCATGGAACCCCATGTTGTGAGAAATGAAGAGTAGTTGATTTTAGTTATGTCCATGGATCGAAGTGGAGTTGAATTTGATGGGGTCCTAATATTTACAAAAGAAATAGCAGTGTAAGGCATATCCATAATGGGACTTAGAATATTGATGAACCAATAGGTCGAGATTGTTTAGATTGTTGAGCCCCATTGATTGATGTATTTTATTATGATCTCAATCGATGAACCTAACTATGCGATTTAGACATGCTAAGCAGTGTGTTAATCTATTGTTTTGGTGCAAAATCCCTCATAGAGTTATCCTTTCGATTGGTAATAGGCGAATGATCATAAAGCTAAGTCCATTAATCCTACAATGTGATTGATTCTAATAATCACAACTGATGCCTTGGAGGGTTTTGATAGTTGTGATTTTAGAACTCTATTGGAATTAGTCGGAGGACTAGAATGGGGAATCTTGATGTTGGATAGTCTCCTAGCTAAATTGAATGGAATAGAATTGTTATAGAGTCATGTAAGACTTAAATTATGAGGGATGAAATTAATGTCTAGTGGGTTTTGGTACCAATATCTAAGCATGAGTTGGTGAAATTGCCATTGCATTTGTAAGAAATTGCTTAAGATAACAATAAATGTGGTTCACAGGAGTACATATGTTGAGCTGGTGGAATTTAGTTAGCGCCTTGGAATTAGGTGTCGATGGATTGTTTATTGATAATGGATCTTTTGATCAAGGAGCCTTGTTCATAACTTATGGTTTACGCACTCGATAGTCGTTATGACTGTGCTATTCTGTATAGTAAGATGGCAGAGTTTGATGAGTTATAGAATAAATATGAAGGAATAAAGTATCCTGTGAGCCATGGGAAGGTGCATGATGTGATGCTGAAAGTCAATGACTTATGAACTGGCAAATTGGTGTTTACTTCGTTATGTAAGTAATACTGGGGTTACTGGTTTATCGCTGTTATGGGGTAAGGAATATTGGTTGATTTTCATGATTGGCATTTGGAACAAATGCTTTGTGTTTTGACGTGATTGGTCACTTGGAATTCATGACTTTAGAGATGAAGGTTTTCAAATGATTCAATTCCTTTTTTTTGCAAGACTACTAAATTTAGAGCCTTTGTGATACAAGGAGGGGTCCCGATCTTCTCGGTGAGAAACCGTGGATAGTTGATGCGAAGTAGACGATGTCGCTAGTTGAACACTCGTGCCAATGCACGAACCCTCAACTCTTCGGAATATGCCCAAACACACCAAATAATTGTTTGTCGCGAGACCACAAACGACGAACGCCAAGTCCCCAATTCCCAATGGAACGACGGCTTGACCTTGAATTGCAGAACGAACAATGGATCGCCTAGTTCTCTCTCAAAGTCCTCGCATGAACTCTGGTGTTGAAAGAACAAGCAATAGCTATGTTTCAATCTTATGCATAAAATTGGTCTCCCCCTAAAGGCTGCCAATACAAGGCTTATATAGCTGCTTGGGACGTGCATATGGTCCCCAAACCAAGTACAACTCAACACTATATGGTTTTGGATACGAACTCTCAATAAAGAAAACTATATTTTTCACCCGTCATATTGTTTCGGTCATAACTTTTTATCTGTGATGAATTTGAAGGTGCAACCAGATTGCGTAGCCCTTGAGGCCCTGTTTGGAATGCGGGAATTTTTCCCGATTCCTGCGGGAATTGAACTATTCCTGCAAAATTCCTGTAAAATTCCTGTGAAATTCCTCTGTTCCAAACAGGCCCTGAAATTATCTTTCCAATGAGTACAAGAACACCTGAATCGGACTCCGTTTGTGAAAGTTATACCTTTTTAGTAACTGCCTGTCAGGCTGTCCTGAACCGAATCCGAATTGAATCCTGAGTTGAATCCGAGTTTGAATTGGGTTGAGCACGTGAGAAATCCGAATTTGGCTTGAAAATCGTATCCAAAACTTGTAGTTTAAGTCCTTGGGATCCTCCCTTTTGCTCTCCCAAGCCTTCACATGAATCATACCTAAGCATACATAAAATACTAGCATGAGGTAGTATTCCAAGTTCATCATCAATTAAAGGAAACTCCTTAAGAAACAAAAGCACATGTTTGTTTAAACGCTTGGCTCTTACCCTCGTCATTGGGCCCTCTGATTCTTGGTTATTCTCATGTATGCTTGGAGTGGAAGATGTATATGTAATGGGGATGTCCTCATCAGTATGTGCATGACCACCAATAGGAGAAGATGTATAAGTGTTAGGGATGCCCTCATCACTTTGACTCCTCTTGCAATTGTAATTCTTTTCACTTTAGGGAAATTTCATTCAACTGGTGATTGTAAAGTTCACTCCGTAGCTTCTTGTATTTCTATGTTCAATGTTTAATTTCAATTTACAGATAATGGACACCTAGTTGCAAAGAAACATTGATATGTTGTGC
This sequence comes from Dendrocalamus latiflorus, assembly GCA_017311315.1. Taxonomy (NCBI): domain Eukaryota; kingdom Viridiplantae; phylum Streptophyta; class Magnoliopsida; order Poales; family Poaceae; genus Dendrocalamus; species Dendrocalamus latiflorus. The sequence goes on from CM029641.1 coordinate 14,410,284, forward strand.
TATATTGAAACTAATTTCATGGGCTAATAAATTGAATGTCCTCTGCTTGATATCTAGTTATGGAATACCTTTTATACATTGATTTGCACTCAGCACCCTTTCTGTACATGGTTTTATATTTGATTTGGATGGGATCATGGGTATGCTTGGCTTAGTCAAACAATACAGGTGATGTAACTGCTAATTTCAATGCTTGGCTCGGTCAAACCAGCAATTGCTAGGTTAAAAGCATTGTGCGGCTCATGACGCTGCTCGAGCCAACTTGAGTCAAAAATCGAGCCAAACTGAGCTAGGCTTCTAACTCGTTTTTTGAACGAGCAAAGCTGAGCCACAGCTCTAAACGAGCTCAACCGGGTCTGGCTCGGCTCGTTTCCACCGCTAGACTTGCAGTTCCGATCTTTGTTCATCTTGTACAAAGCCTGCACCAAACCAACACGATGAGTTAGTACAATGGTCGATCAACTCGATCGGTAGTTGAGGTAAGGACAACACAGATAATACTCCCTTTTATACAGTCCAACATTATCTCTCCATATATAGGCCAAGGACGCCAATTCTGGAGACTGATGATACAAGCTAGACATGCGTATGTGAATGAATATCTTTCTCTATGCTGCACGTGGCACATGATATGAGCTCGATCGCGCGAGCTAGTACTCCATGGTGGGGCAGTGAACTAGTGCAGTACGTTAGTGGCACATGATGGCTACTTCTGCCGCGCCTCAGGAGCATGGGAGCTTTGGCACCACACCTCCGTAGTCTTTGACATCTTCATCGTTCGGCCAAACTGTGTCGAGCTGGGGTGATGCTGCCCTCCTAGATGTTGTTGCGGACGGGTGGCGCGGTACGAGTCACACGTCGGTTGTTTGTTCTTCCATACTCAGTAAAAGGCTAAATTTGTAATTTCATGTCGTATAGAGCTAATTTCGAAATTAGCTGGCACAATGGGGCTAATTAAAAAAAATCTAGATGTCGATTGAGCATTGACACGATGTCTGATATACATTTGATCATTAGTTTTACTAATATATTGATATACGAAATCATTTGCATGACAATCTACTAATATCTTTTCAGGTGTCAAATGTCGACACTTTTTTATTCATATCTGTGGTCAAACTTAAGAATGTTTCACTGCATAAATTTCAAACATCATCTTGCTAGGAACCAAGTAAAGGAAAAAACCTGAGTAAAAGTTACTATTACGTTGCCGGGAAAACAACTTCTATTTAGAGAAATTTTCGGACCCTTTTGAGAAATCCGAAGTTCTGAAATTTCAAAAATTACAGATTTTTTGCGAAAATTTCGGTTGAAAAAATCAAACATGCTGTTCAAATTCAAGAAATACGATTATACGAAAACTCCGAAATCTCGATGAGATTTTGGCAAAATCTCGGAAATCTCGAGAAAATATAAAACGTGCGAATTTTTTGGTCGAAGTGGCCTTTTCTTGCAGGGGGACGAGATAAGCAAAATTTGCCGAATTTCATGAAATTTCGTCTAAAATTGTTTTCCTTACTACGTTCTAAAGTCTTGTGTATGACACAACCGTTATCAACATTCAGTAGGAAGGTGCAGGGAGCACAAAATTGAAGAGCCGGCAAGGAACAAAGGTTACGCATCCAGTGGTGGCTTCCACAAAGCAATAGGAAAAGGGGTTAAGGGGAAACGCGCAAAGTTGCAGAGATTTATATAGAAGAAAGGTTCCGTACTTTTACTCTATGGTTGTAATGAAAACACATGCTCATTTGAACCCACTTGAGCTCTGAAGTGGTCCAATCTTTCTCATTATTAAGGGCATCTCCCTGGACACAAGATTTGTTAATATCAGAGAAAACTTCTCCAATACTTTATATATACGCACTCACCATGATCAATTTTTATAATTTCCCATTAAAATTGAGCCCACCTGTCATCCTCCTCTACTCTACCCTTTTCTCGATCTCCGCTCCATTCTTTTCCCTCACCTTTCCTTCTTTGCTGTTGGCCAGATCTGTGCTATGCCGTGAACATGCGCACGTACCATCTCCTCGCTCCTCGGTTCGCACGTGGAGGCTGCCCTGTGCATCTGAGACTGTCCGCAATGTGATCCACGCCCTCTCGCATCGTCTTCTCCTACGTCCAACGTGGCACAACGAAGGGACAAACCACGCCACAGCGTTGGAGATGCACTAAGAGTAGCAAGGTTCTGGGATTCAAAAGGCTAAAAATTTCGGTGGCCACCGAATTGGACGAATTTCGGAAATTTCGGAAATTTCGGACCGGTTTTCAGCTACGTTGACCAGTCAAACATTTCGTATTTAACCAAATTTTGACCGAATAAAACAGCAACGATGAAGGATGAGCTCTGGACTAGCAACCTGGACTAGCAACGATGAAAGATAAGCTCTGGACTAACAGCCAGAGGCTTAGAACCTGCAGCTCAATGCAGCCATTCATTGAATCCCACCGAATAAATGAAGCTGATGATGAATTCGGGCCTGTCCGAAATGGACGAATCCCACCGAAATTCGGACAATTCGGGTCGAATCCCAGAACCCTGAAGAGTAGTGCTTCTGGTCTCCACCGTTAATTCAATTAGCTGTAAATCTACACGTCTGTCGTTATGTAAAACGGTTTTGCTATTGCACAGGCGACTGAATTAAATCTAGAAAAGACAGAAGGGTGGGCAAACTCTCTGCGGCAAATCTAGAAATGATCTTGTTTTTTAGATAGTGGGAGCATCTGGCTAGTGCAATCAACTTAAGGCTCATAACCCACATATCATGTGTTCAAATCCCAAAAAGTCATAGTGAAAAATCCGCATAAATAATTCACCCAGCATATAGTTGGTAGGAATTGAACTCTTGACATCAGACATCAGTCAGACAGACAAGGTGCCTCACTATTAGGCTATCGTAAGTTGGCAAATCTATATTAATGAAGATCAGACTGTTTGGCAGTAAAAGCACATATGAGGGGCAAAGCGTTTGTCCGGAAAAACATATTATTCGGATATAAACTGTCTGTCGGTGAAAACTTAAGAGTGGAGCTAACTCTCTAACGGCTATTGGGCTAGGCTAACTCTCTATCGGCTATTGGGCTAGAGCAGGAAACGAAATTCCTCGTGCAGCCCTCAAATCCTTTGCACAGGGCAAGGACCAAATCCACCTTCTCAATTTCATATGCTATCCACTATATAACCACTTCCCCAAAAACCCTTGCCACAGCCTTCACACAAGCCGCCACCGCCCTCCCGCAACCTCGCCACTGCCCTCACACGCAAGAAGCTGCTAACTCTCTCCCAAAACCCTCGTGTCCATCGTTGCCTTCCCAAGATTCCCACCTCCCTCCTATATTCGCCGCCTCCCTCGAGCGAATTGTCTGTAGGGGAATCTGATGTAAATCATGGCAGAACGTGTGTCAGCAATAGTCTTTCTCGACAGAGAGTTAGCTCTCCGATGTTGGCAATAAGAAGGGAGGGGCTACGTGTCGGTAATATTCTCAAATATTTCGCTCCAATAGCTACAAAAGCTAAGAAGATCAAATTTCACCACCTACTTGACACAATAAACAAGCTAATATGAAAATATCAACAAATCAATCTTTGGCCAATCTGACTACCGTTGATCTAGCGGTTTGACCGGGCTTGGGCGGTCTAACCACTCCCTACGTCCAAAGCCAAATCAAAACATGAACCAAAACACATATTGGCTCAACTTCTCAAATATTTGTCCAAATGGACTTATATTTGGAACATACCTAGCTCAAGATATTATGAAGTTAATCGAATCAAGAATCATAAGAATTTTGGGTTTGATTCCATACTTTTCTAAAAATTTGTAGGGTTGCACCAAAACCAGGTGAAACCCTAAACCTAAATTAAATCTTGCTCGTAGGATTTCTATGCACAAGATCAATCTAGATCACTTCCCGCACATCATAGCAAGCTAATCTAGGTCATGAACTGAACAAAAAACAACTAGATCAAGATTTCACTAGGTTGCTCAAAAATAGCCAAAAATATGTCAAGCTCTTGATCCTTGCTATAAAAGTGATATAGATGGGCATGAAGTGATAAAATAGAGAAGGAAGAAGGGAAATTTGATTCAAGACACCATGAAATCCAAAACTCAAGAACAAGAACAACTAGAGGCAAAGGACTTGATCTACTACCAATTGATGATGAAGTTTATATTCTCATGGATGATTACAAGGTGCAGCCAAAGCACCACCCTTACATCTCTCAAGTTCTCCCTCAAAGCATGGAAGAAGATGAGGTGAAAACCAAACTCGAAACCATAAAGCCTTTTTCTTTCCACCTCCTCTTCTCCTCTCATATAACAAGCACAAAACCCTAATGGCCACACCCATTAAGCCAACTGGGGAAAACCCGTTAACCTTGTTAACACCAGGTTTTAACTCACGCACACGCTTCTAGAAGCACTTACATAGCCATTACCCACTATCAAATACACATTTAATCCACTTAGCTTCTTAGCTACTCCTTGATCTAAACCACTTCACATTTGTGCCATTCTTGCACCACGGTTTTGATCAAAGCTTCAAGTCTGGTATTTGGCCAACTACTAAAATACCCTTCCTTAACCTAGTCTTCATCTTCGCTTGTAAGCAATCCCCATGCTTACCACGTGTAGATTGATCAATGACTTCTCTTGTGTCAGCAAGTCTCTCCTGCTTTAGTTCCTACCGAACCATGCCTCACTTCCACTGATGAAGCCACTTGATTTAACCCACCGCTTGAATGTCGCCTTCAATGTCCCTTGTTCTTTGTGTTCCTTGCTTGAGCTCAACTATCTCCCACAACATCCTTGACTATTCTGGACCTTGATTCCCTAACTAAGTTCGAGTCCTCCTCACCATTGATGATTGTTGACACAAGTCACCTGCACATCCATATACGAAGAAACTATTTCCGAGCATAATTTTTCTGCAACTTGACCTATGTTAGCTTAAACATGCATAATACAACATGAATAAACAATGATCGAAGATGAAAATCAATCCCCTGATCAATTTCCCAAATGAGCCAGCCACATTCATTCTCTCAATGCCAAACCGGTTAGACCACCTGAACCTTGACAACAACTTTGAATTTTGCCAAGTTTTGCAAAATCAAAATTAAACTCCACAAATGTGCTAATTCTTCATCATTGATTTACCATGGACCTTCTCACATGGTCCGTCAGAACTATTGTCCTCAACACTATGTCATGGTGTAGTTAGGGGTGCAAACGTATGGGTTAATCCCGACTGATCTGGTACCGAATCCGGTCGGTACCAAATATGGGAAGATAATTTAGTATCCAGTACTGAATCTGATCGGTACCAGATAGTTGTTGTTGAATATGGTAAGGAAAACGGAAGAGCTAAAATCTGCCCAAATAGTATCAGTAAACGGTAATTTATGACGTTCGCAAAGTAGCCCTAATGACACAACAAATATTGTCACTACATTGATTTAGACTTGCATCATGACATTTTTTGTGACATTCATATTATTTTTGTCACTAAGCCAAACTACCTCTACAAAAACGTCATAAACTAGATGATTTAGTGACATTTAGACCCTTTGTCATGCCATATATGTCACAAAATGACACATCTCTTGTAGTGTAAACCGAATGCTATTTGACTGGATATCCGAAAAGCATGTTAGTACCCCAGCCACCTAGCCCATCAATCATCATTGACACAAACCGGTCTAGATTTTACCTAAGTCCTAATCTAACTCTAGAGTCTAGCCACTCTAGCCAGTCGCCACCAATTCTCCCCACTATGTTGAATTTGCGTATGAATTTATAGGTTTTTGAACTTACGTATGAATTTATCAATTTTCAAACTTATGTATTAATTTATCACTAATGTTGAACTTGTGCTATGTCAGCTATCATACTTAAGTAATCTAGATGAATTTATTGCTAGTTGAAGGCTTGAAGTGATGGTGGTATGATTCAGTGTATATTCCTTTATGTATGCACATACTATCCGCCTATATTATCCATTTCTAATCCAAAACCGTCATGTATCTGTCCCGATGGTACCATATCTGAAACTTTGAATACTCTGAATTTGTATTCGTATCTGGCATTTACCGTATCTGACTCCAAATCTAGGAAAAAATATAGGTTAGAATATGATATGAACAATATCCATCCGAATCTGACCCAATTGCAGGTCTAGATGTAGTGTATACCCAGTCCAATAAGTACTAGAATTTTCTAGAGGAGAACAGTGGCATGCGGCAGCGTAAATAATACAGTAATACTTACTCATGGGCCGATTAGGCCGAAAACGATAAAACGCAGCAGCGGAAACTCCACATAGATGGGACCCTCATGACTAGCCCACAGGCAGCCAACTGGGGTGCGCGAACTAGTCCATGGCCTCTTCGCCTTCCAGCTCTGTAAACCCCTTTTGAGTGCCGCAGGGCTTGACTTTCCTTTCTCTCTGACTGAGTCATGGTAGTTAAGCAAGAGTGAGTACGATGGTACTCAGCAAGCCACCACACAGGGTGCAATAATAATAGATGCAAAGCTGTCAAGAGAGGCTTGAGGTTCTTCTAGTTGCTAAAAGCATTGTTTTAGAATTACAATAAGTAAGAAAAACTCCTGAGACTTAGCAATTTTAACTAAAACAGATTTTATGAATTTGATTATGAGAATGCAATAATAATAGTAGTGTAGGTTACATCCACCTTTTGCAGTGCATGGCTACCTCCATCAATGCTAGTTTTCGCCACTGGAGTACTTCCCTCCAGGAAAAATCAAAGTCAGAGTACATCCCTTTGACAGGTTTTTGTCCCATCTAGAAACATTTTTGGAAATAGAACTAACTCAAGGAAGTTCCCATGTCTGCCCTTGATCGTGGGCATGGCTATTCAAATAGTTTATTCTCTACAGAGATTGTACACTTTACCCACAAGAGACAATCAGTTCGATGGGCCCACATGATTCCTTTGTCATGTAGATCGTGAGATCTACCTCTCCCTATCATCGTCTCACCCTTATGGGCTTATCTCTTACCAAAGGGTCCCATAAGTTGTGCGGGAAGTAACACCACAACGGCTAGCACAGCTGGACTTCTGTCTCCACAACGTTAGCGCAGCTGGCGAACATCACCTGAATGCGGTGTCCTGATCAGGCCAGATTTTTATTTCTCCTACACAATCCCTCCTTTCCCCTACCGGTGAGATGACTTCAAGGGTCCGGAAAATTATTCAGTCAAGCCTACAGTTTGCCAGCTTGTGGTTGTACTGTTTTACACGAGGTGATCATCACAAGATTCAGTCCTTAATTTATCCAGGTGGTTCTTACCACAAACCATAAATTCTTGTGCGACATTGGCACCATCCACTCTTACCATCCGCTTGGACAGGTATAGCAGGTTTTTAGGGTTTTGAGAAGCATAAAACTGTTATAGCAAAATACTCAGCCACGTACATCCCATGACTATCCCAAAACAAGTTCTTATGTTTTAAAGATTGATGATTGCAACTAGCACCCTGGACTTGATCGGACTAGCATAGCATTTTAATATAATCTATATATAATAAAGTTACCATTAAAATCTAGGATGACGATGGTCATGTGATTCAAGTATTGAGGAATGGCATATTAAAATTAATACAATATCAAGTGGGCATGTAGCTACCTTAAGTTTTGGACATACATTTGCATAATAATAAATTAAGCATGCAAGTTGATAATTTAAAGGAACATAATTTTACATAAAATGTAGGATTAATATTATCAAGGTGTTGACTTGCCTTGCTTGGTTTACCACGGCCTTGATTGCTCTAATTCAAAGCCTTCTTAGTCAGTGATTTTAAATCCCTGGTCTTCGCTTTTACCCAAGTATTGATCATGTTTGAATGTGTCGCCTCGTCGAGTCTTCAGATTCTAATATGCGGCAAATAAACAAAAGACCAAATGAATCCAAAAACTTTAAATTCCCAATTAAATTTAAATTATAAATTTATTATGATTTGAGTATAGGAAGAGAATTCGGATTAGTGTGTTGTAAACACAGCGGTAGCTGGATTTGAGCAAGAGAACGACTTGGTTGAGTAGCCTTATCGTGAGGAAAAATTTTAGGATAAGGAGGGACCGGAGGAGAAGAAGTATCTATAGGAATTATCCACTTTGGGAAAAGAAGGTGGCCAAACATAGCGATTGGGGAAAGGCGTGGCTCGATCTTTTATTTGATGTCTTTCTTTTTATTGATTCATATTTATGAAGGAAGTTCAATGAGTTAGGCAGGACTTATGGACAGATAAAAGAAGTTATCGAAGATAGTAAAGAGGAACAAAACTTTGTGATTTTAGGATGCGGGAGCTTTACATGAGATGAGTAAAACTTTTAAATACTCGATGGAACTTTGATATTTCATGAGGCGATACCTATCTAAAATTGCAACTGCCAATTTAACGAATCATTATTTTAACAACTTAATTAAAGTATGGAGTTAATCAGTTAACCAATTATTATTAGGGACAAGGTTGATTATTTTATTAAGTAACCAATTTATTATTAGTGTTCTGCCATTTATTGGATGGGTGATTCATGAATTAATAGGGATCTTCTTGATAAAGCTATCTCTTTCATTATTAATTATCCTCAACCATTAGATTTAAATCCTGAGATAATGATTGGAGATTTGGGTGTGGGACAAAGGTTAATGGTTACTTCTTGTTTAAGAATTCTTAATTATACACACTCGTTATTTTAAATCTTAGCATTTTAAGATAAATATTGAAGACTTTTCTACAATTATTTTTAAGCACTTTTGAAAAGATAGCTTTCATGATTTTAGAGATGAGTAAACCACACTTGATATTTCATGTTGCATGCCAATGATTTTTGAGAGATAAATTTTTATTAAGCAAGGTAAATTGAACCTTCACTATTTGAAATGTTAAAATTGATGATGCATTTATCAAATTATTATATTAATTATCTTTATAAAATTTTCTTAGTTGTCATGGATACAAACAAGATAAAATGGGTATAAATCTTTTATCAAGCATCATGACTATATCTTTTAACCATATTATTATTATCATTATTAGATTAACCTCATGTTAATTCTTGGTAATAGGAAAAAGAGTTCATGCCATAGACTTTCTTTAATTAATCTTGTACATAAGGATTAACTTATTAATCTTGATTGGCATATAATTTGCAAATGTTAAGTTTTTAATTTAATTGTGTAAATATTTTCTTTTATGAACTCATGAGTAATTTCTTATTCTCATTATTAGCCACAATTTATTTTATTAGAATGCATGCATGTATATTTCTTGCACATGAATTCAACTTTTAGCAAAAGGGGTGAAAAGTTATGCAATTATCTGGCTGGGCCCACATAACAGAAGACGCGGAGGAGGGAGCTGATCGGCAGAGAACAGAGCAGAGCAAGGGATATTCCCAGCTGATGCAGAGGCCGAAACAGAGGAGGGAGGCACCGGGGCTCGGCGACGTCGGCGAGGAACGGTCGGAGAGGTGGCGGCGACCGGCAAAATGGAACCCCGTGTAGGAGAGGAAACCCCTGGGGCTGGCAGCTCCGACCGGAAGGCACCGTGGTGGGTCAGCGGTGGTGGGAGGCAGCTAGGTGAGGGGGGCCGAATGGGGCGCCGGTGGCCGGAGAGAGAGGAGAGTGGATTAGGGTGAGCACGAGCACGAGTAGGGTGCAAGGAGCTCACTAGAGAGATCGATGTGATCGAAGGGAGGCCAAAGCGAGCTAGCGACGAGCACAGGTGGCGGCGCGGTGAGGCCACCGTGGAGGGGTCGCACCGGCGGGGGAGAGCATCGGCCGGCAGCCGGGAAGCTTCAGGGCACCGAGGAGTTGCACTCACCGTGAGGAATCGGGTTGGGGCCGACCGAGGAGGAGATGGCGGCAGTGGAGTCAGTTTTGGTCGGAGGCGAGGAAGAACGGTCATGCGGCAAGCTGGGGGCACCGGAGTTCAATTATTCAAGGGGGAAGGTGGGAGACCTTTGGGGGCACACCGTGACACGATCAAGATGTGGAGGGGATGGTCGGAGCGACAGGACTGCACGAAATGGGGGGGGCAAGGGAAGGCATCGGGAGGCTCAACCCTTCTTATAGGCGAGGGGGAGGCAGTCGTTCCGCTGGTACGTGTGCCCGGTGGAGTACTGCCGGCATGGACGAGGGGTACTGCCGGCATGGGTGAGGAGTACTGCCAGCATGGGCGCAGATGTGATGGGGGAAACTAGGAGCGGGGCTAGGCGAAACTGGGGTCGGAGCGGCTGGCACGGGCTGGGCCGTTGGCCTGGGCGACGGCGCCATGAACAGAGGAAGAAGGAGGAAGGAACAGGGAAAGGAAGAAGAAGGCAGCGGCATCGGCTAGGCCGAAGGCTAGAGAAAAAGAAGAAGCGGGCCGAACGGGTCGGAGAAGAAAAGGAAACGGGCCGGGAAAAGAAGAAAAAGGAAGCGGGCCGGGGGAGGGAAAGGAAATGCCATTGATTTGTCCTCAGAAATTGACGCACACATGATTATCCTCCACATCGTTGATGCCACTGACCCAAGAAAGGCTGAGTGTTTTCATCATAACTTTTCCGTCTAAAGTTGAATCAGGCAAATAATATATGTGTTTCAATCATCCCCACGGACAGCATCAACATGAGAGCCTCCAAACTAGGATTTGAAGATGACTTGATCATTGGAATACCATAGAAAGAATTTTTGGAACCACCGATTTGCCAATTCAAGAGCAGACTTCTCCAAATGAGTGGATTTGGCATGAAAAGTGCCTAAAAAGTTATGATTTCTTTCAATACAACACTTTTGCACTTATGTATCGAATATGGGTGATTAGTAGCGCAATAAGTAACATTAGAGATGCATAGAAAAAAGAAATGATGCTTTGGGAGTGTATGAAATAGAGTAAAAATAGCGTCAACAAGTGGACCATTGGTCATCAGAGCCGGTATTGGTGATCATTTTATGCTATCATTTTATGTGCCAACCTCGTCATTTTATGTGCAAAACTTGATAGTAAATGTGCCAATTAGCATCTAACCCTAACATATGTGCATGTGCACCATATTTCATGTGACATGCAGGAAAATTTTGGAGACAATTTAGAAAATCCGAAGTTTCGAGAAGAAGAGAAGGAGAGAAGGGAAAATTTCCAGTTTTCAGAAGTGAAAATTACCAAAATTTTACATATTTGGAATGAGGCTGACATGGAGAAGGTAACTGATCTATCCAAGGGTTTGCCCCACCCCCAGGTGCTACCATTGGATTTGCCAAACATGTAAAGGACACTTTCTCCACCATGCGTATATAAGTCCCTTGGGTTCCCACGCACTAGAACACGCCAAAAATCGCCGAAAACTACAAACCAAAGAGTGAGAAATGTTGAAGCCGGCGAAAGCAAGTCGCTACAAACAAGAGGAGGCCAATGAGACGTCGCCACCCCGGCGCCACATCGGGTGCTACCCCCTATCGACCATCGTCTTCTTCACGCTCTCCAACGCATCATGATGTCCAGTAGGGGTAATCCTCTGTTCATCCCTCAGGTGTGGTGAGTTTTGCTATATAAACGGTGGATTGATCTCTATTATTCGTTGCTTATGCTATGCTTGTCTGTTTGATATCATGTTTTTATTTTTGATTGGCAATGATCCTGTTGTATCAATTATTTAAGCCCTATATGTGAACGTGGTGTTTAGGTCAAGTAAGCCGAACCATATTGAATAGATGCATGCTTGTCGGTGGTTGATCACCCCTCCGTGACAGGCAGCACACGGTGTGAAGATTGTTTAAGCGTATAATGTGAGAGCTCGCTTAGCATAAGTGCATAGATCAATCTGTTAGTTGCGTGCATTTGATCCTAAACTAGCGGAAGAATTCTTCGCTTTGATCATGTTCCTTTAAATTATAGTTTACTAGTGATCGGTTTTGCTTGCAGTTCTCCAACTAGCTAGCCTTTCGGTTGTTAGTAGCAATAAGTCATCCTTAGCTGTGATCCCATCTATTCCCCGTGGATTTGATACCTTGGAATACTCCTAGGTGAAAAACTACAACTAACCCATGCACTTACGGTAATTTATTTTATTGCGTGTAATTAGCATCAACAACGAGTTGGCAATACAGGTGACTGGACCACACCATTGTTCATACTTATTACTGGAAGCTCTGTTTCCTTCCTTTTCATGACACACATTACATGATATGATAGAGGTGACTGGACAACACTTTTCATGATACAGGTGACCAGAAGGAACCAATCTTTAGACCCTACCGTGCCAATCTAAAGATTGTTTGCTTCCTTTTCATGATATCTTTCTACTTTTATATTTGGATCTGTGAGCACTACTACAGAAAACCGTATTACAGACGGTTAAAAAACGTCACCACAGACGGTTTTCTGAACCGTCTGAATTTATGGGTCAATGATAATCGAAGGTTATCACAGACGGTTTTCGAACCGTCTGTGGTGTAAATATCACAGACGGTTTGTAACTAAAAACCGTCTGTGATAGCTGACAATCACAGACGGTTTTTAACGAAAACCATCTATGATATATAAATATCACAGACGGTTTTTAGTTAAAAACCGTCTGTGATTATCAGCTATCACAGACGGTTTTTAGTTACAAACCGTCTGTGATATTTTTTCTACCCCTAAATCTATTCCTGTTTATTGGCTAGCCTCAGGAAATGCTAGCCATGCCCTCTGAAACAAGCAGATCAACATGTACATGTATACATACAATTCACATCTCAAATCATTTCACAAACATAAAACATCCAATTCATATCGCACTTCATTTCACAAACGTAAAGCATCCATTTCGCAAATCAATTAATTGAAATGAAATAAAATATCCATTAACAAATACGCAATCACAAAAGATCTACATTGCATTTGCACTTAGATGGTAACATTGCATTTTTTATTGCTCTATCACTCCGGAATCGAGGTCTCATGAAAGGAACAGATCTATAATCAATGAACTTGTCAGGCTGCACAAGATATACTTGGATGGTGCATGATTGCCATTCAAGTATTGCTTGTGCAGCTGACAAGTTCGTTCATTATGGATCCGTTTCTTTCGTGAGACCTCGATTCCGGAGTAATAAGAGCAATAAAAAATCATTGTGCGCAGTGGAACTCTCCATCTGACCTTATGACTTTAGACCACAAAAACCAAGCGCACTCTCCTCGAATTTTTGCAAAGTCCGGCTGTTTCAATGCAGTTGTAGAGATGGGCGCAGCCTGTCGATAGGAATATTAATGCACGTACATATATAACCTGACAAGTATGAAATAAATATGGGAAGAATGACAAACCTTAGAATTGGTGATCTTCGAGGAATCGAGGAGTAGTCTCATATGGTGGCAAACGTAGAATCCACACGTGTTGCCCGGCTGCTGCTGGTGGCACTGCAAAAAATAGAATGTGGTAAATCAAGTGGCATTACTACTAAGTGTTGTATATGATTAATTAATGTGTAGCTAGCGAATACCCGAAAATTGCGAACATGTTTCAAGGGCATAGTCCCTATCGTCGAGCCACATGTTTGTGCAACGTATGTGGCGAACGACCTTCGTTATTCGAAAAAGTTAGATTAGTCATTCGGAAGGAAAGAAAGAGTACAATGTAGTTATGTATGGAGAAAATGTACTTACCTATCGAGTATTTGGGCAATAGCTGTGTACTTGGATTTGTTCTTACTTAGAGAATCAAGGTATATAGCCTTGTTCCATTTTGGTATAATTACAATTAAAATCCAATGGAAGTGCTCATTGTATGGCATAAGAACAAATTCCTTATCGTGGTGAGCCAGTAGTGTTGATGTAATATAGCTCTCGACGAAGGATGCATTCTCGTTGATGGTATCAAAGGCGACCAAGAGTGGGTCCAGGAAACCAATTGGTGATTTCGTTGATCTAACTTAAGTCAGCATGAATCTATATATATACACAGAAAAGCAACAAATTGTGACATATATCGGTATTATATGAACAGAGACTGTGATTGTACAGACTTATAGCGTCCAGCATCGAACGAGTGAGACGTCGAGAGCGTTGAGCGTGAAAAGACCAAATATATCGTCAAAGGTCACCGCGAAGATACATTCCTGAAATTCGTGCAGGAAATGATCCCAACTGAATTTGACAGTGATACCTGAGCGCCGTTCTGCCTCTAGCTTATTGGACTGTTGCATATACCAAGCGTGTAATGTTTGGCAACCAAGTCCTAGGGTTACGAGGTGCTCTTCCGGGATTATCATCGGCTCGCCTAGCACGAATTTGCGGGCCAATGGCAGGTACGGGATATCATCATCATCCTTCGTCTTTGATTTGGCCTTGCCACTGCCTCGACTGTAGGTTGACTTTATGGTAGTCGACTGTAATGGTAGCACCGGTGCAAGTTGCTTGGCGAGAATAGCACCCGTGGAGATAGCACTAGTGCAGGTAGCTCTGGTTCGCACTGCCCTTGTGGAGATAGCACCAGTGCATTTAGCTCTGGTTCGCACTGCCCATCTGGTCCCACCACCGGTGAAGAAGCCTCCAGTGAGATGTCGCTTTTGGGCCACTGGATGAATGTTCCAATGGCCTACCCTAGAGTCACGATCTCGTCGTTGGGGGGCTTCGGTAGCGGGACGACCTCAAAATTGACATGTACACCATCCACATTAACTTTTGCGTAGCCTGGCGCTAAAGCTTGACCGTGCACCATGGCCCCGATACCAGACGGATATGCTTGGCCCCAAGCAGCGTACAAGGGAACGGAGGCATATCTCACTTGGAGCCTGCACTTCGTAGGCTCCTACATAACGATACAAAATTAGCTACTCCAATAGGCCTATCAATGGAGCAAGCATTCGAGAGATAATAATTATTACCTGGATGTCGTCCATAGGAAATCTTGCCTCGCTTTTTGTCGGATTGGACGCACAACTACTCAGACGGTTGTGAGGGCTAGCTAGCACAAGAGCGGCGGCGGCGGCCTGCTGACTTTCTGTATGTTTCCGCACCTCATCTCTGACATAATCAGCCAGCTCATCTCTTAGCTCCTCTCTAAGAGATGCCTTGATCTCTTCTTGTAGCCGCTCCTCACGCTCGGCTTTGGTTCTCTTCCTACGCCGATACATTTCGGAGTTATCTTGGAAACCATGTTTCCAAGGAACGTAAAGCCCAAGGCCTCTCGTACGGCCCGGGTGCTCCTTGTTTCCCAGGGCCGCGGAGAGCATATCATTCTCCCTTGTTCCCTGGAATGATCCCAGGGTAGATTCAAAACTTAGCTCTTCTTGCAAGAGCACGACATATCATTTCACTTCGTACGAAGTTGTGGAGTAATTACAAGCTACGTAGTTCGATCGATATCTTACTAGGCGCTGGGACACTTGCTGGTCTGCAGGGTTTCGAAAGGAGACGTCCCTCGATGTCGTTGTAGATGACCTTGCTCTAATCCAATTTCGACCGCGGTCATCCAGGATATTGGCAAATGGTGGGGCGATGTCTTGTAGGGCTGCCAGCTCATCCTCCTTGCTCCATCGTGGGATTTTACCCGCATACCTAGCTGTGCCAAGTCTGTGGGGGTGTGTGTTTTTTCCCTGGAGGGCCTTGTGCGCTGCACTTGTATTTTTGAAATCTTCAGTCGTGTTCATCGCCTTGAACTCTTCCCATTGTGGTTCCAGGAATGGGTATTTATGAAAAGGTGTTTCATCCGTCTCCACGTATTTCTTGACAAGCATGCTCTTGGAGTTCTTCCATGCTTTGCACGCCGCTAGCAAGGTTTGTCGTTGCACGGCGTCTTGGTGTTCTTCTAGGATCTCGAACGATGCCAAAATTTCGGTCAGCAGCTCACGTTTCCGAGTCTCAGGCACACTCTTCCACGAATTGAATGTGATCTCAATTCGTTCTCGTGCAACTACTCCGACCATTCTTCAGAATGCTCTTACTGCTTTGGGAGGAAGGAGAGGGGTCCCAGATCCATCGACCTGTGTGATGGTAAATCGGCCCTCAGGCTTCTTCGATAGCCCTCTTCCTCGGCGTTGTGATTTTGGAGCGGACGCATCCAGCGATGATGTTGAAGAATGCACGGGTGACATGTTGCTCATTTTGTGGGTCTATTAGGATAAGATAAGAAAGTGCCATACCATAAGATAAGAAAGTGATCATATTGAGTTGGAAGAGAGGAAGATGAGGAAGAGAGGCTCAATGTTAGGAAAAGAGGAAGATGAGGAAATATAGTAACATTAATTAAGAATAACATTAATTAATTAGGAAGAGAGGCTCAATGTCAGCAAGACATTAATTAACAATGACTCCCGGAAGTGAACCTAAGAATAATAGTTGACAATATATATTACCGTGATAGTATAACACCATATATAAAAAACCATATATGACTGCTAGCTGGTGCATTATTAAGCAATTGTGGAGTAGAAACAAGCATAAAAACCATGTACTGCCAGTATGAGTAATTCTGATTAACAAGCATAAAAACATTCACTGCCAGTATGAGTGATTCTGATTAACAAGCATAAAAACATATTAAAACATTCACTACCATGTGCATTATTAACACCATATATTGAGTAATTCTGATTAACAAGCATAAAAACATTCACTGCTAGTATGAGTGATATATTTAACATATTAAAGCTATATACACAACAAAGGTAGATGATCAAAAGAACAGGAGACAATGATTTAACGTAGAAAATTCTTAGGGAAAAACCATGTAGTCACAAAACCCTAGCGGCTGACGAGGGGCTCGGGGAGGCGGCGAAGGGCTCGGGGGAGGCGACGGCGGCGACGGAGGAGCGAGGAGGCAGCGGCGACGGGCCCGAGGAAGGAGGAGGGTGACGGCGGCGACGGAGCTCTGAGGAGACAGATCGGGAGAGCGGCGAGACCTAGATCTATAACTGTAGCATACGCGGAAAACCCTAGCCAGAGGGTATATATAGGGAGCCTTATTACAGACGGTTCTACAATTTGAACCATCTGTGATAATATATCACAGACGGTTCTAAAGGTAGAACCGTCTGTGATAGTTTATATCACAGACAGTTCTACCTTTAGAACCGTCTGTGATAAGCCTTTTCCCCTGACTGTAGCTATTAAGACAAACACCAACCAGGTGCATTCATATACAATACCAACCAGCTGCATTCAAACAGTGTATTTCTTCACATATTTTCACATATACATAAATGCAAATTCACAAATACATCACACATGCATTGTTGTATACATAAATGCCAATTCACATATACATCACACACATGCATTGTTGTATACATAAATCATTCTACTTGCTTATTTACTTTAAAAATGAGCCCTTCATGATGATCAATGCGTACATAACTAGTTTTGTCACGTTGTTCGTCGTCGACCCTTATGCCATTTCCAAAAGGAGGTAACTCGTCAAATTGATTGTATTCTTCCTCGTCCACTACATTCTCTACTCCGACAATTCTCCTTTTTTCATGAAGAACTACATGACGTTTCTTATTTGCCGGGTCGGTTACATAGAAAACTTGAACAACTTAGTTAGCGAGTACGAATGGTTCGTCTTTGTACCCGACACATTGGAGGTCCACGGTAGTGACACCGTACTTGTCAACCTTCACCTGTGGGAGATGCACCCAACGGCAGCGAAATAAGGGGATCTTGAAAACCACGTAGTCGAGCTCCCAAATCTCTTCTATGAACCCATAGTATGAGTTTCTTGACCCATCGATATTGAACGCATCTATGCGGACACCCCTGTTCTGGTTAGTGCACTTTACATCCTTGCCATGTCACAACTGTAAATGCTGGCCCTTTGGCCAACCATGTTAGCACCTCACTTGGCGAGCTCCTAGCAATTTGCTCCTTCAACTATTGGTTGAACCGACTGTTGTGTTGCCTCATGATCCAAACATCCGGCTGCCCCGGATTCTGTTGCCGAAGTACATCCTTGTGCTGGTCGACATAAGGCGCCACTTCAGTCATGTGTTGCAAGACCGTGAAATGGGCTTGAATATACGTGTCAACATCTGCAGTGATTGCTTTCCTTCCGATAGTTCCGATACCCTTTAGCCTCCCCTCATGACGAGATTGAGGCACACATATCGGTTGAGTCTGAGCCATATAATGACACAAAACTCAATGACCTCTTCGCTTGCATAACCTTCGACGATGCTGCCCTCCGGCCGAGATCGATTCCGTACGTAGGACTTGAGAATTCCCATGAACCTCTCAAATGGGTACATGCTACGTAGGAATACGGGCCCGCACATTTTTATCTCCCACACAACGTGAACAATGAGATGGACCATGATATCGAAAAACGAAGGAGGGAAATACATTTCAAGATGACATAGAGTCATCACCACCTCGTCCTGCAGAGCATCTAGTCCTTCGGGATCGATGACCTTCTGAGCAATTGTGTTAAAGAAATAACATAGCCTCATGATTGTCTCTCGGACTTTGATCGGCAAAATATTTCTAATTGCAATAGGGAGCATCTGTGTCATCAGCACATGACAATCATGAGACTACATGCCATTTATTCAAATCTTGCATCGAAACAAGCTTCTTCACGTTGCCGGAGTAACCAGACGGAACTTTGACACCATGCAAGCACTGGCACAGTTATGTTTTCTCGGCCTTGGACAAAGTGTAACACGCAGGGGGAAGGTACGTTCGTCCATTATCAGTGCATGTTGGTGCTAACTCAGGCCTGATGTCCATATCAGCCAAGTCAAGCCATGCGTTGACGCCGTCCTTTGTTTTATCACGAATGTTCAGTAAGAGACCAATCAAGCTATCGCATACATTCTTTTCTACGTGCATGACGTCGATGCAGTGTCGAACATCTAGGTACTCCCAATAAGGTAAGTCCTAAAATATTGATCTCTTCTTCCAGGTGTTCTTCTCATGAGCCCTCAACTTACGTCCCTTTCCGAGGACAACATCTAAATCCTTAACCATATTATAAACCTCTTTTCCCTTTAAATGCCTTGGAGCTGAACTGTCTTCCTTCTCTCCGTCAAATTGTTTGTTCATCTTGCGGTATGAGTGAGCCCTCCGAAGGAACCGGCGGTGACGCATGTAGATGGTTTTGCGTGAGGGTTTTAGCCACACACTCTCCGTACCATCTAAACAGTGAGTACAAGCTTTGGCACCTTTTGTACTATGGCCCGATTGGTTACCAAGGGCAGGATAATCATTTATGGTGTAGAACAATAAGGAGCACAAAGTGAAGTTCTCTCGTTTGTATGCATCCTGTACCCCTTCGTTCCATAGTACTTTTAGATCTTCCACCAACGGTGCTAGGAACACATCAATATCATTCCCAGGTTGCTCTGGCCCTTGGATAAGTATCGACAGCAAAATATACTTTCGCTTCATACACAACCAAGGAGAAAGGTTATAGATGTAGAGAGTCACGGGCCATGTGCTATGTCGGCTGCTCATGCTACTGAAAGGATTCATTCCATCTGTACTTAGTCCAAACCTTATATTCCTTGGTTCTACACCGAAGTCTGCAAAACTCCTATCGATGTTTCTCCACTGGGCGGAATCAGTAAGGTGTCTTAACATTCCATCCTTCTTGCGTTCCTCCGAGTGCCAACGCAACAGTTTTGCCTCCTTTGGATTTGCAAAAAACCTTTTCAAACGGGGAATTATAGGAAAATACCATGCCACCTTAGCAGGAGGTCCTTTCTTCACCTTGTTCCCTCGCCATCATCTGATTGATTGTTACGTTTGTATCGGGATGCGTTGCACACCGGACATACATACATGCATGTTTGCATACTCTTTACGGTAGAGGATATAGTCATTCGAACATGCATGTATTTTTTCTACTTCCATTCCCAACGGACAAAGAACCTTCTTGGCTTTATACGTGGTTTTAGGCAACTCATTTCCCTCCGAAAGCATGTCCGCTAAAAGACCTAGCAGCGCCGTGAAACTCTTGTCGGACCAACCGTTGCTTGCCTTCAATTTCAACAGTTCAAGCACAGACGACAACCTCGTGTACTTTGACCTGCAACACGTGAACAAAGGTTTCTTCGAGTCCTCCATCAAGCCCCGGAATTTAACATACTCTCTCTCATCATAGTTCTCTTCTACATCGCGAAGCATCTCATCCAGATTGTCATCGTGCAACCTATCCGAATCCGATCCACAATCGACATTATACGGCGGCATGTCATTCACTTCACCGACGATGTCATCCAGCGGCATATCATTCACTTCACCAACGATGTCATCCGGCGGCATATCATTCACTTCACCGGCTGTAACACCCCAGCCAAACAGTGACCTGGAATGCTACCAAACTAATAACATAATAAGGAAAAACTAATATTCATCTTACAAAATTTCGGCAGAACCTCCTTTGTTTATTGAGTAAATCAGAGGTTCCAACAAGCATAATCAAATGATATGAATAACGGTAAGCAATATATTCATTTATAAGCAAAACTGGATTATGTTCATCATCGCACTCATAGCAATACTACTTAAATAAAGAACAAAATCAATGTAAAAGAGTTCTATTCTTTTATTACATTTTGAACCTAATAGACATTAATCAAATACCACTTAAATTATTCAGCCAATAGTGTTTAATGTTCTTTCTTCCTTGGTGAATAGACCGTGCAAGTGCAACAAAACTAATCCTTCTTTATCGTCATGCATGCCGGTCTCATGTAGGTACCTAAAACAAACAGCAACCATAACAACAAACAACAACAAGAGTGAGTTCAACGACTCAGCAAATATAATAAGTGGTAATAAGAATAAAAGTGAACATCAATTCACAAGTTCATCCATCAATCATAAAAATAAACCATGCTATGCAATATGATCAAAAATCTCTTTATCTCATCTCTTTCGCATTTTACCGGTAATGCGGAGTGTGCATCCGTCAATGCACACCCATGCCTGTACCATCTGGTACAGGGACCAATTGCTCATACTCCTCAAGTATGGGGACCTTTAGCCCGTCATGTCATCAACATGACGGGGACCTCGACGCTTGGTCATCTCGTGACCAAGACTTCAATAAATCAGCATGATGCACAAACGTGAATGTCGCAACAAATAAAACTTGCATTCACAACTTCTATGCATCAGAAATTCTCTTGAACACTTTCAATTGCAATCGACCATAAACAATATCCACATATCATTAACATATTCAAGATCACATATACTCATAATATAGATCAAACATCCACAAACCAACAATCATCAACAATCTACACTATAAAGTTTAAACCATCATTATACTTGCCTTAACCACGAGAAAACAGGGAATGAGCAGAAGGTGCGGCCCCTGGGATCCATCCTCCTCCTGAATAATAATTATGATGATTGCTAAGACAACAGTAGCGAGTCTTTAGATTAAATAAAAACACCCCCAAACTAACCCAACATGTTTAGCTTGACTCAAAACCCCAAATCCTTCGGCCATCCTGTCTCCCCTCTACGGACAGTCAACTTCAAAAATTCGTATCTATTGGTACAGATGTCCGAATAGGGTGTTCTCAGACTTTATGGAACTATAATGAAATTATCTAACTAAATCTAGTTAATGAGTCTCCCTGATTCGGCCATCTTCTACCCGCACCATCCAATTTTTCTAAAACATCAGTTTCATAATGGGTTCTGTGGACAGCGCACTAAAAATGTCATAACTTTCACCCCGAGAGTCGGAATCAGGATTTCTTGACCGTTCTGGAAATCTAAGGAAATTATCTACAACTTTTATAATATGGAGATCCTCTGTTTCGCCTGTTTTATATTCGCCCAAACCAATCTACCGAAACCTGACAGAAAAATCCCCCGATCTACAGAACAGTCCTACTAGAAAAAATCATAACTTTTGCTAAAAAGGTCCGAATGACGCGTTCTAGCACTTCATGGAAATATAATGACCTCCTCTACAAATCTCCCCACGAAACTACCCCAAAACAGCCGTCCAACGAAATCTGTCCTAGCAGATCCGAAAACCGACAAAGCTATAACAATTAAATATGCATCTAATGGGGAAATTAGAGATTACTCTTAACGAATCGCTGAAGAACACGGAGAGCACCCCACGATCTCTCCCTCCCTTCCTTCTCCCTTCCTATCCACCGCCTTTTGGATCCAAAACGCTTCCCGGCGAGCGATCGATCTCCTCCCTTCAATCGGCAGCAACCATGAAACCTTCACCAATCGCAGGGAGCGTCCATGGAGGGGGTGAAGGTGGCGCCGCTGGCCATGGGAGGCGCAAGGAGGAAGAGGGAGGTGCGGCTCTAGGGGTGGGAGGGGCGGCTAGGGTTTTGGGGGAGGGCGCCTCCCCCCTTTCTTGGCCGGCCACCACCTGGGCCACGGCCCAGGCCCAGGTTGCCGCTAATTTGCAGCATTCCCCTCCCTAAAAACTCTGATAAATCCTTTTTCCAAAAGCCCCCTTCTCCCCGATTAATTTATTCGCTCTCGGAAACATTCGGGGTATTACACCGGCGATGTCATCCGGCGGCATATGATCATTGACTTCGCCATGACTGGTCCAACACGTATAACCCTTTTTGAAACCCCTCCGAATCAAGTGCGCTTCAATTTGCCCTCGGTTCTTAAACATATTTAAATTCTCGCAGTCAGTGCATGGATAGTACATATATTCCACCCCCTTATTCAGCATATCCTCCTCGGCAGCTCTTATAAAAGCAGACACGCCATTAATGCACTCTTCACTCACATGGCTCGCGGCATACATCCAGCTTCGGTCCTACGTTATGTATATATATAACAACTTAGTATTAAAAATTAAATTAATTAATTATTACAACATATATACCGGCCACATGCATTGAGGCTTAATTTGCTAGCTTAATTCATATTATAAACACAACAGCTATTATATAACCAATTAACAATTTTGCAAAACCATCTTCAATAACACTCACCAATTACTTAGATCTAAATTGTAATGCAAAGAAAAATAAATTTCATTACTAACCATATCTAGAGCAACCAGGAAAGTATGAATCTTCAAAGCTCAATTTCTGCCTCCTCCCACCAAATTAATTGGCCTGAAATCGCCTAGCTTGTCTCCCGAGCGAAAGAGTGCAGCACCGGCTAGATCTGGATCGAAATGAAGACAGATGCGGTTCTGAGCAGTGCAATAAATGCCTAGCTCATTATCACAGACGATTTTTAATAAAAAACCGTCTGTGATAAGCCCGAGATAAGCTTATCACGTACGGTTTTTAATAAAAAATCGTCTGTGATAATTCCAGATTATCACAGACGGTTTTTAATACAAACCGTCTGTGATACGCCTTTTCTCCGACACCACCAACACAGACGGTGTCCAAGTTAAAACCGTCTGTGTTAGTGTCGGTCACAGACGGTTTTATCAAACCGTCTGTGATTGGCCATCTAGTATTAGGCATTCTGTAGTAGTGGAGTTTCCTTTGGATCTTGTTGATATCGACAATAAACACAAATTATACGCAACCGGGCATTAATTAGAGTGTGAGACCGTGTGGAGGTCACCCCATGGTTGTGATGAGTAATTGAACTTTGGATTAGAATTTGTGTGGAGTTTGAGTTTGGTTTTTGAGGTTTGCGCAGAAGTTAGCTCTCTGTCTGTAAGGTCTTACGACTTGGTAGTCGGCTGAGGCTTTATGGCTTGGCGGTCGGCAGAGGTGGTCGGTAGTCATCCTTACGACCATGTGATCGAAAGCCTGTGTTATGACTTGGTGGACGTAGGCGTTGTTACTACTTGGTGGTCGTAGGCGCTATTACGACTCGGCAGTCGATTCTACGGCTTGGAGGTCGGCAGTCAGATTTACGATTTGGTGATCGATAGTAGCTTTTATGACTATATGGTCGGTAGTGGCATTTACGACCATGTGGTTGTCAGATGATTTTATGACTTTGAAGTTGGCAGTCGTTTTTATGACTTGGTAGTCGGCAGTTGATTTTACGACTTGGTGGTCGGCAGTCGTTTTTACGACTTGGTAGTCGGCAGAGACTTTTACGACTTGGTGGTCGACAAGTGCTCCTATGACTTGGTGGTCGTAGCTTATGCTGGTCGATAGTCGTAGCTTTGACTAGTCGTGATCGATGGTCATAGCGCTCTGCCTGGCTAGCGTTCTTGTGCTAGTCGTAGCGCTTTGTGCGATAGTCGTAGCCGATATGTGCAGTGGTCGTAGCGATCTATGTAGTGGTCGCAGCACTCTGCCTGCCTTGTGATCGATAGTCGTAAGTCGTAACGACCAGATGCTATGAGTGATAGTCGTAGTCTGGTGATCGATGCCCGTTTACCCGACGGGTAGAGTGTTCCCCCCATTTCTATACCCGTGGGTAAAGAAAATATCACATACCCAGCTCCATTAGGGTATTTACCCATGGGTATACGGGTAAACAAGCACAATTGCCATCCCTAGGTTGAGGGCATGACAAGTGCAGCTGGCTGTCTTAGTAGGAAAAATTAACAAGTGACTAAGGTGGACAGATGGGTCAAGGGCCTGAACGGCAGATTAAGTGGAGGCACAAATTCAAAAAATTATGCTTTCCAGGGGTGGAGGCGAAAAGTCTGAGAAAAAGGATTTTCGTATTTTAGGAAATTGACATTGCTTTATATATTTCACAGAAAATTCATTGGAATATGAAAAATACCAAATCAGTTGAACGAAAGCAAATGTTATAGTCCAGAAAATGCAGAAAATTCAGGTCAATACAGAAAAATAGCAAATCAGACCAAATTTGAAATATTGAGATATCATAGTGTGCATCGCTGCATCTAATAAACCGTCCGTTCTTTTCCGTTAACACTATCATTACAAATATTTGCTTCCACTAAATAACAAACGAGTGAACACCTTCCAACTTAACGAAAAAGAAAAGGCCGATGCAGAAAACGACAAATGTAGCTCCTCTTCTCCTGTCGCCGACGATCAGACGCGTGTATCTAATTAGGATTAGGTTTCAGGGTTCACCTAATTCCCAACCCTATATATGGGCAGCAGGCATATCAGTGGTGGGCATTTCTGGCAGTGATGGTGTCGCCGACAGTAGGTTTGTCGATGGGCGGTCAACGGGGCTGGGGCGGTTGGTGAGGATGTGAATGATTGTGTTAGGCTAGCTGAGGGTAGACCTAGGAGTTGGGGCAGTCTTGACTAGTTCGAGGCCTAGTAGGTATGGCATGGCCCAAGCACGGTACGGACATAACACGTGGCAGGTAGGCTAGCATGATATGAATGGTGGGCCGTGTTGAGTCTGTAAATAAAGCCTGTCGAGTGGCACGACACAACCAATTGGGCCATGCTTAGGCTGGCCATGCATGAAAGTGGTATGGCGGGCTGGACAGCATGAAGGCACGGTGGCGACACAACGTCGAGGCATAGTGTGGCGCGGCTGAGCTTGTGGTGTGGACGCCAAGGGATAATGGGAGTAGCTGGAGAGGGGGAGGGAGAGCAAGGCCATCGTGCCATACCTGTGGTAGTGCATGTCGCTGTCCCATGCTACGTGAATGACATGGGAAAGCAATGCCACCGCTCAGGCACCATCCCATGCTGCAATGAGGTCACCACAGCTACCAAAACCGCGCACATCGTAAGGTCGAGAAGTCCGACTAAAGGGGAGGGTGAGTAGGCGCTTTTAAAATTCACTCTTTGGCTAAAACCATGTTTATATGTGGAAGCGTAAGTCAAATCGGTTTTAAACAATAAGGTTTAAATCATCTAGGTTCACCTAAGTGCACCAACACTCTAAGTCTATGTCAAAGTTTACAACCCTAGGGTGACAAACATTTAATTCAATTTCTATGAATATAAATTGCAAATATGTAAATCAAGCTCAAGAAAAATAAACCACAACTGACGCACCATGTTTTACTGTGATGTTCAAAACACTTGCCGTTTTTTCTTAATTCACGTTGATATAGCCCAAATAAATTGAACTAGCTCCATGAATTAAGTCAACACCTTAATTCCACAAGTCATAACTCTTTCCCCCTCTGTGTAGGTGAGTTCTAACCTTCACAACAATATTGAGCCTTCTCACAAGTTTCCTTGAGAAGATCATAAGGCACAAAACCTCCATAGTCATCTAGAAGTCGGCAACCTCTAAGACTAACAAGTCAAGCCTCTTGCTTGACACTTACCACATGCAAAAAATGCACAAGCTGAATGTGGACATGAAATCCACCTCTAGATGCAACTCATGCACCTAGAAACCTCTCTCCTTACTCACAATGTGCCACACATGCATAATTAAGTGAAGAGTCACACACTAACTTAAGAGTGAAGAAATGGGTACAACATTAGCTTTCCCCACAAGTCACAACAGGGTATATATACCCCACACCAAGAAACTAGACATTAAGAGAAAGAACCAGGAGGTTTAGTACTACCGTAGTCAATCGGCTGATTGTACCGCTCTCCTTGAGATGGCTAGAAAACGAGGCATTGTTACCTCAGCTGGTCAAACTGCCCTCATAGGGGCCGGTTAGACCATACTGGGCGGTTGGACCACCACACAGGATGATTTGACCACTCGACTGAGATTGAGAAAATGGAGTTCGTTGAAAAATAACTACCAGTAACAAATGCCTAGTAGTACCATAAGTCCGGTTTGACAACTCGTGTGAAGCCGGTCGTACTGCTTGCCATGACCCAGTCTAACTGCAACTAATGGCCGGTCGGACTGCCCACACAAGGCAAGTTTGACCACCTTGTCAAACTGCCATGCACAAAGTGGTCATACCATAGGCCGGTCTGACTGCTCACATAGAACCAATCTGACCACTACAGTCGTACCGCTACACAAAGTGTGATCATACTATCTTCTATTTTTCAGCAGAGACATATTGCATGTACTTCAACATATTTACAAAACATATTTGCAAATTGTAGTACCATACAAATAAAAGTCAAAGCATAATTCATAACAAGTTACAAAACACATTTATATACTTTTGAATCATTCCACAAGGATTTAGTACATGGACTCAATACATTTGCAAAACATATTCACAAACTGAAGTCACATGCTATAAGGATTGTGGACGAGCTTCAACCATTATATTTGTGAAACACATTTGCAAATCTAAGTATCATGCCACAAAGAGTAGGGAGCATGGACTTCAACCATTTGCAAAATACATTTTCAGACTCTAGTCACATGGTGCAAAGATTACATGCATGAGCTTCAATTATTTGCAAATACTAGCATCATGCCACAGAGAGTTAGAACAAGTGAGATTGAGCTATCAACACATGATGAGACTCAAACTACTAGACATAACCTCTCTTAATAGTACGCAAACCTATACTAACAATCCGGTCTTTCAACTAAACTTCAAGACTGGTAAAGGACTAGGAACACATTCTTAGCCTATGCTAGTTATACTTTTGTCTTGAGCAACATCTTGAACCTTGATGATGCATATCTTCACTTCAATTTTGGGTCCTTGTCTTATTATGCATCACCCCGTAATGCACCCTTCACTTGCCCTCCATCAACACATGATAGGTTTTCTCTTGACTTGATGATCAACCCATGATCATCTCTCTTTTGGAATCTTTACTTGATATTTATCAACACATGATGCCATGGTTCATCCCAAACCTTGACTTGGTGACAATCAACTCATGATGGCATCCAAAGTCTTCATTATCATGGGACATTAGCAATTTATCCAACTCATAGAAAATATTAATCCTTCAGTATAATTATCATTAATTACCAAAACATACTATTAACTCAAAATGGCTGATCTATATTTGTCAATATCCCCTTTTTGGTAATTGATGACAACCACGACAATTGCAAATAATTGAATGTAAAACAATATGAGTATATATAAACTACACAAGTTTTATATACTCAATGGACATGTTTTAAAGTAGAGATCCTCAATATGTGGAACAAAGAGAAGGATCGATACAATTGAAACAACTAAATATAGAGTAAACTCCCCTAAATATGTGCATACATATATATAGGTTGTAATCTATGCACACATCCAAGCTTGTCTTGAGATAGAGTTCAATCTATGTTTTAAATCCAAGGAATGCAATAGTTGAATAAATGACAATTAAGCTTACGAGAAAAATATGCATTAACAACATCTATAAATCATTTTTGGAAATTAGGTAAAATAGTTTTCCAATATTAATATTTTACCTCCTTTTAAGTAAGTCCAAAATATTTAATAAGTTTTTCACTAAGAAAAACTCCCCCTTACATAAAAGTTACTTTTTCTTCTTCTCCATTGATGCACAAATATTCTTCTCCTTGTCATCTTTCCTTTTGTCTTCTCTCCCCCTAAATTTATGCAAGATCCAATTTGCATTCCCCCCCCAAACATATTGTAGCTATCTCTCCCCTAAAGGTGAGTTTGCAATTGTAGCACTCTGTCCCCTTTTTGTCATGAAGCACCAAAATTTGTTTACCAAAGACTTCTTCTTTTCTCTATAAAAGTGTTTTTAGCTTTCTTGTTGTCCTTTTGTCTTTTTTTCATGAAGAATTATATACCAATTATGATAAGAGTTGAGATCAACTGTAAGCAAAAATTGATTTGGGCAATTGATCTTCACTTGAAAGATTGAAATCCACTTATGAACACCAATTGAAGATACCACTTGGATAGTGAAGGTATCACAAGTAGATCACTTGTAACTAGTGAAGGTATCACAAGTAGATCACTTGTAACTAGTGAAGGTATCACATGTAGATCACTTGTAACTAGTGAAGGTATCACATATAGATCACTTGTGAACCACTTGATAATACTTGAGAGATCTTCAAGAGTACCACTTGAGATTAAGTGACCACTTAGGAGTGACCAAGGGCCACTCGTTTTCAGGTTCTAAAAGCTTCTTTTCGGCTTTTCTATGGTAACTAGCTTTCAAATGGAGTGTCTTTTTAAGGTAGGTCTACAAGTTAATTATAATACACACTGTAGCGACTTCATTTATAGTGGCCAAAACTGCACACAAGTTTCTATTACTCCGTACTTTCTCTTACGAACAGACCAAAAGCTATAAGCCGCAACCAAAAGCCATAAGTCAAAGCCAAAAAGACCATGCCCCAAATTTAGGGGATACCAAATCTAGGAGGGAGAGCTTGGTCAAAGAAACTAGATTTCACTTGAAATGGAGTAGATGAGGCAAATGTCGAGGTCAAGAATATCAAAAAGTGCAACCAACTTAGAGAATACCACTTGTAGGATAAAACAATCTAATTAAGGTCAATATGGTATATGGAGTCCAAAAAGCACTTGAGGGTAGCTAGCAAGGATAATAAGGATTAACTTGACTTTGTGAAGCAATGAGAATGGCCAAATAAATTGGAAATCTACAATTTGGACAAATTTAGTCAAAATTTATAGGCCTAGTCAGACCGCCAGCAAGGGTGTGGTTAAACTGTTGGGCATACCTAGTCAGACTGATATGAGACTCTGGTCAAACCGTTGGGCAGGCCCCATTATACCATCGACAAGGAGTCAGTAAGACCGAGCTGAAGTGAGATACTATGTTGTAATTTGTTCCAAGTTTTCACAAATAAAAATAAACCACTTTTAAAGCATTTGCAACCATATTCCAAAGATAAATCTCCTTTTGAAAATAGATTTTAATAAATTATGCTTTTGTTTTGCAATACAAACTCATTTTCAAGATTTTACTTCAAACTTGCCAAAATGAGCATATGAGGGTATTTTGAGCATCCATAAGCATGTAGGAGTTGTAAATACCCTTGTGAGCCAATATATGTCAATATTTTTTGCTCAATGTGAACATTCACTTAAATGCCAGATGTGACCACTAAGGTCAGACTAGGATTTTGGATGAGTTCCAAAACCAAATATATTTTGATTGTTGGCCTTTTCTAAACCTTTAGAATACCAGACCTATTTTTTATTTTAAAGCCAAAAGATGATACTATATTACTAGTTTTGGGTTAGGGAAACATTTTTACATAACTTAGTTTTTCTAAAGCCAAAACCTTTGAAATGTATTTGTATACATTTTACAACAAGTTTTTAAAATATATACCAATAAATTCAAATTTTTTGACTTTTGATTAATAGGCTCAATTTTGCAAAGTATTTCTAGAACTTAACTAATTTGAGCACAAATAGGGATGTGATACACACGAATATGAACTAACACTCACCCTTAATGTGCCACTACCATCTTGCTGATGATTACAATAAAGAAATTTTAGAATAGGAGCAAGGACACCTCATTTAAAAACATTTCCATGTAATGCAATCTACACAAGGCAAGGGGCTAGATACTTCAATGTAAATACTTTTTACCTAAATGGCATTGGTTCTTGATATGCTATGATGATCCTCATGCTTGGCTCCAAAATAAGCTTATGGTGGAGTACTGTCAGATTTGGATTTTACCAATTTAGAATCATCTATGATTCTACCACACTATTCCCTGGATCAGTAGATAGTTCTCAAAGATATATTACTGAACATCAAATGGCAGTGTAAATATAATAGCAAAACTTACACATAGGCCAATCAGGCCAAATTCATTAAAAGTAGCAGCGAAAACAAAAACTTCACATGGGTGGTACCCTCAGGATATGCCCACAAGTAGTCAACTAGGGTTCACAGCCTAGTTCTTGGCCTCATCATCTTCCAACTCTGTCGACTCCTTTAGACGACCATAGTGCTTGACTTTATCTTTCTTACTGTCTGAATAATAGTAATTGAGCAACAATGAGTACAGAGTTACTCAACAAGCCACCACACAAAATGCATTGGTAATAGATTATTCCAAGCTAAATAGGGAAGGCTTATGGTTTCTTTAATTGCGAAAGAGTTACCATTTTGAGATACAAATATAGGAAATTCCTGAGACTTAGCATTTTAACTAAAATAGGTTTTCTAAATGTGTGAAAGATTGCAATAACATTACCATATGCTAGTTTTTCCAACGTTACATCAATTTAACAGTATCATTGGGCCGACCACTCAGGACAACAAAAATTAGGGCTTCAACTGTCTGACACTTTTCATTTTACCCATAAGTTCATTATGTAAATAGGACTATATCAATGTAAGTTCACATGCCTGCCCATAACTGTGGGGATGGTTGTTCAAATAGTTTACACTCTGTAGAGGTTGCACACTTTACCTACATGAGACAATCTGCTCGATATGCCCACATGATTCCTTGGTCATGTAGATTAAGGAGATCATCACGAGGTCATTTTAAATACCTCACCCTTTGCCATCTCAACCATACGGACTTATCCCTCACACAGTGGGTCCCATAAGTTGCGCGGGATTTTCCTTCCCAGTGAATAGTGTAGCTAGACTATAACTTTCCACAATGACTAGCACAGTGGGCCAATTTCATTGGTACGCGGTGTCCCATTCAAGCTGGAACTTATTTGCTTGCACTACTCCACTTTCCCACTAGCGAGATGACTCTGGGGTCTAGTAAATTTATTTTTCCAAGTTATACTTTATAGACATGTGGTTGTACTATTTTATATTAGGAGGTCATCACAAGATTCAGTTCTTAGGGTTATCTGGACGGTTCTACCACAAACCACTTATTCTTGTACCTCCAACTGCACCAACCTCTCTTACTATATGCCTAGATATTTGAGCAAGATGAGGTTTTCGGAAGCATTAAATAATCATATTATAATGTAACATCTCAAAAATTGATTTGCCTTTTATTTGTTTTTCAGGGATTTATTTGGATTTATCTAGATTTTATTTCAAAACCTATAGCAAGAAAATCTACATTAAAAATTTTATTAAAGCCAAAAAGAGTTTATTTTGCTTTTCCCAAGCTCCCCTAAATTTTATAGAATTTTTGAGAATTTTTTGGTTTTAAAAATCAATTTTAAAGGCCAAAAAGGTATTTTGGAATATTATTAAAAGCCAAATTGAAATTAAAAATATTTTTTCTAAGTCTAAAATAGCTCAGCCTGGATTCAATCCACCCCACCCCTGATCTAATATGAGCCGTCCTCTCCTTCTTACCCCTTCATTTAAATCTAACGGCTGAGATTCATCCTTCTCGCCACGTGTTTCAAATCCGGCCGCCTGTCCTTTCCTCTCCCCTCCTCTCTCACCGATAGGTGGGCCCCACCTGTCATATGTTTTTTCTTCCTCCCATCATCTTCAACCTCCCGCCGCCACCCCTTAAAAGCGCCGCCCGCATGCGTTCGCACAGCAAACCGGCTTCCCCTCGGGGAAGTCCGGCGAGCGCCGCACAGCCCCCATTCCCCTATAAACCCTCCAGGGGCGCCTCCCTCCACATCTCCTCTCCCCACCGCTCCATTCCCCCTCCTCAGCCGAAGCCTTGACCACCGGAGCCGCCGTCCCCGAGAACCGCCGCCGCCACTCTCTCTCTCTCTCCTCCACCGCCAACTCTCCTCTAACCACCCCCCGAGCAGGCGCCGGTATGAGCGGACTCTTTGCCGCCTCCTCTATCGCCGCCGCCTCTCGCCGAGCGCCCGCACCCCGGCAAGCTCGCCGCCCTTGTGCGCTGCCGATTTGGCTCGACCACGTTAGCCGGCCCGTGCCCACGTGGCCGCCGCGTGGAGTGCCACGGCGGCCACGTCAGCAGGCCAGTCCACGTCACCGTTTCGGTTTAAAAATAATCCCACCAAAAATTAAAAATCTTGCTGATGTCATAAATAATCTTTTTCAGTATAAAAATAATTCCAGAAATTAGCTTTTTTCATTTTCTCTCTTTTTAAACTTCTGGAAGCCTGTATTTCTTCATTTTAACTCCGAATTGACCCATTCAAATTTCTAAATTCTTCTAAAATCTTAAACTACCGTAATCTAGACTATTTTTGAATTGTATTTGTTTGGTTTTTTGCACGTAGATTACGAAGATCTCGGAGAGCACAACTTCGACGACACTGAGCAAGGCAAGTTACACCCTTGACCATGTTGACCACAATATTTTAAGTTATTTATGTTGTTTTAAATTGATATGCATGTGTAATTTTATTTAAGTCTAGTTTAAATTCAGTTTTGAATTCTAGTTATGCCAAAATCCGTTGGACTGCCAAATTTGACATTGAATACCATTATGCCTTGTCAATCCAAGATAAAACCTAGTTAGTACATGCTAGAAATTTTGTAGAATTCCTTAGCCATGCTTAGAATAATTATGGGTTAGGATAATCTTTCACATAAAATAATAAACTTTTATCGCGTATTCTTGACTTTGGTGAGTCAAGAATGTGTATGATATTATTTCCAAACAAAATATAAGACATGGTTTAGACTTAGGCATTGGTATGGTGGTGGGTGCTTGCTGGCATGCATTGTAGTTTGATAACTCAATGTCGATTGCCAGGCACAATAGGTTTGCGGTTAGGCCTAAGCCAAGTTAAGGACCGGTCTATAAGCTACTTTTACAAAGTCATACCACACTACCACAAGTCTGGTATAGAACAGACCTAGCCGAATAATTTGTGAAGTTCCAACAAGATATCACTATAGGTTGAATGTGGGCGTGGCGAATGCCACGGGAAGTCTCACATGGCACAAGAGGGGCTCCAACATGTGGATTCATGTTGTGGTGAAACCTTAGTGGCGGCGTTATCTAGTTGACAACTGATCATTGTAAAGGCTTTGTCATGAACTCTCAGCCGCACACCTAAGGCAGTGTGTTAACCGCGTGGCAAAACGAGATAGTGTCACAGTCAAGGACATGCTGAGTAAGCTTTTGCACTGATTAGACTTTGGTTTGATAAAATCTAGATTATGGAAAACTTGGTTATCTTTTGGAAAGATGGTCCAGATGGGATACCCGTGGATAGGTTAGTGTAGGTTGGAGCCTGCACTAACATTAATATTTTGTTACATCCTGTTTCTAAGTATCGTATCAAATTTAGCTTTTGTTATACTTTATGATATTTACTTCAAATGTTGCCTTTCATGCAAATTAACCATAATATGCCTTCCTTTGATTCACTTTATGCATGCATTAACTCTGTTAAATTCCTGGTGTAACTTGTGGTGTACTTTTTGTACTCACGTTGCTCAATCTAACTTCTTTCCAGAGGAAGCCTTCGCAACTACAGTGAGGATTGCGAGTAGGCCACGTCTTACAATCATTTTTCTTGCCCTAAAATATCTAAGCAAGACTAAGCATGGCGCTTAGATACAGACTTATATCTAGTATGTTTACCATTATTTCTAGGGTGGCAAGAGTTTATGTGCAAATTCAAGGAGCGGGGTATAATTAAGCAATTATCCATAGGGAATTAACTATGAGCTAATGCGAATATAATTTGCACAATAAAGTAAAGCATCAATTTGCTACTTTCAAATAAAATAACTTGCATTCAAAAGATGACTTGCCTCACTCAATTTACCATGGCCTTGATCTTACTCAAAGCCTTCTCAGTCAATGATCTTGAGCTCTTGGTCTTCATTTTTATCTAGATCTTGATCTCATTCAGTTTGTCACTTTTTTGAGACTTCAACTTCTGATTACGAGCACAGGGGAATGGCAGGGAAACAATCTGCCAAAAAGGATGTCAAGGAAGGTCTAGTGAGGATGAGGGAATATTCACAAAAATATTCCACTTGGTTTCAAGAGCAGTTAGCTGAGTATTATTTGTTGAGTGTCAACATTTAAGAATTAAAGCATGACTTCTATACATGATGTGTACAAATTTAGTTTATTGAATTAATCGTGGAGTTCATATTTCTGGCAATTTTGATATGTATTGTTTTTTGAGGTTCTACTTGCCAATTAATTGAATGATTAACTCAATAATTTATTAATACATGGGATTATTTATTTTATCACTACTATCTAATGGTTAACTTTAGTCATGTCAATATTTAATAATAAATTGTGACTGACATTTAATCCTAAGGTTTAAATGTACTCAGATGAAATGTAACTCTTGGCTTGGTCTAGCTATCACTAGACTTTAGATAACGGCCAATTGGTATGGTGGTAGAACTTTTTAATTATGGTCGAATTAATTGGTCCTATCATCATATAGTTAATCAAATTATAGATCCGTGAGAGTATTTTTAATGGCCAATGAGACGATGGGTCTTTATATTTTAATAGACTTAAATTTGAAAGATTTTGCTGCCATTATATAGACCTTAAGTTTAGAAATAAATTTTGTTAAATTTGGAGTTAAAATGAGTTAGAACATACCATTCAAAGTTTGAGTTTGAATTGATTCCAGAAAATAATAAAGGGGAGTCTTTGACATGTGGGACCCACTAGGGTTTTTAATTTTATTTCTATTTATTTTTCTATTGAAAAAGCTACTGTGTATGACAATGGGGTCCACGGATTTATTTTCTTTTTGGAGTGTGGTGTGGCAAAGCTGGTTGGGGTGTTCCCTAGTATTTATAGACAGCGAGGAGACTGAGCGGTGTGGGCTACGCGTGGCGGTGGCAGTGAGCTATCACGGTGACTTTAACTCACCAATGTCAGCTCAAGCATGGCTATAGGGGCTAGGAGGCGATGGTGCTCAGGTGACAAGACAGACTAACAAAGCGTGGTAGCATGATTGACGGAGTTCCACTCTCGAGCGATCATCGAGGCGGCGTGTGTTGAGGCGACATCATGTCAGGGGAGAGGGTAGCACAGTGGAGCTATTGTCTCGGTTCAATTGATTGCTGCGATGACATGGATAGCAGTGTTTGAACGCGCACATAAGCGGTGGCTCTCTAGTCAAGAAATGCAGCGATCCTTGGCACACATGGTCGACACGGGCACACACACGGTGCGTCACACTAGGAGAATAGTGCCGGCAATGGCGAGCATGGCAGGGCACCAAGTTAGGAATAGCTCGTGCATGTGCTAGCTTGGCTCAGGCGCGACCAGAGTGGAGTATCACGAATTTTTTGTACGGATAATCCATTTTTTATTCAAAATTACAGAAATATACCCGCGGGAAAATTTTTTACAAAAATAGGCTCCAGTCGCCTAATGGTTGGGCGACTGAAGCATTTCGCCCAACCATTGGGCGACTTTAATCCAGTCGCTCTACCCTCGGGCGACTGCATCCAGTCGCCCAACCATTGGGCGACTTTCATGCAGTCGCCCAATGGTTGGGCGACTGCACTCAGGACCCCGTGAATGTTTTAAATTTTGTCAATTTTATAGTTTTAAATTGGTAAAAAATCTGCTGAAGTTGTAATAAAAGTTTATGTTCATTGTATGTTGTAGGTGTGTAAAAAATTTTGGGAAACTTTTTTTAGGAACAAATGACCATAAAACAATTGGTACATACGATGGTAAGTAATATTTTGATTTACTGAGAATTTGGAAAGTGCATCAAACCTTCGCCAAAAAAAGTGAAAATTGGTGGAGCTATTCTTCATACATCCAACAGCCTCTAGAAAAAACTTTGAGCAATTTCAGCCACGGGATCAAAAGTTATAGCAGTTTCAGTCTGTTTTCGACACACCTTCAGTAAAACGGGCATAACTTTTGCATACGGTGTCCGTTTTCGACGTTCTTGTACTCGTTGGAAAGCTAACGACGAGCCCGATCCAATAAAAACGACCGGCTTGCGCCAGTCGCCCTCCAAGACCCCGAAAATCGGTCATCTTTGGACCTAAACCCGCGTCGTAAGTTTTTGGTTTCTGTTTTTGCCCTTTTTCTTGGTCTTCCTTTTGGAATTTGGATTTTGCTTCAACTGAAAAGTTGTAGATCTCGTCGAAACCTTTTAAATGAGTATATATAAGCCATATAAAACTTTGCTATTTTATCTTTTCAGACTAGTTGTTTATATTGCATCGATATATAAAACTTGTGATAGAGAGTATTACAGATGATTTGTATGTAGAACCGTCTGTGATAATCTGACCGCTGGGTCTGTCGATCCTCCTCAACCCAATCCTAGCCCAGAGACACGAATTCTCAATAACATTAAAATATCACTTACCATCGTATGTACCGATCGTTCTACGGTCAATCGTTCCTAAAAAAAATTTCCCAAAATTTTTTACACACCTATAATATACAATGAACATAAACTTTTATTACAACTCCAGCAGATTTCTTACCAGTTTAAAACTACAAAATTGAAAAAATTTAAAACATTCACGGGAGACTTGAGTGAAGTCGCCCAACATTGGGCGACTGCATTTAAGTCGCCCAATGGTTGGGCGACTGGATGCAGTCGCCCGAGGGTACAGCGACTGGATTAAAGTCGCCCAATGGTTGGGCGAAAGGCTCCAGT
Source organism: Dendrocalamus latiflorus (assembly GCA_017311315.1). NCBI lineage: Eukaryota > Viridiplantae > Streptophyta > Magnoliopsida > Poales > Poaceae > Dendrocalamus > Dendrocalamus latiflorus. The sequence continues at coordinate 14,447,485 of CM029641.1, forward strand.
CGCCCAATCATTAGGCGACTGGAGCATATTCTTGTAAAAAATTTTCCCGCGGGTATATTTCTGTAATTTCGAATAAAAAATGGATTATCCGTACAAAAAATTCGGAGTATCACCATGGGCGACATAAGTGCTTGCATGGTGCGGCGTGGCTAGAGCGTGAACCAGGCAAACCATGCACACACTAGCGTACCTGGGCCGAACCATGGGCAAGGGGAGGGGGAAATTGGGCCTAATATAGTGGGCAAGTGGGCCCAACAGGCTAGGTGGTCCAAACCCAGATCATTCGAATTTTAGAGTTGAATTCAAGTTTTAAATTTGAATTTCCATTCAATACCATGGCCAACTTGTCTTAGGATCAATTTTTACCATGAGCTTGCTTCATGTTAATATTCAGATTCTTTGAAATACAAATGTAAGCCTTTTGTTGACATTGGATTTATGGAGCCACAAATTTCAAGTTGGCTTGAATTTGGAAATGGTTCAAACTTTAGAATTTGAATTATTGGACTTTTGTCCTTGATTCTACTCCTCTTTGCAATTTCTTTTATCTCATGATTTAATTTAATAAAATGCACTTTGTATTTAATTTGCAATTTCTAGCCTAGTATTCTTTTTAACCAAATTTTTGCTGTTAAAATTTCTTGCTTACTTTTTTGGATCACATTTTCATATTTGTATTGTAATTCAATTTGGTTTCATCAATTGTACCTTATTCCTCTCAATTTTATTTTTGTCAATTAATATTTTTGAGGAACATCATTCAAAAGCTAGAAAAATCAATGCCAAAAAGATGTAGAGCAAAAATTTCAAAAATGTTCACAATTTCATAAGCCTTGATTTTGGGGTTGTTACAAGTCCACCTCTTCATGAAAGAGCGAAACTTCCAATGTCTCTCTAGGTACCTGTTAGCAATTAAGCACTTTTTGGTACCCAAATTTGGCTGGGTCCATGAATGTTAGTCCCAATAAATTTGGGTACCCATATGGCCTTGCAATAGACTTATGTAAATTAATACATCTAGCAACCATATTGCCATTTCTAGTCCTCCAAAGCAAGTAATATTCATTATAAAGAGTAGGCTTAGGAGTGATACCTATGGGACATCCATACCAAAATGTCATTCCTCCCAGTAATTATAGCAAGTTTGATATTTTTCTTTCATCCTTTGTGTTCTTGTCTTGCTTATTGCTGGCTTTTCTCTTCTTTGATGATATTTGCTTGTCATTCATTCATCTTGTTATGGCACACTGAGGTGCAGTGACCCTTATTGCATCCAAAGAACTTGATGTTCTCTGAATGTCTTGATTATGCCTTGACTTACTATTTCCTTCTTCTTAGGAGAAAAGCCAATTCCTCTCTTGTCATTTGATTTTCTTTAATTGCTTAAAAGCTTATCAAGAGAGGCCTTCCATTTGTAACATTTCTCCAAATCAAGGTTCAACTTGGAGACTTGATCCTTGAGCTCTTTGTTTTCCTCTACGAATTTAGCATCTAATCCTTCGGACTCAAGCACTATCAAGTATGCTATGACTTAATCTCACTGATAATTATGCTAACTTTTGGTCATACCAACTCGGTTCTCAACTCTAAACCAGGTGATTGAACTATCATATGTTTATCTAGCAAACCCATTTCCATGAGTTATTGGGTAGCAAAGTTCTTGGATACGAAAGAATGTGATGCTCTGGAATCAAATAAAACTATTGCGGGGGCTGAGTTGATGAGAATCATACCCAACACTATGTCAGGCACACCTGAGCTTCTTTAGTGGTCACATGGTTCACTCGGCCTCTACCAAAGTTCTGTGCAGCTCCCAGGACTCCATTCTAGATTTAAGATGCTCCACGACCTTGTCCTTGCATTGGCGGTCTCATGGGAGCACATGGCAGTACATTCTAGACAACACCTTATTGTTTCTTTGGACACTGACTTGCATAGTGGCCAAGCTCACCACAATGATAGAAATTGACGGGCTTGGTGACTCTAGCGAGCTGATTACCATAGAAATGAGGTTAGGCAGATGTGGCATTGGCACTGGATATCTAGGTGGCTATGGCATAGGTGAATGGACAGTGGGCGGCTGCCACGTAAGCTCATAGCACACCACTGCTTCCTGGTTTCTGTGTTATCCACTTGCGCTTATGAGAGTCCTCAAGCACACAGTACTTATCTTCCCACGTGATGGCTTTGTTGAGGAAGGTCTAAAAGTCTAGGAAGTCCAACGAAGTGAGTGACAGCTAAACTTCTTATTTGAGGTACTCTCGAAAAAATTCCATCTTTCAGGCTCCATTTGGAATGTTGGTACGAGCATAACTAGAAAGGGAGTTGAAGTGATGCATATACTCAGTCAGTATCATGCTTTCATGGTGTAGGATTCAGAACTTCCTCTTCTTGATGTCCATCAGGCCAGTTGGAATGTGTGCCTTATGTAAAGCTTACATGAAATTAACCCAAGCAACTACTTGTCTTTTTTGGTTGTATAGTACTAAAAGTTTCCCACCAAATGTTAGGCATTAAAGGGGGATACATAGCTCACTAAACCAAAAAGAAGCCTAAGTAAGCTCTACCAAGTCTAGCCCTAAGGGTCTAGTCCTCAGCACCATCAATCCTCTCAACAAGATACATGTCTGGCTCAGTCTCTTCGGAGGTACTTAGGGTACAAATGTGGTGGCATTGTGCTATATGGGAATTCTGTCACCAAGATCCATCGAGTCCATAGACTTGACGTGGTGACCTTCCGTCATCTCACGGACCACCTGACAGTGATACTGGCCAAGGAGACCACAAAGTCTGCAAGATGTCTTAGTATGGTGTCTCTCTTGTGGAGATTGCTACTGTAGAGGTTATAATATCCGGTGGCCGGGTGAGAAGGGTGGTAGTAGTACACCATGGATAGCTCTAGAAGCATGTGGCGGAGATGAACCATATTCTTTTGCTGAAGTTCACGGAATATGGATATGACAGAAAGCTACTATAAATTCTACCTAAGTAATGCGCTCTTGATCCCCATGAGTAACACAATAGTTCTCCCATCATTCAGCGGCAGCTCCTTCTAGTTGGTGACCGGCATAGAGAACCTTTTGCTGGTCTATGCATTAAGCAAGATTTAGCTTCTTCTCTATGCAACAAATCTGGTCATCCACCTCCAAAGGCTCAGATGAATAGGAGTAGGTAGGCGGTCTCGTCATCATAAACTTAGCAAACCCTGATTGTTGTCAAGTTGGCTAAGGAGCAATAGCTTCCTGGTTTTGCTGATTCGTCACGTTGTCCATGTTCTGCATCATGGTGTTCATCAGTTGGGTTTGGGCTGCCATAAACTGACTTAGTGTTAGATCCAACCCTACTGGTACTAACTGTTGCCCCTGCGTTGAAGACTCTAGAACACTGCTACGTAGATCTGAATGCAACTGGCTATGACTGGCTGAGATCCGAGTGTCCACCATCTTGCAAACTCTTGTGACAAAGTTCCCTTTTCAGACAGTTGATTTCATAGGTCTACAAAGAGAAGAGGGAAAAGCATAGGTAAGTGGTAAATTTGTCTAAGGGGGATACTTCTAATGGAAAGCCTAAACTAAGCAAACACTTAGCTGAAAGGCTAACAAGAAGAGCACTGAAAAAACCAAGTAAAGATCTTTGATATGACTGCAACATAATGCTAGAAGCAAAACTGCAGCTTACACCACACACAACTATAAATAAACAGCAAAACATTCTACCTGTAACTAAATTTTATAGGGTTCTAAGCTGATGGCTCCCACTTAGGTCCAACCGGATAGGGCTCCTTGACTAGAGCACTCACGAATTACAAACTTGTGGCGATGGCTCTCTTGTCTCGACTAGAATGAAGCACTGAAGATAGTCCTGATGATTACCCGTCATGCACCATCTATCCTCCAGACTGGGTGGCGTAGGCAAAGGTAAAAGGTACTGGTGACTGCGGTGGTGATTCCTCCATAGCTTCCTCTTGCTCTGCTACACTGGCCATTGCTATGTATTACTATTCAAACTTATGGATAAGCTTTGACAAACTGATTTCGTACAACTTGCAAAGGAGTCAAATAGCTTTGCGTGTAGCTCCTTGCACGGACAAGCCATGGTGAAGAACTTGACTGCCAGTCCTTGTAGTAAAGTACAATTTTGTGATGAATCCAATGCATTGACCCATTGCCTTCTCATCCTTGGTAAAATAAATATGCTGCCTTTTTGATCCAAAACTTTGCAGCAAAACTCAGAGAAGTCCAGGCCAACCTCCACCTAGTTAGAGAAACTCAAGACATCTATGGTACCACAAGGGAAAGAAACCAAATTAAGTATTAGAAACCAATTTTCAAAAAAAGGAGAAGAGCAAAAACCTTAAGATTGGGGAAAGAATAGATAAATTACTAAATATCCAATTTGATTGACTTGATTTAGAATATAGCTTTTGAAAATTTTGCTAACTCAACTTGCTAACTAGGGATTCGTCCTACTGTCGAAATGGCTCTTATACCACCTCTGCCAAGACCCGAATATACAAATGTAGACTCTGTGTATGCTGCACTAGTCCAGGATCACACTAGTGCACATAGTGGAACCATAGATGAAATATCGACCACATCATGATTAATTAAAAAAATACTCAAAAACTATTAATTATTAGTGTTTAAACCTCAAGGCTAAGCTTACAAATAATAGCCTGAAGGTCTTAAGAAACTAGCGGTGGAAGACAAATTATAATGATTAACTATGTTGTGGACCGTGTCTATGGAATAGTGCAGGTCTATGGTGAACTCGGCTCACGGAACAGTGCAAGTGCTAGCAAAGCTTACTGATGCGGCACTCAAGGTTAAGGTGGCATGACACATGTGCGTTAGGGCTGATGTGGCTACTGTGGTAACATGATGACGTGGACTGCTGATGTGGCATGGTTCATGGTCTATAGAACAGTGCTACTGGTCGATAGGACCCACATGTCATATGCACGGTGCACATGGACTTTTAAATTCAGAAAATTTAGAAAAATTCCTTGCATCAGAAGAAATCCAAACAAACCAATTTTGAGGTCAATTGAAGTTTAACTTAGTCACATTAAATCTTTCCAATTTCTAAAAATTCAACTTAAGCTTCAGTTAATTCCAGAAAAACCCAAATGGTGAATTTTAATTTAAAACCTTCAAAAAGACTCTGAAAAATAGGATGTTACATAGTAGTAGTGGTATTTGGCGTCGTACCACTACTTGTAAGGTCAAGGAGGTTGACTAGAAGGGAGGTGAATAGACACTTTTAAAATTCACACTTTGGCTAAAACCGAGTTTATATACAGAAACATAAATCAAATTAGTTTTGCATAAACAAGGCTTAAATCATCTAGGTTCACCTAAGTGCACTTGCACCCTAAGTCTATGTCAAGGTTTGCAATCCTAGGGTGATAAACAATCAATTCAATTGCTCTGAATATAAATTTAGCTCAAGAAAGCTAACCATAATTGATGCACGATGTTTAAATGTGGTGTTTGAAATCTTACTTGTTTCCCCTAATCCACATCGAGATAAGCCCAAACGAAATTGGATTGGCACCACAAATTAAGCCAAGTACCTCAATTCCACTAGTTGTCGATCTTTCCCCCCTCTAGGTAGGTGAGCTCCAACCTTCACAACAACACCGAGCACCCTCACAAACTTATTTGAGAAGATCAACGAGCACAACGCCTCTAGCTGTCTAGATGTGGCAGCCTCTAAGAGTAACAAGTCAAGCCCCATGCTTGACTCTCACCACATGTAACGAATGCACAAACTCAATGTGGATACGATATCCACCTCTAGATACAACTCATACAACTAGAAACCTCTCTCCTTACTCACAAGGCACAACACATGTATAGTTGAATGGAGAGTCTCACACTAGCTCAAGAGTGAAGAAATGGGTGCAACATTTGCTTTTACAACTGACCACAAGGGGGTATTTATACCCTGCACCAAAAAACTAGTCGTTGGGAGCAAAAACCAAGAGGTGTAGTACTATCACAGGCAATCGGCTGGCCATACTGCTCTCCTCACAACGGCTAAGAAACTTGCTGTTACTACCTCGATCGATCAGACCGCCCTCATAGGGTCGGTCAGACCGCACTGGCCAATCAGACTACCGCAGAGGCTAGCTTGATCACCCGACTGAGACTGATAAAATGGATCTCTCTAGAAAATAACTACTGGCAGCAAATGCCCGGTAGTACTGCGTGTCTAGTTTGACCACTTGCATGAAGTCAGTCGTACCTCTCACCATGACCCGGTTTGACTGCCAACAAATGGCTAGTCAAACTGCCCAAATAGGGCTAGTTTGACCACCCCAGTCAAACCATCACACATAGCGGGGTCATACTATAAGCTGGTCCGATTACTCACATAGAGCTAGTCTGACTACTATGGTCGTACCGCCATGCAAGTGCGGTCATACTACCACACAGAGATAGATTGCATGTACTTCAACATATTTACAAAACATAGTACCAGACAAACAAAAGAAAATGCATATCATAGTACTATACAAACAAAAGACAATGCATAGTTACAACAAGTTGCAAAAACATTTGTACACTTTAGAATCATTCCACATGGATTGGGTGCATGTATTCAACACATTTACAAATCTAAGTTACATGCTACAAGGATTGTACATAAGCTTCAACCATTTATAAAACACATTCACAAATCTAAGCATCATGCCACAAGGAGTAGGGAACATGGACTTCAACCATTTGCAAAACACATTTCCAAACTCTAGTCACATGCTACAAGGATTATATGCATGAGCTACAATCATTTGCAAAACATATTCACAAATACTAGCATCATGGCACAGAAAGCTAGAGCAACCATGATTGAACTATCTACATATTATGAGACTCTAGCTACTAGACATGACCCCTCTTAATAGTACGCCAACCTATACTAGCAATGTGTTCTTCCAACCAAACACTAAGACTGGTAAAGAACTAGGAACACACCCTTAGCCTATGCTAGTTATATCTTTGCCTTGAGCACCCTCTTGAAGCTTGATGACGCACATCTTCATTTCAAGTCCGGACCCTTGTCTTGATATGCATTAACTAATGATGCATTCTTCATTTGCCCTCCATCAACACATGATGAGTTTTCTATTGACTTGATGGTCAACTCATGATCATCTCCTCTTCAGAATCTTGACTTGATGCTCATCAACATATGATACCATTCTTCATGCCGAACCTTGACTTGATGGTGATCAACTCATGAGTCCATCCAGTCTTCATCATCATGGGACATTACCTATTCATCCAACTCATGAAAAATATTAGCCCCACAATTAATTGTCATTAATTACCAAAACATACTGTTAACTCATAATGGCGGTCAAGAATCTTCACACGCGCTAATCACGCCACCGACAAATGGAGCATGCACAGCACTGATAGGCCGCAGGCACATGCATGGCTCCACCTCTATCACTGCACCCACCCCTATTCACCATTGACCTTTGCTTGCCATCCATGGCTGCGGTGTCGTCGGGCACACACCCACCTCAACTTTGCCGCTCTCCTCCACCACCCTACATCCTCACTTGCTGCTGTGTCGAGCCCTGCAACCCCACATATACACTCACTGCCTGCACCGATGAGGCCACTGCCCAACACCAGATCCATTGAGTTGACCGGATCCTGCCCCCAAATCATGACCTCCTTTAGATCTACCGCGGATTTGGCTGTTAGAGGCATCAGTGTTGGAGGTGAACCATGGAGAGGTGGGCGACTGGCAGTGTTGAGACCTGAATATGCAAATCTAGACTCTCTGTGTATTTGCACTAGTCTAGGATCACACTAGTGCACACAATTAAAACATAGATAAAATATCAACCATGATCATGATTAACTAAGAAATAAGAAAATATTATTAATTATCAGTGTAGTGACCTCCTGGCCAAGCTTACAATAATAGCCAGAAGGGCCTCATAAACTAGCAGTGGAAATAATGATAAGCATAGTAGCCATTCGATATGTCCACAGGCAATTGACTGGGAACCGAAGTCTTAATCTAAAAAGTCATCGAAGAATACTCCTTCAAGTGCCTCTGGCTAGTAAACCTCTCCTTCAATAACTAAGCAGCAAAGGATTGGGGTGAGCACATAATAATGCAAGGCTTACCAAATGATGGTCGAGTTGTTATTTCACAGAAAGCAATAATTTAGAGTAAATACAATAAATAGTTTGAAATTGCACTTTGGAAATGCGTAAGTAATTAATTCAAAGGGATGAAATAATCCACAAGTGAACTGATCATTCACTTCCCAAATGAACGCAATCAAGGTTTTATGAAATTTCAACCCCTCATGTGAAATTACTGAGCATTGTCCATAAATTGGGGACACAACTATTTAAATAGTTTTACACTCTATAGAGGTTTCACAACTTTACCCACATGATATGACTGTCTTGTGATGTCACCGATGTAACACGCTTTCTTAGGTGTACTGACCAAGAAGATCATAATAAAGCCTTTACAATACTCAACCTCAACTTAATTTTGCCTACTAAGATTTCGCTGCTTAGTTGGCTAACCACCTAGTTGGTAAAGCCCCCTCTTGCACCTACGTGGAGATGCCTAACTGACACCCACACTCCAATCAATGGTGAAACATAAATTGAAACATCATAAATTAATCAGCCAGGTCTATCTCATAATAGGCATGTAGTTGTATGTTATGGCTTAGATCAATGGTGCATAAAGTTAAGTCCTTAGTTGTTACCCAGGCGAGGCATCCACATCCACATTTCCCCCTTTACTACTCGATCACTCGACCAAGTGAAAACCATTTTGTTTAACCAATACTAATACAATGCCCTTGTCATAGTACACCAATGACACTACCCATGTCATGGTACACAAGTTTTATAACTGTGGCTAACCACCACAATTCAATATCTTATTAAGTCAAGATTAATTAACTGATCAATGTGACAACGAACCCAACATACAATAAGCATGGCCGAGCATACTGGACATACCACCCAAGTGGATAATAATATTGCATCACTACATATTAACCATCCTATGGTGATAATGGAATCATGGCATTCAAGTTATCAAAGGAGGGATTAAACCAAGATTGGTCGGTTGCTACTAAGTACAAAGTTTGATAATTTAAAACAAAATAATTAATTAATAGATTGGAAAAACTAGGTCAACATGATCAAATGACAACTTGCCTTGACTTTACTTAGTTATTACTTCTTTATCTTGAAATCTTGCTTCTGCTCCTTTAAACACGTTATCTAAAGAGAGAGAAAATGAATGAGATATAAATAAATTTAAATATAATCCAAATATAATAAAACTAGAACCGAAAGATAGAGCTTAATTTTAGATGAATTTAGAAAGAACAATTGGGTCAATCGAAGTTTGTATGAAGGAGAATGGACTCTAAGAAGATTTGTCACAAAATAAATTCTTGGAAATTGAGAGAGAAAGGAGCATATTCTCTAGAATATTCCCTTTGGAATTATTTAATAAAACTTAGTGAATAATATGTAGGCCTTGGTATATAGACCAAGTCTACTGCTAGGGTTCACGGGTTTATGATGAGCTAGGTCTATGAAATATGGTTCTAACATGTGGGGTCCATATGTCATAGACATGGTTCATAGTAGACTAGGTCCATCGAACCTTTTGGAATCCTAGAAATGTGGCATAATGACATGTCATACACGTGGCTTGACACATGGGCAACATATGATGATGTGGTGCTGACATGGCGCCACATGGCTACTAACTTGGCTGGTGATGTGGCACATCTAAGTGGTGCACTAAGCTAGCTAAAAGATGTGACATGGCACTAATGTGGTGTACACGTGGACGACATGCAAGACCTAAGCGCTCGTGCGGCAAAGCCACATAGTAGGATGGCAAAGCTCACTGGAATCAAGTCTCGTCGGTGCTCCAGTGGACGATGAAGGGCAGCGAGGAGCACAAAAGAGAGAGGGTGCTACGGTGTACCATTTTACCTAGATGTGAAGCTCGGGGATGAAAGGAAGTGGACAGCAATGAGAGGAAATGATGGCAAGCTTTAGGTGGATGGCAAACTCAAGCTCTGGTGGGCTTCGGGCCGTGGTGAGGTGAGAAGGAGGTGGTGTGAATCAAGGCGAACCTGGTTCAGTGGTTGGTAATGGTAGAGAAGCTCTGAGGCACAATTAATTGCTCGTCGGAGCTAAGGTGGAAGGTAGCAGTGACTTTCATGGATCTGACAGTGAGGCAACATGAGGCAATGCGAAGCAATGATGGGATGCGATCTATGGGTAAGGCCACATAAATTTATACCTAGAGGGGAGAAGAAGAGTCTAGGAGAAAGACAGGGGATTTGATAGCTGGGGCCCACATGGTAGTGATGCAAGAGAAGAAAATGGCAGACAATGTGGATTTGTCCGTGGCGACATGGATGATTGACGTGTGGTGCTAGCGGATGATAGCCAGGCTGGTGCACGAGGCGAGTGGGTTGTGGAGCTAGGTTGAGCAGAGGGAAATGGATTGGGCCATAGAGAGAGAAGAATTTCCAAATTTCACAATTTAGGATTTAGCCCGTAGAGATTTAGCCCAAGAAGCTTTTCATAATTTCAAAAGAATTTCCAAATCTCAGAATTTAGGATAATTCAAATTTAGCACAAAAAATAGCGAACAAACTCTGAAAAATCCAAGAAAATACAAAAAAATTCCTTGTAGCACAAGGAATTCAAATAAAATAGATTTTGAATTAATTAAAGTTTACTTTGTTCACATTAATTCTTTTTTTGTTCTAAAAATTCAAATTAAGCTATAATTAATTCAAGAAAATCCAAATGATTATTCTTATTTTAAAAACTTTAGAAAGGCACTAAAAACCAGGGTGTTATAGGTGGCAACAGTGCGGCAGGAGAGGCATAGTCTGCAAAAGTGGGTGACGGTGATGCAGTGGAACATGAGGTGACAGAGAGGGAGGGAGGGAGGGAGAGGACACGCGGTGGGGGTGGTGCCATGATGTAAGCTATGTTACCAAAGAGGGAAAGGGAGAGCCAGAGAGGGAGGGTTGGATAGAGGAAGAGAAAGCTGGAGAGGGATATGGAGGTAGGTGGGTTGGAGGGGAGGCGGCCAGGAAGGTCGAGAGGGAGAGGGAGAGAGGTGGTGGGGGAGACTAGAGTGGAGGGGATTAAACAGTAGGGGCACCACATAGCATTAGGCAATAGTTGTCTAGCAGCTAGCATGCTACTAGTGACAAGACAGGGTAGAGACTACGGCATGCAATGGGGTGTCATGCTAGAAGCTCCCATCATCGCTCCTCTAGTCCTCCTTCGACTTTGACTCCATTTGATGCTTATCAGTTCTCCCCAAGCATGGGAGACTACGGCATGGAGGATCATCATATCAATGGTATGAAGAGCTACAAAGAGTACCAAGGCAGTCCAGATCCAATGGGAACACCATACATCTCTCCCTTGTCCATAAATAGCAACGTTGGTGCATCTAGTTCTGGCACTAGCAATGCTAGACGAAGGGCATTGTGCTAGAAGCACATGACCTAGAGCCAGGAAATCTGAGACAACCAAATGGTAGAGATCGTAGCTTTCAATTATTGCAAAGCTCAATTAATTGCCCATACATGTGGAGAGACGAGCCAGTTGAACCGGCACTACAAAGCATGCTTGAACAAGATGGGGGTGCACAAGCGAGGGGGAGGAGTATAGATACGGCTAAAATTTGAGGTCGATGGCTCTGTGAGTTCTCAGGTATACAACCCTCTTTTTTCTCATGATGAAATTATTAAATATATCATTTTTGAAGATCAACCGATTAGAATGGGTGAAAGTCACACGTTTGAAAGAATGATACAACGCGACTTTTGCCCACAATACCAACATGTCAGTATGAGAACTACTACATCTGATATTTTATGGATCTATCATAGGGAGCTAGCAACACTAAAAGAAATATTCCTACAAGTTTAGTTCTCTTTTACTTTAACTTTAGACATTTGGACATCATCGAACCAGAGAAGTGTTCACCTTAGTATTGTAGCTCATTATTTAGATGATGATTACAAGCTAAACAAGCAACTCATAGGGTTTAAGTTAATTGAGAAGTCACACATGAAAAGGCCATTGCCAAGAGCATATTAGATGTAATTGATGATTTTATGATAGATAATAGGATTATTTCTATAACTCTTGATAACGCATCGGTGAATACGACGACTATGAACATCCTTAGCCTAAGGTTGCAGACATATATTGGTGGATATGTTGTCTACTTGAGATGTGTATGTCATATCTTGACCCTTGTTGTGCAAGATGGTATGTCATATCTTGAACCTCGAGAATTTTTAAGACCTTTTTATAAAGCAACTAAGGTTCTATCTAGTGTTCACTACCCTACCTATTGCTTTGCTATAGATTTTATTTGGCTAACTGCAGACAAGTTTGCTAAATCAATGGGGAGTCAACTTTTAGGCCATGTTAGCAATGGAAGAAAAATTTGCTAAATATTTCAAATCTATTTCACACCTATATTGCTTTGCAATCAATTTCGATCCTAGAAAATAGTTAGCTAGTTTGCTGGTTGGTATGGAGGGAATAGGTGAATGTCTCGGTCTTAATTTCTTTGAAGCTTTTGAACATTCCAAAAAGGAGCTTTTTTGTGATTTTCACTTGTATCATGACAAGCTTGACAGCAGCACGTGATCAGAGGCCTCACAACAGACACAATAAGGCAAGACAAGCTTCACGGCCCACTTGTGCAAAAAGTTAAAGGGCAAGTATAGTTCTTCATACTCTCAGTCTCAGACACCCCCAAGTGGAATTTATGTCTCAGAGCTAATATCGAACCTAGAAACAATACCCCTAGATCCTCTGTGTCAATCGCACTAGTCCAGGAAAAGCTAGTGCACGCAGTGGTAACAGGGATACGTATCATGCATAATGACAATCTTTACTAAATAAAAGGGTATGAGCCTTATGACCAAGTTTACATTTCCACGACTCATAGGCCAAATATGAAGGAAAATAATAGTGGAAGATAATAAATATAGTAGAAAAGCCCAACAAGTCTACCCACAGGCAAACGACTGTGAGATGTGCAGTCTACTCATCCTGATCCTTATCATAGTCAAAGTCATCCTCCTCTAAGCAGCAGAGTTATACAAGGGTGAGCACAAAAATATATTCTGCAAGTTACACAAGAAATGCAATATTAATGCAAGGATAACAAATGAAAGCATAATAGGGTTAGTCGAGTGTAAAGCAAAATTGGAGTAAATACAGTAAATATATGTAAATTGCTGAATTTAATACAAGAAGTAAAAACAACAATTTAATCAAATAATATTGTTAGTGTAGGTCCATCCCCCATATTTAATCAAATAATATCGTTAGTGTAGGTCCATCGCCCACACTAACCTATCCACATGCATCTCACCTGGACCATCTTTTCCCCAAAAGATTCCATCATCTTTCATTTAAACCAAAATTTGCAAAACAGAGTCTATTCCATAAAAAACTTCACTCAACTTGCCCATGATTATGTTCACAGCTATCCAGGATAGTTTATACACTCTACAGTGGTGGTACAAATTTACCCACAAGAGATAATCAACTTATATTGTTGGCCATTACACGCTCCCTTAGGCGTGCGACTAAGTGATTATCACAAGGCCTTTACAATGCGAAACCATCAACCTAGTTATGCCCCCACTAAGGTTTTACCACAACATAGAATCCACTAAGTTGGGGCCACACCTACATTCAACCTATAGCGTGACCAAGGTTGGGACCCACAAATTAGTTAGCAGATCTGTCCTATACTAGACTTGTGATAGTACGTTGTGGCTTTATAGCAATAGCTCACAGACGGATCCTTAATTGACTTAGCAGACTTTCCACATACCCCTTGTGACCGAAGCACCCACCACCTAAACAGCTGCCTAAGTCTAAACCATGTTTTTAATTTTATTTTGCTAAATATATCATACACCTTCTTGACTCACCAAAGTCAAGAATACAATTTTAATAATCACCATTTTATGTGAGAAGTAGTATGTCTAAGCTTTACTACAAAGTTTTCTAGCCAATACTAATGTACTAACCAGAGTGTGATTCGTAGGTGATAAGATATTTAGGTAATCAATATCAAATATGGTCATAACAAGTAGGCATAACTATGACTTTAAAACTGGAGTTGCAATACAATGAGTGAACATATGCATGCAACATAATTTAAAATAATATAATTTTATTTGCAAAATGAAATCAATATGGTCAAGCAGTGTAACTTGCCTTGCTCAGAGGTCTAGTGGTGAGAGTCATCAATGAAGTAGTACTCCTCGAAAACATCATAGTCTATACGTGAAAATAGCAAAGAAAAACTAAATTTAAATAAAATCTAAATAAACTCCAAAATTTTAAAAGAAAGGTAGAAATGCATATATTGAAATTTTAGATTAATTTAGGAAAAAGAATGGGTTCATTTGGAGCTAGAACGGAGGAGAACGGGCTCTCGGAAGATATAAATCTAATAAAAAGATAAGGAAAACACTATTTCAGCATATTTTGGATTTTTGGATATATTTTTCTAAAGAAAATTATATTTATGACATCAGTAAGGATTTTGGATTTTTGGTGGAATTATTCTAGTAAAGGAAAATCCAAATTAATGCGTCGGGATGACATCATCAAGGAATAATGGTTTTCGACCAAATTATTTTCTACTGAAAAATGGTGTGTGCCACTGATAGGTGGGCACAAGTTGATGCGGCAAGCCACACGGGCTGCTGACTCAGCATGGGACGCAGGTGTGGCAACCATGTGGCACTGGTTTGGTGCATGACACGGTGATGGCGCTCGGGACCTGAGGGTTATCAATGCTCTAGCGGACGGTGAGGGATGAGACAGGGAGGTGGAGCAAAGGGGTCCTATTTCATCTTGGCGCAGAGCTCGAGTGTGCTTGGCGACAGCTGGCGGTCAGTGGAGGGTGGTGGTGGGGTTTGGTTGTGGCGAAGTTGGTGCTCCAACGGTGGATTCACTCGATGAAGTGACGGAGGAGCTTGAACAGACTACGGAGAAGATTGACGAGGCATTGACAAAGCTCAATAGGGCTTTCTCCCTTGGGAATCACTTGCCGAACTTCTACCGACACTCGGAGAAAGAGGAGCACGGTGTGGGGTGCTACGGGGTTCGAGGGAGAGAATTGGAGGAGGGGAGTAGTGGTGTGGAGCTTTGGGGTGGATGAGAGGGCTTTTATAGGGCCAATGGGCTCACGATAAGGGAATCCCTCGCCGAAATTAGCAGTGGTGCAATAACCGGAAAGGTGAGAGGAAGGAAAAGGAAGGGATGCGGAAAGGAAAGGTAGTGCGGATTTTAGGGGATCCGAATGACAAGCAGTGAAGCTTTCCATCGGGGTGGACAACGTGGAAGGAAGGGGATAGAAAACTAGGCTAGACTTGGTGGCATATGCACGAGGAAGAAGAAGGAAGGAGGAAGAAGGGGCTAACAGGTGTGCTTGGATGGCAAAGAAAGGGAGAGAGAGGAGCAAGCCAACGCATGGAGTAGGCCGCATGGGCTGAGGTGCACACAGGAAGGAGTAGGCCTTGTTGGAGAGAGAATGGGCCAAAGGAATGGATTTCAGCCCAAAATAATTTTCGGATATTAATTCAATTTCTGAATTAAATAAAGGCTGGAATTTGGAGAAAGGCTAGAAAATAGCAATTGAAGTCCAAAAACTCCAGAAAAATAATAGAATTTCCTTAGTCAATTTTCCAACATAAAGTTGATTTTATTTTTATACATAAATTATTTTTAAATTTTTAGGAAAAAAGGAAAAAAAAACTTTTAAAATGCAAAAAGGGAAAAACACAAAAAAACCAAACACTTATTTATACTTTAATTAAATTAATTCTATTATTATTTTTGAAATAAAAACCTGGGCTGTTACAGCTGAACCACAACCTGGAGCATGATTTTACAGATCCTGATCTTACCGGCAGAGGTAAGATAGACTTATTTGAGTAATGGAAGAACAACAAATGGACATTTTTTTTGTGTTGTGCCATTTTGCATGGGATGTTCTACTATTTCCGGTATCCACCATCTCTTCAAAAGCGACATTCAGCATTGTAGGGAGATTAATTAAATAAATGAGATCATCCCTCACGCCCAACATAGTGAAGGCAATGACCTATGTCAAGGACTGAAAATTAGCAAAAGAGCGACAAAAACATCAACTAAAGGATCCTGAGATCGTACAGATGTGTACTAACCTAGAACACATGAACGATCTCAACATTAGGGAGTAGTTAGTATGTATACATGTTGTTACTATGCTCTTTTTCTTACTAAGAAAATTCTACTCTAGAGCGTAAAGTTTTTAACGAGGCAGTAACATTGTATCTATAAATATAAAATTTACCTTTTCCTCCAAATATTTAACTATCCATATTTGTGTGCCATTACTTAAATTTTAGCTTTTCCCTTTTTTCCCTTCCCCCTCTTTTTTTCCTCCTTTCCCTCCCTTTTTTGTCCTCTCTTTTTGTTTTTCCTACTTCTCTCTCCTCTCCTTTTCTTTTCTTACATTAGTCACTCAGGCCACGGTGCCATGCGTCCTTTCTTTTTCTCTCCTCATGGGTCATAGCCTCACCTTCCTCCTCCATGGCCAACAGCTCGGTCGACGCTCGCCTGCTGGCGCCACCGCCCTTTGGATCCAGCCACCTGGGTCTAGATCCTGTCGCTGTCCACCACTCGCGACTCGTCCTTAACACCGAAGCAGACAAGCGACGATAGCGGTCGAGGTAGGCCTAGGCGAGCAAGTGCCATGTGCCGTGCCCATACAAGCATGGCCTAGGGCCTGGCATGCCTTCAGCCATGTCTAGGCCTCGCCAGAGTCTATTCGTGCTAGCACGGTATGGCACAACAGGTGGCCATGCTCGGTGCGGCATGGCACAACGGATGGCCATGCTGAGCCAGCATAGCCCAACGCGGCACGGCACAACCCAACTGCCAGGTCTAGGTGAGGATGGGGAAGATGCGGTATGATTAACTAATCTTGTTTGTTTTCATACTTTGGTATATGGCACATGCTTTTTCCTTTGTTTCCATTAAGGTGGTCCATCAGATGGTGACTTTTCCCCATTTTTTCCTTTCTCAAGAAAAACAAGAATAATGAAAGATGGCAAACTGCGCCCTGAAAAATATAGCCAGCTTCCTTATCATTTGGATGCTACTCAGTTGCTTTGTCCTTAATTACTTTGCGTGGATCTTCCTCTAAAAAAAATTACTTTGCAAGGATCTGAGCTGGGTGCGAGGACCGTCAAGCTGTTTTGATCGTGTGTCTTGAAATGGTAAGAGGAAGTGAACCAGTCCGGAGAGAAATTGACCAACCAAACCAACAGTATTTTTTTTTAAAAAAAAGAGACCACCAATTGGGAGATTCAATTTTTTGCCACTCTTAAGATTGACACCGAGACTCTGTTACTTACATGTGGGGTCACCTGAGTCATTGACAATGAGTCCGGGTGATAAATCTATTGCCACCCGAGTCGTAAAGGTGGCAAATAAATAAAATTTCCCCTATTGAAGTAGCAGAGACGTGTGTTTTAACTCCACTCAGTATGGTTCCAATTCTCGAGCTCACCTTGTCAATTTTTTCTAAGTACAACTGGAGACACTCAACCCCATCACGCGTGTACGCCACACAATACTGCGCCCTGGCCTAGCACACGCCAAGAATTTTCCAGAGGCTGGATAAATCTGCAACTCATTATTGAAGTATATTGCTCAGCTATTTAACCTTTTGCTAAGCTAGTTGATGCATAAAACTCAATATAGTATTAGAGTTAAAAAAATCTGAGTTCGAGATGTAGCTAACGCAATATTTTGAAAAAAATAATTGCAGCCTACTTCAAGTCTACACATCAGAAATCTGGTGGAGTCTAGACATAAAAAATGTATTAAAGTGTATTGAACATCTTTCCTTATCAATTTAAGTTTTTGAGTGAAGTAATCAGCGTAAAAACTTAATACTCACAAAGCATGGACTCAGCCTTTACTACTAAAGCACATTCGTGTATTCCGGGATTTTAGGTTGTAAATAGAGTTGTACGCCTGTTACCTATGTCTTAACAGGTAGTTCGCTACGTGAGCAACTCCAGCAGGCCCCTATTTGAGCCCTCATCTTATTTTTGAGGGTCGAGGGGCAAAAAACTCACTTTAGCAGGGCCCCTACTTGAGCCCTCAAAAGTAGGGGGCCCTCAAATCTCCCCCTCGAGCCCTCATTCCTGGGGGTCTGGAGAGAGCTCCTACTTTTGAGGGCTCAAGTAGGGGCCCTGCTGGAGTAAGTATTTTGCCCCTCGGCCCTTAAAAGTAGGGGCCTTGCTGGGTGGATCCTATGTGTCATCCCCTCTAAGAATGAATTTGAGGACCCTGTTTTGAGGGCTTCTGCTGGAGTGCAGCCTAAAAAACAGAGCTCTCAAAAGTAGGAAGAGCCCTCAAATAAAAAATAAGAGCCCTATTTTAAAGGTTACTGTTGAAGTTGCTCTTAGTATAATCGTTAAGAACACCGTGCGACAGATAATCTTAAATTGGTGGTAATTGCATTGCAACCTCGCTCCTTTCTTCCCTTTAATTTCCCTCGTTTTCTTTTCTAGAAGCCACCACGATGAGTAGTTTGAACATGTACCGGCTGTTTGCTTGGACTAGCTTCACCAGTACATAGACCCATCGAATAAAGTAAACATGTCAGGTGATCATACGCACGTAATTTACGTGTCAAGAGTACCACTGGATCCGGACTTAGTTCAGGTAGCCCACTGGGCGTATAATAAAAAATGCTAGAACTTTCACAAATAGAGTTCAATTTGGATGTTCTTGTGCTTGTTGGAAAGGTAATTCGAAGGCCCATGCGATGGGTAATGTGCCAGCCTTAGAAACCTTGTGATCGCACTACAATATCCAAAACCAAGTGACAATTGTAAAATCAGGATTTCCATTTTGTTTGAGTTTGGGTCTAATACAATGTAGGGATTAGTTGTAATTGGTTTGGGGACCTTGTGGATGTCTCTAAGAGCTATATAAACCATTTTCTTGGAGACAACTTTCGATAATAAACTACAGATTGCTATGCAACTCTTGTTCTTCCAAGCGTAGACTTATTAATTCAAAAAAAAAAGCGTAGACTTATTGGGCTTGAGGCAAAATTGGGAGTTTTATCAAATTCTATTCAATCTTTTCCACTGTGAATTGAGAGCATGATTAATCCTCACTTTGGTGGTTGGTGAGATCAATGTGTGTGTCCATGCGAATTAAAGAGTGTTAATCCTTGCATTGACAACGGAAGATCACTCAGTTCACCAAGCTTCAGGTGAGTATCCTTGATCGTATTGTAACATCCTGAAAAATTTGAAATTTAAATATGATTTTCTTGAAGGGTTTTGCAATATATTCTATTTGAATTTGGATTTTTCTGGCATTTTCTTTCTGGAATTTGGTTGATGTTCCAAAAATTGAATAAATTCATAAAAGACAAAGACAGATATTAAAGATGCTCAAAAAGGAAATGTACAAATACTAAGAAAACTGAGATTTGTAAACACAAATTTGAAAAGATGATCCAGTCTAAGAAGAGAGAAATCTGAGTTAAAAATATAAAACTTCATTTTGTAAATAATGGCATAAATAGCAATAATAGTAAAATGAATAAAATACAAACACATATACATAAATACATATATGTATGTATGTATGTATGTATGTATGTATGTATGTATGTATGTATGTATGTATGTATGTATGTATAAACGAATTGTGTAAGGAAGAGTCTGTCAAAATAGGAGCTAAACATAAGCAAATTAAATGAGCCAACAAAGTAATAATATAAGAAATTATATATAAATATATACATATACATATAAAATTAATGTGCAAATAAATATATATATATATAATAAATGTATATGTGCATATACAAAAATAGAAATAAATAAATAAAAAAAAGGAAGAAGGGGGAATGAAGCCAGGCCGGCCGAAGTGGCCCGGCCCAGCTCCACCCGCGCCCCTGCCCGCACTGCTCTTTCCTTCCTCTGACCAGCGGGCCCCTGTCCCAGTTCCCTGTCACGCGGGACCGGCCCCCTCTCTTTCTTCTCCTCCTTTTTCCCCAGGCGCTGTGCTTCCTTTTCTTTTCTCCTCCTCCCACCTCTCTTCCGCGGCCGAGCTTCTTCCGCATCACCTCCCTTCTTTTTCCCCTGCGCCGAATCCTCCGAATTCCGACCGCAGCTGACAGTCTCCTCTCTGCCACGCGCCGCTTGCCGGTCACGTCGCCCCCGGGCCCCGCGCTGGACATTGCCCTGCAGTCCAACCCCCGCCGCTCGGGCAGGCGCCCGTGGGCCCCCGAGGTCCCACGGATCTCCCCACGCCTCGCGCACTCTCCCACAACAAGCAATTGAGTCCCCATGCCCTCTCGGCTCGCCGGCGACCCCATCTTCCTCACGGCCGACTACCGAGCCCACCACCGCGACAAGCAACCGCCGCCCAATTCCTTAACCCCGGAGCACCCTAGGAGCCCGGCAAAGCTTTCCCCGTGCTCGGCCGAGCTTCTCCTGGTCCACACTTCGCCGGCGCCGAGCTTCTCCTCAGCCCGCCGCCGTCGCACGCCGCCAACCCCCTCCGGCGCCCCTCGGTCTCCGGCGCCACCACCTTCAGCCTCCCCGTGAACTTGGCGTTCCATTTTGCTACTCACCAGCACCTCCCGGGCTGCTCACCGCCGACCACACCACCGCCGTTCCCCGCCCTCAAGCCTCCTCTGCCCCGGCCTCCGCTACCACACTGCTTAACAAAATTCTCCGTTCCTATATAGGTAAGCAACACTAGGGAGCTCCCCTGGCTAGCAGCGTTCACCAAAAGCCTGCCTCGACCGCACGCGTTCGAGCCTCCGCAACGCCGAGGTGGGTTTTTGATTTTATTTTTGCTGTGCATTGGTAGGCAAGGAAAATTAAAGAAAAATCAGGAAATTAATCCATAAATGATGCAAAAAGTTATTTAGGAAATAAGTGAGTTTCTTAACAACCTAACCATGGGTTTATCATCACATGCTAGTAAAAAGTATGCCTTGAATGTATTCCAAATCTTTATTAACTAAAGGCTTAGTAGGGATATTAAGGATATGCTTTCATGAAATGATAACTTAAAGATTTACTAAAACAATACAACATAAACCCTGTGTAATAGTAAATGTTATAGAATTAACCATTGCATAGTTTAAACCATAACCCTTATATCTATACCCACTATTTAACTTGCTTAATATTACACATCCTTTAGAAGATTTAATATTTGATTAGTTACCATATGTGCATAATTAATATGCCTTTATTATTTATCCTCATCTAAATATTAAGTAAAGACATTAGCAAAAGATGGTTCTAAAATTAATAAAGACATTCAAGTTAAGTTAAAGAAAATAAATTTGATACTATGTTTGAATATAAAAACAAGGATTTGGATTAAAGATTACCCTTAATAATAACTAAAATATGTGCTCCAACCTTCAACATGCCACCATCAAATAAATACCAATGGTAATTTTTAATCAAATGGCAAGCTAGGCTATCACCTAAATGTATATATATACAACCTTTTTCTTTAAGACTTAAGTTGCACTAAATAACAACTAAGGGTACATAAAATATCGTACTACAAAGCATTATAAACATGTATCGTACTACAAGCATTATAAACATGGACTTTAAAGAATAATTCGATAAGCTAAAGATTTTATATATATCGCCCATATACTCTAAATATTAGCATTCGACAAAATAATATTAAGCTAAACCAGTACACTAATTCGTAGGTCTAACCTACCTCATGGAGATTCCTTGATAAATACAAAAATAATAAAAGAGAATATTAATAAAAGATCAAGTCATCGTATGCTACCACTGGCCTTGCCTCAAATCATCCAAGTCACCCATTAACTTATAATAAATCTAAATTAAGTTATCCGAATTTATTCGGACCTTTTGAGTTATTTGCTTCCTGGATTCAGTCGTTGGTCGCGTAATTAGAAATTGGAAGTCGTGAAGATTCAATGAAACAAGCAAGACTAAGCTCGAAGTGAAGATGGAGACCAGAAGCTCAACAGCAAGCATTGTGTGAGCTCAAGACCGCGGTAAACCGTGCCAGGCGAGTCAATACTTTGATCATGTTGAACCTACGTTTTCTGCAAATTACTTTGTTTTAAATTATCAAATTGCATGCTGTTATTTTATATGCAAATACATGTTTAATTTAAGATTCTAATTATATGCTCATTGTTTACCTTGAATATTATTATACCTCCTTTGGAATAATTGAATGTGTGAACCTTGTCGCCCTAGCAAAATGATAATAGTAACCTTGTGAAAATAAGTCCCTAATTATACGTCATGCTTAGTACTGCATAGATACTCGGGGGCGCTGAAATGTCCCAAGCCTCATTATCATTTTTAATCATGAGAAACTGGTTTGGACAGTCATGGTGGGAAAGACTGTATATTTTGACATGATTATTTTATGCTCCCAAAAATCCCAACTTGCTTAAATATCTGAGCGGATGGTTTAGGGGCTGGTATGTGGTCGGTGGGAGCACAAATTATGGAGTGTGGTAGAACCGCTCAAGTAATCCTAAGGACCGAATCTTGTCATGAAATCCTGTGTAAAACTGTACAACCACAAGTCTGTAAAGTACAACTTGGCTAAGTAAATTTATCGAAACCCCGAAATCATCTCACTGGTAGTGGATAGAAGTGGATACGCAAGGGCAAGAGAAGGCCTAAAGGGACACCGAGTGAAGGGTGAAGTTTCCCAGTCGTACTAGCGCTGAGGGGAGTGGAGCCCGAAAAACGCTAGTAACCGTGGGCAACATCCCGTGCATAGATGGGACCCACTGCAAGTGGGCAGTTTCCCATAAGGTGAGATGACAGAAGGGACTAGATACTTTGAAAAGTCACTGTGATGGTCTGCTCAACCACACGACTAAGGAATCGTGTGGGGCAACGAGTTGATTGTCTCTTGTGGTGAAAGTGTACAAACTCTGCAGAGTCAAAACTATTCGAATAGCCGTGCCCACGGTCAAGGGCGGACATGGGAACTTAACTAGATATAGTTCTATTTCAAAATGCTTTATAGATGAGTATGGAAAAGTGAAGGGCAGTGGAAAGCCCTGATTTGAGTTGTCCTGGGTGTCATCCCAGTGGTAATGTAAGCGGTTATAATGCTGAAATATTAGCATATGGTGCGGATGCCATGTAACGGTGGATGGAATCTGGATCGCTATTATTATTGCATTTTCTTGAACATTATGATTTTGTTCAAAACTGCTAGGTCTCAGGAAATTTCTATGTATTATATTTCAAATAATGGCACTTCTATTCTTACAAAATAAAATATAGGGAATAAATTAGAGTCGTGTGTAAAGAAGATGAAAGTTTGTGGTAAACACATAAAGATATTGGTGGACACATGTCGATCATAAAAAGGGAACATAGTGTGGATTCTGGGAGAAATAAATTGGTGGAGCCTAAATGAATATATAGGCTGGATAGATGATTTAAATGATTATAGAGAATTAGGGAGTGCAAAGATATTTGTTGGATTATAACACTATAAATTCTTGGGAGATGTTGACGATAATGGGATGAATAGGATTTGATCAATTACTGGATGGATGAATTGAATTTTTGGGAATTCGGAGGTATGATATCAATTATTGGAGTATAAATTTGATCAATGATATTCTTGGTGGATGAATATGAGTGAATCGTAAACTTGATTAATGATATTCTTGGTGGATGGATACTAGTGAATCGTAGACTAGATTAATGATATTTTGGTGGAGGGATAATAGTGAATTAGTTAGAGATAGATAATGGAAAATAAGGTTGATTATTAGCAGAGCAAATTGTGGTTGGGGATCAATAGCAAAAAGGAATGGGTTGTTAGGAGTTTGGAACACAAAAGATATTGGTGGATTGTATAAATGATGTCACTTGCTATTTGGAGTCTTAGACAGCAGCCAATGAAGAAAGTGTATCTTCGGTGGATTAAGTCAATTATGGTAATCATTGTGTGGAGTTTAGATAGCAACCATAACACTATGAGTAAATAATAATAATGCTACCAAAAGCGATTTTTGGCAAATAAAATAACCCAAGCCTCTCCTTTGATAAGCCATGTATACTATTTATTTGCATTCTGTGTATTGGCTCGCGGAGCACGGTGGTTAGTGTGCTCACACTCGCTCTCACAACAAATCCAGAAGCAAGAATCAGATCACTGCGCTTCAGCAATACTTTTGGTTATGATGGAAGAGAAGATGAAGTCGTCAAGGGCTAGGTCACGAACCTCCAGTTGGCTGCCTGTGGGCATGTCCTGAAGGTCCCACTTGCGTGCTTCGTTCTTCCTCTGCTGCAATTTAATGATTTCGGCCTAACCGGCCCATGAGTAAGTCTACTATTATATTTTCGTTTCCGCATGATATGTACTTTGATATTCAAAACTGTAAACTGTGAGCACTATCTACTGATCCAGGGAATAGTGCGGTGGAATCACAAAGGAATCTAGATTGTAAAATCTGGGTCCTGACACCTATGTCGAGAAGATTGGGGGACCTGTATCATCTTAATATTAGAGTACAGTTGACTCGGTAGGATTACTTAACCCTAGTTTAGATTGTGTTACTTGTTATTCTTTATTCCTAGAGTCCGTAAACCGAAAATTGCAACACAAAAATTCCAAACCCTAGTTTTGATCCGTTATTTCTTGTGAGTTTTGTTAAGTTTTGATCCATTAGAATTATTTAGTTGTTAATCATAGTGTTTCTTTTGTGTACCTTAATCCTTGTGTTTCATCTAAACCTTAAAATTCATTGGTTTTAAATTCCTCAAAACCAGCACCAAAAAATAGATGTAAACCATCAATCTGCTACCGTGAGCTACAGTAACTGTGCTGCTACAGTACATGTGCAAACAGCGCCGCGTGAGGAAATAGCATCGTGCGTCTACAGGCTTGTATTGGCTGCCTTTAGGGCTCAGACTACGTTTGATAATAAAATACTCTTGTTCTTTTTGATGGCCGATCCAAGTTGAGGAAATTGAGAGTTTGCTGAAATCAAGATCGTTCAACCATTCCGTTGGGAATTGGGAGCGCGATGGAACTTCATCGGTGGTTGTGAAGTTCAACACGTGTTGTTGGGCGAATTATAGAGTGCTAACTCTTGCATTGGCAACGGGAGATCACTACGATTCATCAAATCCACGTGAGTATCTTGATCCTACGTCGAGAAGATCGGGCGACCCCGTATCACCATCTCTGGACAGATGATACGCTCCAAGCCAAATAATCTGCCTTTGTTGATTTCCTGATGTAGTTGGATTTTGATTCAAACTTTGAAATCCTGGCGATCTTTTTTGACTCTATCTAAAAACAAACTTCAAACTCCAGATCCAATCAAATCAAAGTGTCAGTTACTCATCACAACACTTAAGAGGACCTTGACATGGTCTCACACATGTATAGTGGGCGTCGATGCATGTGTGGTGTTATTATTGTGTGCATATGGTTTGCACCTTCCTTGTACACTTTAGAAAAAGTGATATATGCTGCGAAGTTTGTGTGCTTACTTTGATCGTATGCATTAGAAATATCCGATGAAAACTATCATCATTCCTAAAACTTCAAAACTCATTTAGTTTAGCACTACTATTGCAGTTACAGGCCAAATAGTAAATTATAGGGGGGCTACGGGGAGGCCACACAGGAGCTGCCTAAAGCCTGAAACTGACTATGAGGGGTCGGTGTAGAAGATGTGTGTTGTTATATTTTAGATTAGCCATTCTAGCTAGAAAAGTAAAAAATTTCACCCCACATGGCACAATAAGAGGTGTATTTATGGCCATAAGGGGACTTGTTTACACGAATGCCCCTATTAGGGCTTACAATAGTAGAGGTAAACATGTCTTTTCCCTTGGACTATCCCTAAAGCTTGAAACTGACTATGAGGGGTAAGTGTTGAGGATTCTTCAGTCATGTAGCACAGATCATCTGTTCGGTGCCCTCGAAGCTACAGAGGCAAAGGTGTGTTCTGCCATCCATCCATTTCCTTGTGTTCACTTTTATTTTAAAAATGTAATCGCTCCATTGGTGGTTTGCAGTAGGTGTCTCTAGCATGGGCCTTGCAGGATGTGATATGTCACAAGTGCGCAAGCCTGCAAGAGCGGGTGCGCACAGTTGAGACAACAGCCATGGTAGCCTGTCGAGGCACAGAGGATGCCTAGCCAAAGCTCAATGCTACCCACAAGGTCGAGAAGAAATCCTTGGCTCTGGCTACAGAGCAAGCGGAGTGAATCCACTTCCTTGAAGTGGACGATGTGAAGACCATGAGTGAGATGAAGGCCATCACACTCGAGGCTACTGCCTGCATGGCCGAGGAGTAGGAGAACTTCCTTCAGCAACTTTCCACCCTTAAGGAGAAGGACACCTTCCCACCAGATATCCGCTTGGCTCTTCAATTGAAATGCCACAAACCGCGCCTTTTGCACTGAGGTCATCTCTAGGGCACCAAA
This sequence comes from Dendrocalamus latiflorus, assembly GCA_017311315.1. Lineage (NCBI taxonomy): Eukaryota > Viridiplantae > Streptophyta > Magnoliopsida > Poales > Poaceae > Dendrocalamus > Dendrocalamus latiflorus. The sequence goes on from CM029641.1 coordinate 14,474,099, forward strand.
CTGCCTCTCCATATGACGCAGCCAATCTGCAGCTTGAACCGGAGTACCCGCTCCGTCAAAGGTGTCCAGCCGAAGCGACGACCACTCGCGGAGGCTCATCCTAGCCTCGGGTGGAAAAGCTGCAACAACTGGCTCTGCAACAGGTGCAGGTGCAGCAGGGAGACCTGCCTGCACTTGCTGACGGAGTTGTTGAATCTCCCGCTGAAGATTCTGAATGAGAATGGCTGACGCGGCCTAAGCTTCTTCGGCCGGTTGAGCAGCTGAGGCAACCTCCTCAGCGGCAACACCAGCAGGCTCTTCCGACGAAGATGAAGATGCAGCCGGACCGCGTCCACGACCACGACCACGGGCCGCTCCACGACCACGGCCTCTACCTCTCGCCATCTAATACAACAAAGTATATAGAGCCAAACATTAAAGCTTGACAACACTATAAGCACGAAAGCAATTCAACAATTAATCAACAAAGGAAGCATAACTACGAAAATGCGGAAACAATGAGTTACCCATCCCACCTACTGTGCACAGTGTGTCATTTTAATACAGTTCTATTAACCACGGACCTAAAGCCCGCTCTGATACCAACTGTAACACCCTGGCTATTGGAAAGCCAAGATGTCAACTAAATAACAACTTATAACTAGGATATGATGAAACAACCATTTTTCATTCTTTAAAACTTAAAAATTACAGTTCATCAATGATAATGTAAACATATTATGGAGAAGGTAATCTTCCTTCAACGCGCAATCAAAACGTTTATTACATAACATCAATGTCTAGGTAAGAAATATAACTGAAGCGTAAACTTAATCTTGATCAGGGAGTTATGAATGTGTAGTGTGTGCCTACTCCCTCCCAAAGAGGCCAACATCAAGGATTACCTATAAAATAAACAACACAAGAATGAGTCCAAGACTCAGCAAGTACATAGAACAAATAACAACAAACCAACATGATTATTAACATGAAGCGAACACAGAACGAATACAATTAAATGAATGAATATGATTGTAGTGAATGGAATGGAGGGACTACACAATGCATATACCGGTATAGCTAGTGACACACCCGTCAGTGTTCACTTACACCCACATTTAACAAAATGTGGGGATTCAGTCCCGTATGAAGAACGTTTCATACGGGTGTCCCGAACTACCCACTTTGGAATGGTGGGGCCCACTTTGGAATGGTGGGTCTTACTTGCCCATGTTGGAATTAATGGGTCTTTTGATCCACTCCCGTGGATGAAACACTAAGATGTATGCATGAGATGAAACATGCATAATAAAACGATACATTCTTTACACATCTAAACAACTCACATAGGAGATACATCATGAACATAGGTGTTATCAAGGGTCTTAGATAAACATAGGTAACAAAAACAGCAAGCATACAATGTTTTCTATGAATCAAATCAACATGGTACTTGCCTTCCGAAGGACGACGTGTTAGGATGAAATGGCGGGGCCTCTAAGCCTGAATCCTTTCCGCCCACAATATATATAATCTAAATAAGAACAACATAACAGGACGCTTCCCAAAACATTCTACAACGCCATCCCGAACAACCGCCAAACTAGAAAAGTCTACACCGAAAACAGAATGCACTAATCAGAAAGATAAATCTGGACAGCAGGATCAAAACTTGCATAACTTTTGACTCACATAACGGAATTACGTGTTCTTGGCGGCCAGAGAAAGATAAGACAATAAACTACAATTTTCATAATATGGAGGTTTCCTGATTCAGACGTTAACCATTTTTAATCTGCTACGCAAAGTTACTGCTAGGTATCAAAACAGTGTTCTGGACAGCAGGATTAAAACTAGCATAATTTTTGACTCACAACTCGGATTTGGGTGAACTCAAAGGCTACAGAATCATGACGAGATAATCTACAAATCTCTAGGAGGCCAGAAATCCTGATTCTGCCTTTACCTACACGAAAATTAAGGTCCAACAGACGGCAGCAAATCTGACTCTAAAAACAGCACTAACCACAAAGCGATAAACAACAAAAACTAAATACCCAATCAAACGAACAGCGGGGATTACCCTTGAAGAACCGATGAAGAACACGAAGAACGTCCTACGAACTCCTCCTCTTCTCCCCTTTCTCCCTTCCATCTTCTTCCTTCCCTTTTTCTCCAAGTTTTCTCGCCTCGTCGGGGAGGAAGGGAGGGAAGGGAAGGGCTGCGCAAGGGAGAGGAGGGGCTGCGCAACGGGGAGGAGAGGTGGCTGCCAAAGGGTGGAGGGCGGGGCGCACTAGGGAGGAGAGGGTGGCGGCCAAGGGAGGAGGGAGAGGAGGGGTGGCGGCAAGGGGGAGGAGGGCTGCCAAGGTAGGGTTGGGAGGGGGGGGCGCATGGGCCTAAGGCCCATGGCGTCTCTCCCCTCTTGAGCCAAGGCCGGGCCCCCAAATAAGCTATCCTGGCCCAAAATCCCAAATAATTCCAGAATCCTTTTTCCCGAACAGCTTCCTTCTAAACCAAAATAAATAAATAAAATAAAATAGATACGGGGCGTTGCAATCTACCCCCCTTAACAGAATTCGACCTCGAATTCTATCCACCGAAAACATTAATAGAACAGAATACCGCAGAATTGGAAACAATAGAATAACACGTACCGGAAGTAAACAGGTCTGGATACTGTTCGCACATGCGAGACTCTAGCTCCCAAGTGGCCTCCCTTTCAGTCTGATGAGACCAAAGAACCTTGACGTACTTCAGAGTCTTATTCCTCAAAACTCGCTCTGACTCCTCCAAAATTTTCACCGGTTGGGATTCAAACGTGAGATCTTGCTTAATGCTCAAAGGTTCAATTGGAATAGCATGCTCTGGGTCTAGCAAATATTTCCTTAACATGGATACATGAAATACATTATGAACTCCTCGCAAAGACTCGGGAAGATCCAAACGATAGGCCAATTTCCCAATTCGTGCTACGATTGGAAATGGTCCAATGTATCTCGGGCTAAGCTTCCCTTTGGTTCCGAAACGCACTACACCTTTGGTAGGCGATACTCTCAAAAGAACCTCGTTCCCCACCTCGAATTCCAAATCTCGCCTTCTGACATCCGCATAACTCTTCTGTCGGCTCTGAGCAGCTAGCAGACTCTTCCTAACTTCTGCCACTCTGGCCACAGTTTGCTGAACCCAATCTGGACCTAAAACTGCCCGCTCACCAACTGCATCCCAGCACAACGGTGATCTGCACTTCCGTCCGTAAAGAACCTCAAACGGTGCAGCTCGAATGCTAGCATGGTAGCTGTTGTTATATGCGAATTCCGCCAAAGCCAAGTGATCTTCCCAACTTCCCTTCCAGGACATAACACAACATCTAAGCATATCCTCCAATGTCTGAATAGTCCGCTCAGACTGACCATCTGTTTGGGGGTGAAACGCGGTACTAAGTCGAAGCTGTGTGCCCAACGCACTTTGCAAACTCTCCCAGAATTTGGAGACGAACTTGGCATCTCGATCAGAAACGATGGTCTTGGGTACTCCGTGTAACCGCACTATCTCTCGCACATAGATAGGAGCCAAATCACTCGCGGAATTGGTCGTACGAATAGGAATGAAATGTGCGGACTTACTGAACCGGTCCACTATGACCCAAATAGCATCCTTCCCTCGCTGCGTGCGAGGTAAACCAACTACGAAATCCATGGAGATATCATCCCATGGCCAAACTGGAACCTCCAAAGGTTGCAACAACCCTACTGGTCGTTTATGCTCAGCCTTAACCCGCTGGCAAACTCCACAAGATGCTACATACTGAGCGATGTCGACCTTCATCCTTTTCCACCAAAAACTCTTCCTCAAATCCTTGTACATCTTGGTCTCACCTGGATGCACAGTATAAGGAGTACGATGTGCTTCCTTCAGAATATCATCCTTGACTTGAGCCTCCTGTGGCACATAGAGGCGACCCTTAAATCGCAGTGTACCTGATTCATCTATGCTGAAATGGCTTTGCTTGCCCTCATCTATGCGCTTTCTCACCCGCTGAAGCATCTGATCATGCTGTTGTGCTTCCCGTACTCGATCTGGAACAGCTGACTCCAGTAGCAACCGGATCTCTGACTGGGTGGTACCCGCGAAGCAAAACGAGATATCCATCCGCTCAAAATCAGCAATGAGGCAACCAAGACTAGGAGATGTCGCCTTGCGACTCAGTGCATCTGCTACAACGTTTGCCTTGCCCGGGTGATATTGAATGGTGAGGTCGTAATCTTTTATCAATTCTAACCATCTCCGCTGCCTCAAGTTCAAATCTTTCTGAGTAAAGATGTATTTCAGACTCTTATGATCAGTGAATATATCACAAGATTTGCCGTACAAGTAATGGCGCCAGATCTTCAGAGCAAGAACCACTGCTACAAGTTCTAAGTCATGGGTAGGATAATTCTGCTCATGCTTCTTCAACTGCCTCGATGCATAGGCAATCGCCTTGCCATCCTGCATAAGCACGCAACCAAGCCCAATTCTAGAAGCATCTGAAAATATAGTGAATCGCTTCCCAGGCTTAGGAAGAGTAAGGACAGGAGCGGTCACCAACCTCTCTTTCAAAGTACAGAAACTGCGCTCGCACGCATCTGACCATAGAAATTTGACGTCTTTCTGTGTTAATTGGGACATCGGTTTCGCAATGGTTGAGAAACCCTCAACGAAGCGCCGGTAATAGCCAGCTAAACCCAGGAAACTCTTCACTTCTTTAACATTGGTTGGCCTTTTCCAATCTACCACTGTAGAAATCTTGCTAGGGTCAACTGAAATGCCCTCTTGATTGATTACATGGCCCAAGAATCCTACTTCAGAAATCCAAAATTCACACTTCTTCAGTTTGGCATAAAATTGGTTCTCTCTTAAGGTACCAAGAACCATCCTCAAGTGCTGATCATGCTCATCCTCTGTCTTGGAGTAAATCAGGATATCGTCGATGAAAACCACCACGAAATCATCAAGGTACTGGTGCAGCATACTGTTCATGGCTTCCATGAAAACTGCAGGAGCATTCGTTAGTCCGAAAGACATAACCTTATACTCATAATGGCCGTACCTCGTAGAGAAAGCCGTTTTCTCGATATCTTGCTCCCGCACTCGAATCTGGTTATAACCTGACTGAAGGTCAATCTTGGAGAATATCTTAGCTCCCTTCAGTTGATCAAACAGATCCTCTATACGGGGTAAAGGATACTTATTCTTCACTGTAGCCTGATTAAGAGCTCGGTAATCTACACACATACGCCAACTGCCATCTTTCTTCTTAGTGAATAGGACCGGTGCTCCCCACGGCGAAACACTACGCTGAATCATATCTTTTGACAACAGATCGTCCAATTGTTTCTTCAACTCCTCTTGAAAAGGTGTTGCCAAACGGTATGGAGACATTGAAATAGGTCGAGTTCCCGGAATGAGATCAATTCGGAAGTCCACTTTCCTCTTTGGAGGCATCACTGGAAGCTCCATAGGAAAGACATCAGGAAACTCATTCACCACAGGAATCGCCTCAATACGCAGTGAATTATCAGACTTCTCGTTGAGAGTCCAAAGTAACCCAATGCTCGCAGCCCATCGTCTGGGAAACAGACTAGCCAACACGAACAAGGATTCTGACGGTGCACTTCCCTGAAACACCAGTTCTTCACCGGAGGGGGCTAGCAAAGTCACTGTCTTCCAGAAACAACAAATCTTGGCACGGTAGCTGAATAACCAGTCCATGCCCAGAATAACATCGAAAGGTGACAATTGAATTACCATAAGGTTAGCAGTGAAATTCTCATCATCAATAAAGATAGAGCAGCCTGGACAAGCGGTAGAACTAGAAATAAGACCCCCAGGAGAACTGACTACCACTGACTCAGAAATGCGCTGCAAAGTCAAACCCGCCCTTCTAGCAAACTCCAGAGACACAAAGGAATAGGTAGCTCCAGAATCAAAGAGAACTAAAGCCTCATGCGAATCAACTAGTAATGTACCTGTCACCACGTTAGGACGACCCAAAGTCGCAGGGGTGGGCATGGCATAGACTCCAGGTGGTGTCAGGGCAGAAGATGCGCCAACACTCGGCGCGGGGTAGACAGGAACTGCAGCAGGTGAAGCGAACGGCGGTGTAGCAGACGGGACAGGGTTCCAGTAGAACCCTGCAGGAGGTGTTGGAGTAGATGCTGCAGAAGTAACCCATCCCGGGAAAAACTGAGGCGCAGGCGCAGGAGCAGAAACTAGAGTCTGAACAGAACCCCGAGATGCACTGAAGTAGGACGATGCTGGAGCTGACTCCCACTTGATAAGGCTTGCCGGATTTTGTTTGCAAACAGACAGCTTGTGGCCTTCTCGACCACACTGACGACAAGTCCCTCTGAAAGAACATTCTGAAGCTCGGTGCCCCTCACCACACCTGAAACATTTCATACCTTGACCTGGAACAGGGCGCATGTTTGGCGGTGGATGACGAAGAACGTGGTGTCGATGAAGAAGACTGCCACTGCTGAACAGGACGAGGATGCTGATTCCCTTGAAACCTCTTAGAAGCAGGTCGCTGAAAAGACCCACCTCCTCCACCAAAACTCCTCTTCTGTCCACTACCAGAACCGCCAGTTGGGACAGGAACACTAGCAACCTGTCTCTGTGAAGAAAGATCCCTCTCCAGTTCCATTCCCCTGGCCTGCTCGACCACGGAACTGAAGTCACGCACGCTGGTGGCCCCCATAACATGGCGATACTCAGGATTGAGGCCCCTGCGGAACCCCTTGGCCTTCTCTCTATCATCATTGGCCCAGATTGTTGAACCCTGTTTCATACTCTGACACTGACATCTTTCCTTGAACAAAGGTCAGCAGTGAATGCTCCATCCTCTCAAGGAAGGAGTCCGGATAGTACTTTGCCCTGAAATGCTCCACAAACACTTCCCAGGTAGCTGGTCCCCGAGCTGGAGCCCTTGCTGAAAGGACACCTTCCCACCAGATATCCACTTGGCTCTTCAATTGAAATGCCACAAACCGCGCCTTTTGCACTGAGGTCATCTCTAGGGCACCAAACTGCCTCTCCATATGACGCAGCCAATCTGCAGCTTGAACCGGAGTACCCGCTCCGTCAAAGGTGTCCAGCCGAAGCGACGACCACTCGCGGAGGCTCATCCTAGCCTCGGGTGGAAAAGCTGCAACAACTGGCTCTGCAACAGGTGCAGGTGCAGCAGGGAGACCTGCCTGCACTTGCTGACGGAGTTGTTGAATCTCCCGCTGAAGATTCTGAATGAGAATGGCTGACGCGGCCTGAGCTTCTTCGGCCGGTTGAGCAGCTGAGGCAACCTCCTCAGCGGCAACACCAGCAGGCTCTTCCGACGAAGATGAAGATGCAGCCGGACCGCGTCCACGACCACGACCATGGGCCGCTCCACGACCACGGCCTCTACCTCTCGCCATCTAATACAACAAAGTATATAGAGCCAAACATTAAAGCTTGACAACACTATAAGCACGAAAGCAATTCAACAATTAATCAACAAAGGAAGCATAACAACGAAAATGCGGAAACAATGAGTTACCCATCCCACCTACTGTGCACAGTGTGTCATTTTAATACAGTTCTATTAACCACGGACCTAAAGCCCGCTCTGATACCAACTGTAACACCCTGGCTATTGGAAAGCCAAGATGTCAACTAAATAACAACTTATAACTAGGATATGATGAAACAACCATTTTTCATTCTTTAAAACTTAAAAATTACAGTTCATCAATGATAATGTAAACATATTATGGAGAAGGTAATCTTCCTTCAACGCGCAATCAAAACGTTTATTACATAACATCAATGTCTAGGTAAGAAATATAACTGAAGCGTAAACTTAATCTTGATCAGGGAGTTATGAATGTGTAGTGTGTGCCTACTCCCTCCCAAAGAGGCCAACATCAAGGATTACCTATAAAATAAACAACACAAGAATGAGTCCAAGACTCAGCAAGTACATAGAACAAATAACAACAAACCAACATGATTATTAACATGAAGCGAACACAGAACGAATACAATTAAATGAATGAATATGATTGTAGTGAATGGAATGGAGGGACTACACAATGCATATACCGGTATAGCTAGTGACACACCCGTCAGTGTTCACTTACACCCACATTTAACAAAATGTGGGGATTCGGTCCCGTATGAAGAACGTTTCATACGGGTGTCCCGAACTACCCACTTTGGAATGGTGGGGCCCACTTTGGAATGGTGGGTCTTACTTGCCCATGTTGGAATTAATGGGTCTTTTGATCCACTCCCGTGGATGAAACACTAAGATGTATGCATGAGATGAAACATGCATAATAAAACGATACATTCTTTACACATCTAAACAACTCACATAGGAGATACATCATGAACATAGGTGTTATCAAGGGTCTTAGATAAACATAGGTAACAAAAACAGCAAGCATACAATGTTTTCTATGAATCAAATCAACATGGTACTTGCCTTCCGAAGGACGACGTGTTAGGATGAAATGGCGGGGCCTCTAAGCCTGAATCCTTTCCGCCTACAATATATATAATCTAAATAAGAACAACATAACAGGACGCTTCCCAAAACATTCTACAACGCCACCCCGAACAACCGCCAAACTAGAAAAGTCTACACCAAAAACAGAATGCACTAATCAGAAAGATAAATCTGGACAGCAGGATCAAAACTTGCATAACTTTTGACTCACATAACGGAATTACGTGTTCTTGGCGGCCAGAGAAAGATAAGACAATAAACTACAATTTTCATAATATGGAGGTTTCCTGATTCAGACTTTAACCATTTTTAATCTGCTACGCAAAGTTACTGCTAGGTATCAAAACAGTGTTCTGGACAGCAGGATTAAAACTAGCATAACTTTTGACTCACAACTCGGATTTGGGTGAACTCAAAGGCTACAGAATCATGACGAGATAATCTACAAATCTCTAGGAGGCCAGAAATCCTGATTCTGCCTTTACCTACACGAAAACTAAGGTCCAACAGACGGCAGCAAATCTGACTCTAAAAACAGCACTAACCACAAAGCGATAAACAACAAAAACTAAATACCCAATCAAACGAACAGCGGGGATTACCCTTGAAGAACCGATGAAGAACACGAAGAATGCCCTACGAACTCCTCCTCTTCTCCCCTTTCTCCCTTCCTTCTTCTTCCTTCCCTTTTTCTCCAAGTTTTCTCGCCTCGTCGGGGAGGAAGGGAGGGAAGGGAAGGGCTGCGCAAGGGAGAGGAGGGGCTGCGCAACGGGGAGGAGAGGTGGCTGCCAAAGGGTGGAGGGAGGGGCGCACTAGGGAGGAGAGGGTGGAGGCCAAGGGAGGAGGGAGAGGAGGGGTGGCGGCCAAGGGGGAGGAGGGCTGCCAAGGTAGGGTTGGGAGGGGGGCGCATGGGCCTAAGGCCCATGGCGTCTCTCCCCTCTTGAGCCAAGGCCGGGCCCCCAAATAAGCTATCCTGGCCCGAAAGCCCAAATAATTCCAGAATCCTTTTTCCTGAACAGCTTTCTTCTAAACCAAAATAAATAAATAAAATAAAATAGATACGGGGCGTTACAGGGGAGGTGACATAGGGGCCTGAAACTAACTATGAAGGGTAGGTGTATAAGATGTGTGTTGTCGTGTTTTAGCTTAGCCCTTCTTGCTAGAAAAGTAAAAAATTTGCCCCCCATGGCACCGTAAGAGGCGTAGTTATGGCCATAAGGGGACTTGTTTACACGAACGACCCTATTCGAGCTTATAATAGTAGGGGTAAACATGTCATCGGTATGAATTTGGATATTGAACTTAGAGGCACCCCCCGGTCGGATACGAAGACCACCGAGGATGCGAAGGGATTAAAGGAGAAGCACACAACCACCAAATGTATTCAATATGAGTGTTCTAGGGTTACAAAATGGTCTCCCCCATCTCCATTACATGGGGTCTATCTATAGAGGGAGAGAAGAAGGCAAGTGAAGTTACATGATTGCCCCTGGGGCCTAGTTTAGTCCTAGGGGTATTTGTGTCATTTGCCTCACATGGGCTCCGCCCTGTCCGAGTCTTGTGATCAGTCCGAGGTTGGCCTCGGACCCTTTCGAGGTTGGCCTCGTATACCTCTCCTAGGGTTGGCCTAGAACCCTTCTAGGATCGGCCTCACGTACGCCGTTTGGGGTTGGTTTGGAGACTTAGCTCAGGATAGACCCTCCAACAGGTGCCGCCACTCTGAGGTGGTTGTGAACTTAAGATAGCATGGGATCCCTCGCCCAACACATGTCTTTTGTCTTGGACGAGCCCTTTTTTGGGCTAGTGATGTGAGTACAGACTTGACGAGCCTCTTTGCTAGGGGGCCGTTTGGGGCCATCCCCCACCAACAACATTAACTTATAATTTTCTAAAATATTGATGAGATAGTCCATTTTCTAAAATATTGATGAGATAGTCCATAGCATGCTGCATCATCCTTAAAATTTCAAGGTTAAATTCAAAACAAGTTAAGAGAAATTGAAAAAGAAAAATGTATCGTGAATGGTAGCATTTGTCTTCTTATTTATCTTTTTCTATTTTCTTTGAGTTATAGTACTAGTGGTTTTTTTATTCACCAACTACTATCCCAAAATCTTAAGCTATCGAATATAGGTAAGTAATATACACGTATAGGTGAAAATGCCCAAACCTAACATCCATACATGCAACTAAAAGTAATGTGAGTACTACATAGCATTAATGAAGCTGTGACGTGCCAGAAGAGCCGCACGCATGCGGAGAGCGGGGCAGTGGCTAGGGTTTCAGAGGGTGAGCGAGGCGTGCGGAGAGCGGGGCAGTGGCTAGGGTTGCGAGGAGTGCGGTGAGGTTGGTGGGAGAGGAATAGGTGATCGTGGGATACATCTCCTTATAAACTGCCCATAGTTTGCTAGCTACGTGTATACAACCCAGCTATCTAGATGGACTCTTATTTCGCTAGCAACATCACGTACTGTAAGAGCGGAGACACTAGCGTCAATGTCTACAACTTCACCTCACCCTACACCAACACCACCAACAGGTCCTCCATGTTGGCCACCTCCGTAGCCATGTTCACCCTCACCGCGCTCTTCTTCAACCTCAACTTCTTCTTCGGCCGCTTATCGGACGTCAGCGCGCTCCACAACCCCGCCGTCCGCCTCGCCCGCACCGCCGCGCTCTCCCTTTCGCTCCCCGTCATGTCTTACCTCTTCTCCGACGCCATGAACGACAGCGGCCCTGACGGCCTCTCGCTGCGAGGGCGGCTCATCCTGACGTGGATGCTGCTCGTCGAGCTCCTCCGCAGGAAGACGGTACCCATCGCCACCGAGTCCGCGGACGCGCGGGCGTCGTACACGGGCGACGTCGAGCACGCCGCGCGCATTGTCTGGCTGGGGAACCTCGTCTTCTTCAGCTTGCACAGCGTCGGTGAGAGGGCGGTGATCAGCGTCCTCTGGGTCGTCGCCGCCTCCAAGTTAGTGCAGAGCGTCTTCATCAACAAGCTTGTGAAGCGCTCCTTCGTGTTTGGTCGGAACGCGGCCCAGTTGCTAGGGCAGCAGGAGGAGCATCTGCTCGCGAACTGCCAGTTTCCGGTGATGGGAGAAGAAAACCTGAAGAAGGGAACCAGACCACACGGCTACCGTGCCACTGTGAATAACAATGCCGCCATCGTTACCGTCGGCATGATCTGGACAGCAGGCAGCGAGCTACTGGCGTCCAATCCAAGGTTGAAGAGGCTCTGCCTCTCCTTTGCGCTCTTCAAGTTGCTGCGCCGGCGGTTCGAGAACCCGCTGTGTCGGAACCAAATCACTCTAGCTCACGTCGGACGGAGGTAGAAGATAAACAGTAGACAAGGAAATTTCTCGGCGACGAACGCCGCGGCGACGAACGCCTGTATCTCTGCTATTATTAATCAAACACCACTCAGTACTGTAAAACACGAGCCTACACAGCCAGTTTATACCCACGGCGATGCAGCGCCCACGCAACCACTTCGCGAGCTTCACGCGCACGTACGCATGGCAGCCTGGACGACCTGGTTTCACGCGTTCGTGAGCCACATACTCCTCCGCATGAATGGGTCTCCATCCTTCTCGCATGGCGTGCTCCTGCATGCGCTCAACCAGCAACGACTTGGCCTCTGGACTCGATCAGCCTGGACCTGAACCTCGACGCACATACGTCGAACACACACACACGCACGCACGCGTTCTGACCCGGAGCACACACCGGTCAGGTTTATTTCCAACACGCTGGTCATAACCACGGCGGAGACCGGCAACTTCCGGGACCTCATCTTTAACGGGCTGCGTAGTGAGAACAGCAAGCCGGAAGCCGCAGCCGCAGCGGTGTTCCAGACGGTCACCGACGAGGTCAGGTTCCTGAGCGAGTACTACCACTCTATCCTTCCTGTAGTCCTCGCGAGCCCCATCTTCTTCCTTGTCAACTACATTCTGTTCCCGTTCATGGTGTGCTGCTTGTGCTTCATGACCATCAGCCTCTGCGGCAGAGGCGACGTGTTAGACACCTTCCACCGCATCAAAAGAGAGAACTACTTCCTGTCATTCGGTGTGGGCAAAATGGTGGTATGCCTCCTGAGCAAGGTCCTCAGGTCGATGCCGGCGTTGCTGTCGGCCATCGACCTATCCATAGCATTCCTCCTCTTCGTCATCTACATCTACCAAGAGGTGTGGGAGTTCATCGTCTTCCTTCTCTCCGACTGGTTCACGGTGTCGCTGCTCTGCGACTACACGGCCAGGCCTCGCCTGCGCGACAGCCCTGCCTTCGGCGTGGCGATCCGCTGCGTTCTTTGTGCCCGGAACATGTTGAGGCCTCACACCCTGCAGCTGAAGCAGCTCGACGTGCTGAGGACAGCTTGCCGGCTCTCCATGACATTGCTGGCGGTGCCGGTACCGACGGAAGCGAAGCGCTCCGCCGTCGACTATATAGAGTCGTGCGGTCGCCACGGTGAAAGTCGAGCGGCCACCCTTAGCAACGGAAGATCCGCAGTAACAAGGCAGTACCCTCATCTCTCGTGGGCGTGCGAGAGCGAGAGCGTTGCCGATGTCATCCTCACATGGCACATCGCCACGAGCCTCCTGGAGGTGAAGTATCCGCAGCAGAAGGGAGAGCCAGAGAACACTGGCTTCAAGGCGGCGACGAGGCTGTCCAGGTACTGCGCCTACCTGGTGGCTTTCCACCCGGAGCTTCTGCCGGACGACCGGAACGAGACTGAGGATTTGTACAGCGCCATGAAAATGGAGCTGAAGCAGGCGCTGGGGCGCTGGGGATACTACTTGTCGCCAGAGAGCGCACGGTACGAGACCATGGTGAAGATCGGCGAGCACGAGAAGACGATGGCGATCGGCGAGCACGACGGAACGAACCAGACGGTTGTGAGGAAGGGCGCGAGGCTGGGGAAGGCGCTAGTCGACGCTGCGCGAGAGGACGGCAAGGCGGCGCTGTGGAAGGTGTTGGCCGATCTCTGGGTGGAGCTCGTCGTCTGCGTGGCGGCGGCGAGCGACGAGGCGCGCGTGAGGGGGCACAAGGAGGCGCTGGCGGAGGGAGGCCATTTCGTCACCGTACTCTGGGCATTGGCCACGCATACCGGCATAGGGTTTAAAATTTCGGACGAAATTTCGCCTCTTTCGTTACCCACCGAAAGCGTAACAGTTCGGTCAGATTTCAGCCGAATTATCCCCATTCAAATTTTTGTTTAAATATCATCTAAATTTTGATTAAATTTCATCAAAAATTTTGAAATTTTTGTCCGAATTTTGAACGAAATGGACGGCCACGGCATCGACGGCAGCAGGTGGTCGTCGTGAAACGTGAGAGAATTACACCATACGTGGCATCTATGTATTCGTGCTATGTGTACCCGCAGGCTCTGCAGTATCTAAGTATCGCTTGTATGCTCTCCGAAGACTTAAATTGCACAAATCTCTCCTCTCAGAATTACGCCATACGATAATTAGTAATAGAATAGTGCTTGTCTTGTCCCATTTATCTTTCTTTTCTCTGTCACCGTCGAGAGTGGCAATTGTAAATGTTGTGGTTTGGATATTTCATCGATCTAGTGAAAAACTATCAAATGTTTCAAAACATGAAAACTACCATCCGTGGCTCTTGGATCGTGTCCGGATATGGTTTGTAAATGTTGATGGTGATGGATCTCCATCGTAAAGATATGGTTACAACGAACATATTAAGTTCTGGCTTCAATTGCATTTAACTGTGTGAATGCACGGTGCACATATCAAAGTTGAGAACTTCAGTCAAGTTGCATGTCGTTTTTGACAGCCGTGTTGGGCTTACGGTGACAGACACAGGAGTATTAACATCGATCCAACTCTGAATTTCAAAAAAAAAACCCTGACCCAGCTCTTTATTCCAAATTAACAAGTTGACATAAAACACAACTCGATCTTCACCCTGCGTTCTACAGGGAACGCAGGCTGGTATCGCAGCCTTTGCTATTTTCAGCCGTTTCAGACATAAACACAAAGGAAGAAAAATACCGTGACGGTGCTGTTTCTTTAAAAAAGAAAACATGTTGCAGCATTCTGCAGATTGCTTCCAGGACACCTCTGCTTGCGCTCGCCATAGGGTCCAGGACATGCTCCACTCCCGGCATGATAACGGTGATGGTGCTAGGGTCGACGGAGGCCACCGCATGCACCATGTGGACCTCGACATCACCAAGGTCTGTTGTGGTTGGTTCCTCTTCTCACGATGGCTCTCACGTCATCATTCGCTTGGCTGCCGAGGAGCCATCTTAGTTACCCGTTGCGGCCCTAGACGTAGCCACTCCAGTGTGCTGCTACCATGGGGGCAAAGGGCCTTGGACCACCAGCTCCTGTGCCCTCGCTGCGATCACCTCGGCCTCAGTGTTTCTCTTCCGATTGGAGGTCGACGTCGCCGCCTTCTTTGGTGCCATTGTCCTTGGTTCATAGCTTCTATGCTATTTCTCATAGACGGCACCAACTGTTGTGGTTACAAACTAAATAGTAAACTATATAGGCTACCTGAGCCTGAAACTGACTATGAAGGGTAAGTGTAGAAGATGTGTGTTGTCGTGTTTTAGCTTAGCCCTTCTTGCCAGACCATAAGAGGCATAATCATGGCCATAAGGGGACTTGTTTACACGAATGACCCTATTGGGGCTTATAATAGTAGGGGTAAACATGTCGTTGGTACGAATTCGGACAATGAACTTAGAGGCACCCCCGGTTGGATACAAAGACCACCGACGATGCGAAGGTATTAAAGGAGAGCACACAACCACCAAATGTATTCAATATGAGTGTTTTAGGGTTACAAAATGGCATCTCCCTCCTCTATTACATGGGGTCCTATTTATAGAGGGAGAGAAGGCAAGTGAAGTTACATGATTGCCCCTAGGGCCTAGTTTAGTCCTAGGGGTATTTGTGTCATTTGCCTCACGTGGGCTCTGCCATGTCCGAGTCTTGGGGTCGGTCCAAGATCGGCCTCGGACCCTTCCGAGGTCGGCTTTGCATACCTCACCTAGGGTTGGCCCCAGACCTTTCCTGGATCGGCTTCGCGTACCTCATTTGGGGTTGGTTTGGGGACTTAGCTCAGGATAGACCCTCCAACGGGTGCCGCCACTCTGAGGTGATTGTGAGCTTGAGATAGCACGGGGACCCTCCCCTAACACATGTCTTTTCTCTTGGACTAGCCCTTTTTTGGGCTAGTGATGTGAGTGCAGACTTGACGAGCCTCTTTGCATAGGGGCCGTTTGGGGGCCAAGGTGGGGCCATCCCCTAGTAACTACAGTAACTTATAATTTTCTAAAATATTGAGGAGATAGTCCGTAGCATGTTGCATCATCCTTTAAAATTTCAAGGTTAAATTCAAAACAAGTTAAGAGAAACTGAAAAAGAAAAATCTATCGTGGGTGGTAGCATTTGTCTTCTTATTTATCTTTTTCCATTTTGTTTGAGTTATAAACTAGTGATTTCTTTTTTTTTATTCACCAACTACTATCCCAAAATCTTAAGCTATCGAAGAAAGGTAAGTAATAACGTAGGTGAAAATGCCCAAACCTAACATCCATACATGCAACTAAAAATAATGTGAGTACTACATAGCATAAATGAAGCTGTGACGTGCCAGAAGAGCCGCGCGCATGCGGAGAGTGGGGCAGTGGCTAGGGTTGCGAGGAGTGCGGCGAGGTTGGTGGGAGAGGAAGAGAGATCTATTAGAGCTAAGGTTCAACGGGCCAAAATTCGACTTGTTTGCTGAAGAGAAAAGAAATACGTGACCGTGGGATACATGTCCTTATTAGTTGCCCATAGTTTGCTAGCTACGTGCATACAACCCAGCGATCTAGATGGCCTCTTATTTCGCTAGCAACATCACGTACTGTAAGAGCAGAGACACCGGAGCCTATGTCTACAACATCACCTCACCCTACACCCACACCACCAACAGGGCCTCCATCCAGGCCACCTCCGTAGCCATGTTCAAGGCGGCGACGAGGCTGTCCAGGTACTGCGCCTACCTGGTGGATTTCAACCCGGAGCTTCTGCCGGACGACCGGAACGAGACTGAGGATTTGTACAGCGCCATGAAAATGGAGCTGAAGCAGGCGCTGGGGATACTACTTATCGCCGGGGAGCGCACGGTACGAGACCATGGTGAAGATCGGCGAGCACGAGACGACGATGGCGATCGGCGAGCACGACGGAACGAGCCAGACGGTTGTGAGGAAGGGCGCGAGGCTGGGGAAGGCGCTAGTCGACGCTGCGCGGGAGGACGGGGAGGCGGCGCTGTGGAAGCCTGGAAGGTGTTGGCCGATCTCTGGGTGGAGCTCGTCGTCTGCGTGGCGGCGGCGAGCGACGAGGCGCCCGTGAGGGGGCACAAGGAGGCGCTGGCGGAAGGAGGCCATTTCGTCACCGTACTATGGGCACTGGCCACGCATACCGGCATAACTTGGCCGGCCACGGCATCGACGGCAGCAGGTGGTCGTCGTGAAAAGTGAGAGAATTACACCATACGTGGCGTCTATGTATCCGTGGTATGCTCTCAGAAGACTAAATTGCACAAATCTCTCCTATCAGAATTACGCCATACGATAATTAGTAGTAATAGAATAGTGCTTGTTTTGTCCCATTTTTCTTCTCTGTCACCGTCGAGAGTGGCAATTGTAAATGTTGGTGATTTGGATCGGTAAGAGAAATACCAATGAGTTCAAATATTCATCGTGTCATCGATCTAGTGAAAAACTATCAAATGTTTCAAAACCTGAAAACTACCATCCGTGGCCCTTGGATCGTGTCTGGACACCCTAGATGGTGATGGATCTCCCTCCTAAAGATTTGGTTACAACGAACATATAAAGTTCTGGCTTCAATTGCATTAATTAACTGTGAATGCACGGTGCACATATCAAAGTTGAGAACTTCAGTCAAGTTGCATGTCGTTTTTGACAGCCGTGTTGGGCTTACGGTGACAGACACAGGAGGATTAACATCGATCCAACTCTGAATTTCAAAAAAAAAAAACCCCCGACCCAGCTCTTTATTCTAAATTAACAAGTTGACATGTCTAGACATCACCCGGATGTTTTCTTGCTAACAATCATCCAAATTTGAGACCGTTGGATTAGAGATCCAACGGCCTCTTTTTTTGGAGGGGGAAGAATTATTTTGGAGGAGGGGGAGATTTTTTTGGAGGGGGTGGGGGAGAATTTATGGCCATTGGATCTCTAATCTAATGCTCACAAATTTGGATGATAGTTAAGAAGAAAACATCCGGATGATGTTTATCAACACCCGACATTAAAAGACAACTCGATCTTCACCCTGCGTTCTACAGGGAACACAGACTGGTATCGCAGCCTTTGCTCTTTTCAGCCGTTTCACACATAAACACAAAGGAAGAAAAATACCGTGACGGTGCTGTTTCTTTTTTTAAAAAATATGTTGCCTCTGATGTCTGAACCCTCAGAAGAGGCAAACTGAACTCCGCAGTTGTATCCTCCTTGCCTTTTGGTAGCCAAGGAGCTGAGGCAGATCTGGCCGCAGATCAGCCTCCCCTCTTCTCCTTCCTCTCTTTCTTTTTTTCCTCTCTTCCATCTCTCTCTCTCCTTTTCTTTTCTTTTCTTTTCTTTCTTTTTTTTCCTTTCCTTTCCCTTGGGCTAGCGCTCTCTTCTTTCTTTTCTTTTTTCCTTCCTCTTTCTTTTTCCTCCCAGCGCCGGCGCTTGCTTCCTCTTCCTTTCTCCTCTTTTTACCAACAGCTTCTTCCTCCTCTCTTTCTTCACTCCACCGGCACCCTATTTCTTCCTCCCGTCAACCGGCGACCCCCTCCTCTTCTTCTCCTTCCTTAGCCCGTCGGCCAGCTCTTGTCTCTCGTCTTCTCCTCGCTCAGGCAACCCCCTCCTCTCTCTCACCGGCCGGCTCCTCCTTGCTCTCTCACGCGGCGAGCAGCCGGGCCGAGCAGGGGAGTGGCGGTGAGCTGCAGGGCGGAGGCAGGCAAGGCACGTCCGCGGGGTGGAGTGGCGGCGGCAGAGGACGATGAAGGCGGGACGCGGCTAGGGAGCAACGGCGCCAAGCGACAGCGGTGCGCGTGTGAGCGGCAGCGGCTCGCACGAGCGGGGCGGCGACAGCACAAGGTGAAGCGGCAACGGCGATGGCGACAAGCGGTGTCGCCGGGGACTAGCGAGCGGCGTCGCCGATGGGTGGCAAGCGGCAATAGCAGAAGCGAGGAGAGAGCAATGGCAAGTGGCAACAGCAGGAGCGAGGAGAGAGCAGTGGCAGCGAGGTGAGCTCAGGGAAGAGAAGGCAAAATGGCTTTTGCCTCTCCCTCCACTGGCTCCCTCTTTCTCTTATAGGGCTGCAAAATGGACCGGCCTGGGCCGAGCTGGCCCAGGGATTACAGAGGCAATCAGTAGGATGTCAAGATTTATCATGTTTACACCGTTTGTCATTGCTGAAGTACACGATGGGTGTGCTTCCGAATATAAGCTGATATACCTCAATGTCTTGAGCATACGGGTCTTGATCATGCCCTTCTGTAAGCGCCTAAGATGCTCTTCCAACCACAAAAGTAATCCATCTTGGGGCATATCATTATTTGTTGGCCTTATCATTAATTTAGGTACGCACGGCATCATTTCTCCATCTGGTAAGTTGACGGTACCAACGTAAGGTTCACCATTTGAACAATTAAGGAGAAACGTTTTTGGGCGATACCATGAAGTTGCCACTATGATGAGCTTGGACCCAATAAAAACACCTTGCTCATTGAACTCGTGATAAAATTCTTTTGTCTCTTCAGCAATTTGCTCAAGTGGTGATACATGCACATTTACGAAGTGGTCATAAAACAGATAGCCTCCTATTACTACTACACAAAACCATGTTACAGACGGTTCAGAAACGTCATCACGGATGGTTTTATAAACCATCTGAATTTATGGGTCAGTAATGATACGAGTTCATCACAGACGGCTTTCGAACCGTCTGTGGTGTAAATATCACAGACGGTTTTTAACTAAAACTGTTTGTGATATCTATATATCACAGACGGTTCTAGTTAAAAATTGTCTATGATATCTAAAGATCGCAGACGGTTCTAGTTAAAAACCGTCTATGATATCTAAATATTACAGATGATTTTTAGTTAAAAACCGTCTGTGATATCTAGCACAGACGATTTTTAGTTAAAAACCGTCTGTGCTATTCTCTTCTACCCCCTAAATCTATTTTTGTTTATTGGCTAGGCTCAGGAAATGCTAGCCATGCCCTCTGAAACAAGCAGATCAACATGTACATGTATACATTCAATTCACATCCCAATTCATTTCACAAACATAAAACATCTATTTCGCAAATCAATTAATTAAAATGAAAACAAGCAAATATAGTATGAAACACAGTACACATTTTATTTTTATTAAGATTAGAGCCTACCATTACAAGAACAGACAGACAAACAACAAACAACAAGGAGGAGGAGACCAATAAACAGGTTGCCCATCTAGCTAATACAACAAGAACAGAGAAAAGCAAAGATCCTCTATGCCTAGGCCTTCTCGCCCCTGATGCAGCGCACGAGCTGGATGTCTTTGACGCCCACCATCGTCGGCGTTGATTGAGCGCTGCTTTGTGCATCGTCTGCTTCGTGGGGCTGTTATGCTATGGGTCAAGGAGGAGGAGGAGGAGAACAGCAAGGAGGAGAACAGAAAGGAGGCTGGGGTCTGGTTATTATTTATAGGGGAGGGAGTGCGAAATTTGTTGGCGCGGGGACGGAGAGGCGGAGCTACGATCCGTGGGGTGAGGATTGGTGGATTTCTATTGGCTAGGATTGGGTTGAGGAGGATCGACGGGCCCAGCGGTCAGATTATCATAGACGGTTGGTTGCTAGAACCATCTGTGATGAATGAATATCGCAGACGGTTCTATATGCCAACCGTCTGTGAATTAGAGCACAAAATTTTATATACCGATGCAATATAAACAACTAGTCTGAAAAGATAAAATAGCAAAGTTTTATATGGCTTATATATACTCATTTGAACGGTTTCTATGAGATCTACAACTTTTCAGTTGAAGCAAAATCCAAATTATGAAAAGAAGACCAAGAAAAAGGGCAAAAATAGAAACCAAAAACTTGCGACGCGGGTTTAGGTCCAAAGAAACCAAGTGGGTTATTTTTTTGGGATCGGGCTCGTCGTTTTCTTTCCAACGAGTACAAGAACGTCGAAAACGGACACCGTATGCAAAAGTTATACCCGTTTTACTGAAGATATCTCAAAACTGAATCCTACTCGGACTCAGGCTGGAAATTATGAAATTTTGGGGAATTGCAAGGCGGGAAACATATCATAGACGGTTTTTAATATGAACCGTCTATGATAACTTCATTATCACGGACAGTTTTTAATAAAACCAGTCTGCGAAGTATCACAGACGGTTCTAGATAAGAACCGTCTGTGATGTTTGCCATCATCACAGACGGTTTTTATCTAGAACCGTCTGTGATACTTCACAGACAGTTTTTATTAAAAACCGTCTAACGGTTCATATTAAAAACCGTCTATGAAAATACCACAAACGGTTATTCATATGAACCGTCTGTGTAACTTGCAGCACAGACGGTTTCTAGGAACCAACTGTAATATAAGCGTCTAGTTTAGCCTCTTTTGTAGTAGTATATGCCAAGAGGAGCCATGCGTACATTCTCATAATGGTTTTCAGTAAAAGGCAGCTGACCATTGCAAAAGCGGTATAATAACTTCGTGGGCATAGGGTGCTTGAAACCAAGATTATCCTCTGCTGATTTTATCTGAGCTTCGGAAACACATTTACTCAAGGTTTGAGTGCTTCAGGAAAGTTTTCAGACAACCAGCTTTCCAATGAACTCCAGAAATTTTTCACTCTCTTAACCAGAGGTAAAGGGTACATACCAAAAGACTCCAACCAAAATTTGTATGCATCCTGAAAGATTGATTACAGTTCGTTATCATGGACTGAACCAACACTATTACAGAAAAGGTCATCATAGACGGTTCGAAAATGTCATCACAGACGGTTTTGTGAACCGTCTGTATTTATGGGACAATGATAATCGAAGGTCATCACAGACGGTTTTCGAACCGTCTGTGATTATCAGCTATCACAGACGGTTTTTGAGTAAAAATCGTCTGTGATAGCTGATAATCACAGACTGTTTTTAGTTAAAAACCGTCTGTGATACTGATCATCACAGACGGTTTTTGAGCAAAAACCGTATGTGATTATCAGCTATCACAGACGGTTTTTGAGTAAAAACCGTCTGTGATTATCAGCTATCACAGACGGTTTTTACTCAAAAACCGTCTGTGGTATTCCCTTCAACCCCTAAATATATTTCTGTTTATTGG
Source organism: Dendrocalamus latiflorus (assembly GCA_017311315.1). Taxonomy (NCBI): domain Eukaryota; kingdom Viridiplantae; phylum Streptophyta; class Magnoliopsida; order Poales; family Poaceae; genus Dendrocalamus; species Dendrocalamus latiflorus. The sequence continues at coordinate 14,495,989 of CM029641.1, forward strand.
CTAGGCTCAGGAAATGCTAGCCATGCCCTCTGAAACAAGCAGATAACCACAGACATAAAACATATACAATTCACACATCTCATTTCATTTCAGATACATTTCACATCTCAATTCATTTCATAGACATAAAACATCCAATTGACAACGCACTTCATTTCACAAACATAAAGCATCCATGTCGCAAATCAATTAATTGAATTGAAATAAAATATCCATTAACAAATACACAATTACAAAAGATCTACACTGCATTTGCACTTAGAATTACAATAAAAAATCATTCTGGGCAGTGGAACTCTCCATATGATCTTACGACTTTAGTCCACAAAAATCAAATGAACTCTCCTCGAATTTTTGCAAAGTCCGGCTGTTTCAATGCAGATGTAGAGATGGGCGCAGCCTGTCGATAGGAATATCAACGCGCGCACATATAAAACTTGACATGTATGAAATAAATATGGGAAGATTGACATACCTTAGAATGTGTGATCTTGGTGGAATCGAGTAGTCTCATATGGTGGCACGCGTAGTATCCACACGTGTTGCCCGGCTGCTGCTGGTGGCACTGCAAAAAATAGAATGTGTTAAATTAAGTGGCATTACTACTAAGTATTGTATATGATTAATTAATGTGTAGCTAGCGAATACCCAAAAATTGCGATCATGTTTGAAGGGCTTGGCCCCTGTCGTCGAGCCACGTGTATGTTGAACGTATGTGGCGAACGACCTTCGTTATTCGAAAAAGTTAGATTAGTCATTCGGAAGGAAAGAAAGAGTACAATGTACGTACCTATCAAGTATTTTGGCGATAACTGTGTACTTGGATTTGTTCTTACTTAGAGAATCAAGGTATATAGCCTTGTTCCATTTTGGTATAATTACAATTAAAATCCAATGGAATTGCTCATTGTATGGCATAAGAACAAATTCCTTATCTTGGTGAGCCAACAGTGCTTTTGTAATATAGTTCTCGACGAAGGATGCATCCTCGTTGATGGTATCAATGGCGACCAAGCGTGGGTCCAGGAAACCAATTGGTGATTTCGATGATCTAGCTTCGATCAGCATGAATCTATATATATACACATAAAAGCAACAAATTGTGACATATATCAGTATTACGTGAACAGAAATTGTGATTGTACAGACTTACAGCGTCCAGCATCGAACGAGTGAGGCGTCGAGAGCGTTGAGCGTGAAAAGTTCAAATATATCGTCAAAGGTCACCGGGAAGACACATTCGTGAGCTTCGTGCACGAATGTTCCAGCTTGAATTTGACAGTGATACCTGAGCGCTGTTCTGCCTCTGGCCTATTGGACTGTTCCATATACCAAGCGTGGAATCTTTGGCAACCAAGTCCTAGTTTTAAGAGGTGCTCTTCCGGGAATATCATCGGCTCGCCTAGCACGAATTTGTGGGCCAATGGCATGTACGAGATATCATCATCATCCTTCGTCTTTGATTTGCCCTGGCCACTGCCTCGATTGTCGGTCGACTTTATGGTAGTCGACTGTAATGGTACAGACGGTGCAAGTTGCTTTGGCGAGAATAGCACTCGCGGAGATAGCACCGGTGCAGGTAGCTCTGCTTCGCACTGCACATGTGGAGATAGCACCAGCGCATTTAGCTCTGGTTCACGCTGCACTTGTGGAGATAGCACCAGCGCATTTAGCTCAGGTTCGCACTGCACTTGTGGAGATAGCACCAGCGCATTTAGCTCTGGTCCGGCCACCGGTGAAGAAGCCTCCAGGGAGATGTCGCATTTGGGCCACTGGATGAATGTTCCAATGGCCTGCCCTAGAGTCACGATCTCGTCGTTGGGGGGCTTCGATACCGGGACGACCTCAAAATTGACATGCACACCATCCATATTAACTTTTGCAATGCCTGGCGCTAAAGCTTGACTGTGCAGCATGGCCCCGATACCAGATGGATATGCCTGGCCCCAAGCAGCGTGCAAGGGATCGGAAGCATATCTCACTTGGAGCCTGCACTTCGTAGGCTCCTACATAACGATACAGAATTAGCTAGTCGAATAGGCCTATCAATGGAGCAAGCATTCGTAAGATAATAATTATTACCAGGATGTCGTTCACAGAAAATCTGGCATCGGTTTGCATCGGATTGGACGCACAACTACTCGGACGGTTGTGCGGGCTAGCTAGAATAGGAGCGGTGGCGACGGCCTGCTGACTTTCTGTCTGTTTCCGCACCTCATCTCTAACTACATGAGCCAGCTCACCCATTAGCTCCTCTCTAAGAGATGCCTTGATCTCTTCTCGTAGCCGTGCGTCACGCTCGGCTTTGTTTCTCTTCCTGCGCCGATACATGTCGGAGTCATCTTGGAAACCATGTTTCCAAGGAACGTAAAGGCCAAGGCCTCTCGTACGGCCCGGGTGCCCCTTGTTTCCCAGGGCCGCGGAGAGCATATCATTCTCCCTTGTTCTCTGCAATGATCCCAGGGTAGTTTCAAAACTCAGCTCTTCCTGCAAGAGCACGACATGTCATTTCACTTCGTACGAAGTTATGGAGTAATTACAAGCTACATAGTTCGATCGATATCTTACCAGGCGCTCGGACACTTGCTGGTCTACAGGGTTTCGAAAGGAGACGTCCCCCGATGTCGTTGTGGATGACCTTGCTCTAATCCAATTTCGAGCGCGGTCATCCGGGATATTGCTAAATGGCGGGGCGATGTCCTGCAGGGCTGCCAGTTCATCCTCCTTCGTCCACTGCAGGATTTTACCCGCATACCCAGCTGTGCCAAGTCTGTGGGGGTGTGTGTGTTTTGCCTGGAGGGCCTTGTGCGCCTCACTTGTATTTTTGAATTCTTCGATCATCTTCGAAGCCTTGAACTCTTCCCATTGTGGTTCCAGGAATGGGTATTTATGAAAGGGCGTTTCGTCTTTCTCCACGTAGTCCTTGACAAGCTTGCTCTTGAAGTTCTTCCATGCTTTGCACGCCCCTAGCAAGGCTTGTCGTTGCACGACGTCTTGGTGTTCTTCTGGGATCTCGAACGATGCCAAAATTTCTGTCCACAGCTCTCTTTTTCGAGTCGTAGGCACGTCCTTCCATGAATTGAATGTGATCTCAATTCGTTCTCGTGCAACGATTCCAATCATGCTCTTCCATGCGCTTGCTGCTTTGCGAGGAAGGAGAGGGACCCCAGATACATCGACATTTGTGATGGTCAATCGGCCCTCAGGCTTCTTCGATAGCCCTCTTCCTTGGTGTCTTGATTTTGAAGCGGACGCCTCCGGCGATGGTGTTGAAGAATGCGCGGATGACATTTTGCTCAATTTGTGGGTCTATTAGAATAAAATAAGAAAGTGCCATACCATAAGATAAGAAAGTGCAATATCTATCTATTTCGCTCAATATAGGCGATTACAATACATATATATGTGTATATACATACATACATATACATATATATACCTACATATATAGAATCAATATCTATCTATTATTACTACAAGGTCTCTAAACAAAGTTCTATGAAGCAAATGACACAAACTAGTGCATCCGGTTCATTGAACAGGATACACTAGAGTGTGTCACTTGCTTCATGCCCCTTGAAGGTCTATGTGGCATATACCTACAAGGTCTCTAAACAAAGTTCTATGAAGCAAATGACACAAACTAGTGTATCAGGTCCATCGAACAAGATACACTAGAATGTGTTACTTGCTTTATGCCCTTTGAAGGTCTATGTGACATATACTATTACTACAAGGTCTCTAAACAAAGTTCTATGAAACAAATAACACAAACTAGTGTATCCGGTTCATTGAACAAGATACACTAGAATGTGTTACTTGCTTCATGCCCTTTGAAGGTCTATGTGGCATATATATGAAGCAACAAGCATCAATAATAGAATCAATAACAGTCTAAACATGAATATGTATGACAATGTAAAAGGCATGTATCAATTAAGACTAGCAACAAGCTCAAGTTTTAATTGATTAATTTGTGCTCTCAAATTGTAAGGTTGCACAAGATTAATCTTGGCCGTCCCGCTACTAAATCATATACTCTTCCTTGATTGGTTATGTCAAATAATGAATTCAGTCTTTTGAGCTCTAGATACAAACTCTACAATCTCAAGATCAAGATATATTCAGCATGCATATATTCAGACAGCAGTATTCATACAGATCAAGACCATACAAGTTATCTTTACCCAATAATTCAGTCTTTTAACTTGTCAAGATTAAATCCTAACAGATCAATTTAATATCTTTGCCCAATAATTCAGTCCATAACCTGAAAACTGCATGAATCGACAGCTATTAGAGCTCAAAGACCGAATGAACCAATCTCAGTATATGAATTTATCATCATCGAGCAACTGTAAATCACACAGGCAATCTCAGTATATGAATTTATCATCATCGAGCAACTATAAATCCCACAGGCAATCTCAGTATATGGAAGATTAACAAACTTGCACAGGGGAGGTGGCCGGCGAGGGCTCGGGGAGGCAGCGACGCGCTCGGGGAGGCGACGGGCTCGGGGAGGCGGCGACGCGGTCGGGGGAGGCGACGGGCTCGAGGAGGTGGTGACGCGCTCGGGGAGGCGATGGGCTCGGGGAGGCGGCGACGCGGTCGGGGGAGGCGACGGGCTCGAGGAGGCGGTGACGCGCTCGGGGGAGGCGACGCGCTCGAGGAGGCGGTGACGCGCTCGGGGAGGCGACGGGCTCGAGGAGGCGGCGACGGGCTCGGGGAGGCGGCGACGCGGTCGGGGAGGCGGCGACGGGCTCGGGGAGGCGACGGAGGAGCAAGGAGGCGGCGAGATTTAGCAAGTGCAGGATACGCAGAAAACCCTAGACAGGGGGTATATGTAGGAGGTTTATTACAGATGGTTCTACTTTTAGAACCGTCTGTGATAGTCTAACTATCTCAGACGGTGCTAAATGTAGAACCGTCTGTGATATGGATATCACAGACGGTTCTTACGTTACAACCGTCTGTGATAAGCCTCCCCGGACTGTAGTAATTAAGACAACACCAACCAGCTGTTGCGCATTCATACACACAACACAAATTAACCAGCTGCATTCATATACAACACCAACCAGCATAAATGCAAATTCACATATACACAATGTATTTCTTCACACATTTTCACATATACATAAATGTAAATTCACAAATACATCACACACATGCATTGTTGTATACATAAATATAAATTTAGAAATACATCACACACATGCATATTGTTATATACATAAATGTAAATTCAGATATACATCACACACATGCATATTGTTATATATATATATATATATATATATATATATATATATATATATATATATATATATATATATATATATATATATATATATATATATATATATATATATATATACACACACACTCATTCTACTTGCTTATTTTCTTTAAAAATTAGCCCTTCATGATGATCAATGTGTACATAACTAGTTTCGTCACGTTGTTCGACGTCGTCGACCCTTATGCCTTTTCCAAAAGGAGATAACTCGTCAAATTAATTGTATTCTTCCTCGTCCACTACATTCTCTACTCCAACAATTCTTCTTTTTCCATGAAGAACTACATGGCGTTTCTTATTTGCCGGGTCGGTTACATAGAAAACTTGAACAACTTGATTGGCGAGTACGAATGGTCACAGCCTCGCCTTCCTCCTCCATGGCCAATAGCTTGGTCGACGCTCGCCTGCTAGTGCCACCGCCCTTTGGATCCGGCCACCTGGGTCTACATCCCGTCGCTGTCCACCACCCGCCACTGATCCTTAATACCGAAGCAGACAAGCAACGATAGCGGTTGAGGCGGGCGTAGATGAGCAAGTGCCATGTGTTGTGCCCATACAGGCACGGCACGGGGCCCAGCATGCCTTCATCCATGTCTAGGTCTTGCCAGAGTCTACTCGTACTAGCACGGTATGGCACAACAGATGGCCATGCTCAGTGCACGATGGCACAACGGATGGCCATGCCGAGCCAGCATAGCCCAACGCGGCACGGCACAACCCAACTACCAGGTCTAGGTGAGGATGGGGAACATGCGGTATGATTAACTAATCTTGTTTGTTTTCATACTTTGGTATATGGGACATGCTTTTCCCCTTGTTTCCATTAAGGTGGTCCATCAGATGGTGACTTTTTCCCATTTTTTCCTTTCTCAAGGAAAACTAGAATAATTAAAGATGGCAAACTGCGCCCTGGAAAATATAGCTAGCTTCCTTATCATTTGGATGCTACTAAGTTGCTTTGTCCTTAATTACTTTGTGTGGATCTTCCTCTCAAAAAAATTACTTTGCGAGGATCTTAGCTGGGTGCGAGGACCGTCAAGCTGTTTTGATCGTGTGTCTTGAAATGGTAAGAGAAAGTGAACCAGTCCGGAGAGAAATTGACCAACATTTTTTTTAAAAAAAAAGAGACCACCTATTGGAGTAGCAGAGACGTGTGTTTAACTCCACTCGGTATGGTTCCAATTCTCGAGCTCACCTTGTCAATTTTTTAAGTACAACTGGAGACACGCAGCCCCATCACGCATGTACGCCACACAACACTGCGCCCTGGCGGCCTGGCCTAGCACACGCCAAGAATTTTGCAGAGGCTGGATAAATCTGCAACTCATTATTGAAGTATATTGCTCAGCTATTTAACGCTAAGTTAGTTGATGCATAAAATTCAATATAGTATTAGAGCTAAAAAAAATCTGAGTTTAAGATGTAGCCAACGCAAAATTTTGAAAAAATAATAATTATAGCCCACTTCAAGTCTCCACATCAGAAATCTGGTGGAGTCTAGACATAAAAGAATGTATTAAAGTGTATTGAACATCTTTTCTTACCAATTTAAGTTTTTGGGTGAAGTAATCAGCGTAAAAACTTAATACTCACAAAGCATGGACTCAGCCTTTACTACTAAAGCACATTCGTGTATACCGGGATTTTAGCTTGTAAATAGAGTCGTACACCTGTTACTTATGTCTTAACAGGTAGTTCCCTACGTGTTAGGGCATGTACAACGGGGCTCTTCCGCCCGTCTTTTGGGTGCGGTTTTTTGCAAAAAGCACCCCGCATCGCTTGGAGACGGATGGCGCGTCGCCTCGCGAGGCGACGGGGAAGGCCCGTGCTCCGAGGCGCAGAAGCGGCTCGGCGGCGGGCCGCACCCTTGGTCGCAGAAGCGGCTCGGCAGCGGCGGCGGCCCGCCCCATCACCGGTGCTCTCGGCAAGGGCGCGGCGACGGCGCCATCCTCCATTGATGGATCTGGCGGTTTTCCATTCCCCCCTTCACCATCTCCTGCTTGGTGGGATGCTGCCGGCGTTGATCCGATTTCTCCTGCGTCTGGGCGTTCAGCAGCTTGGGATCCATCATGGTAATCAGTTGTGCTTATTTACCTTTGATGTTTATTTATGCAAAATCATTGTGGACTGATACCATGATTTTGGGATCCATCACTGTAGTTCTTCCTATGTTCAATGAAGCTTGTAAATACTTAGGTTATGACCAATCTTCAGATATACATGTTACTTTCAACTAGTTCTGCAATCCAATGAATCATCTTGTTATGACCAATCTTCAGATATATATAATTGTTCTGGTTGAATCATCTTTAGTGTTTCAATTTTAATATATATAATTGTTTCAGCAGCTTGGGATCCAATACTTGATATATATATAATTGTTTCAGCAGCTTTTGGAGGTCTAGTTTCTATCTTATCCAACTAGTTCTATTCATCCTGATGAATAGAACTATAAACTAAGGAATTGATAATATTTTCCTTTTACATTCACAGTCATACATTTTCCTTTTACCAAATGTTATTACTAGGATATATACCCAACTATAGTGCTACTGCTAATGCTTACTTTTGGTTACATTTTTGTAAGAAGGTGTTGAGGTCTTGTAGTCTCGGTTGGTATAAAGTTTCTGCTTCTTCTGTAAGTGAAATAGCAGCAGGCCAGCAGCTGGACTCAAATTCCAGACTTGGAAATGTTAGTTTGATCACAGCTTCCTAACTCCTTTACAGCCAGGGGCAATCTTTCCCCATCTGTAACCTGGTGTAGAAAACACAATAAAGCCATCAGACCAGCTTCTCAATTTGATTAATTCATTTTGGTTACAAAACATACAAACTAACCACAAATCCTGCACCAACACTCTTGATATTCACTGTTTGTATCTCGTTATGTTTTGCCCAAATGATTTTTCCACTGGTATCCATACTTGCTAATTATCCAAATAGTTGTGCTGCAGATCTTCACAGATTACATGTAGCAGTGTCAGGTTACATGTAGAATGGCATTCCCCTCAATATTTGCTTTTGAGTCTTGGTTTTGATTTTTTTAAAGAGATAAGTCTTTTGGAGCTGTATTATTCTGAAGGAAGCAATACAAATTGTTGCCCTATTTCCAGTTTTCCACACAAGGCATCACTTATTTATCTGACTGCATGTGCTGTGCTAGTTGTCAAAGAAGAAAATACTTATTAGAATGAGTTAGCCATCTTAAAAGGTTATTGAGTAGCCTAGTCAACATACTGAGCAGTTTATCAAACAACAGCAAGTAGGTTATCAATGTACCAAGATCTCTGAGAACTTGTTTCTTTCAACATGCCATGTGAAAGTTGAAGCCTTAGATATACCTTTTGCTGGTACTGTTATATGCAGCAAAAGGAAATTGCCATGTGAAAGGAAATTGTTATGATGGTACTGTTATACCTTTTGTTGGTACTGTTATAACAATGTACTTGATATATATATATATATATACTTGTTTCAGTTTTGATATATATAATTGTTTCAGCAGCTTGGGATCCAATACTTGATATATATATATATATATATATATATATATATATATATATATATATATATATATATATATATATATATATATATATATATATATATATATATATATATATATATATATATATATATATATATATATATATATATATATAATTGAGTATCTTTGTTTGCTGCAGGGATAAAGACCCACGTCCATCTGGTGGTTTCCTGAGCTACTTTGAGCGAATTGCTGCCATGAAGTGTCTTAGGAAGACCCTTTTCCCTGAAACTATCTAAATAGGTATGTATCATGTTGATCTACCTGTATGTGTTAAACTTGTGTTGATCTACATGTATGGACTACTTTGTGTAGGTTGTTTTTGGCTGACCTGGGGCTATGAGGATGCTGTGTGGAATGAAGATTGGCTGACTTGGGGCTCTGATATTCTCACATGCTGTTTTTTGGTTCTAAAAAGTATGGTGATTACAATTCTGAAAATTATGGGCTGAAAGTATGGTGATTGCAGTTCTATTTCAGTTCTGAATGATATTGGTAGATGATTAACTTTATGCCCTTTTGATTATATATATTGCTAGATGATGAGACCAAGTGCTAGGGCTTTTTTTGAGGGACAAACTTCTGAATCAACGGGGGCTTTAACTTTTTTTTCCCTGTTGCTATTCTTGATGTTATGCTTCCAGTCAGCCACCACTTGCATTTGTATCTCTCTTGTGGTTTACATTACAGACTAGACTAAATACCCTTGTTGGTTTACATTACAGACTAGACTAAATACCACTTGCATTTGTATCTCTCTTACGAAGTGTTATATGTTAGTGTGAGAGCATGTATGAACACTCCCATGGGAGGATATATTTTTTTTCCTGTCTGGCATCTGTATCTTGCATGCAGGATGGTGGGTTTATTATAAACGTTTTATCCTGATGAAGACTGCTCATGAGGCATCATGTATTTTCTTCCTCTTATTCTACTTACCACTTGAGTTTAGTCTGGCATTTATTCGTCATCTTGGCCGAAAGCCCAAAACTACTAATTCTAGTGTAATGATTGGAAACGCTGCCTGAATGTGTTCTGACTATGCAATGGTACATGACTTGAATTCGAACTGGCCTATCTTATAAACGCAGGGAAAACATATGTTTCTATGAGGTGTTCACATGATATGTTATGCTAATGATTCTCATGTTATATGATAGTTGGCGACACCACTGACTCGCGATAGATTTGGTTGTAAATTAGACAAAAATGTTGCAATTATATATAATATATCATTTATATTGATGGTTTTAAAAAAAATATTGTAATCATGTTCATCTTATTTAAGCTTGATCCGTTTTCTATCAAATAGCAACACAATGGTATACAAAATAGTGTTCATGATTGATCTTGGCTACATGCAAAGCATTAAACAGCTTGCAGACAGTGAAACAGACTCTCCATTATACGACCTGTCTTTTTAGCTGTCTGTATGTCAAATTTCAGGCTCTTACAGACGACCCCCGTCTATGGGTTGTACATGCCCTTAGTATAATCGTTAAGATCACTGTGCGACAGATAAAGTTAAATTGGTGGTAATTGCATTGCAACCTCGCTCCTTTCTTCCCTTTAATTTCCCTCGTTTTCTTTTCTAGAAGCCACCACGATGAGTAGTTTGAACACGTACCGGCTGTTTGCTTGGACTAGCTTCACCAGTACATAGACCCATCGAATAAAGTAAACATGTCAGGTGATCATACGGACGTAATTTACGTGTCAGAGTACCACTGCGCCGTGCAGCATTAGACAGTGTACCAAAGAAAGCGACAGACACATATATCGCCAAGAATTTTATGCTGTCTGTAAGTTCTTTCCACTTCATATACAGACAACTGAACATACAGCTTGTACAATGGGTCGTCTATTTGACAGTCTGCAAACTGTTTAATGCATGCATACAGCCATGATCAAGCATGAATATGATTCCTGTATACCATTGTGTTGCTTCTTGATACAAAACAGATCAAGTATAAATTAGATGAACATAATTACAATATTTTCATCACACAAAAGAAGGAGGAATCACAAGTAGAACCAAGTTCCATCACACAAGAAGTCCAAATGAAAAATGACACTGTCTTCTGATATATGCAAGACAATACTATTATTACCAGAGGATCGTAATCTTACTATTTTTCAGGGAGAACTGACAATCACCAGTGGCAAGCTAACAACATGTCATTTCAGAATTTAGATCAACTACAATCAAATTGGCAATATCCCTTGGTTCCTGTTAGTTAGCAATATCCCTTAGTCATCCCAAGAAATATATATCTGTTCAATTCTTACTAAGTTAACAACTTTGAAAGCAGCACTCAATACCAATAAGGCAACTATGGCTCACTACAGCTTCAGCAATTGAAGTATTTCTTGGGTTACAGTGTTACAAGAAGCAGTCACTACTACAGAAATCCACATTACAGACGGTTCAGAAACGTCATCACAGACGGTTTTCTGAACCGTCTGAAATTATGGGTCAGTGATAATCCAAGTTATCACAGACGGTTTTTGAACCGTCTGTGATTATGCGATATCACAGACGGTTTTTCATTAAAAACCGTCTGTGATTATCCGATATCACAGACGGTTTTTAAAAAAAACCGTCTGTGATATCGGATAATCACAGACAGTTTTTAGTACAAAACCGTCTGTAATATCGGATAATCACAGACGGTTTTTAATGAAAAACCGTCTGTGATATCGCATAATCACAGACGGTTTTTAATGAAAAACCGTCTGTGATACTCCTCCCCCCCCCCCCCCATCAGAATCTATTTCTGTTTATAGCTAGCCTCAGGAAATGCTAGCCATGCCCTCTGAAACAAGCAGATAATCACAGACATAAACATATAAAATTCACACATCTTATTTCATTTCAGATACATTGCACATCTCAATTCATTTCACAGACATAAAACATCCAATTGACAACGCACTTCATTTCACAAACATAAAGCATCCATTTCGCAAATCAATTCATTGAGTTGAAATAAAATATCCATTAACAAATACACAATTGTAAAAGATCTACACTGTATTTGCACTTAGAATTACAATAAAAAATCATTCTGGGCAGTAGAACTCTCCATCTGATCTTACGACTTTTGACCACAACAACCAAATGAGCTCTCCTCGAATTTTTGCAAAATCCGGCTGTGTCAATGCAGATGTAGATAGCAAGTCGACTGTAATGGTATAGACGGTGCAAGTTGCTCTGGCGACAATAGCACCCGTGGAGATAGCACCGGTGCAGGTAGCTGTGGTTCGCACTGCCCGTGTGGAGATGGCACCAGTGCAAGTTGCTGTGGTTCGCACTGCACTTCTGGTCCTGCCACCGGTGAAGAAGCCTTCAGGGAGATGTCGGTTTTGGGCCACTGGATGAATGTTCCAATGGCCTGTCCTAGAATCACGATCTCGTCGTTGGGGGGCTTCGGTAGTGGGACCACCTCAAAATTGGCATACACACCATCCACATTAACTTTTGCGAAGCCTGGCGCTAAAGCTTGACCGTGCACCATGGCCCCGATACCAGACGAATACGCCTGGCCCCAAGCAGCGTACAAGGGAATGGAGCCATATCTCACTTGGAGCCTGCATGTCGTAGGCTCCTACATAACGATACAAAATTAGCTACTCGAATAGGCCTACCAATGGAGCAAGCATTCGAGAGGTAATAATTATTACCAGGATGTCGTCCATAGGAAATTTGGACTGGGTTTGCGTCGGATTGGACGCGCAGCTACTCGGATGGTTGTGCGGGCTAGCTAGCACAGGAGCGGCGGTGGCGGCCTGCTGACTTTCTGTCTGTTTCCGCACCTCATCTCTGATTATATCAGCCATCGAACCCAGTAGCTCCTCTTTAAGAGATGCCTTGAGCTCTTCTCGTAGCTGTGCGTCACGCTCGGCTTTGTTTCTCTTCCTGCGCCGATACATGTCGGAGTCATCTTGGAAACCATGTTTCCAAGGAACGTAAAGCCCAAGGCCTCTCGTACGGCCTGGGTGCTCCTTGTTTCCCAGGGCCACGGAGAGCATATCATTCTCCCTTGTTCCCTGGAATGATCCCAGTGTAGATTGAAAACTCAGCTCTTCCTGCAAGAGCACGACATGTCATTTCAATTCGTACGAAGTTGTGGAGTAATTACAAGCAACGTAGTTCGATCGATATCTTACCAGGCGCTCGGTCACTTGCTGGTCTGAAGGGTTTCGAAAGGTGATGTCCCCTGATGTCGTTGTAGATGACCTTGCTCTAATCCAATTTCGAGCGCGGTCGTCCGGGATATTGGAAAACGGCGGGGCGATGTCCTGTGCAGCTGCCAGCTCATCCTCCTTCATCCACTGCGCGATTTTACCCGCATACCCAGCTGTGCCAAGTCTGTGAGGGTGTGTATTTTTTGCCTGGAGGGCCTTGTGCGCCACACTTGTACTTTTGAAATCTTCGGTCGTTTTCATCGCCTTGAACTCTTCCCATTGTGGTTCCAGGAATGGGTATTTATGAACAGGCGTTTCGTCCGTCTCCACGTATTTCTTGACAAGCGTGCTCTTGAAGTTCTTCCATGCTTTGCACGCCGCTTTGTAGGTTTGTTGTTGCACAGCGTCCACGTGTTCTTCTGGGAACTCGAACGATGCCAAAATTTCGGTCCACAGCTCACGTTTCCGAGTGTCAGGCACGTTCTTCCACGAATTGTATGTGATCTCAATTCGTTTTCGTGCAACTACTCCGACCATGGTTCGGAATGCGTTTACTGCTTTTTGAGGAAGGATAGGGACCCCAGATGCATTCACCGCTGTGATGATCTGTCGGCCCTCAGGCTTCTTTGATAGCCCTCTTCCTTGGCGTCTTGATGTTGGAGCGGACGCCTCCGGCGATGATGTTGAAGAATGCGCGGGTGACATGTTGCTCATTTTGTGGGTCTATTAAGATAAGATGAGAAAGTAATCATATTGAATTGCAAGACAAGAGAGGAGTAGAGGGGAGGGGGAGAAGGGAGGGGGTGATATGGACATAGAGAGGGGGTGATGTGTCTATATTACCAATGTACCAATGTATCAAGTCCTTCTTTTTCCCGCAAAATTCAAGTCAATTTTATTACAAAAGTGCAAAAAAAAGACATTCCAGATTCCTCGGTGAGCAGCCGACATAGCCGACTTCTTCGGTGAGCGACTATGCATCTGCTTCTTCCCACTCCTTCTCTTCATCTCTGGTCTCCGGATCACGTACGCCAGTAGCGATGATTCATCTAACTGAATCATCGCTACTGGCGTACGTGATCCAGAGATCAGAGATGAAGAGAAGGAGTGGGAAGAAGCAGATGGATAGTCGCTCACCGAAGAAGTCGGCTATATCGGCTACTCACCGAAGAATCTGGGAATTTGTTTTTTTTGAACTTCTGTACTAAAATTTCCTTGAATTTTGTAATACTATTACTACAAGGTCTCTAAACAAATTGCCTATCCTAGCACCTACTTTAGTTGCTAAAACTATAAACCAAATAGCAAAGTCCCTAAACAAAGGTCTATGAAGCAAATGACACAAACTAGTGTATCCGGTTCATTGAACGGGAACACTATAGTATGTCACTTGCTTCATTTGCTGTTTTTTGTCTAGATACATGGAGCATTTGGGTGGAAAGATCAACTGTTTCGTCAGGCGCATGACTGCCAATTCGAAGCATAGCATAGCATCCGAGGCACATCCGAGGCCTGCTGCTGTGTCTTGAGGAATGCCAAGAGCTGGTATTCAGATGGGTTATGAGAATAAGATTCATAATTTATAGTTTGAGGAATGCCACATCTGAAGACCAGCTCTTGGCATTCTTCAAGACACAGCTGCAGGCCTTGGATGTGCCTCGGATGCTACGCTATGCTTCAAATTGGCAGTCATGAGCCTGACGACACAATGTATTTCTTTCCACCCAAATGGTCAATGTATCTTTTGCAATAATCGCAAGATTTCTTTATCCGGATACACTAGAATGTGTTACTTGCTTCATGCCCTTTGATCATATACTCTTCCTTGATTGGTTAATTTGTGCTCTCAAATTGTAGGGTCGCACATGATAAGATGAGGAAGCAAGAAAAGTGATACATGATGCTCAATGTTAGGAAGAGATCAGGAGAGGAGTAGAGGGAAGGGGGAGAAGGGAGGAGAGGAGTAGAGGGAAGGGGGACCCAAATGATTTCAAACTATATACTATGTACTATATACTATATACTATATACTATATACTATATACTAACACAACAAGCAATGTAATATGTACCAATGTAAACTAAGCAACTGCAGTAAACAATGTACCAATGTAGTATGTACCAAATAGCAAACTAATTAAGCTACTGCAGTAAACAATGTAACAATGTAGTATGTACCAAATAGCAAACTAATTAAGCTACTGCAGTAAACAATGTACCAATGTAATATGTACCAAGCATCAAGCATCAACCCTAAACACTAACAGTAAGCATGAAGCATCAACCCTAAATATGTACTAAGCAACTAACCATAACAGTATGAAGCATCAAGCATCAACCCTAAACACTAACAGTAAGCATGAAGCATCAACCCTAAATATGTACTAAGCAACTAACCATAACAGTATGAAGCATCAAGCATCAACCCTAAACACTAACAGTAAGCATGAAGCTCGGGGAGGGATTTGATGACCTTACGGTTTTGGTGACCTTAGGGACACAGGAGGAGGAGGCGGCGGCGACGGAGGAGGAGGAGGAGGAGGCGGCGACGACGACGGAGGAGGAGGAGGCGACGGGCTCGGGGAGGCGGCGACGGAGGAGGAGGCGACGGGCTCGGGGAGGCGGCGACGGAGGAGGAGGAGGCTGCGGCGACGTCTTCGTCCGGGGAGGCGGCCAGCGAGGGCTGGGGGAGGCAGCCGGCGAGGGCTCGGGGAGGCGGCGGCGACGACGGGCTCGGGATTTAGATCTAATCGAATAACTGCAGCGCACACGGAAAACCCTAGCGAGAGGGTATATGTAGGAAGATTATCACAGACGGTTCTAAACTTAGAACCGTCTGTGATAACATATCACAGACGGTTTTGAGTTGAAAATCGTCTGTGATAGTTTACTATCACAGACGGTTCTAAACTTAGAACCGTCTGTGATATGTTATCACAGACGGTTCTAAATTTAGAACCGTCTGTGATAAGCCTTTGCCGGCTGTTGCAATTAAGACAACACCAATAACTACACAGCTGCATTCATATCAACTACCAAACAGCTGCATTCATATACAACACCAACCAGCTGCATTTACACAATGTATTTCTTGATACATTTTGTCATTCTCAAATACATCACACATTTTCACATATACATCTCAAAATTGACTACATCACACATTTTCACATATACATCTCAAAATTGACTACATCACACATTTTCACATATACATCTCAAAATTGACTACATCACACATTTTCACATATACATCTCAAAATTGACTACATCACACATTTTCACATATACATCTCAAAATTGACTACATCACACATTTCCACATATACATCTCAAAATTGACTACATCACACATTTTCACATATACATCTCAAAATTGTCACACATTTTCACATATACATTCTTATTGTACTTGCTTATTTCCTTTAAAAATTAGCCCTTCATCATGATCAATGCGTACGTAACTAGTTTCGTCACGTTGTTCATCGTCGACCCTTATGCCATTTCCAAAAGGAGGTAACTCGTCAAATTGATTGTATTCCTCCTCGTCCACTACATTCTCCACTCCGACAATTCTCCTTTTCCATGAAGAACTACATGGCGTTTCTTATTTGCCGGGTCGGTTACATAGAAAACTTGAACAACTTGATTGGCGAGTACGAATGGTTCATCTTTGTACCCGACACGTTGGAGGTCCACGGTCGTGACACCGTACTTGTCAACCTTCACCTGTGGGAGATGCACCCAACGGCAGCGAAATAAGGGGATCTTGAAAACCACATAGTCGAGCTCCCAAATCTCTTCTATGAAGCCATAGTACGAGTTTCTCGACCCATCGGTACTGAATGCATCTATGCGGACACCGCTGTTCTGGTTAGTGCTCTTGACATCCTGAGACTGCGTATAGAATGTGTACCCATTTATGTCATATCCTTGCCATGTCACAACTGTAAATGTCGGCCCTTTTGCCAACCATGTCAGCGTCTCACTCGGCGAGCTCCTAGCGATTTGCTCCTTCAACCATTGGTTGAACCGACGGTTGTGTTGCCTCATGATCCAAACATCCGGCCGCTCCGGATTCTGTTGCCGAAGCACATCCTTGTGCTGGTCCACATAAGGCGCCACTTCAGTCATGTGTTGCAACACCGTGAAATGGGCTTGAGTATACATGTCCATATCTGGAGTGATTGCTTTCCTTCCGATAGTTTCGAGACCCTTCAGCCTCCCCTCATGACGAGATTGAGGGACACCTATCGGCTGAATCTGAGCCATATAATCGACACAAAACTCAATGACCTCTTCGCTTGCATAACCTTCGACGATGCTGCCCTCCGGCCGAGAACGATTCCGTACGTAGGACTTGAGAATTCCCATGAACCTCTCAAATGGGTACATGCTACGTAGGAATACGGGCCCGCACATTTTTATCTCCCACACAACGTGAACAATGAGATGGACCATGATATCGAAAAACGAAGGAGGGAAATACATTTCAAGGTGACATAGAGTCATCGCCACCTCGTCCTGCAGAGCATCTAGTCCTTCGGGATCGATGACCTTCTGAGCAATTGTGTTAAAGAAATAACATAGCCTCATGATTGTCTCTCGGAATTTGATCGGCAAAATATTTCTAATTGCAATAGGGAGCATCTGTGTCATCAGCACATGACAATCATGAGACTTCATGCCATTTAACTTCAAATCTTGCATCGAAACAAGTTTCTTCACGTTGCCGGAGTAACCAGACGGAACTTTAACACCATGCAAGCACTGGCACAGTTCTGTTTTCTCAGCCTTGGACAGAGTGTAACACGCAGGGGGAAGGTACGTTCGTGCATTACCAGTGCATGTCGGTGCTAACTCAGGCCTGATGTGCATATCAGCCAAGTCAAGCCGTGCGTTGACGCCGTCCATTGTTTTATCACGGATGTTCAGTAAGAGACCAATCAAGCTGTCGCACACATTCTTTTCTACGTGCATGACGTCGATGCAGTGCCGAACATCTAGGTACTCCCAATAAGGTAAGTCCCAAAATATTGATCTCTTCTTCCAGGTGTTCTTCTCATGAGCCCTCAATTTACATCCCTTTCCGAGGACAACATCTAAATCCTTAACCATATCATAAATCTCGCGTCCCCTTAAATGCCTTGGAGCTGAACCGTCTTCCTTCTCTCCGTCAAATTGTTTCTTCATCTTGCGGTATGGGTGAGCCCTCCAAAGGAACCGGCGGTGACGCATGTAGACGGTTTTGCGTGAGTGTCTCAGCCACACACTCTCGGTACCATCTAAACAGTGAGTACAAGCTTTGGCACCTTTTATACTATGGCCCGATAGGTTACCAAGGGCAGGATAATCATTTATGGTGCAGAACAATAAGGAGCGCAGAGTGAAGTTCTCTCGTTTGTATGCATCCCATACCTGTACCCCTTCGTTCCACAGTACTTTTAGATCTTCCATCAACGGTGCTAGGAACACATCGATATCATTCTCAGGTTGTTTTGGCCCTTGGATAAGTATCGACAGCAAAATGTACTTTCGCTTCATACACAACCAAGGAGGAAGGTTATAGATGCAGAGAGTCACGGGCCATGTGCTATGTCGGCTGCTCATGCTACTGAATGGATTCATTCCATCTGTACTCAGTCCAAACCTTATATTCCTTGGTTCTGCACCGAACTCTGCAAAACTCCTATCGATGTTTCTCCACTGCGCGGAATCAGCAAGGTGTCTTAGCATTCCATCCTTCTTGCGCTCCTCCGAGTGCCAACGCAGCAGTTTTGCCTCCTTTGGATTTGCATAAAACCTTTTCAAACGGGGAATTATAGGAAAATAGCATGCCACCTTAGCAGGAGGTCCTTTCTTCGCCTCTGTTCCCTCGCCATCATCTGATTGATTGTTACGTTTGTATCGGGATGTGTTGCACACCGGACATACATGCATGTTTGCATACTCTTTACGGTAGAGGATACAGTCGTTCGGGCATGCATGTATTCTTTCTACTTCCATTCCCAACGGACAAAGAACCTTCTTGGCTTTATACGTGGTTTTAGGCAACTCATTTCCCTCCGGAAGCATGTCCGCTAAAAGACCTAGCAGCGCCGTGAAACTCTTGTCGGACCAACCGTTGCTTGCCTTCAATTTCAACAGTTCAAGCACGCCCGACAACCTCGTGTACTTGCAGCCCGTGTACAAAGGTTTCTCTGAGTCCTCCATCAAGCCACGGAATTTAACATACTCTCTCTCATCATAGTTCTCTTCTACATCGCGAAGCATCTGATCCAGATTATCATCGTGCAACCTATCCGAATCCGAGCCACAATCGGCATCAGCCGGCGGCATGTCATTCACTTCACCTGCGATGTCATCCGGGGGCATATCATTCACTTCACCGGCGATGTCATCCGGCGGCATATGATCATTCACTTCGCCATGACTGGTCCAACACGTATAATCCTTTTTGAAACCCCTCCGAATCAAGTGCGCTTCAATTTGCCCTCGGTTCTTAAACAACTTCAAATTCTCGCAGTCAGTGCATGGACAGCACATATATTCCACCCCCTTATTCAACATATCCTCCTCGGCGGCTCTTATAAAAGCAGAAACGCCATTAATGGACTCTTCACTCACACGGCTCGCGGCATACATCCAACTTCGGTCCTACGTTACGTACATATATAACAACTTAGTATTAAAATCTAGAATAACTAATTATAACTACATATATACCGGCCACATTTATTATATTGAGACTTAATTTCCTAGCTCAATTCATATTACAAACACAATAGCTATTATATAACCAACAATTTTGCAAATTAATTAACCATCTTCAATAACCACTCATGGATTACTTACACCTAAATTGTAATGCAATTAAAAATAAATAAATTTCATTACTAACCATATCTACAGCAACCAGGAAAGTCTGAATCTTAATTCAAAGCTCAATCTCTGCCTCTTCCCACCAAATTAACTGGCCTGAAATCGCTCTAGCTTCCTCCCGAGTGAAAAAGTGCGCAGCAGTGGCTAGATCTGGATCGAAATGAAGACGATGCGGTCTGAGCAGCGCAATAAATGCCTTAGTCATTATCACAGACGGTTTTTAATTAAAAACCGTCTGTGATAATAAATTATCACAGACGGTTTTTTATAAAAAACCGTCTGTGATAAGCTTCATACCAGAACGCTTCGCGCGTGTTTCGATGCCAGAACGCTCCGTGTTTCGATCGTCTAATTAATGTCTCTCGATCATTATACGAAGCGTCTATATCATTCATGTTTGGGTATATGAACCGTTTGTGCTAAAGGTTAAATATGCGCTCCTAATCCAGGTCTCTAGCTAGCTTCTACGTACGTACACTACAATATACAATTAATACAACATGGCTTCTACTACTGTTCTTGTGATCATCTCCTTCCTCTCATCTGTTCATCACGAATTGTTCGGCCGGAACCTTACACAGGCAGCCATGAATTTGCATCTGGAGCAGCTTCTCCGCACCCGCCCTGCTCTCCTTCCCTGACTTTCTTGCATCCGTCAGCTTGACCTGATCCTCCGCCGTCGACGGAGGCGTCTCGCTGCCGCTCAAGAAAGGGAAACAATCCTCACCCTGGTTCTTCTCCACAATGTGCGCAATGCGGAAGAAGCTCTACACGCATTGCAGAGACTGATGGATAGCCTTGCCGATCAAGCAGAAACGGCAGATTCTGAGGAATCTTTTCATGCTATCCTGTACGACATTATGGATGCTGCTAATCATTTGCCCAGGCTGCACGAGGAAGTGCTGAGGACAAGGGCAATCTTAACGGCGTTCGAGAATTTAGCGGCTGATCCTCCAAGTCCCCAAGTTGAAGAAGAAGCTTACGAAGCCCAAAAGAATACAATCTGGGAAACTCTTTACCTGTGCGACTTTTGTAATAAATTTGCCTCTAATTGAAATTAATAAATTTGCCTTTAATTTGTGACCTCTTGTCTCAGTAGTTCTGTAGTTAAGTTATTAGAAGCAATGTGTACTTATATATTAACCTCTGATCTAGAATATGACAGACAAAGGGACATCACAGCCGGTTCTTGTGAAAAACCGTCTGTGAACATTCCCAGACGGTTCTTAACAACAACCGGCTGTGATAGTCGACACAACACAGACGGTTTTTAATAAAAAACCGTCTGTGATAATCCCAGATTATCACAGACGGTTTTTAATAAAAACCGTCTGTGATATTCCAGTATCACAGACGGTTCAGCAGTAAGAACCGTCTGTGATACTCCTTTTTCCCGCCACAAATACCACATACGGCCTTCAAATTAAAACCGTCTGTAATAGTTTACATTACAGACGGTTTCACAAAACCGTCTGTGATTTGCCATCTACTATTAACCTTTCTGTAGTAGTGAGTATAGCTGTTGAAATGACTGAAACTAAAGAGGACTGGATAGATTTTGTCAGTTTTGGCCTCAGCACATGAATAATATCAGAATTTTGTCACCTTAAAAAGACATCATTTGCACCATAGCCCATGATACCAGTCAGAACCTTGCCATAAGCATAGTTGGCCAAAAATCAACAAACCAACCCATCAAGTAAACTACTTCGCCAACAAAATCTCATGCTATTCACAGGACTACGGTGCATCAATCTGAACCTTGCCACTATCATCGTTGGCCATTGGCCAACAATCATGAAAACCAACCCATCAAGTAAACTATTTTGCCAAGAAAATGTCAGGCTATACACAATTAAGCATCGAGTAACACATGATTCAAGCTAATTGTTTTCCTACCAAGCAATCTTTATATTCAACACCCAAACATCAGTTAAATGGATCAACATAAGATCAATCATGGCTGGTAAGTTTTCATCACAAGAATACAGTGCTTTATGCTTAACCAAGATAACATTTACACAGCCTCACAATTGAGATCAATGGATGACACAGATATGCCTCGTTCCATAGTTCCTAGTTTCTACGTTATGCATCCAGATATTCACATAACAGTGCTATAAGCAGATCAAACACACATAGTAGTCATTCTTTCAGTTTAAGCAGCTCAGGAAATCATTCCCAGATTGCTAGAGTTCACATTAAAAGCTATGTATAGACATAAAAATTCATGACCTTGAGTACCTCATGTCTCATGAACATCAGTCATGAATCTTAGCATAACCTCAATCATCATTCCATCTACACATCAAAGTTCTCATCTCTAACCTGATGACAACCACAGGCAACTAAGCTAGACCCAAGTATATAATTAGAAGCTTACAACACATCGACACTGTATACCATCTCCAATGCCGCACTATCCAATAGCAAAAGTTGATAGCAAACAAATACTCTCTACTGTTGAGAAAACAAGGTAATAAGACAACTAATTAGCGTTCCGATGACCTGAGCTCTTCTAGCGCCGCCGTGACATGCTCCCGGACAAGCTCAATCCTCTTCAGATAAACCTCCAGCTCCAGAATCTGCTGCTGCCTCCACTTCTCATCACTGGGCACCCCGGGGTTCGGTCCGGCCACCCCAAAGCCAAGGCCAAGCATATCGGCGTCTCCAACACACCAAAATCCCATGCCCAATCCCAGCCCAGTCTGTCCAGCGGCGATGATAGGATACTCCGGACAACCTCCTCAGTGGCACCACTGGCTGTCACTGGAGCTGGCGCAGGTGCCGGCACCGAAGGTGGTGGTGCAATCGTCGACACCGAATTCTCCACCGCAGCAACAACCGGCTCCGGAGCGCTTGTGAAGACATCTCCGCGCACGCGCAGCTAGATCCGCGGGCGCGTTGACTCGCGAAGCTGCCCCCGTACAGCGCGCGTCGAGCCAGCGACATGGTCTTGGAGCACGAGCGCTCGGCGTCGCCTCGCGAGGCGACGAGCAGCACTTCTCTCACTACTACAGAAAGCCTAATAGTAGACACCTCATCACAGACGGTTTTGTGAAACCGTCTCTAATGAGCACTATTACAGACGGTTGTAATTTGGAGGACGTATGTGGTATTTGTGGCGGGAAAATGGATTATCACAGACGGTTATTAACTATGAACCGTCTGTGATACGTTTGTATCACAGACGGTCTGTATTAAAAACCGTCTGTGATAATCCCAGATTATCACAGACGGTTTTTAAATAAAAACCGTCTGTGATAACCTTGTTATCACAGACGGTTAATAATTAAAAACCGTCTGTGATAATTCACAAACGGTTTTTTATTAAAAACCATCTGTGATAATGTCAGTAGGCATTTATTGCGCTGCTCAGACCGCATCTGTCTTCATTTCGATCCAGATCTAGCCACTGCTGCGCACTTTTTCACTCGGGAGGAAGCTAGGCGATTTCAGGCCTTGTTAATTTGGTGGGAAGAGGCAGAGATTGAGCTTTGAAGATTCATACTTTGCTGGTTGTTCTAGATATGGTTAGTAATGCAATTTATTTTTTCTTTAATTGCATTACAATTTAGTTCTAAGTAATCCATGAGTGGTTATTGAAGATGGTTAATTTGCAAAATTGTTGGTTATATAATAGCTGTTGTGTTTGTAATATGAATCTAGCAAATAAAGTCTCAATATAATAAATGTGGCCGGTATATATGTAGTTATAATTAGTTAATCTAGATTTTAATACTAAGTTGTTATATATGTACGTAACGTAGGACCGAAGCTGGATGTATGCCGCGAGCCGTGTGAGTGAAGAGTACATTAATGGCGTTTCTGCTTTTATAAGAGCAGCCGAGGAGGATATGTTGAATAAGGGGGCGATATATATGTGCTGTCCATGCACTGACTGCGAGAATGTGAAGATGTTTAAGAACCGAGGGCAAATTGAATCGCACTTGATTCGGAGGGGTTTCAAAAAGGATTATACGTGTTGGACCAGTCATGGCGAAGTGAATGATCATATGCCGCCGGATGACATCACCGGTGAAGTGAATGATATGCCCCTGGATGACATCGCCTGTGAACTGAATGACATGCCGCCGGCTGATGTCGATTGTGCTTCGGATTCGGATAGGTTGCACGATGATAATCTGGATCAGATGCTTCGCGATGTTGAAGAGAACTATGACGAGAGAGAGTATGTTAAATTCCGTGGCTTGATGGAGGACTCAGAGAAACCTTTGTACACGGGATGCAAGTACACGAGGTTGTCGGCCGTGCTTGAACTGTTGAAATTGAAGGCAAGCAACGGTTGGTCGGACAAGAGTTTCACGGTGCTGCTAGGTCTTTTAGCGGACATGCTTCCTGAGGGAAATGAGTTGCCTAAAACCACGTATAAAGCCAAGAAGGTTCTTTGTCCGTTGGGAATGGAAGTAGAAAGAATACATGCATGCCCGAACGATTGTATCCTCAACCGTAAAGAGTATGCAAACATGCATGTATGTCCGGTGTGCAACGCATCCCGATACAAACGTAACAATCAATCAGTTGATGGCGAGGGAACAGAGGCGAAGAAAGGACCTCCTGCTAAGGTGACATGGTATTTTCCTATAATTCCCCGTTTGAAAAGGTTTTTTGCAAATCCAAAGGAGGCAAAACTGCTGCGTTGGCACTCGGAGGAGCGCAAGAAGGATGGAATGATAAGACACCTTGCTGATTCCGCGCAGTGGAGAAACATCGATAGGAGTTTTGCAGAGTTCGGTGCAGAACCAAGGAATATAAGGTTTGGACTGAGTACAGATGGAATGAATCCTTTCAGTAGCATGAGCAGCCGACATAGCACATGGCCCGTGACTCTCTGCATCTATAACCTTCCTCCTTGGTTGTGTATGAAGCGAAAGTATATTTTGCTGTCGATACTTATCCAAGGGCCAAAACAACCTGGGAATGATATCGATGTGTTCCTAGCACCGTTGGTGGAAGATCTAAAAGTAATGTGGAACGAAGGGGTACAGGTATGGGATGCGTACAAACGAGAGAACTTCACTCTGCGCTCCTTATTGTTCTGCACCATAAATGATTATCCTGCCCTTGGTAACCTATCGGGCCATAGTACAAAAGGTGCTAAAGCTTGTACTCACTGTTTAGATGGTACCGAGAGTGTGTGGCTGAGACACTCACGCAAAACCGTCTACATGCGTCACCGCCGGTTCCTTCAGAGGGCTCACCCATACCGCAAGATGAAGAAACAATTTGACGGAGAGAAGGAAGATGGTTCAGCTCCAAGGCATTTAAGGGGACGCGAGGTTTATGATATGGTTAAGGATTTAGATGTTGTCCTCGGAAAGGGACGTAAATTGAGGGCTCATGAGAAGAACACCTGGAAGAAGAGATCAATATTTTGGGACTTACCTTATTGGGAGTACCTAGATGTTCGGCACTGCATCGACGTCATGCACGTAGAAAAGAATGTGTGCGACAGCTTGATTGGTCTCTTACTGAACATCCGTGATAAAACAAAGGACGGTGTCAACGCACGGCTTGACTTGGCTGACATGGACATCAGGCCTGAGTTAGCACCGACAAGCACTGATAATGGACGAACGTACCTTCCCCCTGCGTGTTACACTCTGTCCAAGGCTGAGAAAACAGAACTGTGCCAGTGCTTGCATGGTGTGAAAGTTCCGTCTGGTTACTCCGGCAACGTGAAGAAACTTGTTTCAATGCAAGATTTGAAGTTAAATGGCATGAAGTCTCATGATTGTCATGTGCTGATGACACAGATGCTCCCTATTGCAATTAGAAATATTTTGCCGATCAAAGTCCGAGAGACAATCATGAGGCTATGTTATTTCTTTAACACAATTGCTCAGAAGGTCATCGATCCCGAAGGACTAGATGCTCTGCAGGACGAGGTGGTGATGACTCTATGTCACCTTGAAATGTATTTCCCTCCTTCGTTTTTCGATATCATGGTCCATCTCATTGTTCACGTTGTGTGGGAGATAAAAATGTGCGGGCCCGTATTCCTACGCAGCATGTACCCATTTGAGAGGTTCATGGGAATTCTCAAGTCCTACATACGGAATCGTTCTCGGCCGGAGGGCAGCATCGTCGAAGGTTATGCAAGCGAAGAGGTGATTGAGTTTTGTGTCGATTATATGGCTCAGATTCAACCGATAGGTGTCCCTCAATCTCGTCATGAAGGGAGGCTGAAGGGTCTCGGAACTATCGGAAGGAAAGCAATCACTCCAGATATGGACACGTATACTCAAGCCCATTTCACGGTGTTGCAACACATGACTGAAGTGGCGCCTTATGTGGACCAGCACAAGGATGTGCTTCGGCAACAGAATCCAGAGCGGCCGGATGTTTGGATCATGAGGCAACACAACCGTTGGTTCAACCAATGGTTGAAGGAGCAAATTGCTAGGAGCTCGCCGAGTGAGACGCTAAGATGGTTGGCAAAAGGGCCGACATTTACAGTTGTGACATGGCAAGGATATGACATAAATGGGTACACATTCTATACGCAGTCTCAGGATGTCAAGAGCACTAACCAGAACAGCGGAGTCCGCATAGATGCATTCAGTACCGATGGGTCGAGAAACTCGTACTATGGCTTAATAGAAGAGATTTGGGAGCTCAACTATGTGGTTTTCAAGATCCCCTTATTTCGCTGCCGTTGGGTGCATCTCCCACAGGTGAAGGTTGACAAGTACGGTGTCACGACCGTGGACCTCCAACGTGTCGGGTACAAAGACGAACCATTCGTACTCGCCAATCAAGTTGTTCAAGTTTTCTATGTAACCGACCCGGCAAATAAGAAACGCCATGTAGTTCTTCATGGAAAAAGGAGAATTGTCGGAGTGGAGAATGTAGTGGACGAGGAGGAATACAATCAATTTGACGAGTTACCTCCTTTTGGAAATGGCATAAGGGTCGACGATGAACAACGTGACGAAACTAGTTACGTACGCATTGATCATGATGAAGGGCTAATTTTTAAAGGAAATAAGCAAGTACAATAAGAATGTATATGTGAAAATGTGTGACAATTTTGAGATCTATATGTGAAAATGTGTGATGTAGTCAATTTTGAGATGTATATGTGAAAATGTGTGACAATTTTGAGATGTATATGTGAAAATGTATGATGTAGTCAATTTTGAGATGTATATGTGAAAATGTGTGATGTAGTCAATTTTGAGATGTATATGTGAAAATGTGTGACAAAATGTATATGAGTATTGGCATTTATGTATATGTGTGATGCACATGTGATGGTTGATATGAATGCAGCTGGTTGGTGTTGTATATGAATGCAGCTGTTTGGTGGTGGATATGAATGCAACTGTGGTTATTGGTGTTGTCTTAATAACTACAGTCGCAAAGGCTTATCACAGACGGTTTTAAACTTAGAACCGTCTGTGATATCAATAAAACAGACGGTTCTAAGTTTAAAACCGTCTGTGATAATATGACTATCACAGACGGTTATACACTTAGAACCGTCTGTGATATTTATACTATCACAGGCGGTTTTAGACTTGGAACCGTCTGTGATATTAATATCACAGACGGTTTTTGAGTTAGAACCGTCTGTGATAACCTCCCTATATATACCCTCTGGCTAGGGTTTTCCCTGTGCGCTGCGCAGTTATTCGATCTAGATCCAAGTAAATCCCGAGCCCGTCGTCGCCTCCGCCTCCCCGAACCCTCGTCGGCCGCCTCCTCGAGCCCCTCGCCGGCCGCCTCCGTCGAGCCCCTCGTCGCCTCCGCCTCCTCGAGCCCCTCGTCACCTCCGCCTCCCCGAACCCTCGTCGACCGCCTCCCCGAGCCCCTCGCCGGCCGCCTTCGTCGAGCCCCTCGTCGCCTCGGCCTCCCCGAGCCCCTCGTCGACCGCCTCCGTCGAGCCCCTCGTCGCCTCCGCCTCCCCGAACCCTCGTCGACCGCCTCCCCGAGCCCCTCGCCGGCCGCCTCCGTCGAGCCCCTCGCCGGCCACCTCCCCTCGATTACCGACTGCATTGTGAGCACTTTCTGTGATGGACTAGGGTTTTGAGCATTGTGAGAATTGTTTACTGCAGTAGCTTAATTAGTTTGCTATTTGGTACATTGTTTACTGCAGTAGCTTAATTAGTTTGCTATTTGGTACATATTACATGGTACATTGTTTACTGCAGTAGCTTATTTAGTTTGCTATTTGGTACATATTGCTATTTGGTACATTAATTGTTTACTACAGTTGCTCGATGATGATAAAATCATATACTGAGATTGGTTCATTCAGTGCTTGAGCTCTAATAGCTGTCGGTTCATGCAGTTTTCAGGTTATAGCATGTTATTAAATTGATCTGTTAGGATTTAATCTTGACAAGTTAAAAGACTGAATTATTGGGCAAAGTTAACTTGTGTGGTCTTGATCTGTATGAATACTGCTGTTTGAATATATGCATGCTGAATATATCTTGATCTTGAGATTTTAGAGTTTGTATCTAGAGCTCAAAATACTGAATTCATTATTTGGCATAACCAATCAAGGAAGAGTATATGATTTAGTAGCGGGACGGCCAAGATTAATCTTGTGCAACCCTACAATTTGAGAGCACATATTCATGTTGAGACTGTTATTGATTCTATTATTGATGCTTGTTGCTTCATATTGCTACCATTATATATGTATATATGTAGGTATGTATATGTATATATGTAGGTATGTATATGTATATGTATGTATATACACATATAGTATGTAGTATATAGTATAGGCACATAACCCCTCTCTGTGTCCACATCACCCCCTCCCTTCTCCCCCTTCCCTCTACTCCTCTCCTCTCTTCCGAACATTGAGCATCATGTTTCACTTTTCGTGCTTCCTCACTTTGAACATTCTCATCTTATCTTAATAGACCCACAAAATGAGCAACATGTCACCCGCGCATTCTTCATCATCATCGCCGGAGGCGTCCGCTCCAACATCAAGACGCCAAGGAAGAGGGCTATCAAAGAAGCCTCAAAGCCGACAGACCATCACAGCGGTAAACGCAGCTGGGGTCCCTATCCTTCCTAAGCAAGCGGTAAACGCATTCCGAACCATGGTCGGAATAGTTGCACGACAACGAATTGAGATCACATACAATTCGTGGAAGAACGTGCCTGACACTCGGAAACGTGAGCTGTGGACCGAAATCTTGGCATCGTTCGAGTTCCCCCAGGCAAAAAGTACAAAAGTACAAGTGTGGCGCACAAGGCCCTCCAGGCAAAAAACACGCACCCCCACAGACTTGGCACAGCTGGGTATGCGGGTAAAATCCCGCAGTGGAGGTTGGAGGATGAGCTGGCAGCTGCAGAGGACATCGCCCCGCCGTTTTCCAATATCCCGGATGACCGCGCTCGAAATTGGCTTAGAGCAAGGTCATCTACAACGACATCGGGGGACGTCTCCTTTCGAAACCCTGCAGATCAGCAAGTGTCCCAGCGCCTGGTAAGATATCGATCGAACTACGTAGCTTGTAATTACTCCACAACTTCGTACGAATTGAAATGACATGTCGTGCTCTTGCAGGAAGAGCTGAGTTTTGAATCTACCCTGGGATCATTCCAGGGAACAAGGGAGAATGATATGCTCTCCGTGGCCCTGGGAACCAAGGAGCACCCGGGTCGTACGAGAGGCCTTGGGCTTTACGTTCCTTGGAAACATGGTTTCCAAGATGACTCCGGAATGTATCGGCGTAGGAAGAGAAACAAAGCCGAGCGTGAGGAGCAGCTACGAGAAGAGATCAAGGAATCTCTTCGAGAGGAGCTATTTGCTCAGATGGGTGAAGTAATCAGAGAAGAGGTGCGGAAACAGACAGAAAGTCAGCAGGCCGCCACCGCCGCTGCTATGCTAGGTAGCCCGCACAACTGTCCGAGTAGCTGCGCGTCCAATCCGACGCATACCCAGTCCAAATTTCCTGTGGACGATATCCTGGTAATAATTATTACCTCTCGAATGCTTGCTCCATTGGTAGGCCTATTCGAGTAGCTAATTTTGTATCGTTATGTAGGAGCCTACGAACTGCAAGCTCCAAGTGAGAATGGCGCCATTCCCTTGTACGCTGCTTGGGGCCAGGCATATTCGTCTGGTAACGGGGCCATGGTGCACGGCCAAGCTTTAGCGCCAGGCTTCGCTAAAGTTAATGTGGATGGTGTGTATGTCAATTTTGAGGTGGTCCCGCTACCGAAGCCCCCCAACGACGAGATCGTGACTCTAGGACAGGCCATTGGAACATTCATCCAGTGGCCCAAAAGCGACATCTTCCTGGAGGCTTCTTCACCGGTGGCAGGACCAGAGCAACATGCACTGGTGCCATCTCCAGTACAAGACCAGTCGGTTCCACCACCGGATACTACAACGATGCTATCTCCACGGGCCCTATTCTCGCCAGAGCAACTTGCACCGCTGCTACCTTCAAAGTCGACTTCCGTGAAGTCGACCTATAGCCGAGGCAGCAAGGCCAACAAGGGCAAAGCAAAGAAGACCAATGATGATCTTCCGTACCACCCTTTGGCCCGCAAATTCGTGCTTGGCGAGCCGTTGCTCGAGCAAAAAGCCCTCCAAAAGCTACCATATAGTTGCATGCAATTGCACACGTGGTATATGCAGCAGTCCAATAAGCCAGAGGGAGAACGGACTTCAAGTATCACTGTCAAATTCTCCGAGGAAGATTTACACCACAATCTTCAAGAGTGTACATTCGTGGTCGCCTTTGAGGATTTATTCGAGCTGTTCATGCTCAACGCTCTTGACGTCTCAATCGTTCGATGCTGGACGCTGTAAGTGTGTACAATCACAGTCTCCGTTAATGTCATACCGATAAATGCCATATCTAATTTTTTGCTTTCGTGTGTATATATATAGACACATGCTGATTAAAGCTAGAGTATCGAACTCATCAGCTGGTTTCTTGGACCCACAATTGGTCGCCAAGACTACCATCGACGTGGAGGCATCCCTCGTCGAGAGGTACATTACATCAGGCCTGCTGAGTTGCCGCAATAAGGACTATGTACTTATGCCCTTCAATCAGAGCTTTCATTGGATTTTAATAGTAATTGTACCAAAATGGAACAAGGTATATTACCTTGATTCCCTAAGTAAGAATAAAATGGACTTCACAATTGTCAGCCAAGTAATCAATAGGTAAGCACATATTCCCCATACATATCTACATTGTACTCTTTCTTTCCTTCCGAATGATTAAGGTTAACCTTTTCGAATTACGTAGGGCGTTCGCGATGTACATTGAAAAGGGAGGTGACTCGAAGCGTGGGGCCAACGGCCTGCTGACACATGTTCGAGATTTTAAGGTATTCGCTATTTCACATTAATTAATCCTATGCAACAGATGGTACTAATGCCTTTTGAACTAACACATTCCATTTTTTGCAGTGCCACCAGCAGCAGCCGGGCAACACATGTGGATACTACGTTTGCCAACATATGGAACTACTCCTCGATTCCTCGAGGGTCACCAATCGCAAGGTTTGTCACTCTTCCCATAATTACTTCATACTTATCACGTTACATATATATGTACATTGATATTCCTATCGACAGGCTGTATCAATCCCGTCAACTGCATTGAAACAGTCTGAGCTTCGAGAGGTTCAATCAGAGTTGGCGTTCTTTTTGCTGACTCAAGTCATACAGCCAGAAGGACGGTTCCACTGCGGACACTGATTTCTTATTGGTCTTATCACTAAGTGTAAATGCAGTGTAGATCTTTTGTAACTGTGCATTTGTTAATGGATATTTCAGTTCAATTCAATTAATTGATTTGCGAAATGGATGCATGCTTTATGTCTGTGAGATGAAGTGCGATGTCAATTGGATGTTTTATGTCTGCGAAATGTACCTGAAAGCAAATGAGATGTGTGAATTGTATGTTTTTTGTCTGTGATTATCTGCTTGTTTCAGAGGGCATGGCTAGCATTTCCTGAGGCTAGCCAATAAACAGAAATAGATTTTGGTTTAGGAGGAAGGAATATCACAGACGGTTTTTAAGTAAAAACCGTCTGTGATATGTATCACAGACGGATTTTCATTAAAAACCGTCTGTGATTATCGGTTATCACAGACGGTTTTTAATTAAAAACCGTCTGTGATATCTGATAATCACAGACGGTTTTTAATTAAAAACCGTCTGTGATATCTAATAATCACAGACGGTTCGAAAACCGTCTGTGATAACCTTCGATCATCACTGACCCATAAATTCAGACGGTTCAGAAAACCGTCTGTGATGACGTTTCTGAACCGTCTGTAATGTCGATTTCTGTAGTAGTGTCTCCTCATTGAATGCAGAGAACCAGAGTTGTTTCTGCAAAAGTGCCGCGACAAAGACGGCGTTCCGAGACGCGTTGTACATGCCCGTGTATTGAACATCTTTTCTTACCAATTTAAGTTTTTGGGTGAAGTAATCAGCGTAAAAACTTAATACTCACAAAGCATGGACTCAGCCTTTACTACTAAAGCACATTCGTGTATACCGGGATTTTAGCTTGTAAATAGAGTCGTACACCTGTTACCTATGTCTTAACAGGTAGTTCCCTACGTGTTAGTATAATCGTTAAGATCACTGTGCGACAGATAAAGTTAAATTGGTGGTAATTGCATCGCAACCTCGCTCCTTTCTTCCCTTTAATTTCCCTCGTTTTCTTTTCTAGAAGCCACCACGATGAGTAGTTTGAACACGTACCGGCTGTTTGCTTGGACTAGCTTCACCAGTACCATCGAATAAAGTAAACATGTCAGGTGATCATACGCACGTAATTTACGTGTCAGAGTACCACTACTCCGTGCAGCATTAGACAGTGTACCAAAGAAAGCGACAGACACATAACGATGGGCTAGTTGGCTGGTAGCTGGAGGGTATTCATTCTCACTTACTGGCCAGGTTTGATGCTAGAATGTGTATTATTTAATTAAAGTAAGCATGGGTATATATTCAGTGAAAAATTAAGCGTGCGGCTACGCTTTATGGTCCAGAGCCTTCCCAAATTTTTTAGCGTGTTATCGGACCAATGGCCAATGACTAGAGGGGTTAGATAGGAACCACAAAAAATGTTCATTAAAAATCTTCCATCTAATAACTATTAGAAGCTAAAAAAGTCCAATCAAGATATACAGTGGAAACCAACACAAAAACCCTAACCAAAAGGTAGCATGGACTGCGGCAACACTTGACGTAGATTATCCAGCTTAGGTCGTATGATCTGGGTTAGCACAAATAAAACAGCAGCACAACGCCCGAAACAAAAAGTTACATAACTTCCAAACCGAGGCTCCAAATAACTTGAAACTAGGGCTAGAGCTAATCATAACATCATTGCAAGGAGTTTCCAAAGTTGGGATCTTTTTTGATGAGGACATCTCCGATACTAGTTCATTGTTCATTTCTTCAAGTGTACAAGATGTTAATCACGATTTGCATAAAGGACCAATGACAAGAGCTGGAGTCAAATTACTTAACCAACAGGTGAATTTGTTTCTTAATGAGTTTACTTCTGATTTACATGAGAATTGCTTACTACCTAATGCAAATACTTTGTACGTTTTCAGGCTTAACAAGATGAAAGCATTCCGAACAGAGATGGAGGTGAGGGAGGCCGAGGACAATGCAAGGGAGAAAGGGTATATAGTTCATGTGCTAATAACCCAAGAAAGCTACCAAATATCGAGCATGAATGCAAGAAGAGATGTGCAGCCGAGAGGAGAAGAAATGAAGCATGCGTGGAAAAGAAGAAAGAAAAAGAGAAGGAAATGGGGAGAAGCCCAAGTTTTGGATAAGATTTCTAAGCCAATTTTGATTTTCTTCAAGCCCAACCGAAATCAAATTCAGAATCAACTCAAAACTCAATCCGGACTTAGTTCGGGTAGCCCACTGGGCGTATAATAAAAATGCTAGAACTTTCACAAATAGAGTTCAATTTGGATGTTCTTGTGCTTGTTGGAAAGGTAATTCGAAGGCCCATGCGATGGGTAATGTGCCAGCCTTAGAAACCTTGCGATCGCACTACAATATCCAAAACCAAGTGACAATTGTAAAATCAGGATTTCCATTTTGTTTGAGTTTGGGTCTAATACAATGTAGGGATTAGTTGTAATTGGTTTGGGGACCTTGTGGATGTCTCTAAGAGCTATATAAACCATTTTCTTGGAGACTACTTTCGATAATAAACTACAGATTGCTATGCAACTCTTGTTCTTCCAAGCGTAGACTTATTGGGCTTGAGGGGAAATTGGGAATTTTATCAAATTCTATTCAATCTTTCCCACTGTGAATTGAGAGCATGATTAATCCTCACTTTGGTGGTTGGTGAGATCAATGTGTGTGTCCATGCGAATTAAAGAGTGTTAATCCTTGCATTGACAACGGAAGATCACTTAGTTCACCAAGCTTCAGGTGAGTATCCTTGATCCTATTGTAACATCCTGAAAATTTTGAAATTTAAATATGATTTTCTTGAAGGGTTTTGCAATATATTCTATTTGAATTTGGATTTTTCTGGCATTTTCTTTCTGGAATTTGGTTGATGTTCCAAAAATTGAATAAATTCATAAAAGACAAAGACAGATATTAAAGATGCTCAAAAAGGAAATGTACAAATACTAAGAAAACTGAGATTTGTAAACACGAATTTGAAAAGATGATCCAGTCTAAGAAGAGAGAAATCTGAGTTAAAAATATAAAACTTCATTTTGTAAATAATGGCATAAATAGCAATAAAAGTAAAATGAATAAAATACAAACACATATACATAAATACATACATATATATATATATATACATATGTATGTATGTATGTATGTATGTATGTATGTATGTATGTATAAACGAATTGTGTAAGGAAGAGTCTGTCAAAATAGGAGCTAAACATAAGCAAATTAAATGAGCCAACAAAGTAATAATATAAGAAATTATATATAAATATATAAATATACATATAAAATTAATGTGCAAATAAATATATATATATATATATATATAAAATAAATGTATATGTGCATATACAAAAATAGAAATAAAAAAATAAAAAAAGGAAAAAGGGGGAATGAAGCCAGGCCAGCCGAAGTGGCCCGGCCCAGCTCCACCCGCGCCCCTGCCCGCACTGCTCTTTCCTTCCTCTGACCAGCGGGCCCCTGTCCTAGTTCCCTGTCACGCGGGACTGGCCCCCCTCTCTTTCTTCTCCTCCTTTTTCCCCAGGCGTTGTGCTTCCTTTTCTTTTCTTCTCCTCCCACCTCTCTTCCGCGGCCGAGCTTCTTCCGCATCACCTCCCTTCTTTTTCCCCTGCGCCGAATCCCCCGAATCCCGACCGCAGCTGACAGTCTCCTCCCTGCCACGCGCCGCTTGCCGGTCACGTTACCCCCGAGCCCCGCGCTGGATATTGCCCTGCAGTCCAACCCCCGCCGCTCGGGCAGGCACCCGTGGGCGGCCCCCTTTCCGCCGCCTATAAGGACCCCCGAGGTCCCACAGATCTCCCCACGCCTCGCGCACTCTCCCACAGCAAGCAATTGAGTCCCCATGCTCTCTTAGCTCGCCGGCGACCCCATCTTCCTCACGGCCGACCACTGAGCCCGCCACCACGACAAGCAACCGCCGCCCAATTCCTTAACCCCGGAGCACCCTAGGAGCCCGGCAAAGCTTTCCCCGTGCTCGGCCGAGCTTCTCCTGGTCCACACTTCGCCGACGCCGAGCTTCTCCTCAGCCCGCCGCCGTCACACGCCGCCAACCCCCTCCGGCGCCCCTCGGTCTCCGGCGCCACCACCTTCAGCCTCCCCGTGAACTTGGCGTTCCATTTTGCTACTCACCAAGACCTCCCGGGCTGCTCACCGCCGACCACACCACCGCCGTTCCCCGCCCTCAAGCCTCCTCTGCCCCGGCCTCTACTACCGCACTGCTTAACAAAATTCTTCATTCCTATATAGGTAAGCAACACTAGGGAGCTCCCCTGGCTAGCAGCGTTCACCAAAAGCCTGCCTCGGCCGCGCGCGTTCGAGCCTCCGCTCCGCAGCGCCGAGGTGGGTTTTTGATTTTATTTTTGCTGTGCATTGGTAGGCAAGGAAAATTAAAGAAAAATCAGGAAATTAATCCATAAATGATGCAAAAATTTATTTAGGAAATAAGTGAGTTTCTTAACTACCTAACCATGGGTTTATCATCACATGCTAGTAAAAAGTATGCCTTGAATGTATTCCAAATCTTTATTAACTAAAGGCTTAGTAGGGATATTAAGGATATGCTTTCATGAAATGATAACTTAAAGATTTACTAAAACAATAGAACATAAACCTTTGTGTAATAGTAAATATTATAGAATTAACCATTTCATAGTTTAAACCATAACCCTTATATCTATACCCACTATTTAACTTGCTTAATATTACACATCCTTTAGAAGATTTAATATTTGATTAGTTACCATATGTGCATAATTAATATGCCTTTATTGTTTATCCTCATCTAAATATTAAGTAAATACATTAGTAAAAGATGGTTCTAAAATTAATAAAGACATTCAAGTTAAGTTAAAGAAAATAAATTTGATACTATGTTTGAATATAAAAACAAGGATTTGGATTAAAGATTACCCTTAATAATAACTAAAATATGTGCTCCAACCTTCAACATGCCACCATCAAATAAATACCAATGGTAATTTTTAATCAAATGGCAAGCTAGGCTATCACCTAAATGTATATATATATACAACCTTTTTCTTTAAGACTTAAGTTGCACCTAAATGTATATAGGCTGGATAGATGATTTAAATGATTATAGAGAATTAGGGAGTGCAAAGATATTTGCTGGATTATAACACTATAAATTCTTGGGAGATGTTGGCGATAATGGGATGAATAGGATTTGATCAATTACTGGATGGATGAATTGAATTTTTGGGAATTCGGAGGTATGTTATCAATTATTGGAGTATAAATTTGATCAATGATATTCTTGGTGGATGAATATGAGTGAATCGTAAACTTGATTAATGATATTCTTGGTGGATGAATACTAGTGAATCGTAGACTAGATTAATGATATTTTGGTGGAGGGATAATAGTGAATTAGTTAGAGATAGATAATGGAAAATAAGGTTGATTATTAGCAGAGCAAATTGTGGTTGGGGATCAATAGCAAAAAGGAATGGGTTGTTAGGAGTTTGGAACACAAAAGATATTGGTGGATTGTATAAATGATGTCACTTGCTATTTGGAGTCTTAGACAGCAGCCAATGAAGAAAGTGTATCTTCGGTGGATTAAGTCAATTATGGTAATCATTGTGTGGAGTTTAGATAGCAACCATAACACTATGAGTAAATAATAATAATGCTACCAAAAGCGATTTTTGGCAAATAAAATAACCCAAGCCTCTCCTTTGATAAGCCATGCATACTATTTATTTGCATTCTGTGTATTGGCTCGCGGAGCACGGTGGTTAGTGTGCTCACACTCGCTCTCACAACAAATCCAGAAGCAAGAATCATATCACTGCGCTTCAGCAATACTTTTGGTTATGATGGAAGAGAAGATGAAGTCGTTAAGGGCTAGGTCGCGAACCTCCAGTTGGCTACCTGTGGGCATGTCCTGAAGGTCCCACTTGCGTGCTTCGTTCTTCCGCTGCTGCAATTTAATGATTTCGGCCTAACCGGCCCATGAGTAAGTCTACTATTATATTTACGTTTCCGCATGATATGTACTTTGATATTCAAAACTGTAAACTGTGAGCACTATCTACTGATCCAGGGAATAGTGCGGTGGAATCACAAAGGAATCCGGATTGTAAAATCTGGGTCCTGACGCCTATGTCGAGAAGATTGGGCGACCTGTATCATCTTAGTATTAGAGTACAGTTGACTCGGTAGGATTACTTAACCCTAGTTTAGATTGTGTTACTTTTTGTTCTTTATTCCTAGAGTCCGTAAACCGAAAATTGCAACACAAAAATTCCAAACCCTAGTTTTGATCCGTTATTTCTTGTGAGTTTTGTTAAGTTTTGATCCATTAGAATTATTTAGTTGTTAATCATAGTGTTTCTTTTGTGTACCTTAATCCTTGTGTTTCATCTAAACCTTAAAATTCATTGGTTTTAAATTCCTCAAAACCAGCACCAAAAAATAGATGTAAACCATCAATCTGCTACCGTGAGCTACAGTAACTGTGCTGCTACAGTACATGTGCAAACAGCGCCGCATGAGGAAATAGCATCGTGCGTCTACAGGCTTGTATTGTGTGACACCCCATTTTTAATTTGCTTAATTGCCTTGTTTTGTTGGTCATTGGAAAGTTATTCTCAAAATTTCAAAATTTAAATTAAATTATCTTAGCCCAAAAATCCCTTTTGGCCCTGCCCAAATTCCCTCTCTTTTCCTCTCTTCCCGGATGGGCCAGCTTCTCTTTTTCTTCCGGCCGGCCTGCCCTCTCTGGGGCCCGTTCCCTTTTTCTCTCCTGGGCTTCGCCCGGCCCAGCGAAGCGCTCCCCCTCTCCTTCTTCTTCCCGCAGCACCCCGCGCTCCTCCTCTCTCCGCTCTGCGCGCGCCCTCGCCGGACCCAGCAGCAGCGGCCCGTCCGTGGGTTCTCCGCGCGTGCGCGCCCCATGGTGGTCTCCCCATGCTTCCCGGCGCCCTCGCCGGCCTAGACTCCCGGACCCCTCGCCGTAGACTCCCCACGCGCCGGCTCCTCGTCGTCGCCGGTACAGCCCGATGGGACCGCCCCCGGTCTCGTCGTCCTGGCCACGTCGCCGCTCGCCAACCTCAGGCATGGCCGTCGCCGTCGCATTCAATGGGCGGCAGTGGAGCCATGTCCTTCCCTGCCTCTCCGGCGCTGTTGCTCGCCGTCCGCACCGCCGCACCGCCGTACCCGAGCCGTAGCCGCCGGACCAAGTTGGCCATGCCGCACACCCCCCTCCTCCTCTGTGCGGCCGTGGGAGCGCGGTACCCTCGCCCATGCCGGCCGTGCGCCCTAGCGTGCCTAGCCCCGTCACGCCTCCCTTCTCGTCGGGTACGCTACAGGAGCGGGAGCTCCATCGCCCATGCCCCCCTCTGTCCTAGTTGCGCTTTTCGCCGCTATAAAAACCCCCTAGTGACCAGTAGTTCCCCCCCCCCCATTCACCCCGTTCTTCGCCTCAAAAATTGCCGGCGGCGGCCGTTCTTCGGGCCGTCGCCGCCGCCATCCACCCCGAAGACCCCGGCCGACATTACTCGTCTCCCCAACCCTTTTACCTTTACTAGAAGCTCCCCTCGCGCCTAATCCGGTTTTTCCCCTCTCTTTGCAGCCGCCGGCCCCCATTTCTCCCCCACCTCCGGCCATCTCCGCCGCCGCCGATCCAAGGGGTCCCCGGCCGATTCCTCGCGCAAGGAGCACCCTCGCCACCCCAGGAACTCGACCGAGCTACCAGCCTGAAGCCTCGTCGACCCATCTTCCCCGGCCCCGATCAACACCCTCCGCCGTGTGAGCTCGTCGCCGCCAGCTTCCACCGAGCCTCCCCGAGCTCCGTTCTCTGCGCCGATGAGTTTCCAGAAGCTCCTAGAAGCTCCCTAGTCTCTTAATCGAGCCCCCGTGGCCGGAGTCGCCCTCCCGAGCGTCCCCTAGCTCCGCCGCCGCCTAGCTCGCCTTCGGCGACCTCCCGGCCCACCTCGGGCCGAACCACCCCCACCGTCGGATGCGCACGGGGCTGGGGGCTCCGTTTTGGGCATCTCCCCATGCGGCCATGGCCTCCCTCGCCGCCGGCGGACCTCACCGTCGCTCAGCCGGAGGAGCCCCTGCTCCCGCGCTAATCCGCGGTTAACCGCTAACCGTTGGGGTTAATGGCCGTTAATCCACCAACTGACAAGTGGGCCCGGTGGTTTTAAAAACTTAATCCGAGGCACTGTTCACACAGTAACTTGGCCCCACGTGTCGGTCTCTGGCCGATTTTCAGAAAAGAAATTAATTAAAATGCCGTGGGCCCCGCGTGTCATACACTGTGATTTTCTGAAATAAAAATTAATCTGAAAATAAAATAAAACCCGGCGGGACCCATTTGTCAGAGAGTGGACTCTCTCTCCCCTTTTCAATTTTTAGGAATTTCCTGAAAATGAAACTTCAAATAGCTCTATCTCCCTCATCGTAACTCCGATTCGGGTGAAACTTGTTTCTAAATTTTTCTAAATTCAAGCTCTTTCTGTTGGTTGTGGTTTGGTTTATTTTTGAGTTGTTTTGCTTATTATTTTATGTTATGTTGTTCTCTTTGCTTGTTGGGTGTGCTTCGGTTTCTCCTGTTCGAGTAGAGTTGGAAGCTGCCCCCGAGCCACAAGAAGATCCACTCCAGGACCAGCAAGATCCTACTACTCTAGACCCAGGCGAGTCAGCATGTTGATCATTTTGCTCCTAAGTTTCTTGCAAAATTATCTTCATTTAAATTACTCAAAATGTGCATTCGCTAATTCATGTAATAATATGTTAAGCGTTAAGGTAGTTACATGCCCACTTGACATTACAATAAACTTAATATGCCATTCCTTGATAACTTGAATTACCTGCTCCTTGTCACCCTAGAAAATAAGGTTAACTTTAATAGTTATAAGTCAAATTAAAATGCCATGCTGTTAGTCTAAGTCCAGGGTCATGTACCCTGATCATCAATCTTTAAACAATTATGAGAACTTGTTTTGGGCAGTCACAGGATGTACATGACTGAATACTTTGTAACTAGTTAGTTTATGCTTCTCAAAACCCTCAAAACCTGTTGTACCTGTCTGGGCGGGTGGTAGAGTGGTTGGTGCTGATGTCACACGAGAACCCGTGGTTTGTGGAATGAACCGCCTGGACAAATTAAGGACCGAATCTTGTGATGACCTCCTTGTGTAAAACAGTACAACCACAAGTCTATATGGGTACGACCTAGCTGATTAACTTGTAAAGGTTTAGTTTAGATATCATCACGGAAGATGGGTGCCAGAGCACTGGTTTACTCATACGGCACAAGAGGGGGCTTCTGACTGTGGTGGATGTAGCCCTTCAGCGGTGAAACCTCAGCGGGGTGGTATCTAGCTAAATCGGAGTAAGGTAAAGGCTTTGTGATAAACCATCTGGGTCTCATGCCTAAGGAAGCATGTTGGCTATTAAGATGACTTATCTCTTGTGGTGAAAGTGTACCACCTCTGCAGAGTGTAAACTATTCGAATAGCCGTGCCCACGGTTAAGGGCGGACATGGGAACTTACTCGAGTTAGTTCTATTTGAAAAACCTTTTGTGGGTGGGAAGAAAACCGGTTGGAGGGAAGTACTCCAAATTCTGAATCTTTCCTGGAGGGAAGTACTCCAGTGTTAGTATGGGTTATCCAAACTAAAAATCTAGCATAGGTGGTTGGAGCCATGAAACTGGTGGATGGAACCAGCACCGTCTTATTCATACTGCACAATTTTCAATCATCAAAGAATTGGTTATTAAAATGGCTAGCACATAGGATTTGTAATTAAGTTATTTGCAACTGTTGCTTTGCGCAAACAAAAGAGCCTAAGCCTTCCTTGTATAAAGCCTGCATACTAGTATTTGCATTCTGTATGTTGGCTCGCGAGCACGGTTGTGTGTGCTCACGCTCGCTATCTACCCCCCTTTCTCCAGAGTTTGCCAATCAGGATCAGTACGACTACTACCAGGACCCGGCTGGCGAAGAGAATGAAGATGGTGGTAGCTAGGCTAGGATCTAATCTCTCCTTACAGTCTGGCCGACCAATCTAATTGGAAGGTGTCCTTAACATTAACCAGGTCCTCTGGGTAATATTAAGCGCACCTAGGTTATCCCGGTCGCTTGCCTGTGGGGAGATGAGCCCCTCCCTTTTGCTTCCGCCAATAATGCAATGGTACACTGAACTTATGTGGCCAGAAGGCCCCTTTTGTAATACTTGTCCTTATATGGGACCTGTGTACTTTGGTATTGTAATATTATGGCCTGTGCCGTGTATGAAATGAATCAGCAATGTATCTGTGGGCACTATCTACTGATCCAGGGAATAGTGCAATGAATCACAGAGGATCTGGGTTTGTTAACCCGAGGTCCGACAGGGCTGGTATCAGAGCATACGACTGTAGAAACCTAGTTAAGATGGTCGTGCCTTAAGGATGGTGTCTAATTTCGAAAACTAATAAAAACTTTGATAAAATATAGTTTACTACTTCTTACTCTTACTTCTCCTAGACTTTACTCTTCTGCACTCCCTTTTTCTTTGCCTGATCTGATCTTTTGTTTTCTCTAAAACTGTAGATGGCCGGATCCTCCTCAGTCGCTACCTGGGACTACCTCTCGCACGCAGAGACCGAGACTGACCACGTCGAGTTGCTTCGCCTGTTGCTGCAGTACCTCAAGTACGACCAGCACCCCATCTTCCGGGGGCGACGGATCCAGACCCGAGACCAGGAGGCTTGGATCATGGAGGGGTTTGTCTACGCCCGCCCGGGGGGAGTTGAGCCTGTGGTCATCACCACCGGCCACCCCAGGGGTCGTCGCGCCGACGCCGTGCAAGACGCTGCTTAGTTGCTGTCAGCTCGGCTGATGCAGCTACACGGGCCCGAGCTCGCGCCGACCCCTTTCTGCTACTTTCCGACCTTCTACGCGGGCGGACCCCTCCCTGAGGAGTTGGACGCGCCGGTAGACAACCCCCGGCTGACTCACCAAGTACAGTTGACCCAGGCGATGGTCAACACCTACTGCCGGGCACTGTAGGAGATCGGACAGCTGAGGACACTACTGACAACCAGCTACAAGCACGCAGACGCGCTTCGTCTCAGACGGTTCGAAAACGTCATCACAGACGGTTCGAAAACGTCATCACAGACGGTTTTGTGAACCGTCTGTATTTATGGGTCAGTGATAATCGAAGGTCATCACAGACGGTTTTTTGAACCGTCTGTGATTATCAGCTATCATAGACGGTTTTTGAGTAAAACCCGTC
Organism: Dendrocalamus latiflorus; assembly: GCA_017311315.1. Lineage (NCBI taxonomy): Eukaryota > Viridiplantae > Streptophyta > Magnoliopsida > Poales > Poaceae > Dendrocalamus > Dendrocalamus latiflorus. The sequence goes on from CM029641.1 coordinate 14,538,877, forward strand.
TGTGATAGCTGATAATCACAGACGGTTTTGAGTTAAAAACCGTCTGTGATACTTATCATCAAAGACGATTTTTACTCAAAAACCGTCTGTGATACTTATCATAACAGACGGTTTTTAAGTAAAAACCGTCTGTGATTATCAGCTATCACAGACGGTTTTTAAGTAAAAACCGTCTGTGATTATCAGCTATCACAGACGGTTTTTACTCAAAAACCATCTGTAATATTCCCTTCAACCCCTAAATATACTTCTGTTTATTGGCTAGCCTCAGGAAATGCTAGCCATGCCCTCTGAAACAAGCAGATAATCACAGACATAAAACATATACAATTCACATATCTCATTTCATTTCAGATACATTTCACATCTCAATTCATTTCATAGACATAAAACATCCAATTGACAACGCACTTCATTTCACAAACATAAAGCATCCATTTCGCAAATCAATTAATTGAATTGAAATAAAATATCCATTAACAAATACACAATTACAAAAGATCTACACTGCATTTGCACTTAGAATTACAATAAAAAATTATTCTGGGCAGTGGAACTCTCCATCTGATCTTACGACTTTAGTCCACAAAAACCAAATGAACTCTCCTCGAATTTTTGCAAAGTCCGGCTATTTCAATGCAGATGTAGAGATGGGCGCAGCCTGTCGATAGGAATATCAACACGCGCACATATAAAACTTGACATGTATGAAATAAATGTGGGAAGATTGACATACCTTAGAATCTGTGATCTTGGTGGAATCGAGGAGTAGTCTCATAAGGTGGCACGCGTAGTATTCACACGTGTTGCCCGGCTGCTGCTGGTGGCACTGCAAAAAATAGAATGTGTTAAATCAAGTGGCATTACTACTAAGTATTGTATATGATTAATTAATGTGTAGCTAGCGAATACCCGAAAATTGTGATCATGTTTGAAGGGCTTGGCCCCTGTCGTCGAGCCACGTGTTTGTTGAATGTATGTGGCGAACGACCTTCGTTATTCGAAAAAGTTAGATTAGTCATTCGGAAGGAAAGAAAGAGTACAATGTACAATGTACGTACCTGTCGAGTATTTTGGCGATAGCTGTGTACTTGGATTTGTTCTTATTTAGAGAATCAAGGTATATAGCCTTGTTCCATTTTGGTATAATTACAATTAAAATCCAATGGAAGTGCTCATTGTATGGCATAAGAACAAATTCCTTATCTTGGTGAGCCAACAGTGCTTTTGTAATATAGTTCTCGACGAAGGATGCATCCTCGTTGATGGTATCAATGGCGACCAAGCGTGGGTCCAGGAAACCAATTGGTGATTTCGATGATCTAGCTTCGGTCAGCATGAATCTATATATATACACAGAAAAGCAACAAATTGTGACATATATCGGTATTACGTGAACAGAAACTGTGATTGTACAGCCTTACATCGTCCAGCATCGAACGAGTGAGGCATCAAGAGCGTTGAGTGTGAAAAGTTCAAATATATCGTCAAAGGTCACCGGGAAGACACATTCGTGAGCATCGTGCACGAAATGTTCCGGCTTGAATTTGACAGTGATACCTGAGCGCCGTTCTGCCTCTGGCCTATTGGACTGTTCCATATACCAAGCGTGGAATCTTTGGCAACCAAGTCCTAGTTTTAAGAGGTGCTCTTCCGAGAATATCATCGGCTCGCCTAGCACGAATTTGCGGGCCAATGGCATGTACGGGATATCGTCATCATCCTTCGTCTTTGATTTGCCCTGGCCATTGCCTCGATTGTCGGTCGACTTTATGGTAGTCGACTGTAATGGTACAGACGGTGCAAGTTGCTTTGGCGAGAATAGCACCCGTGGAGATAGCACCGGTGCAGGTAGCTCTGCTTCGCACTGCACATGTGGAGATAGCACCAGCGCATTTAGCTCTGGTTCGCGCTGCACTTGTGGAGATAGCGCCAGCGCATTTAGCTCTGGTTCGCGCTGCACTTGTGGAGATAGCACCAGCGCATTTAGCTCTGGTCCGGCCACCGGTAAGAAGCCTCCAGGGGGATGTCGCATTTGGGCCACTGGATGAATGTTCCAATGGCCTGCCCTAGAGTCACGATCTCGTCGTTGGGGGGCTTCGGTAGCGGGACGACCTCAAAATTGACATGCACACCATCCACATTAACTTTTGCAAAGCCTGGCGCTAAAGCTTGACCGTGCAGCATGGCTCGATACCAGATGGATATGCCTGGCCCCAAGCAGCGTGCAAGGGAACGGAAGCATATTTCACTTGGAGCCTGCACTTCGTAGGCTCCTACATAACGATACAGAATTAGCTAGTCGAATAGGCCTATCAATGGAGCAAGCATTCGAGAGATAATAATTATTACCAGGATGTCGTCCACAAAAAATCTGGCATCGGTTTGCGTCGGATTGGACGCGCAACTACACGGACGGTTGTGCGGGCTAGCTAGCATAGGAGCGGTGGCGGCGGCCTGCTGACTTTTTGTCTGTTTTCGCACCTCATCTCTAACTACATGAGCCAGCTCACCCATTAGCTCCTCTCTAAGAGATGTCTTGATCTCTTCTCGTAGCCGTGCGTCACGCTCGGCTTTGTTTCTCTTCCTGCGCCGATACATGTCGGAGTCATCTTGGAAACCATGTTTCCAAGGAACGTAAAGGCCAAGGCCTCTCGTACGGCCCGGGTGCTCCTTGTTTCCCAGGGCCGCGGAGAGCATATCATTCTCCCTTGTTCTCTGGAATGATCCCAGGGTAGTTTCAAAACTCAGCTATTCCTGCAAGAGCACGACATGTCATTTCACTTCGTACGAAGTTGTGGAGTAATTACAAGCTACGCAGTTCGATCGATATCTTACCAGGCGCTCGGACACTTGCTGGTCTGCAGGGTTTCGAAAGGAGACGTCCCCCGATGTCGTTGTGGATGACCTTGCTCTAATCCAATTTCGAGCGCGGTCATCCGGGATATTGCTAAATGGCGGGGCGATGTCCTGCAGGGCTGCCAGTTCATCCTCCTTCGTCCACTGCAGGATTTTACCCGCATACCCAGCTGTGCCAAGTCTGTGGGGGTGTGTGTGTTTTGCCTGGAGGGCCTTGTGCGCCTCACTTGTATTTTTGAATTCTTCGATCATCTTCGAAGCCTTGAACTCTTCCCATTGTGGTTCCAGGAATGGGTATTTATGAAAGGGCGTTTCGTCTTTCTCCACGTAGTCCTTGACAAGCTTGCTCTTGAAGTTCTTCCATGCTTTGCACGCCCCTAGCAAGGCTTGTCGTTGCACGACGTCTTGGTGTTCTTCTGGGATCTCGAACGATGCCAAAATTTCTGTCCACAGCTCTCTTTTTCGAGTCGTAGGCACGTCCTTCCATGAATTGAATGTGATCTCAATTCGTTCTCGTGCAACGATTCCAATCATGCTCTTCCATGCGCTTGCTGCTTTGCGAGGAAGGAGAGGGACCCCAGATACATCGACATTTGTGATGGTCAATCGGCCCTCAGGCTTCTTCGATAGCCCTCTTCCTTGGTGTCTTGATTTTGAAGCGGACGCCTCCGGCGATGGTGTTGAAGAATGCGCGGATGACATTTTGCTCAATTTGTGGGTCTATTAGAATAAAATAAGAAAGTGCCATACCATAAGATAAGAAAGTGCAATATCTATCTATTTCGCTCAATATAGGCGATTACAATACATATATATGTGTATATACATACATACATATACATATATATACCTACATATATACATATATAGAATCAATATCTATCTATTATTACTACAAGGTCTCTAAACAAAGTTCTGTGAAGCAAATAACACAAACTAGTGTATCCGGTTCATTGAACAAGATACACTAGAATGTGTTACTTGCTTCATGCCCCTTGAAGGTCTATGTGGCATATACTATTACTACAAGGTCTCTAAACAAAGTTCTATGAAGCAAATAACACAAACTAGTGTATCCGGTTCATTGAACAAGATACACTAGAATGTGTTACTTGCTTCATGCCCCTTGAAGGTCTATGTGGCATATACTATTACTACAAGGTCTCTAAACAAAGTTCTATGAAGCAAATAACACAAACTAGTGTATCCGGTTCATTGAACAAGATACACTAGAATGTGTTACTTGCTTCATGCCCTTTGAAGGTCTATGTGGCATATATATGAAGCAACAAGCATCAATAATAGAATCAATAACAGTCTAAACATGAATATGTATGACAATGTAAAAGGCATGTATTAATTAAGACTAGCAACAAGCTCAAGTTTTAATTGATTAATTTGTGCTCTCAAATTGTAGGGTTGCACAAGATTAATCTTGGCCGTCCCGCTACTAAATCATATACTCTTCCTTGATTGGTTATGTCAAATAATGAATTCAGTCTTTTGAGCTCTAGATACAAACTCTACAATCTCAAGATCAAGATATATTCAGCATGCATATATTCAGACAGAAGTATTCATACAGATCAAGACCATACAAGTTATCTTTACCCAATAATTCAATCTTTTAACTTGTCAAGATTAAATCCTACAGATCAATTTAATATCTTTGCCCAATAATTCAGTCTATAACCTGAAAACTGCATGAACCGACAGTTATTAGAGCTCAAAGACCGAATGAACCAATCTCAGTATATGAATTTATCATCATCGAGCAACTGTAAATCCCACAGGCAATCTCAGTATATGAATTTATCATCATCGAGCAACTGTAAATCCCACAGGCAATCTCTGTATATGAATTTATCATCATCGAGCAACTGTAAATCCCACAGGCAATCTCAGTATATGGAAGATTAACAAACTTGCACAGGGGAGGTGGCCGGCGAGGGCTTGGGGAGGCGGTGACGGGCTCGGGGGAGGCGGCGACGCGGTCGGGGAGGCGACGGGCTCGGGAAGGCGGCGACGCGCTCGGGGAGGCGGCGACGCGGTCGGGGGAGGCGACGGGCTTGAGGGGGCGGTGACGCGCTCGGGGGAGGCGACGCGCTCGAGGAGGCGGTGACGCGCTCGGGGAGGCGACGGGCTCGAGGACTATCTCAGACGGTTCTAAATGTAGAACCGTCTGTGATATGGATATCACAGACGGTTCTTACGTTACAACCGTCTGTGATAAGCCTCCCCGGACTGTAGTAATTAAGACAACACCAACCAGCTGCTGCGCATTCATACACACAACACAAATTAACCAGCTACATTCATATACAACACCAACCAGCATAAATGCAAATTCACATATACACAATGTATTTCTTCACACATTTTCACATATACATAAATGTAAATTCACAAATACATCACACACATGCATTGTTGTATACATAAATATAAATTCACAAATACATCACACACATGCATATTGTTATATACATAAATGTAAATTCAGATATACATCACACACATGCATATTGATATATATATATATATATATATATATATATATATATATATATATATATATATATATATATATATATATATATGCCATACATTCTCATTCTACTTGCTTATTTCCTTTAAAAATTAGGCCCTGTTTGGAATGCGGGAATTTTTCCCGATTCCTGCGGGAATTGAACTGTTTCCTGCAAAATTCCTGCAAAATTCCTGTGAAATTCCTCTGTTCCAAACAGGCCCTTAGCCCTTCATGATGATCAATGCGTACATAACTAGTTTCGTCACGTTGTTCGACGTCGTCAACCCTTATGCCTTTTCCAAAAGGAGGTAACTCGTCAAATTGATTGTATTCTTCCTCTACCACTACATTCTCTACTCCAACAATTCTCCTTTTTCTATGAGGAACTACATGGCGTTTCTTATTTGTCGGGTCGGTTACATAGAAAACTTGAACAACTTGGTTGGCGAGTACGAATGGTTCGTCTTTGTACCCGACACGTTGGAGGTCCACGGTAGTGACACCGTACTTGTCAACCTTCACCTGTGGGAGATGCACCCAACGGCAGCGAAATAAGGGGATCTTGAAAAGCATGTAGTCGAGCTCCCAAATATCTTCTATGAACCCATAGTATGAGTTTCTCAACCCATCAGCATTGTACGCATCTATGCGGACACCGCTGTTCTGGTTAGTGCTCTTTATATCCTGAGACTGCGTATAGAATGTGTACCCATTTATGTCATATCCTTGCCATGTCACAACTGTAAATGTTGGCCCTTTTGCCAACCATGTCAGCATCTCACTTGGCGAACTCCTAGCGATTTGCTCCTTCAACCATTGGTTGAACCGACTGTTGTGTTGCCTCATGATCCAAACATCCAGCCGCTCCGAATTCTGTTGCCGAAGCACATCCTTGTGCTGGTCGACATAAGGCGCCACTTCAGTCATGTGTTGCAACACCGTGAAATGGGCTTGAGTATACGTGTCAATATCTGCAGTGAAAAGTATGTGTGTTGTCGTGTTTTAGCTTAGCCCTTCTTGCTAGAAAAGTAAAAAATTTGCCCCCATGGCACCGTAAGAGGCGTAGTTATGGCCATAAGGGGACTTGTTTACACGAATGACCCTATTCGGGCTTATAATAGTAGGGGTAAACATATCATCGGTATGAATTCGGATATTGAACTTAGAGGCACCCCCCGGTCGGATACGAAGACCACCGAGGATGCAAAGGGATTAAAGGAGAAGCACACAACCACCAAATGTATTCAATATGAGTGTTCTAGGGTTACAAAATGGTCTCCCCCATCTCCATTATATGGGGTCTATCTATAGAGGGAGAGAAGAAAGCAAGTGAAGTTACATGATTGCCCCTGGGGCCTAGTTTAGTCCTAGGGGTATTTGTGTCATTTGCCTCACATGGGCTCCGCCCTGTCCGAGTCTTGTGATCAGTCCGAGGTTGGCCTCGGACCCTTTCGAGGTTGGCCTCGTATACCTCTCCTAGGGTTGGCCTAGAACCCTTCTAGGATCGGCCTCACGTACGTCGTTTGGGGTTGGTTTGGAGACTTAGCACAGGATAGACCCTCCAACAGGTGCCGCCACTCTGAGGTGGTTGTGAGCTTAAGATAGCATGGGATCCCTCCCCCAACACATGTCTTTTGTCTTGGACTAGCCCTTTTTTGGGCTAGTGATGTGAGTACAGACTTGACGAGCCTCTTTGCATAGGGGGCCGTTTGGGGCCAAGGTGGGGCCATCCCCCACCAACTACATTAACTAATAATTTTCTAAAATATTGATGAGATAGTCCATAGCATGTTGCATCATCCTTAAAATTTCAAGGTTAAATTCAAAACAAGTTAAGAGAAACTAAAAAAGAAAAATGTATCGTGGATGGTAGCATTTGTCTTCTTATTTATCTTTTTCTATTTTCTTTGAGTTATAGTACTAGTGGTTTTTTTATTCACGAACTACTATCCCAAAATCTTAAGCTATCGAAGATAGGTAAGTAATATACACGTATAGGTGAAAATGCCCAAACCTAACATCCATACATGCAACTAAAAATAATGTGAGTATTACATATCATTAATGAAGCTGTGACGTGCCAGAAGAGCCGCACGCATGCGGAGAGCGGGGCAGTGGCTAGGGTTGCGAGGAGTGCGGCGAGGTTGGTGGGAGAGGAATAGGTGATCGTGGGATACATCTCCTTATAAACTGCCCATAGTTTGCTAGCTACGTGCATACAACCCAGCTATCTAGATGGACTCTTATTTCGCTAGCAACATCACGTACTGTAAGAGCGGAGACACTAGCGTCAATGTCTACAACTTCACCTCACCCTACACCAACACCACCAACAGGGCCTCCATCTTGGCCACCTCCGTAGCCATGTTCACCCTCACCGCGCTCTTCTTCAACCTCAACTTCTTCTTCAGCCGCTTATCGGACGTCAGCGCTCTCCACAACCCCGCCGTCTGCCTCGCCCGCACCGCCGCGCTCTCCCTCTCGCTCCCCGTCATGTCCTACCTCTTCTCCGACGCCAAGAACGACAGCGGCCCTGACGGCCTCTCGCTGCGAGGGCGGCTCATCCTCACGTGGATGCTGCTCGTCGAGCTCCTCCGCAGGAAGACGGTACCCATCGCCGCCGAGTCCGCGTACGCGCGGGCGTCGTACACGGGCGACGTGGAGCACGCCGCGCGCATTGTCTGGCTGGGGAACCTCGTCTTCTTCAGCTCGCACAGCGTCGGTGAGAGGGCGGTGATCAGCGTCCTCTGGGTCGTCGCCGCCTCCAAGTTAGTGCAGAGCGTCTTCATCAACAAGCTTGTGAAGCGCTCCTTCGTGTTTGGTCGGAACGCGGCCCAGGTGCTAGGGCAGCAGGAGGAGCATCTGCTCGCGAACTGCCAGTTTCCGGTGATGGGAGAAGAAAACCTGAAGAAGGGAACCAGACCACACAGCTACCGTGCCACTGTGAATAACAATGCTGCCATCGTTACCGTCGGCATGATCTGGACAGCAGGCAGCGAGCTACTGGCGTCCAATCCAAGGTTGAAGAGGCTCTGCCTCTCCTTTGCGCTCTTCAAGTTGCTGCGCCGGCGGTTCGAGAACCCGCTGGTCATAACCACGGCGGAGACCGGCAACTTCCGGGACCTCATCTTTAACGGGCTGCGTAGTGAGAACAGCGAGCCGGAAGCCGCAGCCGCAGCGGTGTTCCAGACGGTCACCGACGAGGTCAGGTTCCTGAGCGAGTACTACCACTCTATCCTTCCTGTAGTCCTCGCGAGCCCCATCTTCTTCCTTGTCAACTACATTCTGTTCCCGTTCATGGTGTGCTGCTTGTGCTTCATGACCATCATCCTCTGCGGCAGAGGCGACGTGTTAGACACCTTCCACCGCATCAAAAGAGAGAACTACTTCCTGTCGTTCGGTGTGGGCAAAATGGTGGTATGCCTCCTGAGCAAGGTCCTCAGGTCGATGCCGGCGTTGCTGTCAGCCATCGACCTATCCATAGCATTCCTCCTCTTCGTCATCTACATCTACCAAGAGGTGTGGGAGTTCATCGTCTTCCTTCTCTCCGACTGGTTCACGGTGTCGCTGCTCTGCGACTACACGGCCAGGCCTCGCCTGCGCGACAGCCCTGCCTTCGGCGTGGCGATCCGCTGCGTTCTTTGTGCCCGGAACATGTTGAGGCCTCACACCCTGCAGCTGAAGCAGCTCGACGTGCTGAGGACAGCTTGCCGGCTCTCCATGACATTGCCGGCGGTGCCGGTACCGACGGAAGCGAAGCGCTCCGCCGTCGACTATATAGAGTCGTGCGGTCGCCACGGTGAAAGTCGAGCGGCCACCCTTAGCAACGGAAGATCCGCAGTAACAAGGCAGTACCCTCATCTCTCGTGGGCGTGCGAGAGCGAGAGCGTTGCCGATGTCATCCTCACATGGCACATCGCCACGAGCCTCCTGGAGGTGAAGTATCCGCAGCAGAAGGGAGAGCCGGAGAACTCTGGCTTCAAGGCGGCGACGAGGCTGTCCAGGTACTGCGCCTACCTGGTGGCTTTCCACCCGGAGCTTCTGCCGGACGACCGGAACGAGACTGAGGATTTGTACAGCGCCATGAAAATGGAGCTGAAGCAGGCGCTGGGGCGCTGGGGATACTACTTGTCGCCGGAGAGCGCACGGTACGAGACCATGGTGAAGATCGGCGAGCACGAGAAGACGATGGCGATCGGCGAGCACGACGGAACGAACCAGACGGTTGTGAGGAAGGGCGCGAGGCTGGGGAAGGCGCTAGTCGACGCTGCGCGAGAGGACGGCAAGGCGGCGCTGTGGAAGGTGTTGGCCGATCTCTGGGTGGAGCTCGTTGTCTGCGTGGCGGCGGCGAGCGACGAGGCGCGCGTGAGGGGGCACAAGGAGGCGCTGGCGGAGGGAGGCCATTTCGTCACCGTACTCTGGGCATTGGCCACGCATACCGGCATAACTTGGCCGGCCACGGCATCGACGGCAGCAGGTGGTCGTCGTGAAACGTGAGAGAATTACACCATACGTGGCGTCTATGTATTCGTGCTACGTGTACCCGCAGGCTCTGCAAGTATCGCTTGTATACTCTCAGAAGACTTAGGCCCTGTTTGGTACAGTTTCACCAACAGCTTCATTAGCTGTTGTGAGCTATTTTTTGCCAAACATCCTTTTTGCAAACAGCTTCATGGATGAAACTCCTTAAATCATGCTCTCACAAGGGAATGAGGTGGGGTGAAGCTGAAAATAGTAGCTTTTCACAGCTCTCTCCCTCAGGCTCGTAGTTCTAGGAACCCACTGCCCTTGTAGTTGACAGAAATTACAGCACTTTGCCACTGGGTCCCCACGCCTGTTTCCTCTCCTCCCGTTCGCACTTCTCTACCGTTCGCACTGATTTTAATTTTTTTTTATTTTTTTATTTTAATTTTTTAATTCATACTCATTCAAATATATTATTTTTTTAATTCATATGACCATACACAAACATACAACTCCAAATGTTAGAACAGGTAGACAGGGGCATCTTGGACAATTGCCCTCTCTCAGCCATGTATGAAGCTGTTGGTGAAGCTGTTTTGCCAAACAGTTTTCCAAAACAGCTTTAGCTTCACCGGTGAAGCTGCTCGTGAAGCTGAAACAAAAAAAAAACAGCTTCACTAGTGAAGCTGAGCTGTGCCAAACGGGGCCTTAAATTGCACAAATCTCTCCTCTCAGAATTACGCCATACGATAATTAGTAATAGAATAGTGCTTGTCTTGTCCCATTTATCTTTGAGCAGTTTTCCTATCCTTAAGGAGGTACCAAGAGGTATAAGGTACCAAGAGGTACCAAATTAGATCCAGCCGTTCAATCAGTGTGATCAACGGCTCAAAATTTGGTACCTCTTGGTACCTTGTACCTCTTGGTACCTCTCGTCCGGTACCACTAGGTACTGCCAAATCTCAGCCGTTCGATCAATGTGATCAACGGCTCAAATTTGGTACCTCTTCCCCCTCAAGGATGGTATATCTTTCTTTTCTCTGTCACCGTCGAGAGTGGCAATTGTAAATGTTGGTGGTTTGGATATTTCATCGATCTAGTGAAAAACTATCAAATGTTTCAAAACATGAAAACTACCATCCGTGGCTCTTGGATCGTGTCTGGACACCCTAGATGGTGATGGATCTCTCTCCTAAAGATTTCGTTACAACGAACATATAAACTTCTGGCTTCAATTGCAGTTAACTGTGAATGCACGGTGCACATATCAAAGTTGAGAACTTCAGTCAAGTTGCATGTCGTTTTTGACAGCCGTGTTGGGCTTACGGTGACACACACAAGAGGATTAACATCAATCCAACTCTGAATTTCAAAAAAAAAAACCCCGACCCAGCTCTTTATTCCAAGTTAACAAGTTGACATAAAACACAACTCGATCTTCACCCTGCGTTCTACAGGGAACGCAGGCTGGTATCGCAGCCTTTGCTCTTTTCAGCCGTTTCAGACATAAACACGACGGAAGAAAAATACCGTGACAGTGCTGTTTGTTTACAAAAAAAAAACATGTTGCCTCTGATGTCTGAACCCGCAGAAGAGGCAAACTGAACTCCGCAGTTGTATGGGCCTGTTTGGGAGAGCTCCACCAACTCCAGATTCACCAAATCCAGATCCAGATTCACTTTTCCAAGCCAAACAGTTCCAGCTCCAGCAGCTCCACCGTGAATCTGCTCCACCAAAATCATGAATCTAGCTCCAGATTCACCAAATTGGTGGAGCACCTCAAGGGGTGCTCCACCAAACTCTAATTGGTGGAGTTGGGGAAAATTACCCACCATGCCACTGATTACACAAAAAAAAACGGTTCGTTTTGCCTCTTTCTCGTCGCTGCGCCTCGCCTTCGCCTTCGCCTGCGCCTGCGCCTGCTCTCCGCCGGCCTCGCCTCGCCTCGCCTTCGCCTTCGCCTGCTCTCCGCCGGCCTCCTCCTCGCCCGCCGGCCGCTCCGCTCCGCCTGCGCCGCGCCCTCCCCCAGCCGCCGCTCCGCCTCGCCTGCGCCCGCCGGCCGCTCCGCCTCCTCCTCTTCTCCGCCGGCCTCGCCTCGCCTCGCCTGCGCCTGCCGACCGCTCCGTCTCCTCCTCGCCCGCCGGCCGCTCCGCCTCCTCCTCGCCCGCCGGCCGCTCTGCCTCCTCCTCGCCCGCCGGCCGCTCCGCCTCCTCCTCGTCCGCCGGCCGCTCCGTCTCCTCCTCGCCCGCCGGCTGCTCCGCCTCCTCTTCTCCGCCGGCCTCGCCTCGCCTCGCCTGCGCCTGCCGACCGCTCCGTCTCCTCCTCGCCCGCCGGCCGCTCCGCCTCCTCCTCGCCCGCCGGCCGCTCCGCTCCGCCTGCGTCGCGCCCGCCCCCCAGCCGCCGCTCCGCCTCGCCTGCGCCTGCGCCCGCCGGCCGCTCCGCCTCCTCCTCTTCTCCGCCTCGCCTCGCCTGCCGGCCGCCGGCCGCCTCGCCCGCCGGCCGCTGCCGCGCCTGCGCCGCCGGTATTTTTTTTCATTTTGCCCCCTGACGTGTGGGGCCCAGGTGGAAGTGAGATAGAGAGGGAGGTGGAGCTGTACCAAACACTTTGACGAATCCCAGATCCACCATGTAGCTGCTCCACGGTGAATCCAGCTCCAGATCCACGTTTTTCGTGAATCTGGAGTTGGTGGAGCTCTCCCAAACAGGCCCTATATATCCTCCTTGCCCTTTGGTAGCCAAGGCGCCAAGTCCCTCACGCACGCCCGCACCGGAGGACGATTGCACAACACAAGTGCCATAATTTACATTAGATTACTTCGACAAGATCATTGCAAGCAGAGCAACCTAGCTGCATCAAGCAAGTACAACAGGGAAGTCTACCGAATGCATCATTATTAGCTACAATCCTCAGAAGATGTACTCCGGCGTTTCCAGAGGGAATGGAGCCACCGTGACCTCAAATGGTTTTGCTTCTGGCCGGCTCAACCTTATGAAGGCAAAATAGTATCAGATTTCACATCGACAGAAAAGGAACAAAATGGCCCATATGTAACATACGAATATCTCCAACGCTTTAAACAACAGAATGCAGCCGCCAGATTTGACAAGTCCATCTCAAGTTAAACTTTATCTAGTTAATTCAAACATACCTCCCTGGAACAAATGTAAAAGAGCCCTCCACAAATCCAGGACTGCCGGGCATTGGCGTGCAACTCTCGTAGACAAACTCTTCCTGTCCTGGTAATAGTAGAGGATACTGCAGAGGACATGCCAAAGAGACATATTAACTACTTTTTTGAAAAGCTGTACATTCAAAAACACACAATTTAGTTTTCTTTTCTGTTTCCAAAATACCTCCCCAATAACAACTTCTCCACGCACATCAGAAACAACCATGCCTCTCCATCGGAAGATCCAGTGGCGTGAGTAGTACACACCACCTAGCATGCATGCCTCTGGAACTGACAGGCGAATGGAGTAAGAGTACGTATATCTGGCACAAAGACAGCAGACGCATGTACCTATAAATATCAGACATGTTAGACCAAAGCTCCAACAAGATCAACCACGAGAATGGTTTATGGGATGTCTATTGCTATCATGAAAAAAAATAGCTCACAGAAAGCAGTAGAGATAAGAACAGTCAACACACAAAGTGTTCCAAATTCATCTTTGGTTAAAAGAAAATAAACCTAATCTGTTTCAACTACCTTTCTTGTATGAGGCATGAATAAGAGCAAGTTATGCTGCCATGTAAGCTTTCAAGCTTAATTAAATGACGAGGCAATCAGTAGGATGTCAAGATTTATCACCTTTACACCGTTTGTCATTGCTGAAGTACACGATGGGGGTGCTTCGGGATATAAGCTGATATACCTCAATGTCTTGAGCATACGGGTCTTGATCATGCCCTTCTGTAAGCGCCTAAGATGCTCTTCCAACCACAAAAGTAATCCATCTTGGGGCATATCATTATTAGTTGGCCTTATCAATGATTTAGGTACGCACGGCATCATTTCTCCATCTTGGAAGTTGACGGTACCAACGTAAAGTTCACCATTTGAACAATTAAGGAGAAACGTTTTTGGGTGATACCATGAAGTTGCCACTATGATGAGCTTGGACCCATTAAAAACACCTTGCTCATTGAACTCGTGATAAAATTCTTTTGTCTCTTCAACAATTTGCTCAAGTGGTGATAAGTGCACATTTACGGAGTGGTTATAAAACAGATAGCCTCCTATTATGCCAAGAGGAGCCATGCGTACATTCTCATAATGCTTTTCAGTAAAAGGCAGCTGACCATTGCAAAAGCGGTACAATCGCTTTGTGGGCATAGGGAGCTTGAAACCAAGATTATCCTCTGCTGATTTTATCTGAGCTTCGGAAACACCTTTACTCAAAGTTTTGAGTGCTTCAGGAAAGTTTTCAGACAACCAGCTTTTCAATGAACTCCAGAAATTTTTCACTCTCTTAACCAGAGGTAAAGGGTACATACCAAAAGACTCCAACCCTGAAAGATTGATTACAGTTCGTTATCATGGACTGAACCAACTAAGTTAAAGTAAACAAAACATGTAGATTGTAAGAATGAGTTGAAATAGTATCATGAATAATAATCCCACAAAAAAAAAAAGAACAGTGACAAACAATGACCGAATTTGGAGGTTCATAAGTGAACAATAGCGAGCACAATGATTAACAGAATAACAAGTGTTGTACTCCAATGATTTTTTCTGACTCCTATTTTTGCAGTTACTGGGAAGTAGGAAGTACAACAAATATGAGGGGTGCAACTAAACCAAATATTCAGAAGAGAATAACAAGTGTGGTATGGAGTTCACGCATTTCTAAATGATCATGCATACAAAGTTGACAAGTGACAACTAGTCCCAACATGCTTGATTGGGTGACCAAAGTGCTTTTGTGATGTTTAGCAAAAATATGCTGCTGCGTAATATTTCTCATGCATGAGAAAGAAGCACACCAAACAACATGGAGCCTTGAGTTCTGGTGCTCAACAGGATGCTTTTGAAACATCAATTTCTCGTAACGCCACAAGAAAAGGCTGATTACTTCATGCATGGGTGTATGGTTGTATGCACAACAATTTGAAGAGAATAAGATGTAAGTACGTACTTAACTTGGATGATAAGGTGATAACTGCTCGTGGGATTTGGGGAATTAGTTGGACAGACAAATACTTGATCTTCTTTGGAAATGATATGCAAGGTCAGAAGGCAGTGGTAAGATGCAATAATTTCATGTCATAACAACTGAAGATGGCTTGTAACAGTTGAAATTTTAGGTTTAGGGCAATTTTAGTCACTATTTGGATTATTCCGACCGGTAGCAACCACATTTTTTTAACACTCAGACCTTCAACTCCAATGCCATCGTCTTGAAGAATTAAGTTCCTTTGGTTGAGCAAGAGACTATTATATATGCACTTAATTATTCTTATACAAAAAAGGACAAAAAATAAACCAGTTCTCTTACCCAAAAAAACAGTTCCCATGCAAAAATGACCAAAAAAAAACAGTTTTCTACTTTTCTTCTTCTGTGCCACGTAAACTTCATACACTTCACTGCATATAGTTGTGGAAGATACCATGGGTGGATGCTGTTGTCTTTTGAGGGTTCCTAATCTTCACCATAAATCTTTATTAGCCGGTAAAGGAAAGATACATCAGGATTCAGGACATTATTTCATAAAAGTCGCTCGAAGCTGAGTGAGACCCTTGCCTATTCGGTTGAATGCTATGATTCAAATTTTGATACAAACAGAAAATTTATCATTCTGTCTGACAAATGGGAAGCAACATAGATTTCGGCATCTTACCATATTCTGGAACAAAACAACCCAGTCCCCCATCCAGATTCAAGAATGATCAGTAACAGCTCTGATACCAGTTTCTGATACACTAGCAGCATTTGCATCACTCCAAGAAACCACCTTGATCTTGGTTATGCACCAAAGTTGTCTAATAATCCAGTAACACGAAACACACATCCCTCAAGTAAAAAAAAATAATCACTATCAACAATGTTCCCTAAAAAAACTGTATTATAATGTAAGAGATCAGCCGGAGCAAAGAGAAGTAACAAGTAAAAAATGCAACCAAATGGAGAGACATGCCAGCTATTTAGACTCCAATAAATACCAAATCGCAGGAGAAATATTTAGTCAGAACCACTAGTCAAATTTGAGTGCAAAACCAATCAACATACTGATGAGTCAGCTCATCAACATGATTTAAAGTGAAGCAAGCAACAGTAGCACCCCATGATTGAACAAACTGCAATCTTTTCTTCTGTCGTCCAGGATGGGAGTTTGAACCCTTGCACCGAATTAGTGGTTCACAGGATACATCCAATGTCTACCACTAAAGAATACAGCAAAGCAAGGAACTAATCATCACTATGATCAAAAGAAGATTGGAGATGTTTTAAACACAATATATGGAGCTAAAGAATTTAGCAAAGCTAATCTGCACACTTCAAGCAAACATAAAATACACACAGCAAAGAAGTGGCGGAGTCACTTTGTGTCATGTGGTGACCAAGCTGAGCTCAAGCGGATTATCTTTGATGATGAGGGTACAATTCCTATTGTGCATATGGCATGTTGCATGGACACTGAAGGAATGCGCGTAGGCTACGAAAGCAGAAAACAAAACTTTTCTACAGCGCACACAAGGACATCATGCTTAAGGAGGGATCATGGATCGTTACCACTAGACGCGCAGCGCAGCGGAAGAAGAGTTGGAGAAGCCGATCCAACCACGCGCGTCGAGGTAGTAGTGGAATTAGCCGATCGTCCCGAACAGATCGTCTCCTCCACGCGATCAACCACACCACGAGCAGATCCAATCTGTAGGTTGTTGATGCCGATCAACACCGCAACGAGCAGTGCCTCCACCGGTATCCACACGTCCGGGGCTGGAACGCCGATCGCGAGTGTACTAGCACTCGTGAGCGGCTAGGGTTTGGCTCGGGAGGTGGCGGCTAGGGTTTTCCTAGAGGTTCACAGAAAAAACGTGTGTTCCTAAGCCCCTCGCCTCCATATATATAGACCTCCTCACTTGGGCCTTGTGGACCGAGGCCCAATAGGAGTCTATTCGGATCTCTATCCGAATTGAGCCCACATCCGAATCATATTCGAATTAGTGTTCCAACCCGTTAAGCATGCGACCCTGTAGGTTCACGTATACTTGGTCGCGACCCGGAAACGCCTTTCCGGTCACCCTGTTAATAGCGGCCTCTAGTAAGACATATTAACCCCAAAGTATACGTAAAGATCATATCGGCTGAACCTGTAATGTTCTCATGTACGAATCTCTTTGCCTCACGATATAGATTGAGCTCAAGGCGAGACCTGTGTCATCCTCTTAATAGCTCAATCACTCTCTCGATTCCGTGATGGATTATAAACTTGTGATTGACTCCTCAATCACCTTGGCATGGCCATGCACTTTCATAATCCATTACATCGAGGGGCCTAGAGATATCACTCCCATAAGGAGGGGCAAATTCTATCTTGATCATTCACATCCCACTACATGTTTCATGGCAAACCCGAAGACTACTTTTATGACTACCCAGTTACGGAGTAGTGTTTAGTAGTCCCAAAATAAGCTACTACGCATGTTGGGAAGCATGATGATCTCAAGTCTAAGGATTCTACATAAACACTACTTGAGACCAACGGATGACACATGGAATCTCTGCAGTGTCTCATGGCGGGTCTATCCAACATATGTTCACTAACACATGTCCATATTATTGATTTGGTATCACCATACTATGATCCATAAGACATGATCATCAATCAATACATATGCTGATCTTTGAATCATATTTGTTCCTCATATGATATATGATCAGGGATCATTTAGAAATAGCAACATTTTAGCATTAAGAGTCTCATGAATAAGTCACATACTCATTGATCAATAATGATAATGTCTATTTCAAGGAACAAAGTAATGCATCATAAACATAGTATGTGATATATATAACATCTTCATGTTGCCTCTAGGGCATATCACTAACAGACACCACCTTGCCAGACTCAGTGCTTCCCTCTAATGATACTTATGTTGATACCGAGCTAGATGATGAGGACCAACCTCCTGATTATGATTGTTTCACTCCTGACTATGAGGATGAGTTTGCAGTAGATCCACTCTTGAGTTGTGATGAGTCAGATTTACATGATGAGAGCTTTGTGCTAGATGATGATGAGTTCGTTATGGATATGCTTCTAAGTTCTGAGGTTCTACATCTTGATGAAGGAGCTGTTTCTGATGTTGAGAAGGAGCACATTTCTATTGATCCACTGACTACTTCCTTCATTGACATCGTCCTTCGGAGATTTCTACCACCGTACATTGTACTTCACCTTCACTTCAAGTAGTATGGAAACTCTTTTCCAATAACCTCAGGTTTGATTTCCTTGGTCCTGAAGAGACATATTCTATTACTGATTGTGCTCATCTCACTTGTAGTCCTCATAATGTGTCTTATCGATATGCCTACATGTTGGATATTCTATTGATGACTTAGAGGGCATCGACCCTATGGCACATACTTGCGATGTCTTTGAGTTTATTTGTAGAGTTACACTTGTCTAACATTGACTATGAGTAGACTTGGCTCAAGTTGATATTCCTTGGGATCCAGGTGGATTTCGAGGCATTCTACTTCACGAGGAGGGCGAACATGTGCTTTTTTCATGTCCCATCCTTGGCCCTCCTCCCGCTACACCCATATGAGTATCTCTGTATCTTTTTTCTTTTTATTTCCATTTGTTTTGTTAGTTTTTGTTTGTTTCTTCTCTTTTCTTTCTTTTTATTTCAGGTCCCATGCTAGATCCTCATCCTTATACACACGAAAAGTCATGGGATGATTTGTCTACTTCCACTACTTCATATATGCCCAGTGAGATGTTTCTTACCCCCTTTGCTTATATTCTTCACTCATGGCTTCATCTAAGCTTGGGGAGGGCTTGTATATGTATGGATGATGTTCTAGCATGTTTATATCATATTTGTGAGCATTTGAGCTTATTATTGCGTAGTTAATGATATGATCATTCTCATGCTTCATATTATGCTTATGTGATGATATATGGCCTTTACTATTTACTCTCATGTTATGCTTGATTGTGTATCTTGGCCGTGTGAGCCCATGTCATGGTTAATATAGAAAGGTCATGCTAAAAATTTCTTAATTGAGCTTTATTGTTACTAGTTCTTTGTATGTGAGAGACCATGTGGTTATGACCCCATGTTTGTGAGGAGTAATTGACGAGGGTTCTGGAAAGATTGAGTTTGGTTTGTGTGGTTCATGCCAGGTCGGCACTTGGCGCAGTCGGGTTTGGTTAGATGGACGTGAGGCGTATTATTTTTCCCGATGGGTCATTTGGGCCATTTCATGCTTGAGTACGATTCATTGGAGCTAATCGTGATTACATGTGTCGAGCGGTGCTATGTGATGTGTTTCTTGTCTATGATGGCTGCAGGACATCGAGGTGGAGTCGTGGTGAGGCACGGGATGACCGGACTAGTTAGGGTTAGTGGGCAAAGCGCAAAAGCTTAATGGGCAAAGCAAATGTGAACCCATTATGCCAAAGGTATAAATAGATGGTTGTCTCCTGCATGGAGTGCGTGCTTGAGAGAGTAGTTAGGGTTTTTGCTTTGTGCCTCCTTCTGTGTGCTTTAGTGGTTGAGAAGTTGGTGAGAGCAGTAAAACGTTGTTCTTCTTCTCCCTGTGTGTGTTGGAGAGATGTAAGGAGTTTTTGAGTTTGGGAGAGATGGAATGAGTTGATACTCCATGTAATCATTCCTCTGTATTCAATCATTTATGGGAATGAATCAATTTAGGCTGGGTCTCTATTTCTCTGTGATGTCCTTTATTTTTCAGCTTCTACAGCTTCTCTGTTCTTCCTTTGTTTTCTTACGTTCTTGAGTTGAATCTTTGATCTGAGGACTGGCTCTTGATTGCTTTATGAAGGGAAAAGATTCAAGGTCCCTTGGGCATTCCATTTTCAAGATCAAATGGAAGAATCACTGATTTCCCTTTTCTCCTTGAGCTTCGTCAGATCTCTCTCTGTTTCTGGTTTTCTAGGGTTTTGGGCACAGAGCTCTCTTGGATTTTTTAATTCCCTTCTTTAAGAGACTTGAGATTTGGGCCTTCAAGTGCTTAGATCATTGCTAATCTAATTGCAAAAGATCATAAGCAAAGGATGGACAAATAGTGAGAAATCTGAAAATCTGGACTTCTTCTCATATCTTTTCAGTTTTTTGCTCAAATCTTGTTGCCCTGCCATTTTAGGTGAATTTCTTTGAGCCCTGGTGTCTCTCTGCTGTTTAGGTCTTAGCCGTCTCCTTCTTGAGCTTCAAAGTCCTTTGAGTTGATTTTAGTGCAGCATGTGAGTACATAAAGTACTCCGCAAGTCTTGGGAAAGAATGCAGTAGATGCAAGGCTTAACAAAGGAAGGCTTTATGGTTCTTTTCAATTACTACTAAATATTTTTGAAGGCATTGTTTTAACAAAGTAAATGCTTTAACTAAAATTAATGAGCATTTTATTGTGAAGGTTCTAACCACCAACACTAGTTAACCAACTCTAATCGATAAAGTTTAGAATTTCGGGTTACATCCACCCACACTGGCTCCAACCGCCATGGCCCCTTCCGAGAGTTCCCTCCACTCTCGAATTACCAAAACTTTGTTTTTAAAACCAAAACCAAAGATTTACCATGTGAATGCATTCCTTGCCCGCCCTTGACCGTGGACACGGCTATTCGAATAGTTTGACACTCTGCAGACGTTGTACAACTTTACCCCCAAGAGACAAATTATCTTAACAGTCACCACGCTTCATTTGGCATGAGACACAGATAAAATATCACAAAGCCTTTACCTCACTCTAGTTTAGCTAGACACCACCCGCTGAGGTTTCACCGCTGGAGGGTTAAATCCACCCAATCAGAAGACCCCTCTTGCGCCATATGAGTACAGTAAATCCCTGTCCCTCACTGTAAATAACAAGAAAATCCCTGGCACCCACTTTCCACTGGTGGCACCTAAACTAGACTATCGTAAGTTAATCAGCTAGGTCGTACCCATATAGACTTGGGGTTGCACGGTAGTGCTCAGTCTGGACAATCACAAGCGTCAGTCCTTAATTGACTAGGGCAGAACATACACTTTACAAAGTCTCGTGCTAACTGCACCAAACCAATCCAACCATCCGCCCTGGTCTAAAACAATTTTCACATTTTATTTTATTTTAAAAGAATAGTGGCAACTCCAATCGCCACTAATTTCCAAATACAAAGACTAGTCAGAAGAATTATAATTTCCCATTTTCAAGGTTACAAAGGTTAAATAGCATGACTAAGCATTTTACTACCGTTCTAATATTTATCAAAGATTTATTAATAATCTCATTATTGAGACAAAGGAAATCCTAAGGTTACAAAGGTACATGGCATTCAACTTCAATCGAGGGTATAACAGTGATTGGATTAACTAACTTGCTAAAACAAAATTATGGTTCTATGTAAATAGCGATGCACTTAAATTTAAAATAATTAAAAATATTTCACAAACAAAGGTTCAAAATGATCAAAGGATACTTGCCTTCTTGTGCACTGGTTGGTCCCTCTTGCTGCGGTTCGACAAACTCTTCGGCGACGTCGGGTTCTACGCGCCAAACGACAAAACAAACAAAATAAATTCAAATAAAATTCAAATGAACTTCAAAAACTGTAAAATGAGAACCAAAAGATTGAGCTCAATTTTAGATGAATTTAGGAAAAAGAATCGGGTCAATCGGAGTTCGGATGAAGGAGAACAAGTGATCTAAAGTTTGCTGGGCGAGAAAATGCTGGAAAATAGCAAAAGTTACTGTTCCCCCGAGAGCAGCACTTTTAGAGAGAAGGCTAGCGCCAGCGAGAGGAGGCATGGGAGGTGAATCTAACTAGCAAAATGGGTTGTTAGGGACCTAAGGCACACATAGGAAGCGACGGGACGCCAAACGAAGCACGGTGTCGGCACGGGTGGCTATAACGACATGGTTAGGAGAGAGGAATAAAACCCGGGCATAAAACATGGAGAAGTAGGGTGAGCACAGGCTAGAACGCGGCTTGGCAAAGCTAGAAAAATTGTCGACTCAGACAGAAACACACCGAAGACGGTGCAAACGACGTTTGAACGACGTCGGGAAGGAAAAAGCAAAATCTTGATATCTTGGTGCTCGGTGAACGAAATCTAAAACCACTTGGAGGGTAGCTACCTGGGATGGTTTGGCACAATATGACGCGAACGGATTGGGAGAAAACATCACCGGATAGATGGGAACACGAGATGCCATTGGCGGCTATGGCGAGGTTCGGAGGCAAAAATTTGTAGAGGCTTTTCGGGGAAAAGGAAGTGAGCACGGCGTAGAACGCGATGAGGCAAGTTAAGAAAAATTACGGCAAGGGCTAAAGCTTACCGGAGGCGACGAATCAACGTCGGGAAGCGATCTTGGCCTAGATTGGGGAAAACTCGATTCCGGGAGATTGGCTGCACCAAATCCATATTAACTTGGCAAAAAGGTAGATGACATATGATGGCACAATGTGACGTGAAAGGATCATGGAAAAACTCACCGAATAGCTCGAGACGTGACGAGCAAATTCGGGATTGAAGGGCCTCGATGCCGACGGCATTCTGGGCATTGAGGGGACTTGGCACAGCTTGGGACGGGTTTAGAGGGGTCTAGGGGTCGTATTTATAGGCTTGGAAGAGATAGAAACCGACTCCAATTCACGGATTTTAGTTTACAGTCCGTTTCAGAAAATAGGAGATAAAAGGCAAACGGATGAACAAAACGGAAAGAGGTCAATTGGGATGGATTCCTTGTATGATTTGGCACAACTTTTTTTTTGGGAGGACATTGAAATAAGGTCCGGATTGGAAGTTATGAAGAGAGAGAAAAACAGAAGGAAACTGTACAGAACAGATCGATCTCTGCCTGCGAGCGCGTTGGGGAAGACGAGTGAACAGAGCCGTGGGTATTGTTCATTCTCTCTCCTCTCTCTTTTTTTGGAAATTTAAAATTGAGCTCAAACAAACTCCCAAAAATCCAAGAAAATGCAGAAAAATTCCTTGTGACACAAAAAACACAAATAAAATATTTTTGACAAATATTAATGTTTAATTTAATCATATTAAATCTTTTTAATTAATGAAAATTCCAATTAAGTTTTAATTAATTCCAGACAAATCCAAATGGTGAGTTTTATTTTAAAAACTTTAAAAAGGCTCTAAAAATCGGGATGTTACACTTGTCCTTCTGGTCCAAAAAGATCTGCAGCTCCACCTCAATTTTAGAAATTTCATCAAAATTCAGTATCTTCAGGCTGCTACTCGGGCTCTGTCTGAACCAGGGCCGGTCAGACCGGACCTTAGCCGCCGGTCAGACCGGGCGACTGCCGGCGGTCAAACCGGTGCTTAATGGGCGGTCTGACCGGACCTGGGCGGTCTGACCGGCCAGCCTTAGGCGGTCAGTCCGGCACAGTAGAGGCGGTCAGACCGGGCCTATGACTGCGGTCTGACCGCCCCCTGCTGTTGTCAGCTGTTCTTTGCCATTTCTTTTCAGTGCTCAATCTTTTGTTGATTGACCTTCTTCATGTTTTTCAAGAGAAGCATTTGATGCCCTCTTCATAGCTCTGTAGCTACTGGAGAGGATTTTCATTCGTGGGTACTTTTTGGAGGTTATTTTTAAAGAAGCAACATTCACCCCCCTCTGTTGCCGATTTCGATCCATCAGTATGTCTTAAGTCACTTAGCATCATGTTGTAAAACTTGAGCCTTTTTTGTTATCCTTGATGTGCTTAGAAATCTTGTGATCTTATAGCATTTGATTAATTGCGAGTTACGCATGTGTTTTAACTATTTGCGGATTGAATTGGTTTTAGTCATCGCTTCTCGATTGATTATATCTTATATTCATGCTTTGGCATACTATGTTATTTTAGATATTGATATTTTACTTGAATGTAAAATTTGTTAAAGGGGTAGTCCTAATTTGAGCTAATGACTTGGTTAATTTATCTAGGTATCGATGTCTCAGGACACGTGTTACTTAACATTAATGAAAACGGGTTATAGATGATTAATCCAAACTGCAAAAAGAAAGAAAAACAAAAGAAAAATTGCGATGCAATGTGTGTGTTTCAAATAAGTGACTATGTCACATTGGTTCGGAAATGTGTTCAATAAGTGGCAAAGTTTGCCCAATGAAGTGTGAATGTGCACAAGCGGCCAGGTTTGCTCAAGGGTGTGAATAAGTGGCACAAGTGCCCATTGTGTGTTTTACATTTGCTAAAATTCAACAAAAATTAGGTGTCATGGCTCAAGAGTGGAATTTTTCACAAGTATCATGCAAGTATTAGTCTCTTTATCTCAAATAATAAATGTCTTAGCATGACTCTTTGATATGCTCTTCTTGATGTAATACCTAGTTCCGATACCTTGCAATTTTGGTTGGATTCATGTGATCACTTGAGTGTATTTCGATACTTTTGTGTGTAACTTGATTTGATCAAATGTTGTAGTTATCATTTGAGATCTTTGCTTGAATAATCATTCTCATCTTGGACGGTCCTCAAAACTCAAGTTAGATAATCTCATTTTAAATTGTTGTATACATTTTGACTTATTACATGCGTTTAACTAGTCTTTTATCGTGATTACATGTTGTTCAAGTTTGATAATATTATGCCATTTACTTGAGGAGAAGTAAAACTTTAAATTTTGGGGGTGCGACATGCGTCATATTTACATAAATTTTTCTGACATTTTACCCCTATTATTTTTGTATTTTGGGATCATTTATCACCATTTGCACGCTTTTCTAAAATTAATTGGTTGAATTGGACTATTTTACATTTTTTTCTTATTTTTCTGCAGCACGGGATGATCAAGGCACATAAATGACAAATCTGGACTTCCTGGACTGCTTCGTATAAATGTGCACATTACCATGAACGCGTAGGATCTAATCGCAAAGAAACAGGAGTTTCCAAGGGCCAAAACAAAATAAATCATAAGAGGAAAGGATCTTGTTGTAAATTCCAGTAACTGGAAGGCCAAATGCAAAATTCTAAAATTCCCCAATCCCTTAACCCAGTCGCCAGCAATTGTTAAAAGAGGTCGGCCATTGCTTCTTCCTTGCCTCTCCTTGCTCTCTCTCTCCCCTTCCCCTTTCTTCTCACCATTGGCGCTAGCGAGAGTCGGCCAGACTTGTCGGCGGCCAACCGCAGCACCCCCTTTTCACTCCTCCCCACTGCTCCTCCGGTCGCCACCCTCCAATCTCGGCCATAGCCACTGAGCCAAGCCACAACCATGTCCACACCACAGCGTCGCCACCTTCACCTGCTCCCTCTTGGTGCGCCATCACAGCAACTCGCTGGTGCCCACCACTACTCTATCACCTCCACACCGCAGTACCATATCCCATCTTTGACGCGCCACCAAGCACCACCATCCCCACTTCCCTCCCCTCTACTGTTCCATCGCCGGTGCACCATCCATCCACTCTTCCTTCCTCTGCTCTCCCTCTGCTAGGCAAGTTCCGGCCGACTTAGTTTCTTCTTCCTTTGCCCCGATTTGCTTCTCTACAGTCGCTTCTTCTCTGCTCTCCCTCTCACCTTGAGCCACAACAGCACCACCACACCGCTTCTCCCTCCCAGTAGCTCCACCAACAGCTCCCTCCTCTGCGCCATCACCTCCTCCTTCGGTCGCAGCTTCGCTGCCTTGACATCTTCCTCCTCTGCAGTGCTGACATCACCAGCGACATCTCCACCCACTTTGGCCTCCCATCTGCTTCCCTTACTACTACTTCATTTCTTTGGTTTATCTTTAACTCATTTCCATTACTCTCTTCGCGTTCCTTATTTACTAATCAAATAGCTGCTACTGGATTACTGTGAATTGGAGTAAATTGCGATATATGTTGATGTGATTGTGAATGTTAATTTTGTTATCTGTCAAATTGTTGATCTCTGTGTTTAAATTTAACAGTATTTGTGATCTGTGATGTATGTGGATCTGTGTGTGGAAGTTAAGTAGATTGGTAGTTAATGGTGCACTATTCCTATTAAAGATTGTTACCTGTTAGTGTAGGTAATCTCTTGTTAGTAGTAAATGTCAATTGTTATCACTGTTTGGTTATGTTTAATTTTATCTATGTAGATGCTAGCTTGTGAGTTGTGTCTGTTATTGGTGTTCAGACTTGTTCTTGTAGCTGTCATTGTTATTATGTCTGTGTGCTTGTTATTATGTCTATGTGCTGCCCTGCGTGATTTAGTTAGCCGGTGACTATCTCGCTTCCCCTTGTTGGCTCAACTCCCTCTGTCGTTGTCATTCATGTAGTCTCTCGTCATGTTCTTCGTTTAGTCATGCAACGTGAATTCACGTGGTCGTTCATTCTGTCGTCCTTTGTTCGTCCATTTGTTTACTTCGTTTGTAGTTTCATTAATCTGACTATGGTTCGTTCGGTCATTTTTTTATATTAGTTCGTTCGGCCGATTCAATGGTTATTTTAGGTTTAGTTTTCCGCTTTATCCCCTGTTTCGATTGACCTAGCTTTAGTTTAGCACTATAGCCTTAGTCTAGTCCCTGTGGTGAACATGACACTCACTGTTATTTTAGTTGCAACCTATGCACTTGCGAGTGTGTTATTTTTGCATGATTATAGGTGGCGGTGCTTTGAGGTGATTTGGTGAAAGGAGACCGGAGATTTGGAAGGGTGCTTGTGTATCCATTTGTTCTTGGTGATCTAAGGTACTATATATAATGAAATACATTATATTCTAGCTAGATCTATGCACTTTTAAGTTGGAAGGAATCAATCTCGGTCGAGGGCAGCATTATTGAAGGTTATGCAACTGAAGAGGTCAATGAGTTCTGCGTCAACTATATGGCTCAGGTGAAACTGATAGGTGTGCCTCTATCTCATTATAAGGGGCGCTGAAGGGTATTGGGACCATCGGAAGGAAAGCAATCACTCCCAATTTGCGTACGTACACTCAAGCCCATTTCACAATCTTGTAACAAATGATCAAAGTGTCCCCATACATCGATGAGCACAAAGACATGGTATGCCAAGAGAATCTAGGCTAGTCAAAGGTTTGGATCATGACAGAGTACAGTCGTCAGTTCAACGAATGGTTAAAGGTGCGATCCACTAGGAGGTCATCAAGTGATGATATGCTGCGATGGTTTGCAAAAGGGCCAAAATTTACAATTGTTGTATGGCAAGGATATGACATAAATGGATACATATTTTATACAACAGCTTAGGATAAAAGGAGCACAGTCTAGAATAGCAGTGTCGCATAGATGCATTCACTACTAGTTTTCAGGTCTAGGACAACGGAGCGAAATCGTTGCAATAGGGCCAAAATAGATGCAATATGTACCTATTGCAACACATCACTTCCGTTGGCAAGCGTGGCAAGTACTTGCGTGCTTAAAAGATTGTGCAACGGATTGTGGTTTTGTTGCAATAGCTATGGTTATTGCCATGCAATGTGTTGTGGCAATTGTTTGTTGTTGCAACGAATGATGTCGTGGCGATATAGGCTATTGCCACGACTGACTCCGTGGCAATAGCTTC
Organism: Dendrocalamus latiflorus; assembly: GCA_017311315.1. Classification (NCBI taxonomy): domain Eukaryota; kingdom Viridiplantae; phylum Streptophyta; class Magnoliopsida; order Poales; family Poaceae; genus Dendrocalamus; species Dendrocalamus latiflorus. Next base: position 14,566,409 of record CM029641.1, read on the forward strand.
TTTTGCCACGAAGTTTGGTCGTGGCAATAGTATCATTTTCCACGAAAATATTGCGTGGTAATAGGTTCTATTGCCACGCCAATGGTTCGTGGCAATAGACCCTATTGCCACGGAGAGCATTTCGTTGCAACAGGATATATTGCAACGGGAGGCATTTCGTTGCAGCAGGTTTAATTGCCACGGTAGGCGTTTCGTTGCAATATGTTTTATTGCCACGGAAGGCGTTTCATTGCCATAAAGTTATTGCGACGAAATATATTTTGTGGCAAATAGATCCTATAGCAACGAACATTGTTCATGGCAAATAGTGGAATCGCAACATAGTAGCGGCGTTGCAACAGCCTATCACAACTAAATACCAATTTTGCATACAGGTTTATCGCAACGGTAAAATTTGCGGTAGCATATTGAGCATATGATATTTTATTATAATTTGTTGTTGCAAATTAATAATCAAATTAGGAACACGGCTAGATCAAAAACACATATATTAATTCAACACATAATAATTTAAAAGTGCCACCACTCATGCAGGAATTACATATCAATCTCCAAACTTAAACTACAAAGTTTGTAACTAATAACAAAAGTACTATCACTTCCATTCCATTTGTCCTTGCTTCTTTGCCATGTTGAATTTCCTGACTCGACGACGCCACGACTCTGTTTGCTCTGATCAAATTGTTTCATCCTGATAGAACATGAACAATAAAGAGGGACCTTAATGTGAGTATTGTCCAGCAGCACATACTTAAGTACATCATAGTGCAAGTTTAGAGATACGAGTTACAGCTGAAAATAGCAATCCTGAGTTCTCTAGTTCAGTTGCGTAGCAAAGTATTTAGTAAGTGATTCCAGCAGAATTATTTAATTTCATTTCATTTACCGATATATAGTAGCCCTACTTCACCTGGCATAATTTTGTAGTAGTTTAGAACAGTATGCTATATTTGACATAAGAACAATGACAGATGAAGATTAATCACATTTTCATTTCATACCTGCTGGTCCCTCCTTTTCTTCGAACGAGTTGTAGCAGTATTCTTCAATTGTTGTGGAGGAATGAAGTTCGATGAACTATTATTTACAGCGATATTTTGGAAGAGGCTTCGGTTAAGATTAGAAGCTCGAGTGATGCGAATAGGTGGCCTAGCATCTTTTTGTGTGGTCAGGATGCTTGCTGGGTCTTCTGCAAATGTAAAATTTAGAATAAAAAATATTAGCATCTTGATGTGTACTACTATTAAAATATGTTCATCATGCATGCATCAATTGAAGTTTAGGGAAGGTACACATCAGGAGGTCATCAATAGAATGTACAAAGTCCAAATCCCTTATGGCAGCAAACTATTTGCAAAATTTGTTACCTGTTGTAATGTTTTTTCTACATGTTCAGGTGTCTTTTCTGTGGTGTTCAATGTACTATCTGGGTTAACCTTGTCCAATGTTGTCATGTTTTCGTTTTCCTCACTTGGATTAGCCTCGCTTTCCCTTGTGTTCAATATACTTCCCCGGTTAGCCTGCATATGGACCATGAGGAAAAACATTAGGGACTGTTAGACTGGGTGGCTGCTGCAAGCCATCAACAACAAACAGGCAGCAGTTGCTGCTGCGTATGTACATATGTATTACCTGTAATGTTGCTTCTCTCTGTTGTGCTAGCAATGAAAGGAACTCTTGCCTAAGTTGTTCTCTTGCGTTCCTTTCCTTCTCCAGTTCCTCTTGCATCTCTCGCCTAGTTTGTTCTCTTTCAGCAACTCCATTTGCAATTTGTTTCTTTAACATTTGCACCTCATCTGCAGCTAAAGCACGGGATTGTTCATCGAGTCTGTCTTTCAACAGTTGGCTTCGTGTGGGATATTTCGCCATGTATCCATGACCATGAGCTTTGCATGATTTGGTACCGGTGCTTTCCGTGTAACTTGACTTGAAAGCAATGTTTTCCTCTTCAACTGTAAGGAAGTCTTTATCTGGCTCTGTTGATAGGTCAGTAATTTTGAAGGCTGCATCATCCTAAGTGTGATAAGAGAAAATAAGAAGTTAAATCAGTTAAGTTTTATGCACAAAATTCTTAAAAATGTACGAAGTCGTGAACAAATTAAATTTAATACTCACATAGACTTCCCTAGAAGCGTTGTTTGACCATTCCCTGTTCTTCGTGTGGGTAGTCATCCAAAGAGTCAGATCAGTTGGCTCTTCTCCAGTATTTGGGTCTCTCTAAGATGGCAAACATTGTGCCTTGTGAACAATTGATCATTTAAGAAAAGAATCAGATAAGTTTAATTTTTCATTACCTGCTCGTAGCTACATTGGTAGAACGGTTTGGATCCCATTACATGCTTGGTCTTCTGTTTTTGACGGTTTTCAGAGTTTTGGCTGCTGACCCTCTGCAAAAAAAGTTTACAAGTGCACTCAACAAAGCATTCTTGTCACCATATATGTATTAAAAAATAAAGTAAGACAACAATGTTCAAATTCTTCGGCTAAGGTTTTTTGCGCTTGGGTTATGCATAGCTATGAGCAGCAATAGCTAGCTATAGCTACAGGTAAGCCATTTAGTGATTTTGCCATAATTGGACAGAAATATTTGGAGTAGACAATATAGTCTAGAAGATAAAATTATAAAACTACTATTGTCACTAATCAAATAGGTCACTGATCAATAGTCAACTATTGATACAAAATGATGTATGTGCCTTATTTTAACTACTCCTTACAAAGGTGTTCTGGAGCCAACTCCTATATGCCTTATGCAGCAATTGTTCAAGTCTAAAAAGCATATATGTCTGTAACACATGTTGTTGCATATATTTTGTAATTGCTATTGCTAATGCATCAACTGTATAAGTCCATACATTAATGGTTACTATCTCAATTCCATTCACTAATTGGTAATTGCAGAGAGAAAAATTGAACCTTGAATTTTTCAGTTCCAAAATACATTATCAAGTAGTGCCATTCGACAATGTCTATATCTTCAGGCTTATGTTTCATTCGCTCAGCGTAAGTGTTGTATGCCTTGTATGTAGAACTGAATGTTGATCGCCATCCTTTGTACCGCTCTTTAGCAATGTCCCATATCTTTTCCGTTGCATTCTCAATGTTTGGAAAATTCCACCTACTCTGCTTGGATTGAAACAGAAAGTGAAGGTGAAGTCGTATGTAATTACAGAATTAACATGCTTAGTTACCAACAAATAAAAAGATGCAACTTACTAGCAAATCCTCTGCTATTGTAATTTTGACATTTTGCTTTATATCTTTCCACTTTTTGACTCCAATAAGTGGAGCCCTCTTTCTTGTAAACATTACCACTTCATCCACAAATGTTCGGGAGTTTTCTCCTACGGGGCCTCCTAACCTTGCTGAAAATTGAATTGATAGTTTCTGCGATGCATTCTTCACTCTCTTGTTGGCTGCTGCTAAACCTTTAAGGCATCCACGTACACCTTTCTTACACTGTTGGGAGCCACCTCCTTATGAGCAATTTAAATGTCATTTAATGTACACATTCAGCAAGGACCAATTGAACCTAGAAAATAGAATTGACAGAATGATAGCATACCATTTTGTTATTGCTTGTTTTTCCGAGCATGAGATGGCCTCTCTGGTGGTGTTGGGCCGCTGTCTTGACTTTCCTCATCTTGAAGGCTAGCTGGATTGTTGGTATGGTCCTCTTTCAAAAAGGATATTGCACACATTATAATACTATTTTTCTACAATGAGGCAATGAGATATCACACTATTTTTCTGCTAGCACAGATTTATTAGGCACTTAATACTACTAGGTTGGGTACCTGGGTGTTCGCAATTGGGGTTATTTACTGTTTTATTCCATCAATGTGGTCTCTCTCTTTTCAGTTCTGTAGATGACATGTATTTTCTCTATAGGCCAATCTCGTGCACCCAGGCAATCTGAGTTTTAACTTTGGCATGTTTTCAAAGTATTCTTGCTCAGTTCCAATTGGAACATAACAGATAGTGATACTACACAAAAAAGTGGCTGAGAATCTAGATATATTTTTTTATATTTTCTATTCATCAGTGCAATCTTTCTTACGAAGTAGAAGACATACATTTATTTTCAAAAAAGGGATCATAAGTTGTTAAAACTAGAAAGGTATGTAGAAAAGAGGGTTACAAACATTAAAACCAAAAGCATGTGGCAAAACTACACATCCTTTTCTATGCACTACATTGCCATACCTATATGACTATCTGAGATAGCACCAATATAGGGGCAAAGGCCATATACTGATACCAGTGTGGTATCCTGTGGCCTGTGCGGTAGCATTATTGTCTGGAATCATAGATGATATTGTACAGTAAAACACAGTGTATTCTAAGGTAGAGATGATATTGCACGGAGTGCAAAGATCTGTACGAAAAAGTTAGTCCAAGATACCATGGAATAATAAAAATGGAACAGATAAATATACTTTGTGCACATTTTAGAGAAGGTTTCAAAGAACTACATATAGATTGGCAAAAGGTACTAGATTACTACACTTTTAATCAAACTCCATTCTAGGCAGTGGTCTGATAGCATGGGCCCACCAGCAAGACACCAATGAAATTTTCAGAGAACTACACATCGATTGAAAAATATATCAGAAAACTGCACTTTTAACCAAACTCCATTCTAGGTAATGGTCTGACATCATGCCATGTATCACTTGCCGGTGGGTCTATGCTATCATACCATCGGCAACAAAAGAGTTTGGTTAAAAGTGTAGTTGTATGATACATTTTGTCAATCTATGTGGTCCCCTGGAAACTTACCTTAATATGTAGTTTTGTGACAATTTACAATTTTACATGAAATATGTGCAGTTTTAAAAATGGAACTGATGTTTGAAATCATCTAATACTAGCTTACTCCATCAACAATAAGTTTCCTTGTGTATAAATTTGCAGAATAGAATGCAACACCCTTACAGTCTGCATTGAAGATAGCAAAGTAAATCTTATACGAATGTATAACCTTTCTTTTATGCTGCATAATGCCCATTCATTAGATTTTTTTTGCTGTATACAATAAAAAAATGTTGGTCATGAAGCACAGGGTCTACTCTTTTTTGTGATGTTAATATTCTTACCTGTTTGTAGTACAATAAGATGCTCTCAAATATCTTAAATTTTTCAAAGAAAAGAACACACGGAAGTTGATGGTTGGGTGTTGTGCAGCCAGATTGTGTGCTTTTCTTTCTTGTTAATCTGACTTTTTTCTATTGAAATAGTCAACTTAGTCTGATGTTTAAAGATGTTTGCCTGATCCGGAGGAAAAGAGAGACATTGAAAATATAATCTACCCTACCAGATTACTGTCTCTTGCTTTCCCATCAAAGAGCAGACAAGTAGGAGTAGCAGGACTGAAGCCACCATCAAATACCTGGGGAGGGAAGCATCATCCGTGCCGTCTTCTTCAACGCCAGAAGTTCGAGGTGGAACCCATCGATCGGCCCTCGTGATGGCGAAATCCCCGTCGGTGGCGTTGGCGGCGGGCGAACCAGTGATCGGCGTCGTCAATGGAGTCATCGCCATCGTCTTGTCGACCTAGGCGGCGGCCGGGGAGGCGGAGGGAGACGGGGAGGCGGGGAGGCCGGGGGAGGTGGGGGACGAGGCGGTGGGCGGCGAAGGGGCAGGGGAGGCGGAGGGAGACGGGGAGGCGGCGGAGGCGGAGGGAGACGGGGAGGTGGGGGACGAGGTGGTGGGCGGCGAAGGGGCAGGGGAGACGGAGGGAGGCGGAGGGAGACGGGGAGGCGGCGGAGGCGGAGGGAGACGGGGAGAAATTATGTGTAGGATCGTGTTGAAGGTCCATTAAATAATATTTTATTACATTAGAAAGATTTTAAAAAGTTATTTATATCAATTATTATGGAGTATCATAGGATTGTAGTATCGGGATACTAGAAATTATGTGTAGGATCGTGTTGAAGGTCCATTTAGGATCTGTATCGCTTCGGCTCGGTAGAATCCAATATTACATGTTCGATATATATATATATATATATATATATATATATATATATATATATATATATATATATATATATATATATATATATATATAAAAGTGGGTATTTGTACTAATTTTATATGTCAGCTCAAGTTTGAAATGAAAAATTAAAAAATCCAATATTACATGTTCGATATATATATATATATATATATATATATATATATATATATAAGTGGGTATTTGTACTAATTTTATATGTTAGCTCAAGTTTGAAATGAAAAATAAAAAAATCCAATATTACATGTTCGAAAGAGTTGAAAAATAAAAAAATTACCCATGCAAGAAAGGGCCAGCAGCTCAATCAGGCTCGACCACGCGGGAGCCCAATTAGGCTGACCCGGCCCAATCAGCATAAGTAGCAGCGCATGTTAGTTATAGTAGTATATGAGTCCGAAGCAGGAGGCAGCTTCACGCTTTTAAGTAGAGCAACACGCCCTTGAGTTGGCGGTATGGTACTAAACAATTCTACGCAGGGGAGCGGGGGAGTGACTGCGAGTGCTAATGGGCCGACCCAATCGGACTATACACGTTTGGAAGGAGGCAGCGTGACCTCGGCTCCCCCTCCACATCAGATAGCCGCCGCACTTCTCCCCTTCGCTATCCCCCTCTTCCCCTTCCTCCAGCCCCGGCGATGGCTCGGCGACCGCCCGGCGTGGTGAAGATGACCGGCGGGAAGAGGGGCCACAACGCCCCCATCCTCCATCTCGTCTCCCCCAACCTCCCCTTAAACCCTCCGCCCCCGCTGCCGGCCGGCCGCCTCCTCCGCCGCCATGCGCCGCTTCGTCTGAGCCCTCCGCCCCCTCCAAACCCTAGCCCTAGCCCCCACCCCGACCCCTCTCCTTGTCCTCTCCACCGCCTCCTCATCCTCCTCTGCCACGGCCGCCTCCTCTGACTATGACTCCTCAATTCTGCAAGCACTTCTTACACTTACAGGCTAGCAAAGGTTGCATTATTTTAGGACATTGATATTCAGTTAAATCCTTGAACTGCAATTTTAGCTACCAAAGATTGATCCTCTACAATGTCATCGTGTCACAATATTGCTTTAGGAAGAAGAAGTTATGGCACGGAAAGCTAAGGAGGAGGAGGCTGCTGCTCTGGAATTTGAGAAATGGAAAGGGGCTTTTTCAGTTGATGCTGAAGTTACTACAGAGAGCGAGACACAAGATGATGGCCAGGGTTTGCTCCACAATTTTGTGGAATACATCAAGGTACATTGTTCTTTTGTGGATGTAACATAAATGATTTTCTGAAGATTTTTATTGCCTAGCCGATATAACATAAATGAATGGTTTGGTCTGGTACTGTTGTGTGACAATGTGCAATTTGCAGAAATAACATACTTTTAGTTGTAGTCTCAGAAATTAGATGACTAAACATGATGTGGAAACCGAAATTTGTTTTAGATATCTTTCACATTGTGAAGTGTATGAAGGCTGTTCACTGTCTGTTCATAAACAACATAGCTGCCGGTTACCAAACTGTAAAGATGGATTTATAAATTTTTGAGCTCATGATTACTTGATTAGTCATACCATTGGAAAATCTGTAGCTGGAATAAACTACCTGACTGGATCATTGCAGTCGCTGTGTTTACATGAACTTTGTATCAAAATATAGTTACAGGACATTTCAGTGCATGATCTTTGTATCAGAAATTAGATAAACATAATTTGAGTACATGAACTTACATGCATGAAGGTTCAAAACAAATCAATACACCACACAAGCACAAGGTTCCCAATTTAAACAAAAAAATCATCATCTCCATGTCCTACAGAATTCACAGGTGCGACAATTCCATCATCTATGTAGGTGTCATCATCTTCATCATCATCGTCTAAGTCCTCATCATTGGGTTCAGTATAGGAACCACCTTATATATGACAGAAGCATCAACACTTACCCCTTCCATGTCATTCCTTTTCCAATTTGTCAAGACTTCATGTAGGCGGGATACATTCATGTCTTATGAGCATGCGATTGTTGTGTTTGCACATGATATATAGAAATTTTGTTTTGTGTTTCAATTTGCTCAAGTCAGTTCCTCCTGGCACTGCACTCCTTAATTAGATACCCATAGATTTACATGTGGCGTAGACTTTCTACTAAATTATGCTCTTTTCTTTAGTATTCATGCACGTCCTGGAGGGAGCTACTAATATGAAGCTATTAGTGGTGCTTGCTATCTACTCCTGTATTTTTTGGAGGCTTATTAGTTCATCTTGAGATAAGCTGTACATTGTGGCCCCTGAGGGACTAACAGAATATACAAATGTATTTGTTGATGATTTTTGTCTTGAGTACCAATGTAATTGTTATTTTGGTGCCATCCTCAGTCAGCGTGGATATAATTAGGTGTATAAGTTTGTTATGAAAAAAAATCAAATGATTGTCTTCGAAATGATAAATGCATAAGTAACACTATTTTCTTCTTAAATCTATTGCACATCTCACCATGGTTTTCTATAGTGTCACATTATAACTTAGTTTGCCAATGATTAAATTAGCAACATTAGAGATATGCTATCTGATTTATTATCAATGTTGGCCTTAAATTTTTCTACAATAAATTCTCATGTAAATGAAAGAAAATGTGTATAGTATTTGATTTTCCGTTGCAACGCACGGGCACACAACTAGTTCTATAAAGGGGCAAGAATAATCGGCCGGCCAAATATGGAGTATAGCACAGTACTATGATACTTGATTTAGGTAATTATTTACTACTAATTAGTGTAGGATCGTCGATGGAGTCATTGCCATCGCCGGCGGAGGGGTCGGGGAGGCGGCGGAGGCAGAACACTGTATCCTTAGTAAAAGTTCTAGACAGAACATTGTATCCGTAGTAAAACTGATCTCGATAAAAGACCGAAACCCCGATTAACCTCAAACTTTGACAAAATAAACTAGAGAAAGTTATTGAACTAACCCAACTGGAATCACGTCAAACGGAGGTCTAGAACTCAAGGTATAAAATAAACAAACTCGCTGAGCAGATAGTGACGAAAATTGATTAAGCCATAATTAAGCAATTAAGCAAAAACGTAAGACATTAATCAACTAACCTTTTAATACATGCATGAATCACAAGCCTAAAAAAACTTAATGCTAAACAAAAAACATAAACCTAATTAGCCTCACGTAATCCCCTACCATTAATTATATTTTTCTCTCCTCATGCACAGTACGGCTGCATGCAAAAAGTCACGGCATATGCCAAGTCTGATGAATGTCTTGCGGATGGTTTTTTTTACTCAGAACGGCACAAAGAAAGCAATGCATACATACCAAGACAGAATACGTATAGTATATGTGAAGAGTATTCACCGTGCAACGCAGTCGACGCTCGTCTTTTCGATCAATCCAAGTCGGCTGCGGCTCAATGCTTCGATCCACCGAGGAAACAAAAAATCAGCCGCTCTCCATACGATACGGCGCCGCTCGCTGTTTTCAATCAACGAAGCTGCTCGCTGTTTGTAATCAACACCCTCAACGATCAGCAATGCATGCCTCACGAGAACTCAATTCTTCATCAACACTTATCCACAGGCAATATTTTTCCTTTTCCAATCACAATCGCATCAAGCATCCATGCGACCTTCTTTTTGTTTTTCCTCCTCGCGCCGTCAAAAGTCACGGCCTGCCCAAAAAAACACAGCCGCCGCCCAATACAATTGTTTAGACGCTCTGTATTTTATTTTTCCAAAAGGCTTGACAAGCCATAAACAAAACCAGCCGCCTCTATTTATCTAGTGCTCTCCTCAACCTACTCCAATACATTATCAACCCTAATACAACTCATCTTGGCCCACTACTTTTTAAGGGACCCAAAATCCTTCATAACATGGGTTTTTTAATTTTACACTTCTGATTTTTTTCAGCCTTCCACGTGTCTTTCCATTATACGTGACTAACTCGGTCAAAACATGTAATACTAATGTCCTCATTATCATGTACACTCAAAATGATGGACAATGGACTAGTGTCGACGAGACCTTCTAAACGCATCTTCACTTTAGGCTTGTACAGATCGAGTATGGACATGTATATAATTAAATAAAATAGTAGTAACTCTATATCTCTAAATATAATAATTAAAGACCCAATTAAATTACAGTTCACCTGATATATTTAATGTGGCTCAACAATTCCTTCCAGTTAAATAATATATTTAACTGAGAAGTGCAAGCCATGAGCGTATCCGCGTCATCTGTGGAGGCGGGGCGACTGCTAGGTAGCGGCGTTTGCGCGCTGGCCGCGGATGGTGGAGGCGGGGTGACTGCTGGGCGTGCGGTGGGAGGTGCCCAAGGTTTTATATGACAGGTGCTTACCATGCTTAGATAAATATAAATTTACAATTATAATTGATAGTGGGGTACAATAGTCTGGTGGTAAACGTCCTGGCCTCCGAGCTAGGAGGTTGTTGATTCGATTCCTCCACACCCCATGGTTTTTGTTTTTATTTTTTCTATTCTAATTTTTTATCCTCTCCTGTTTTGTCAAGTGAGACCTCCTCAACTGCGTTTTAGTTATCACTTTTCAATTTTTTATCTCCTTTAGAAATTATTAACTATAGATAATATAATTCTTCCACACCAATTTGGCCCTTGCGTTTAGCAGTTAGGCCCACAAAAACAAATCGTTGCAATTACAGATTATTGCCACGAACAATCATCATATATAGCAACAAATTTATTTCGTGGCAATACAAACTAATTTCATACGCATTGCATAGGAACCTTTTGCAACGCAATTGATGACTATAACAACGCAATAAAATTGTGGCAATATTGTCACCCACTTGCAACGAAATGCTATACGGTGGCAATACCTCCTTACTATTGCAACGAATATCAATATTATGACAACGCAAGACAACCGTGGCAATAAAGTCATACTACTCGCAACCATTTTCTAAATGGTGGCGATAAAGCCACCTTATTACAACGAATTCAATGACTATCGCAACGCAATATTTTAGAGGCAATACTGTGCACATATCGCCACGATTTTGGCAAAACGTTGCAATAGCACATACCTATTGCAACTAATTTAGTGTCGTTGCGATGCGTTTCGTGGCTAAAGGGTCGGAATCTAGTAGTGATTTCACGAGCAATTCAATACCATTGATCCTCTCATCCGCCCTCCCATCTGCTCGGCGGTGCTCCCTTCCACGGCTCCGCTTCCCTCCTCCCGGCGGAACTCCCCTCTATAGCTCTACTCCGCTCCACGCCGTGACTGTAGAGGGCAAAGATTGCGAGGGCGAAGAAGGCACCAGTAGTAGGTGGAGAAGCGGAGATGGTGAGGGAGGAGTGGAGGAGATGATTGGCAGAGATTAGCAACTAGAGATGTATTGTGTAATTCTTAATGTGCAGGTTTATAATTATAGGAAGCTTTTACATCAAGTGATGAAGTGTTTATCATCATCTATTGAATTTACAACATTACAAGTTACTCCAAGTAATGATATTCTTCTTCCAAACATCGCATATGTCTTGATATCGCCTATAGTGCACCATGCCAAAGTCAGCCGCCTAGGCCCCACCTAGTCTCTACCTAGGCAGCCTAGGCACTAGGCCCCTACTTGTAGCCCACCTAGCGCATACTTGAACACTGTCATGATCCCCCCTGTTTCGGTGCTGTTGGGTCCAACGTCCACAGGGTGTGAAGGTCGACAAGTATGGCGCCACTACTGTGGACCTCAAACGTGTCGGATATAAAGATGAATCATTCGTACTCGCTTGCAAGTTGTTCAAGTTTTTTATGTAACAAACCTGGCAAATAAGAACTGCCATGTAGTTTTTCGTATAAAAAGAAGGATTATCGGAGTTAAGAATGTTGTGGATGAAGAAGAGTATAACCAATTTGACAAGCTACCTCCATTCGGAGATGGCAACATGGCCATTTTTTAAAAGGAAATAGCCAAGTGGAATTTTGAGTTGTAAATCACTTTGAGCTATAATTAAATCACTTTGAGTTGTAATTCACTTATCTATCATTTATCTATAATACGCTTGCTTGTTTTCAGAGAGTATGACTAGCATTTCCTAAGGCTAGCTAAAAACACAAATTTTTTTATCTATACAAAGAACTATCACAGATGGTTTGTAACACAAAACCATCTATGATATGTAGACATCACAGATGATTTTTGTATTAGCTTTCTGTGACACAAACCATCACAGATGGTTTTTTAACTTAACTATGTGTGATACATATACATCACAGACGATTTTTTGTATTAGCTATATGTGATACATACACATCGCAAACGGTTATTTTGAAAAACCGTATGTGTTATGACTTATCACATATGGTTATTTTTAAAAACCATCTGTGATAATATTCTTCTATATATTAATTTGGGTTTCCATCACACTTAGGTTTTCCATCACACCTGTGCACCTTCTCAGCTCCCTCTTCTCCACCTCTGGCACCACCATCGCATCTCCATTGCGCCTTCTCCTCTGTCAAGCTGCATGTTGTTGGAGATCCACGCAGTGCTTCAACCAGGCCTCTAGTGGTGTCGCCGCCCTCTCCTCCACTGCCTCTGGCCACTGACGACTACGTCCTCCTTGGTGACATCCTTGCCCATTCCTCCTTCTATGAAAATTAGATTATGTGTCCTCATCTAAGTGGGTGGAAGATTGGTAGTAAAGGATGTCTTGTAGTTGGTGTTAATTTTTCCAAGAAAATTCTAGATCTAGAAGTGAACAAAGCTATGGTACTTGTTCATGTCAAATTACTTCTTGATGTAGATGCTAAAAATTGATGCTTGTATTTTGTCCCCAACCTAGTCACAAATTATATGGTTTGAAGTGCTCACAAATTTATAGAACATTTATCAATTGTAATATCTATGTGAATTGCTCCAAATTTTGGGTAGAATATGTATTCTGGTATATGATTCTAGAAGCCCGACAATCACGAGAACAAGTGGGTTTCCTTAACCCACAATTGACCTCTGAGCAATATATCACCTAAGGCGCATCCTACATCGAGAATTACATAATGACAGGATTGCTTGCTCAGAGCAACAAGGACTATATTCTAGTACCCTACAACTAGGGGTAAGTGCATCACTAGTTGCTATACAAATTTTATTTCTACTTTACACGCAACACGAACTTATGTTTATTGACTATGGCAACATACATGAGTATGTGGCACTGGATTATGATTGTGATTGTACCAATGTGGAGCAAGATAATATGCCTTAATTCCCTACTACAGAAAGACCACGACTTCACCCGTGTGCAACAAATAATTGATAGGTAAACTCATTTCCTCCATAGATAACTCTATTGTAGTCTTCCCTTCATTTGCAATGGCCAAAGCTAACCTTTTGGAATCACGTAGGTCGTTCAGTGCTTACATTGCCAAGGGAGGGAGACACAAGGAATCCAGTGCCTACGATTTTCGATACTCGCTACAACACAATAATCCTATAACACACTTCGTAATAATATCTCTAAAATTGACTATACCTATGTATGTAATTCAATTTTTGCAATGCCACCACAACTACAGAGCAATGTATGTACATTATACATTTGCCGCCATATGCAGAATATCATAGGTGCTAAGATGAATGATCTAGAGGTCTGTCAATCTGGTAATAATTATTTTCTAATTATTAATATATATATATATATATATATATATATATATATATATATATATATATATGCTTATGACTTTACTCCTCCTAGTGACATGGCCTAGCAATCAACTCAAGTACATTTGATCTTAACGAACTCTTCGATGTTCAAAAACGGCTCTCCACCTTCCTGATGATGGAGGTCATTGACCTGAAGAGAGAGTTCAACTTTGGTGATAACAATTAATAGATGTTTAAACATTTGATTCAACTATAATTAATTCAAGTGTAACTCATTCAATTGTAATTCATTTAGTTGTAATTTATTTGTAATGATTATTGTGTATTATAAGATCTGCAATTATCTATAATCTATTTGCTTGTTTTCAGAGGGCATGATTAGCATTTCCTGAGGCTAGCCAAAAATAGAAAAAAAATTAGCTATTAAAAGAACTATCACAGACGGTTTGTAACACAAAACCGTCTATGATATGTGGACCATCACAGATGATTTTTTGTATTAGTCGTCTATAATATGTCAGATACCACAGATGGTTATTTTTAAGAACCATTTGTAATATCTGACATATCACATACAGTTATGTTTAAGAACCGTTTATGATATTTGACATATCACAGATGATTCTTTTGAAAAACTGTCTATGTTGTGATTTATCATAGATGGTTTGGGAATCATCTGTGATAACTTCCTGTTATCACTAACATAATAAACAAACGGTTTAGAAACCATCTCTGATGAGGGTTCGAATCGTCTGTGATGACCCCATGTATGGTAGTGTTTGGGTATAAAGATTTATAGAGACAGAACTAAAAGGTTAATTAGATTGATCCAAGATATGTACATTGACAAAGTGTTAAAGCGATTCAATATGCAGGATTCCCATAAGGGTTTCTTGACTATGTCACATGGAGCCATTGCGCAAGTCGGGGAGCCTAGATCACATAAAAAATCTAAGCATATATTTCGGCGTTTTCATCTCTTTCACATGATTGTTGATAGATGTGATGTGAAGATATACAAAGTACACAGGGATTCAAATATTGCTAATTCGTTGACAAAGCCTCTCCAACATAAGGCACACACTATAGCTATGTGTATTAAATACTTGCATGATTGACTCTAGTGCAAGTGGAAGATTGTTAGTAATATGCACTAGAGGCGATCATGGAGATAATTGTATCAGTTCTATATTTATGATCTTTTGAATAATATGTTATTTTGTCCTTTGAATAAATGTCTTTCATATTGATCAACAAGTACGTAACTTGTTCTCGAACTCTTTATTCTTGTTTTAATGTTATTCTAATTATCCTTTATCTTATATTATTATGTGAGACAATTATGATTTATAGATCAACATATGTATTGACTGATGATTATGTTTCACGGATCATGGATATATGGATATCAAATCAATATGTGGACACATGTTAGAGAGCGTGGTGTTGGATTGACCTACCATGAAACTAGGGGTGAAAACGGATCGGATACGGACGGATAATGCCTCTACCATATTTGTTTTCATATTTTTTTTCGGATACGGATACGAATACGGATAACTCGAATACGAATACAAATACGAATAATATCGAATACAGATACGGATCGAATACGAATCGAAACGAATACGGTTACGAATATTTATCGGAACATGAAAACCTCTTAAACTATACATCCAAAATTAACGAAAATACGTAAATAGTTCATCTTGTCAAAAACATTCATGAAATCTAAACAAGCATAGTCTTTTCATCCACAATGAAAATATACCAAATAGTCGATCATAACATAATTACATAAGTAACAACAACGTGCAATTCATGGAATACACATGATGACATGATAGCAATTTGAACAAACATAAGAACATTTCATTCCTCTATTTCATCCATCAAGTTGTAACAGCCCAGATTTTTATTAAAATAAAAATAAATAAATAAAAATTAATTTAAATAAAATTTAAACTAAAATAAGTATTTTTTTGCCTAAATTTTATTTTTGGGTTTTGCCCTGGATGTTCTGTTTTTGAAAAAGCCTGATTTGAAAAGTAAATTAAGTGAAAACCAAAAAATAGACATTAAATAAAATGATATTTTGATTTTCTATAAAAATCCTACTTTAAATTAATTATTTGGAGTTATTTGGCTTTTATTTGGTTTCCTGAATTTTCTGGAGTTTAAAGGTCTACTTTTGAAATTAAAAAGTATTTTTAAGTATTAAAATTAAATACCAATATTAGTTGAAAATATTTTTATTAAATCCAAAATGTCACCAGAAACTTCTGTGAATTTTCCTGGAATTTTTGGAGTTTATTTCATATTTTTCTGAGCTTAAATGAATTTCCCAGGCTTTTCTGAAATCCAAAAATCAAAAATAAAAATTAAAGTCCCTCCCCTCCCCTCGGATATCCGTTTTCGTATTATTCGGATAATCTGTATCCGTATCCGTATTCGACGGATACTAGGCTTACCGTATTCGTATCCGTATCCGATAAAAAAAAATCCGTTTCCGATCCGAGAACTATCCGAAAAAATCCGATCCGACACAATCCGTATCCGTATCCGTCCGGATCCGGCGGAAACTATCCGATCCGTTTTCACCCCTACATGAAACACAGCGGGAATTATTATATTCTTAAGTGTCATCAATTGGTCTCATACATAGTGTATGTAGGATCTTTAGACTTGAGATCGTCATAGTTTCCTACATATGTAATGGTTTACTTAGAGGTTGCCAAACACTACTTTGTAATTGGGTGGTCATAAAGGTAGCTTTCAGGTTTACTATAAGACATATAAAGGAATGTGAGCAATTAATATGGAATTTGCCTCTCCCATATAACGGCAGAGATATCCCTAGGCCTCTCGATTTGGTTGGATTAGGAAAGTGCATGGCCATGCTGAATGTAGTTGATGAGTCAATCACAAACTGAGTAATCCACTACAGGTTCCAGTGAAGGATGAGTGAGAGACCATGTGGAGGTATCCCCATGTTGGTGATGAGTAATCGACGGTTGGTTTACTTTGTAATAGTTTGTTTTGGGTATTCTAGGGATGAGTGCCTTTTACTTGTGCAAATATTGATTATGCTGTTTCGTGCGGTGCTATGTGATTGTTTGCTTGTCTGTGTGTCTGCAGGACTTCGGAGCTAGGTCATGGTAAGGCGAGGAGGATCGGGACTAGGCACAGGAGGTGTTGAGGTCCAGACGGTCGGTGATGCCGAAGATGATCGAGGTTGGTGAGGTGGTTGCGAGTCGGGAGACGAGGAACCGGAGCTGGAGCTACCCGTGATGGACACGACGGGCGACGACGGGAGAACCGGGACTAGGCTCAGGGAGGAGTCGGAGGTCCAGACGGTTTGGAGGTAGGTTGCGGTCGTGCGCGACGGAGCAGACGCGAATAGACTCAGGTGGAGTCGGAGGTCTCGGTCGTTGTCAGGTGGACACGACGGGCAGCGGCGAGTGGATCGGGACAAGACTCAGGGAGGAGTTGAGGTCCAGACGGTCAGGATGCTGGGTGCGGTTGTGTGCAGCGGAGCAGACCAGACTAGACTCAGGGAGGAGTCGAGGTCCAAACGGTCAAGGTACCGGAGGTGGAAGCTTCCGGGAAGGTGCTTGAGGGGCAATTTGATAAATTGACACAAGCAAATGAGTGGAGGAGGTGTTTTCCCTCCAAAATCTGGTTTGACCCTCTTTTGCCTCATGTGGATATGAGGAGAATGGGTGGAGGTGGTATGCCACTTCTTGAATTTCCTTTTAGGTGTGAGTGTTGGTTGTTAAAAGGAGATGGTAAGGAAGTGGAGAGGCATGCATTCAGGTTAGAGAGCTCAAGAGAGGGTGCTTGAGCAGTAGGAGAGTATGTGTTCTCCAGCGTGAGTGCCCTGTGTGTGGATGGCTTGAGTTCCAGTGTGTGGATCTTCAAGCATGCAGTGTGATTTTCTTTGTATCAATCGCGTATGGGGACTTCTATGTAATCCTTGTTCTACTAGAAATGAATCCATTGAAGATTTTTATCTTGCTTGGCTTTCTCTGATGGTTTTCAGTCTCAGCTGCTTCTCTGTTCATTTTCTTCCTTTTGATGATTGAGCTAATTCTTTGAGCAAGGAGTAGCAAAATGGATTGCTCTGTGATGGGATGATGTTTCTAGACCATTTAGTCAGATAAATTCCCTAGAGCCAAATGGAAGACCAAAGATTCTCTTTTTGCTGATTCCTCTGCTATCTCCTGTAGCTAGGGTTTCATGACAGGGGAGGTTGGATTCTTGTGATTCCCTTTAGGAGATGGCTTGAGATTCTTGTTTGCAAGTCCTGAGTTCCTTGCTAATCTGTTTGCAAAAGATCATAAGCAAAGGATGGATGAATCGTGAGAAATCTGAAAATTGGACTATCCCTCATTCCATTTTTCATATTTTCCTCAAATCTTGATTCCATGCCTTTTTGGTGAATTCCTTTGAGCCCTGGTGTCTCCCTGCTATTTAGTACAACCTCTTGCCCTACTGGGCCAAAAGGAACAGCAGCATTACGCAAATTGTCTTGAAATCTACAAAAATCTAAAAGTTCAGTTTTCCTGTCGAAATGTGCTGCTGTCTGGACAGAGGGCCAGTCAGACCGGTTCTCTGCCAGCGGTCTGACCGGACTCTCATAGGCGGTCTGACCGGATGCCACAAGGCGGTCTGACCGGCCACTAGGAGGCGGTCTGACCAGCCTTATAGTGGCGGTCTGACCGGCCCCTATATGGCGGTCTGACCGGCCCTAGCTGTTTGGTGCTGTCCTCTGTGGTTTTATTTCAGTGGTTTGTCTTCCGTTGTTTCGCTCTCTTGTTTGTTCAGCCTAAAACTTCCAGAGAGCATGAATCACCTACTTCATAGCTCAACATAGCTATCGGAGGAGTGATTTAGTTAGTGGATACTTTTGGGGGCATTTTTAAAGAGGCAGCATTCACCCCCCCCCCTCTGTTGCCAATTCCGATCCTACAATTGGTATCTGAGCCGGTTAGCTCTTCTTGATATATCTTTGACCGGTCTGTGAGCCATGGCGACCGATAAGCATTCCACCAAGCCCCCGATCTTCGATGGGATCGACTATCCCTTTTGGAAAAGTTGGATGGAGACCTACATTCTGGCCTGGGCTATGCGATTTGACGCAAGGTCAAAGTTCGCTTTGTTGTTCCTGCCGATGAGAACATCAATGCCGAAAACATGGCTGATGTTGAGGCGAATGCTAAGGCAAGGAACATTATTATCCAAGGTTTGAGCCGAAATGAGTTTGACCGCATTTCTCATCTTTCGTCGGCCTTCGACATTTGGGAGACCCTCGATGCTTACCATGAGGGCACCACCCAAATTAAGACGGTTCGACAGGACCAATTCAAGCGAGATTACAACAAGTTTGAAATGCTCGCTGGAGAGTCCTTGGATGAATGCTTTGCGAGATTCCACAAGATCTTGAGCAACCTCCGAGCAGTCGGTCTCACATACCCTGACTTGGACAACGCTCGTCAGATGCTTGCTGCGTTGGATCTGCGCGTTTGGGAGATGAAGGTGACCACCATCAAGGACACCACGGACCTCTCGACTTTGATTATTGATGCGTTGTACTCATGCCTCAGGACTCACGAGATTGACATAGTCTCTCGTAAGTCGAAGTCACAATCGATGGCGTTGGTCACTGATCCCAGTTCGACTTTTGAGTTTCCCTCCGATAGTGTTTCTGGTTTTTCTCTTGCTGCTATTTGTGAGATGAGTGATGACCTACTAGTACAGCTTCCAGAAAACCAGCTAGTCCTCTTAGCCAGAAAATTCTCCCATGCTTACAAGAGGGTTAGAGAGAGAAAGAGAGGAGGAGGACGTGTGATTTGCTTCGAGTGTGGTGGCCCCAGCCACATTCGGGCAAACTGCCCCAATCTGGAGGGCAAAAATGACTTCAGCGATTCGAGCAAGAACGTCTACACCGATAAGAACCACAACAAGAAGCCGCCAAGCAAAGACAAGAAGTTCCACAACCTTGGCAAAGCCAAGAAGCTGTTCCATCGTGTCCTCACCACCTTCGATGACCTCGACCTCAGCGAGGTGGAGGGGTGGAGTGACGACAATGGGAAGGACGAGCAAGACCCCAGGGGTGGCGACGAATTCTCTGGCATGTGCTTCATGGCCCTTGAGGGCGACGTGAGCGACAACAAGCTTTACTCCGACTCCGATGAGGTATACCCCTCATACGACCAGCTTAATGATGCTTTTCTTAAGCTAGGTAAATTTCATGCTAGATCTAGAGCTAGGTGTAGCGAGTTGGAGAAGGAAGTAGATAGATTGTCACGGGAGCTTACTTCACTTATATTTGCTCCCTTCCATGACAAATGTGATACATGCTGTGCTTTGCTTGGTGAAATGGAGAAATTAAGGACCTCTCATGATAGTCTGTCCTCTGAGCTTGATATGATTAAGGTGGAGTACATTAGTCTGCTTGCTGAACTAGAGATGAGTAGGGTTGCTTCTCTTTCATCTACTACTGTTGAGACTATTTCTTGCACCTCATGTGAGGATAAGGACAATGCATTTAGAGGTTTGTATACCATATTTCTCGATCTGCCCGAGACTTGTGAAAGTTGTAATAATTTGAAGATAAACCTAAAAAGGGCAGATCATAAAATTGCTACATTACAAGCTTTCCTACTTGAGCCCATTACTTCATGTGTGAATTGTCCCAAGCTGAATACTGAACTTGAATCTGTCTCCAAACAGTTTCAAGAATTAATTGATCACAATAACAAATTGCCTCAATATGCTTCTAAGGGCCCTGTTAGCTCACCATGCAATAATTGTAACAAACTAAAATCTGACTTGATTGCATTGGATGAAAAATGTGTGAAGCTAACTAAGGACCTTCTAGAGAAGCAACCATCTGCTTGTAATGTGTGTGCTGTTGGGAAGAAGCAACCAATTGGCTAGCAGTAGGACTGTCCCCTCTGAGTCTGCTGTGCGTGCACAAGCCATTCGTTCCTCTGCTATTGGTTCTTCTTCTACTTCCTTACCTTCTGCTGTGTCTTCTTCCCCTGCTCTTCTTGCACCTCTCTCTTTCGGGAGTGTCAGTATCTTATGAACACTCTCGAAAGGTTTGTAGGAGGCAAGAAGAAACTTAATCTTATTCTAGACCAATCAAAGATTTGCAAATTCAATCAAGGTCTAGGATACGATTTTTCTGAGGATATGAGGAAGCATCCACTTGCTATTCTTAGACCCATTGCAGTAGGTGTGATCGAGATTGAGCCCAGATTTGATAAAGTTAAATTCAAATCAGCAGGTTTTGTTCAAGGGATTTCTGACAGTAAGGTGGTTCCACCTATTGCTTCGACTTCTCAGAAGGCGAAGCCTCATCATGCTACTTCTACCTCTCATAAGGTGAAGTACCATTGTACCTTCTGTCAGAAGGATGGACATTCGATTGAGAGATGCTTCAGGCGTGCCAAGATCGCGCGTAGAGACCGTGTTGAGGCCCTTAGGCGTATTCAGGGTTAGTCCCAGACCTTGAGTGCTTCTAAAACCAACACGAGGTCGAGAGTTGCTTCAGCTGATGGGTTTGGGCAGCATCAAGGACTTGGTTTTTCTGAGTCTTCTGGTTTTCGTCCTCGATATGCCCCTGGTCGTGACTTCCGCCGTTCTGAGGGTAGATCTCGTTTCCCCCGTCGAGATGGCTACCCGCGATGTGATCAGCATGTTGTTGGTACTCCGACTCGCTCTCCCGTAGCAGTCGGGCCTAGCAACAGCTTCAGGTCTACACATAAACCTTCTGCTTCTTTGAGCGACAAAGAGCGTAGGGTAGATAGAGGTCAGTCGTGTATGACTACTTCTTCTGCTCGACGTGTGACTCAGTATTGGGTGCCAAAATCTCTCTTGATTTATCCCAGTACTGGTCCTTCTCTCTGTTTGACTCAGATTCGCCGGGCTGGGAAGGGAGAGGTTTGGCTTGTGGACTCCGGTTGTTCTCGTCATATGACCGGAGACTCTCGTTGGTTCTCTTCCCTAGCCCGTGCTCCAGGTGATGAGACAATCACCTTTGGACACTACAAGAAATGTGTCATTTTTTGACGTATTTAGCATGACAACAGGTCATAATGTCATTATATCATCCGGTTTATGACATTATGTTTTAGGCATTTCGACTTAGTGACAATAAAAAATTGTATGTCACGAAAAATGTCATACAACTAGTCCAATTCCATCCAGTGACGGTATTTGCTATGTCATAAGGACTAATTTATGAATGTCATAAATCTATGACAGAGGTTGTGTGTCACAAATTATTTTATTGAATTATTTTAAATATTCTTATCCATGTTGGCATGTCCTATTGCCACGTGGTCGGGTGGGCCCATATACCATTTTTTCTTTTATTTTTTCGCATAATATCTCAACCGAGTAAAGGGGACGACTGACATGCGTCATTTTTACATATATTTACCCGCCATTTTACCCTCGTATTCGTCGCATTTTGGGACTAATTATCATTATTTACACGCTTTTCTATATTTAATTGCTCAAAATGGACCATTTTACATTTTTCTGTATTTTTCCGCCGGCCGACGCGATCTAGGCGCATAAACGACAAATCTGGACTACTCCATATAGATGTATGGGTCGTCTCGAACGCGTAAGATCTATTCGCGAAGAAAACGGAGTTTTCAAGGACCAGAATGGAAGAAAACAAATTGGAGAAGGACCTAATTGTAAACCCTACAAACTGGGAGGGCAAAATTGCAAAATGCCAAAAATCCCCATCTCCCATCAAAAGCCAGCGCCGCCGTCTGGGATTAGCTTGAGCCCGGTTCCCATCTCTTCTTCTTCCCCTCCGATTGCTTCTCCCCCTTCCTTCTTTTGCTCCGGTCGCCGCCGTGGCCGAGCCAAACGCGGCGGCGCACCACCCATCTCATCGCCACCAGCGCCTCCTGTCTCCACCTCGCCTCCCTTCACCGGCCACACCGCCGCCTTGCTCTCCACCGCCCCTCCTTCTCCATCCGAGCGCCGCCACCTCACCGCATCCACGTCCGCCCCTCTATTCGCCGGCGTGGCACCCACTTCTGCCTTCCTCCACCGCTCTCGGCCGCTCCCCTTCTCCACCTTCGCCCCTATGCTCTCCCCTTCTCCAACCGTGCGCCGCCTCCCTGCATCTTCCCCACATTCGGTCGCTCCCATCTAGTCCACCGCCCTCTACTCCCCACCGCGTCAGTACTTCACCGTCACCTGCTCTCGCCACCGCGCCGCCAAACCTCCCGTGCGCCGCCACCTTCTCCCCCTTCTACTCTCAACTCCTTCCGGCCACCACTTCTCCACCTCTCCCCGTCCGCATATACCGGCCATCTTCCCGCTCCTCTCCGGATCGCCACCGCGCCATCCTACTCCGCCTCCCCGTGCTTCTCCTCCTCCCACTACTCCGGCCGTCTCCCTTCTTCTCACATCCGGACCCGGCATCTTCATCTTCCCTTGCCCCTTACTGCTTCTCTCCTCCCCTGATCCATCTTCATCTATGGCCGCCGCCTGCATTCCGACGACACCTCTGCTGCGACCGTAGCACCGCCCTCTGCTACTCCACGGAACCGACGACTTCTTCACTGCATCCCTTTCAACGCCGCCGCCGGCCGCCACCTCTTCATCGACACCGACGACGACAACTTCCTCTACTTCTACAACTCCCCTCGGTCTAGCTCAATTCTTCTACTTCTCTCTTTGTTGTTCATCATACATTGCTCAAGTTGACTGCGAATTGATTGCTGTGATGGATGTGAACTGTGATGGATGCTTGTGATTTTGCCATGATAATTTGTTCCAGAATTACTTAATGTTAATGTAGTCGGCAGCTTAATTCTAGAATTTCTGTGTGATCTGTGATGTGTGCATGAGGTCAGTGGAGATGATATTGTCCCATGTTCTGTTATTGTTTCACCAAGAAATCCAATTATTATTAGAGCACCAGCCAAGCCACCAGAAACAAAAGATATGAATTTTGCCATGATAGAAATCAGTGGAGTTGGAAATTGCCTCAAGTAATTCAAAGAATGCACAGCACTGCTAAAAGCCATCAACCGCAGCTATAAACCATCAGGCATAGCAAAAAAGAATACATCCTAAAGCTAATTACATATTATCTATAGGCCTTAGCAGGCACACATTGCTTGCAGCTAGAGCTAATATGAGGCTGGTGAATGCCATAGACATTGAGAAAGGGAGGACAGAGAGGTCAAAGATTTATTTAAATCATTCGTAGTAGTAATAATTGCATAAGAATAATGAGTTCTGCCAGAAAAGATACCTCATTATACTCCCTAAAAATCAACCTTGATAAGTTTGACCATCTTCTAGATGATGCTGTACTAGAAAACTAGAGTTATAGTTTGATGGCATGTTAGAACATATTAATTAGGCTCTCCCATGGCTGTTGCTACTATAAAATCTACTAGTATGTCTTTGCATTGATCCTCTGCCACATTCCTTGTTCAATAGTTGTATTTTTTAGCTGCTACTTTGCTGTACTAAAATCTGAATATGGTGTCTTGCATTTGTTTGCTGCCACTTTGCTGTACTAAAATGCTATTCATTTGCAAATAACTCTTCACATGCTTTTAGTTATTTAATTTTCTGTTTGTATGTAATTTCAGAAGTAAACCAAATATAAGGATGCGCCACCAACTGCGATTGATCTTTTCAAGGACACCCACTGCAGCAGCAAGTCAGGTTATAGTGAGAATGCGAAGGATGCCATTGTGAGTACCTTTCCCTATCTTCTCTGGTACTATGATGAACAACAGTAGGGATAGAAACCTGAATTTTTTTGTGCTATTGCTGCTAGGCTCAAATGGAGGCCTATGTTGCTCAACCAACACAAGAAGGGCATGATCCGAAGACTCCTATTCAAGTTGTAGCTCATGTTCTACCAAAATCAACTTTTCTTCGCAATGTTGGCATGCAGTCCGCAGCAACGAAGAGAAATGCCAAAGTTGCTGCAATGAATGATCGTGTACATGAGCTTGAGAGTGAATTGCATGCCGAGAAGTTGGGAGCATCAGAACTTCGATCACAGTTGGAGAATCTGCAGAAGCAAGTAGAGGATCAAAAAGATGCAGCAAAGAAGCATGAAGAAGAAACTGAGAAGCTGAAGCAGCAAGGAAGTGAGATCCAAGGCTTACTTCGTTCGTTGTTTGGCAGCAAGTATGCATCACCTGATGCTCAGCAGTAAGCTCTCAAACTCAATTAGGCTCTAGATGATATTTTGGTGACATCTATGACTGTGAGGCTGTGGATGCTATTTTGGTGATCGACTTTAACTTCCAACAGAAACCTAGTGTGGATGTAGATTCTTTTTTGATATGGTCATCTGTGATTGAGGTTGTAGATGCCATGTGTGGTGAATTTGGCAAGCTCCAACAGCAACCTGAAATTTGAGACTTTGAGACTTGGTCTGGATGTGTGCTGAATTGGGTGATGGATGTAATGATATTTGATAGTTAATTTAACACTTGTGGACTGGTTATGATATGCAATCATATTTCCATATGCTGTTGGTTGATTTGAATCTGATTTTTGTATGGGCTGAAAGAAATTATATGGGCTGAATTGTGTGTGCTGAAAAAATATATGGGCTGAATTGTGCGGGCTAAAAAAACTGTATGGGCTGCAATCATAAAAAAATTGTATGGGCCAAAAAAATCTAAAACCAAATAATGGGCCAGGAAGAAACAGCCCAAATAATGGTTGTGACCCACGAAGAGGCTGCCTGCTACGTGGGCTTTAACAGGCCAAAAATCATTTTATGACATTTTTATATTCTGCCATGTCAGCGCAACGTCAGTTTTTGATCTTACGTGGCATTTGCCCATGTGGCAAAGCCTAGGATTTTGTGACAACAAATGAATGTCATAAACCTCTGTGACACTAAAAGCTAATGTCATAGATTTGTGACATGAACTATACAGACGTCACATAACAAATTTGTGACGCGTGTTTTTTGACATTACGATTTTCGTCAACCGAATGTCACAAATCTTGAATTGTGATATGAATTCCATATATTATGACAAAAATATAATGTCAATAAATGACACATTTCTTGTAGTGGGAGACGCTTCGTCTGGGCGCGTCATCGCTAAACGTACTGTACGTGTAAATGATTCATTTATTTTAAAAGATGTTGCCTTAGTGAGTAAGCTGCAGGATAATTTGCTTTCAGTCTCTCAGCTTACCGATGACGGTTATGAGGTGAGCTTCAAGAAAACAATTGCAAAATTCTTGATTCTTCGGGTAGTCTGGTTTGCGGGATTTCTCGTTATGGGAGGATCTTTCGTGCTGATTTTGTTGAGTCTTCTGGTGATCCTCTCAGGTGTTTAGTTGCTTCTGAGTCCCGTGACCTTACTTTCTGGCATAGGAGACTTGGTCATATAGGATTTGACCATTTGACCCGAGTTAGCGGCCACGATCTCATTCGTGGTCTGCCGAAACTCAAGATGGTCAAAGATCTTGTTTACGCTCCTTGCTGGCACGGCAAGATGGTTGCCGCTTCTCACCCTCTGGTCATAGTTACTATGACCGATGCACCAGGACAGCTACTCCACATGGACACAGTTGGACCAGCTCGAGTGCAGTCAGCAGGAGGGAAGTGGTATGTTCTTGTCGTGGTCGATGACTTCTCGAGTTATTCTTCGGTGTTTTTCTTGGCCTTGAAGGATGAGACATATACACATTTTCGAGGTTTGTTTAATAAGCTTTCTGTTGAGCTCCCGGGTGCCTTACAAACGATCCGCAGTGACAATGGCACAGAGTTCAAGAATTCTTACTTTGAGAGGTTTTGCGGTGAGACAGGTGTAGAGCACCAGTTCTCTTCTCCATACGTCCCTCAGTAGAATGGCGTTGTAGAGAGGAAGAACCGTACCTTGGTCGAGGTGGCCAGGATGATGCTTGATGAGTACTCTACACCGAGGAAGTTCTGGGCTGAGGCTATAGCCACCGCGTGCCATGTTTCGAACAGAGTTTTTCTCAGGGCACACTTGCATCTCACCTCTTATGAGTTGAGATATGGGCGAAAGCCCAGTGTATCTCATTTTTGCGTGTTTGGTTGCGAGTGCTTTATTTTGAAGTCCGGAAACCTAGACAAGTTTGAGTCACGTTTTTGTGATGGTATCTTTATAGGCTACTCGACTTCTTCGCGGGCTTATAGGGTCTGGAACTGCGAGACTAGTAAAATGGTAGAGACCTGTGAGGTGACCATCGATGAGGCCAGTCCGGGGACTAGGCCTGATATCTCAGGTTCTTTAGAGCAGTCCGAGACTATCTTTGTGGATGATGAGGACGATGGAGACGAGGGTTGTCTACCTGATCCAGTTCCTCATCCTCCCCTTGAGGTGCCTTCTTCCACTACACCTCAAGGAGATCAGCCCATGCCTTCTGCTTCCTCTGGAGCTAGTGGCTCTGTTCCTACCTCATCAGCTTATGAGGTAGAGGCCACTTCTTCATCTCATCCCGGACCTCCTCGAAACATCCAAAAAGACCATCCTTCTGAGCAGATGATTGGAGACCTCTTTGAGCGCGTCACACGCTCAAAGCCCAGCTTGTCCCAATTCTGTCTCCATTCTGCCTTCATTGCCTCATTTGAGCCCAAGAATGTCAGTCATGCACTATCTGATGAGTCTTGGGTCAATACCATGCATGAGAAATTAGAGAATTTTGAGAGAAACAAGGTCTGGTCGCTTGTTGAGCCCCCTCGAGGTCACAATGTCATTGGGACTAAGTGGGTGTTCAAGAACAAGCAGAGTGAGGATGGGGTAGTCATTCGAAACAAGGCTAGACTGGTAGCTTAGGGATTCTCCCAGGTTGTGGGTCTAGATTTTGAGGAGACCTTTGCCCCTGTAGCTAGACTTGAGGCCATTAGAATCCTGCTTGCATTTGCAGCTTCTAAGGGTTTCAAGCTCTACCGGATGGATGTCAAGAGTGCCTTCCTCAATGGGTTTATTGAGGAAGAAGTCTATGTCAGACAGCCTCCAGGTTTCGAGAACCCTAAATACCCAAACCATGTCTACAACCTTTCCTGTCTGTTAAGTCATGGTTTTGAGATGGGTAAGGTTGATAAGACCGTGTTCATTCGCCGGCATGGTACTGACCTTCTACTCGTCCATATTTATGTGGATGATATCATCTTTGGTGGCTCTTCTCATACTCTTGTTTCACAGTTCTCGGATGTCATGAGCACTGAGTTTGAGATGAGCATGATGGACAAGTTAAACTTCTTCCTTGGCTTCCAGATCAAGCAGACTCGGGAAGGTACTTTCTTGCATTAGGGCAAGTACACTCATGACCTCCTGAGACGATTTGACATGAGTGATGGTAAGCCGGTGTTGACTCCCATGGCTTCTACAGCTTCTCTTGACCCAGATGACGATGGCGAGCCAGTTGATCAAAAAGAGTACAGAAGCATGATTGGCTCCCTCTTGTACCTCACTGCCTCGAGACCGGACATACACTTCTCTGTGTGTCTTTGTGCTTGGTTTCAGCTTCTCCTCGCGTCTCTCACCGCTAGGCGGTGAAGCGCATTCTTTGGTATCTTCGAGTTACCATTCACTATGGTATCTGGTACTCTTCCTCTTCCAGTCTTTCCCTTAGAGCCTACTCGGACGCAGATTTTGCCGGCTGTAGGATACATAGGAAGAGCACTTCTAGCACCTGCTAATTCATTAGCACTTCTCTTGTCTCTTGGTCTTCTAGGAAGCAGTCCGGTGTTGCACAGTCCAGTACGTTGCCGCAGCCAGTTGCTGCAGCTAGGTACTTTGGGTGGCTTCGACCCTGCGGGACTTTGGGTTGGTTATAGATAGTGTTCCACTCTTTTGTGATAACACTTCTGCTATTAACATTGCTAAGAAGCTAGTGCAGCATTCCCGAACCAAGCACATTGATATCGTTATCACTTTCTTAGAGACCATGTGGAGAAGGGTGACATAGTGCTCCAGTTTGTGGAGAGTGACCACCAGTTGGCTGATATCTTTACCAAGCCTTTGGATAGCTCTAGGTTTTTAGCCTTGCGGGGAGAGCTTGGAGTGGTTTGTCCTTATGTACTGTAGTGAGGGGAGCTTTGTGTTTTACTGCTTTATCTTGCTTATTATGCTCATGTTCTCATTTTGTTGCATTGCATCGGGTGCATTTGGGTTAGTCCTCTTAGCATAGATTAGTATGCTTCTCTTGTCTAGCTGCTTAGACTTCTTCCTCTCATCTTGTGATCTAGGATGCTGATTATTAGCTGTCTCTCTTCTCACTAGGTTGAGCTCACTCACTTCTTATAGGTTCTAGCAAGGGTTAGGCCACCCTTGGGTAGACAGGGAACGTGTTTGCTCCTTAGTGTGCTAGATGGGCAGTTGATAGTCCTAGTGTCATATGGGGTAGATGAGAGTCAGTCTGAGCCTTAGTATCCTCTATATCTTGTCTATGCTTTAAGGACTGCATTTTCTGATTTATTTCCCAGTTTCTCGTTTTATAGCTTTGGTTCAGGGGGAGTTCATTTGGGAACTTCTGGATATTAACTTTGACATAACTCAACTTGAACTAAAAGTGCATCACATGTTGAGGGGGAGCTGGATTTTCTTGCATTTTAGCATTGTAATATAACTACATGGAGCCTTGACTATTATCCTTAGTTGACATGTTTACAATGCTTTACATCTTGCCATGATCCATGCTTATTTGCTAGATTCATCATTACTTTATATGTGTCGTCAAGCCTTTGCCATTGATAAGTTAATTAAAATTGCACAACTTGAATTAAGACATGTCATGTTAGCTCTTGAGACTAGTCTGTCTTTAGTTATCCTCTTATGATTCATGCCATGTCAAATAGGCTAAGTTGAGCTTTGAATCTTTATTGAGCTTTAGATTGAGCTATGTTAGGTTCTTGATAAATCATGAGTTAGTACAACTGTTTTAAAAAGCAAAAAGATCTCTTTATGTGCGAAAAAAACTGATCTCACCAATTCTTTCTCATGATACTGCTTGCCATTGCACTAGGCCTGAATTCAGGGGGAGTTTTGGATGACCAAGATTATCTCCTTAAGCTTCTTGCTTGGAATGGTCGCATAAGGCTTGAGATCTAGCACATGACTAAAATTTTGGTTGGAAACGACCATAAGTTTCAAAGAAAATATGTCAATTGTGCTCAATTTGCTTAATTACAAAAAGACTCAAGTGCTTTAACCAATGATTCATTCTTGAACTTTAGCACTCTAAATTGACTCAATTCTAGCTTCTCGGTTCCACTTAGACTATTGACATGGCTTGTATCATCTTTGGATACCTTTAGCTAGACTTAGATCTTGAATGGCTTGACATGTTAAGAAATTCACCTAATATTCAGATTGTTACTTATGTGGCTTGGCTTGATTATGCATATCTTGTCATGATATTAATAGCATTTCTATACATTATGGCTTGGTGTAATACAAAATGGTCAATTTGGATAATCTTCATGGCTCTATTTGCTTAGCATTGAATAAAATTCAGCCACATCATGATTTATTTTCCTCCAAGTAACTTGATGACTTTATTGCCAAAAGGGGGAGAATAGTTGGAGAAAAAGCCACATTTTGGGAGCTTTAGGAGCTTTGAGGAAAACTTGCTCTTTCTTTTGCTCCTTGTGTCAACATGGTCATTAGCATCATTTTCTTTCTCTTGGACCATGTTTGACTTTCAAACAAACTCAATTCTATGCTTTTTCTGTGTTTGTCAGTATACTCATCAAAGGGGAGATTGAGAGACCATGTGGAGGTATCCCCATGTTGGTGATGAGTAATTGACGGTTGGTTTAGTGAGTTTGAGTTTGTTTCGGGTATTCTAGGGTTGAGTACCTTTTACTTGTGCAAATATTGATTATGCTGTTTCGTGCGGTGCTATGTGACAGTTTGCTTGTCTGTGTGACTGCAGGACTTCGGAGCTAGGTCATGGTGAGGCGAGGAGGACCGGGACTAGGCACAGGAGGTGTTGAGGTCCAGACGGTCGGTGATGCCGAAGATGATTGAGGCTGGTGAGGTGGTTGCGAGTCGGGAGACGAGAAACCGGAGCTGGAGCTACTGGTGACGGACACGACAGGCGACGACGGGAGAACCGGGACTAGGCTCAGGGAGGAGTCGGAGGTCCAAACGGTTTGGAGGTCGGTTGCGGTCGTGCGCGACGGAGCAGACCAGGACTAGACTCAGGTGGAGTTGGAGGTCTCGGTCGGTGTCGGGTGGACACGACGGGCAGCGGCGAGTGGATCGGGACTAGACTCAGGGAGGAGTTGAGGTCCAGACGGTCAGGATGCCGGGTGCGGTTGTGTGCAACGGAGTAGACCGGACTAGACTCAGGGAGGAGTCGAGGTCCAGACGGTCAAGGTACCGGAGGTGGAAGCTTCCGGGAAGGTGCTTGAGGGGCAATTTGGTAAATTGACTCAAGCAAATGAGTGGAGGAGGTGTTTTCCCTCCAAAATCTGGTTTGACCCTCTTTTGCCTCATGTGGATATGAGGAGAATGGGTGGAGGTGGTATGCCACTTCTTGAATTTCCTTTTAGGTGTGAGTGTTGGCTGTTAAAAGGAGATGGTAAGGAAGTGGAGAGGTATGCATTCAGGTTAGAGAGCTCAAGAGAGGGTGCTTGAGCAGTAGGAGAGTATGTGTTCTCCAGCGTGAGTGCCCTGTGTGTGGATGGCTTGAGTTCCAGTGTGTGGATCTTCAAGCATGTAGTGTGATTTCCTTTGTATCAATCGCGTATGGGGACTTCTATGTAATACTTGTTCTAATAGAAATGAATCCATTGAGATTTTTATCTTGCTTGGCTTTCTCTGTTGGTTTTCAGTCTCAGCTGCTTCTCTGTTCATTTTCTTCCTTTTGATGATTGAGCTGATTCTTTGAGCAAGGAGTAGCAAAATGGATTGTTCTGTGATGGGATGATGTTTCTAGACCATTTGGTCAGATAAATTCCCTAGAGCCAAATGGAAGAACCAAAGATTCTCTTTTTGCTTATTCCTCTGTTATTTCCTGTAGCTAGGGTTTCATGACAGGGGAGGTTGGATTCTTGTGATTCCCTTTAGGAGATGGCTTGAGATTCTTGTTTGCAAGTCCTGAGTTCCTTGCTAATCAGTTTGCAAAAGATCGTAAGCAAAGGATGGATGAATCGTGAGAAATCTGAAAATTGGACTATCCCTCATTTCACTTTTCATATTTTCCTCAAATCTTGATTCCATGCCTTTTTGGTGAATTCCTTTGAGCCCTGGTGTCTCCCTGCTATTTAGTACAACCTCTTGCCCTTTTGGGCCAAAAGGAACAGCAGCATTACACAAATTGTCTTGAAATCTGCAAAAATCTGAAAGTTCAGTTTTCCTGTCGAGCTGTGCTGCTGTCTGGACTGATCAGACCGGTTCTCTACCGGCGGTCTGACCGGACTCTTGTAGGCGGTCTGACCGGATGCCACAAGGCGGTCTGACCGGCCACTAGGAGGCGGTTTGACCGGCCATATAGAGGCGGTCTGACCGGCCTTATAGTGGCGGTCTGACCGGCCTTATAGTGGCGATCTGACCGGCCCTGGCTGTTTGGTGCTGTCCTCTGTGGTTTTATTTCAGTGGTTTGTCTTCCATTGTTTCGCTCTCTTGTTTGTTCAGCCTAAAACTTCCAGAGAGCATGAATCACCTACTTCATAGCTCAACATAGCTATCGGAGGAGAGATTCATTTAGTGGATACTTTTGGGGGCACGTTTAAAGAGGCACCATTCACCCCCCCCCCTCTATTGCCAATTCCGATCCTACAATGAGCTATCAGAGGATGGTACGCTTTTCACCTTGAGTTTAATCTGGTATCATAGGGCAAAGGGATCTATACATAAGCACTACATAGGTTTGTCTGGTATGATCTTTATACATATTTGGGAGTTGCTATGTCCTGCTATGGACCGCTACTGATTTATGAACTAAAAAGGAGTTTTCGGGCAATGATCGAATATACATGAAGCTACAGGGTCAAACACTTAATGGGATAGAATGATAATGTTCCGGATGATAGACCCTGAGTGAGATACAACCTCTACTCATATTAGATAAGGATCTGGTTAGAGGGGCTCCGACTGTTATACGATCTCTACTCGTATTGAACAAGGATATGGTTAGAGGCTCTCCAAGTTGGATTCAATCTTTAATCATATCGGATAAAGATCCGATTGGAGGCTATATATTAAGAGAGGTATGAGGTTGAGGAAGGTATCCTGAGCCACACCCATCGAAACTCTAGCAGCCACCTGTCAAAACCCCTGTCGTGTGCGCTAGTGCTAGCACACTGACACACAACATTCCATTCCTAAACATGTGGACTTCAGTAGAGGCGCTGCAGTGACTGTAGCGCTGATCGGGATGATCGCGAGAGGAGATGGTTGGATAGAGGACGATCAATTACTTCTACTACACCAACGCGCACTATATTAAACCGAGTGCTTCAATTCTACTTCTGCTGTATTGCACGTCTAGTGATAATGATCTATGATATTTTACTCACTTGGCTTTCTGATTTACGTGATATAAATTTTTAATCTGCGCTAATATTACCCGTATCCCAACACTGGATGCATTTGTTTTCATGTTATTTCATGAGCTGGGAAGCTATTTCTATATTCAATCCATTCAGAGTTATGGCTTGACAATACACAACAATGGATCATCAAATATTCAATCCTTAATTGCAGTCAATATTTTGTGGCAGTGGATAGTACAAAAATACATTAAGCTACAAGAAGTTTCTTAGCCTTTTGCACCCCCACATTGTTTGCTCCGATCTCCCGAGGGCTGTAGCTAGCCGACGTGTAGGATGAGTAGCGTATGGTTGAAAAAAGTGTAAATTGCATTAAATAAACACATGTACCATAGTTACTCGTAACACTGCACCTCATAGAGCATAAAGTTTACACAAAACACATGTCATGTTTGAAAAAATAGGATATCAATAAAAGGTTCCAAATCTGGTGCTGATGCCTTATTTTTAGCAAATCATTATATCCCAAGCTGGTAGGCAGGTATAGTGGAACTAGTTAGACTGAAAATTTGGATCAATAAAAGTTTGAACACCATTAGTTGGTTCATATGAGTTGGAATATTGAGACAGATCAAGATATGCAATCCACTGATGGGAATGCGTATACATATATTTAATTTATGCAGTTTACATAAAAATTTCACCATTCACTACTCACCGAACAAAAGTGGGAATGGTGTGGAGTGGACGATCCCTAATCATTCTACGAGTGGCGGCATAAAAATTTTGACGACCCTTTTGTTTCAGAGGGTATTTGTACTCCACAACATCCACTTCACAATTGCGCTGGTAGGTATATACGTTGCTCTTCTTTTGCATCACATGTCTATACTACAAAAAAAATTTCTCATGGTATTCTACTGCCAACAATGACAATGTCTGTAATACAAAGCACATTTCTGCATAAAAGACGATATTTAAAATCAAATTCAATTTCCATCATGTGTACCATTGGTGATATTTTGGACATTCGAGAAATGGAACATTATACTGACATGCGAATATGATGGTAGGAGAGATCTCATGGTCTGCAGGAATTAACCCATTTTGATTTGTGAGACCCTAATCCTCCAATTTGTCTGACCCCTCACTATGTTGAGGCGAAGGGTGCTATTGCGCATGTATTGCGGCGCGTGATTTCCGACAACGATAGGTATGAGAGTTGTAGGCAGGTTTCTGCCGAGCTCAGCCCACGAGGGTTGTGGCCTATGGTAGTTTTTGACATGATCTATTGCCTTGCAGGACTATTCCCGGTTTTTTTCATGTAATATTGTGTCCCGGTTTTTTCCATGTGTTCATGGCTTGTCTCATGTTTGGTGCTTTTTTTTCTTCTTGGTTATCGAAAGTTTCAACCTGGATGTCGAAAAAAAATACCTAGTTAAAAGTTTTCAATCAGTAGTTGGAAGTTGCTTGGTTGGAAGTCTTCGATATCCATTTGAAAGTTGTCCATCTCTAGTGAAAAGTTGCACGCTATGCCCTCCGGAAAAGGTGAGAAGCGGGCATACGACGTCTGCACGAACCAAATGGGGATAGTCGCGCGCGAGCTGGGTTTGTAGCGCGTGAGTGCGTGTTAGCGCTCCTCATATGTAGTGTATAGCACGACATACCAAACTAAGTATTAGTTCGCAGAAACTTCTGCATTATGTATCTCTCTATCATTGAGTGGAATATACGGTAGTAATATATATTGAGCTTTATTTATCAAAAGGTCAAAAGCAACGCTGAAACTGTTCTTTTTGGCTTCGGCTTTTGATTTTTTGCTGCGGTTTATAACTTTTGAGCTATTCGTGAGAGAGAGTATGAATTAACAGAAACTCCTGTGCGATTTTGATCGATATAAATGAAATCGGTACAGTATGTACTACAGACTTAGAAACCCCGCCTTGAAATGACAATTTGAAAACTAGTCATCGTAGAAAAGTCAAAAACAGCTTTTAGAATCTGAATAGAAGAGAGCCGCTGTCTTGGGAACATGTGGATCCTGTATATATAATATTAACAAGTATAGAACACACTAATATTCGATGCTAGAAAATAACACATATACAGTCAATAAAACATTGCAGTGTTGCACTACATATTGTAAACAAGCATTTCTCTTTTTTATTTTCCACGTACATGTACACTGCATTATGCACTCGCATGTTCTAAGGGAATGTTTGGACGAAAGGATTCCTTTGGGAATTATTAGTTTTGAATCCAAATTCGCGGTGTCCAAATAAGCCCTAAATAGCTGCGGCGGCCGAGTGGGCAACTACTCTTATTTTAGTACGATACATATACCAGACTCATAAAACACTAGTGGCCAGGGCCTTTCGGGCTCTCACCAGAGGTTAGGAACCTCGCCGTGGCCGCCGCCTCCACCTCATACGCAGCTCCATGGTCGTGCAGCAGCCTTGCACCATTGACGGCGATGACGGCAGCGACGACATTGATGGCCACGATGAGTAGCACCACTACCAGAATTCTAGCCATTGTTGCCTGTAATATGCTCGCAACCTTCGGAAAGAGTGGTGTACTTTCTTTGTTCGTGGCCAAGAGAGACGAGACGTGGAGGTACTTATAGATGTAGCACAGCAATATTGCATGTGATCCTGCGAGTAATTGCAGCTTAACTTGATTTTGTGCTAACTGCTTAGCTAGGACTACGATACATTAGAAAATTTGTTGAGGAAGAAATGGCTGCTTAATTTAAGGATACATGTGTTAATTAAGGATTAGTGATATGCCTTAGAGATGATCATGGAGATGATTATATCACTTTTATGTTTATGATCTTTTAGATAATATGTTATTTTATCCATTGAATAATGTCTTTCATATTAATCAACGAGTATGTGACTCGATCATGGAACTCTTTACTCATGTTTTAATGTTATTCCAAATTATCGTTGATCTTATATCATTATATAGGATAATTATTATTTATAGATTAGCATATATATTGATTGGTGATCATGTTTCATGGATCATGGATAAGGAGATACCAAATCAATAATATGGATACATGTTAGAGAATATTGTGTTAGATTGATCTACCATGAGATACTGCAGAAATTGTTATATTCTTAAGTGTCATTAGTTGGTTTCATACATAATGTATATAAGATCTTTAAACATGATATCGTTATAGTTTCCTACAAGTATAATAGTTTACTTAGGGGTTACCAAATACTACTTCGTAATTGGATGATCATAAAGGTAGTTTTCAGATTTACTATAAAACATATGGAAGAATGTAAGTGATCAAGATAGAATTTGCCCCTCCTATATAACGAGAAAGATATCTCTGGGCCTCTCGGTGTGGTTAGATTAAGAAAGTGCATGGCCATGCCAAATGTGGTTAAGGAGTCAATCATAACTGAGTAATCCATTACATGTTCAAGTAAATGATCGAGCTATCATACGATGGCATATTTCTTGCCTTGAGTTCGATTTATAATTGTGAGGCAAAGAGATCAGTGCATAAGTACTATATATGTCCGTCCGATATGATCTTTATGTATATTTGGGAATCACTATGTCTTTTAGGGACCATTACCGACTAAAGGACTGGAAAAGAGTTTTTGACTCATGGCCGAATATATATAAACGTCACACATTTAACAGGTTAGAACGATAAGGGTCCAGATGATAGTATCCAAGTGGGATACGATCTCTACTCATAATTGATAAGGATCCAATCAGAAGCTCTTTGAGTTGGATACAATACCTCATCGTATTGGATAAAGATCAATTAGAGGCTATAAAAAGAGACACACGGGGCTGAGGGAGGTATCCCGAGACACACTCATCAAAACCCTAGCCGTCACCTCTCAAAGCTCCTACTGTACACAGTAGTGCTAGCACACCGATGTATGGCGTTCTATCCTTGGACGTATGGACTTCAATAGAGATGCTACTACGACCGAGGCGCTTATCAGGATGATCGCAAGGCGGAGACGGTTGGTCAGAAGACAATCGACTACTTCCATTGCACCAACACATGCTACATTGAACCGACTGTTTTAACTCTACTTTTGCTGCACTGTGTGTCTAGTGGTAACGATCTATGATCTCTTTTTCTGATTTATGTAGTAGAAAATTTTAATCTACGCTAGTGTAGCCGATCCATATCCCAACATTAAAAATTGCACTAATATCGTTGTGCCATCATGCCAGAGAGGTCACTTGCGATCAAAGCGAGAAATGTAGTAGTTCACTGTTCGTGCTTTGTACGTTATTAAGCAAATTTGAATCAAATGAGAGTTTGGAAGCTAGCACGTAAGCATACACATATTTTGTATGGGGCCTATACCTCACGACCGACCACAATGTTAGTACACAATTGGGATTGCATTAAGAGATTGCATGCTGATCTAGGGGGTATAGGGACGCCTTAATATTGTGAGAGCATCTAGAGAGGTTGCTTCGTGGAGATATCTTTATATTTTATTAGTTTAATTACACACTCCAATACGATAGAAGAGTCGCTTTGCGATGATATAAAGCAATCACTAGTTAAGTACAGGGTAGGTACGTACTAGGTGGCAGGGTGCCACATGGGCTCAGGATTTGAGACTAATTCTAGTAACGTAATCTTAGAATGTAATTAAGCAAACCAAGCTAAATAGATCAAGGACCACTCGCATAGTTGACCTCATGATCAAAAACCACTGCTAAAGAGGACTGGGCTTCCTTGTTCCTGGGTTCATTCGATAAATACGATAATTTCGGTTCGGTGATTAGAATATAGGCAATAGACTACTGCTTACGCTATCCAAACGCAACCTTTGCTTATCAATTTACTCAAAATCTTCCTGGGTATATATATATAACCTTTCATAGCAATAGTAAATACAGAAAACCGAAAAATAATTATAATGCTTGCCTCGTACACAGCAAGTTTGCTACTTATTTCTTTTTTGAACCCGAAAGGAGAGGAATTTTTTTCAAATATTCTATTTTTTATTCGAAATAACAGAAATATACCCACGCCAATATTTTTTACAGAAATAGGCTCCAGCCCCCCCTCCTCCCCCCCCCCCCCGGTTGGGCGACTAGAGCCAATCGCCCAACAGCCAGGCGACACGCAGGCAATCAGCCGGTCGTTGGACGAATAGTTGCTGTCGTCCTACCGTTAGGTGGCTGAAGCTCTAGTCGCCCAACGTGAGGGTGACTAGGGGGGTAAAAACTGAGTACTCAGCCGCCGCCGCCGCCTCACTCAATAGAGGATAAGGAAGCCGTTCGGCCGAGAATAGGAAGAAAAGAGAGAAAAGGAGAGGGAGGGGAGAAGAGGAGAGGAGAGAAAAGGAGAGGGAGAGAAGGAGGAGAGCAGAGGAGAGGAAGGAGGAGGGGAGGAGAGAAGAGGAAGAATAAGATTCAAGTATTTTTTTATTTACAATATTGTATATGCGCAGTACATTTTTCATTTACTATTAGTGTTAGTACAAAATTGAAGATGTTGCTAGAAATAGTTCAATTTTTGGTATAGTAAATTTTTGTTAATGTAGTTATAGGAAATTAGCAGGCGTAAAAGCGGGGAGGAGAGGAAGAAGTAACTGTAGGTATTTTTTGTATTTGCAATGTTGTATATGACTGTTAGTGTTAGTAGAAAATTATAGATATAGATAGAAATAGTTACATTTTTGGTATACAAAATTTAATTAATGTAGTTTTAGGAAATTAGCAGCCGCAGAAGCGTGTAGTTGTGTATAAATTA
Source organism: Dendrocalamus latiflorus (assembly GCA_017311315.1). NCBI lineage: Eukaryota > Viridiplantae > Streptophyta > Magnoliopsida > Poales > Poaceae > Dendrocalamus > Dendrocalamus latiflorus. Next base: position 14,605,317 of record CM029641.1, read on the forward strand.
GCGAACATAGTTTTACAAAATTAGCATCGCCAGTAAATTGGCATGCGCACAAAATTGTAGTTGTAGACAATTAGTCACCGTAACGTACTGCTTGATCGTGCAAAAATAGCACACCCGCAAGTGCACGGGTTGCCACTGAAATAGCGGCGAGTGTCGTGTTCTCCACAGGGACTAGACTGAGGCTACTAGTGTTTAGCTAAAGCTGGGTCAATCAAAACGGGGGAGAACTAAACCTAAAACGTCTACCGAATCAACCGAACGAACGAACTACTGAACGAACTCTAACTCACAAGGACAAAACGACGAACGACTAAACGAACGAACGAACTAAACAACGACGGGACGAACGACCGTACGAATGGACATCGTACGACTGAACGAACGACACGATGACTGACTACACAAACGACACGACGAGATTAAACGAACGAACACGACTACCGATCGACGATCTAACTAACTATCGACCGCGAGACAGCAGGAGGAAGTCGAGAAGCACGGAGGGAGTCGAGAGAGAACGAGGGAGAAGACGGTCGATGGCTAACTAGACTACGACGGCACTCGACACCACAACAAACACAGAACTATGAACGCTCGACCTAACTATCGACAGACCGCTGAGAGAAGCAAAGAGGGAGGTTGAGAAGCAAAAGGGAGGATCTAGAAGCAAGGAGGGGGTCGAGACAGCAAGGGTAGGAATCCGGTCGCCGGCTAGCTAAATCAACAACTCTCAAACAAACGCATATACTAACACGGACAACAGGACAAGCACAAGATATAGATATACATGAAGCACACACACTGACCAAAAGCCCAGACTAACGGATCACAATTAATACTACTGAAAATATTACTAACTGAACACAAATTGCACAATTGTTCACAGAGCATATATCACAATGATAAAACATAGCACAATAACATCTCCACTGATCTTATGCTCACATCACACATCACAAGCACAGTGCATAGACCAACAATTTAACAGTGACATCTAATAGTAGTTAATTAACAGCAATTGTCATCACAGTGCACAATTAAGCAAAAGATTAACGGAGTAGCTGAACCAAGAAAGAGGAAGAATTGGGGATTGGAGTGAACCGAGGGGATCGTAGAAGCAGCAGAGGGCTGAGGAGGTCAGGCTGTCGGCGGCACCGTAGAGGAAGCAGTGGAGCGGTCGGAGCTCGTGTCGGTGGAGACGCCGGCGGTGAGGGGGCGCGGTGAAGAAGTTGCTGTCGCCGGAGGAGGAGGATGCAGAACCAGAGCTCGCCGGCGTCGGTGGCGATGGAGATCGGCGATGGCGTTGGCGGATGCGGTCGGCGATAATGGTGAAGGGGAAGTGGCGGCGCCGATGTGGGCAGTGGAGAAGAGAAGCGGCGGCACACTGGAAGAGAAGAAGTGGGGAGGAGAGGCGGCGGAGGAAGCTGGTGGCGTGAGAGGATGCGGACGGGCGGCGCTCGCCGGAGGGAGCAAGTGGAGGCGGCGGAGATGTGAGAAGTGGCGTCGCCGAGGTAGGAGAGGAAGGGGGAGGAAGCAAGGGGCGGCGCGGTGGCGAAGTAGAGGAGGTGAGCACAGGGGCGAAGGTGGAGCTCCGATGTGGTGGCGCTTGGCGGCGGCAAGGTAGAGAAGGTGGATGCGGCGGAGTAGGGTGGCGCTGAGGAAGGAGTGTAGAAGGGGGAGAAGGTGGTGGCGCACGGGTGGAGAAGATGAGGAAGGGGACAAGACGGCGCTAGAAGGGAAGCGAGTGTAGAGGGAGACGGGATGTGCGGTGGACAAGGAGGAGCGGCCGGCGCGGTAGGGGAAGGAAGCACAGGGGTGCAGATCGGCGGAGAAGCGCACGGGAGGGGCGGCGGCGGTGAAGAAGCGAGGGAAGGGGGAGGCAGTGAAGAAGGGAGGATGCGGCGTTGGTGGATCCGGAGGGGCGGATAAAGAAGGAGGAGGGAAGGAGAAGATGCGGCGGTGGTGAGATGGCACGCCGGCGAGTCGGCCCGGCCTCGCCGGCGCCGAGAGTGGAGGAGGAGGAAAGCAGTAGGGGGCTAGGGGAGAAGAGGATGCCGGGCTCCAGGGTTCCACAGGAGGCGGCGGTGGCTTAAGGAAATGGGGGTTTTTGCATTTTTGCGATTTAGTCCTTTAAGAAGCTAGGGTTTGCATTTAGATCCTTTCCCATTGTTTTCTTCTATTCTAGCCCTCCGAAGATCCGTTTTCAGTGCGGAAAATTCCTACACGCTCGTGATGACACATGCTTCTACACGGAGCAGCCCGAAGGTCCAGATTTGTCGTTTATGCGCCTAGATCGCGCCGGCCTGTAGAAAAATATGAAAAAAAATGTAAAATGGTCCATGTTGTGGTTACAGACAAAACAGAGAGAGGGATGGTAGTGGAGAGGTGGGAGTGTTCTGTCTCAGCCTCCCCCTCATCCTGATATATATATTCACATGGAGTATACTTTTACAGTTATGTCCTTACTTCCGTACCTCCCCATTAGGGGCACTTATGTCATTACACATGTTACTCTGGTTCTTATAACCTCCTAACAGGCCTGCTGGGCTTAGGTGGGGGCCACCCCTACGACAGGAGCCTCTCATGGTGAAGGGCTTCACAGGGCCGAAGCCATGTCGCCGAGTCCTTTGGCCCCCTCCGTCCCACGGCCTGTGAATTTCTCCAAGCTAGTCGAAGTAGACACGTGCTCCGTCCCCTACCCTTCGAACGGGTGGCAGCGGAGGCTGACGCCTAAGTCGAAGCCGAGGCGCGCGCGCTCCGTCCCCTACCATTCGAACGGGTGGCAGCGGAGGCTGGCGCCTAAGTCGAAGCCGAGGCGCGCACGCTCCGTCCCCTACCCGTCGACCGGGTGGCAGCGGAGGCGGGCGCCTAGTCAAAGTAGACGCGCGCGCGCTCTGTCCCCTACCCGTCGAACAGATGGCAGCGGAGGCTGGCGCCTAGTCGAAGTAGACGCGCGCTCCGTCCCCTACCCTTCGAACGGGTGGCAGCGGAGGCTGGCGCCTAGACGAAGTAGACGCGCGCACGCTCCGTCCCCTACCTTCCGAACGGGTGGCAGCGGAGGCTGGCGCCTAGTCGAAGTAGACGCACGCGCGCTCCGTCCCCTACCCTTCGAACGGGTGGCAGCGGAGATGACGCCTAGTCAAAGTAGACGCGCGCGCGCTCCGTCTCCTACCCTTCGAACGGGTGGCAGGGGAGGCTGGCGCCTAGTCGAAGTAGACGCGTGCGCGCTCCGTCCCCTACCCTTCGAACGGGTGGCAGCGGAGGCTGGCGCCTAGTCGAAGTAGACGCGCGCGCGCTCCGTCCCCTACCCTTCGAACGGGTGGCAGCGGAGGCTGGCGTCTAGTCGAAGTAGACGCGCGCACGCTCCGTCCCCTACCTTCTGAACGGGTGGCAGCGGAGGCTGGCGCCTAGTCGAAGTAGACGCGCGCACGCTCCGTCCCCTACCCTTCGAACGGGTGGCAGCGGAGATGACGCCTAGTCGAAGTAGAAGCGCGCGCGCTCCGTCCCCTACCCTTCGAACGGGTGGCAGTGGAGGCTGGCGCCTAGTCAAAGTAGACGCGCGCGCGCTCCGTCCCGGCGCTAAGATTTGAGCTGTTGTGACCTTGCAGTCTGGTAGTGCGCTTTTAATGGCGACTGGAATCACGCCGACGCCTGGCCTGGCAGAAGTCAGACTGTCGCGCCGTGCAGTCTGCCATTCTGCGGATGGGACACGCGGCGCCTTACGACTGGTGCGTCGTGGGATGTGAGCGGTTGCGTGACCGCGGCCGTTTGCCTCTTCCCCAGGGAAGTTGGACGCGTGTTGAAGGCGTGGAGGCGTTGTGCGCTGCTTGGTCGCCTACCGGGCACGGCCCTCTAAGCCCCGGCGGTTCTTCTTTCCAAATCATGGGCAGCCGAATCGCTGCGAGTCTGATCTGTCTGCGCGTTGAGCCACATGAGAGGGGAGCGGCCTTTATAAGGTGCCAGTGTTGAGGTGGAGACACCCTTTCTTGCTGTCTTTTTTGTTTTTGATCTGCCGCTTTGCTTCCGCCCGTGCTAATTGTAACGCCAGTTGCTCCTTGCCCGGCTTCTTTCTCCCTGGTCGCGAAGAGCGATGGCTAGCCATGACGATGCCACCTACCATCCCCGCAGCGGCTCCTTGCCTAGCCAGGGCGAGGTGGCCCATCCTTTCAGAGAGTACCCTCCACGTTGTTCGTGGGCAAAGTCCTGCGGGCCTACAAGTTGGAGCTAGCCCAATTGACGCCTCACGCAATACTCCGCCTAGCTGTCTTCACGTGGGCGATGCGGACAGAGGGGTGGCGTCCCAGCGCGAGCTTATTCGCCACACTGCACGACGCGCGCTGTTGACCCAGAAAAGTTGACGTGGCGGTGTCCAACTTCGGCGGTGTGGACTTCGTTCTCCAGGCGTCGCGCGCGACGTTGTTCCCCGCGCCCGCCTCGCTGAGGCAATGGGAGTCCGGCTGGACTCGGCAGTGGTTCTACTACACCGTGACTGACAAGAGCGGGATGCAATGCCGAGGTGGGCCGACCTCGTTTAACAGTACGCCGAGCCTGAAGGCGGAAATTGACGACACGCAAAAGCTACAGAGTCTTGTCGGTGTCGCCCGTCGAATGAGCCTGCGCGACCTAGCCGAGGAGTTCACAATGTATGGGGCGGCGCCACTCTCCTCCCGGGGGAAGTATGTTGGACAGAACGGCCCCCGCGAGGACGGGTTCAGTCCATCCGTATCTCGCCTGCTTCCGCCCTCCGCTCCTTGTAAGTCGCCTAGCACGTTTTACGCGTGCCATTGTATCTGTTTGGTTTCCGCCTGACTGACGTGATCTCCTGCGCAGTGGCTCGGCTAGAAGATGCGGAGCGCGCGGTTGCGGCGCTCCTCGGCCCGTACACGCTTAAGGAGCACCAGGCTCGCGAGGCCGCAGTCAAGGCGGCTAAGCAAGGGCGGGTAAACCGCACCTGCGAGGCTCTGGGCATTGCTGTGCCCGAGCGCGTGGTGTCGGGGGAGCTTCCCGCCGGGACTCCGAGCGCTCAGGACGGTGATAGCCCTGCGGGGGTGTTATCTTCGCGACGCCGGGCCCGTTCCCCGTCGGCCGTATGCGACCGCGCAGGCCCCTCGGTGACTATCACAGCTGAGACGGGGTGTGCGACCGGTGGTGGGCCCGACCACCCTGCTACGGAGGAGCGCGCCGCCTCGGATCCCCCGGCACCCTCTGCCGACGCCAACGAACCCGTGCTCGCGGCCATCGTTGAGCTGGAACTCGCCAACCCGGGGGGAGCACCGTTCCCGGCGAGAAAACCACGGTTGATGGTGCGCTATCAACCGCCGCAGCCGGGGAGGACGCGCCCCCTGCAGAGAAAACCGTGGGGGCGATGGGAACCGTAGCTGGTGTTGCCCCGGAAGAATCGCTTGTGCCGCCGCAGGTGAAACGCCCTCGGACGCAGTCCCCGCCGGCAGCTAGGGGTCGATACGCCGTTGCGAGGCCTTGTCGCGGGATTACGGCGTCTGGCGCGGCCGAGAAAACCTCCTCGCCGACCACCGAGGCGCCCGCCTCCGACTTGGCCGCCGAAACGACGCCACTTCCTACCGCGACGAGAGGCGCAGGAGGTAGGCGTGAGTCCCTTTCTTCTCGCGACTTCGCGAGACTCTCCGATCTGCTCGCTCATTCTGCCAACATCAGGCGAGACGAGGTCTCCCGGACATGGCGAAGGATCGAGCAACGGAGGTATGCGCGAAGTCGAAAGCCTTGTTCAGGGTGCCCCGCAGGTGTCCGTTGCTGTTGACATGGCCGCGGCCTCGGTAAATCCTAGCGCGTTGGGGCCGGGGCTCGCTTGCGCGGACTTCCTCCCTCACCTGGAGATACTTGGCGTCCTCACCGCAGCCGCAGAGCGTGCCGACAACGGCCTTGACCGAGAGATGTTGTCGTCATGCGAGGGGGATCTCCTAGCGCTCGCGCTGCAGGCCTCTGAGATGAGGGTATATATGTGCGCTTCAGCTTGCAAGGTACTGCTGGGCGCCTGCTGACTTGTTATTTTTGCCAGACGCTTGCCCTTAGCCGGTCCTTTGACGAGGCCCGTGTTCGGGAGCGGAGGGCTCTGGAAGCCAGCCTTCGTGAAGCAAACAATGCTCTCGCAGCGAAGGATGAAGAACTTCGCGCGCTGGAGGGCGCCATGGCGGCCGCACAACTCGAGGCCACGGAAGCCAAGTGTGCCGCGGCTGAGGAGCGCACCGCCTTCCTGCAGCAGATCGCCGTCCTAGAAGGGGAGAACGCCCAGCTAGCGGAGTCTGCTGCAGGGAATAGCCTTGTCTTGGAAAATGCGTCTACGTCGGCGTGGCGGGCCATGGAGTCTCTGAACCAGGCCCTCCGAGACCTGTGTGTAAGAGTGCCGGACACTACGCACGGGCCGGAGGCCCTGTCGGAGACGCTCGGGTTGATCGAGGAGGGGGCAGGCGTTGCTCTTGGTGGCACCAGAACGTTTGGCGAGCACTGCGGCTATCTTGGTGCGTGCTTCGCCCTCGCCCTGCTTCACACTCGTGGGTGTAGACATACCCATGAGCTGGCGAATCCTCAACTGGATCCTCCCGGCCGACCAGAGGTTATGTCGGATGCCATTCGCTCCATCGGGCCTAGCCTGCAGAACTTCCATCAACGGATCTGGGGCCGCTTCGGGGAAGATGCCGCGAGGGTCGCCGTGCAGCAGACGCTGCTTGGGGAGGGGGACCTCCTCCACTGGCTCGAAGGAGTCCTTCCGCGTCACGGCGACGACGGCACGGGTTCGTCCGCAGCGCGCCAAGGCTGAGCGGTTGGTCGGGTGGGGCGGGGGGATGATATACTGGTTCTTATGCTTGTAACCATGTAACCCATTTGCTTTTATAATGAAACCAAGTAGTACCTTATTCTTGGTGTTACCTGCCGCCGAACGCGAAGGGAAGACCTCCGCATCTTGTTTACACTCCGTAGAGTGCGCAGGGAGAACCTCCGCGTCTTATTTAAAATCCATGGACTGGCGCGTGCGGAGGCGAACCTCGACGCTACGACTTTCTTTATAGTTCAGAGACTCGCGCGTACGGAGGCGGACCTCAACGCTACGTCTTGTTTAAAGTCCGTAGACTAGCGCGTGCGGAGGCGGACCTCGACGCTACGACTTCCTTTATAGTCCGGAGACTCGCGCGTGCGGAGGCGGACCTCAACGCTACGTCTTATTTAAAGTCCGTAGACTAGCGCGTGTGGAGGCGGACCTCGATGCTACGACTTCCTTTATAGTCCGGAGACTCGCGCGTGCGGAGGCGGACCTCAACGCTACGTCTTATTTAAAGTCCGTAGACTAGCGCGTGCGGAGGCGGACCTCGACGCTACGACTTCCTTTATAGTCCGGAGACTCGCGCGTGCGGAGGCGGACCTCGACGCTACGTCTTATTTAAAGTCCGTAGACTGGTGCGCGCGAGGGCGTCCCCCCGTTGCGTCTTATTTAGAGTCCGTAGACTGGTGCGTGCGGAGGCGGACCTCGACGCTACATCTTATTTAAAGTCCGTAGACTGGTGCGTGCGGAGGCGGACTTCGACGCTACGTCTTATTTAAAGTCCGTAGACTGGTGCGTGCGGAGGCGGACCTCGACGCTACGTCTTATTTAAAGTCCGTAGACTGGTGCGTGCGGAGGCGGACCTCGACGCTACGACTTGCTTTATAGTCCGGAGACTCGCGCGTGCGGAGGCAAACCTCGACGCTACGTCTTATTTAAAGTCCGTGGACTGGTGCGTGCGGAGGTGGACCTCGACGCTACGTCTTATTTAAAGTCCGTGGACTTTGTTCTGCTCAGCGCGGACAGGGGATGCTCTGGGAACAGCAACCTTTATTGAACTCCTGTTTGCGCGGGCGAGCATCGCATAACAAAGGGCTGGTGGCTCTACGCTTGCTGTCCTGCTTCTAGGCGTAGTATCGCCGCAACCTGTCCGCGTTCCATGTGTGCCGGAGGGCTTGTCCTTCGAGCGTGGCGAGGCGGTACGCCCCCTTCGGCAATGCCTCCATCACGATGTACGGGCCTTCCCACTTGGACTCCAGCTTGCCAACGGTCTCCGCCTGGAGCGCTACTCTGAGAACGAGATCCCCAGGCTTGAACCCCCGCGGGCATATAGAGCGGTCCCGAGTACGCATTGTCTGCCGCGCATACTTCTCGACATGGTGGGATGCATCTGCCCGTACCCCGTCGAGGAGGTCCAAGGACACACTGTGCTCCTCTTCGGGTGCTTGGACGAGGACCCTCCGCGAGCCGGCCTTGATTTCCTCGGGCGTCACCGCTTCGTCACCGAAAAGGAGCTTGAACGGCGTGAATCCCGTCGGGCGTGTTACCGTTGTGCGAAGCGACCAAAGAACGCTGTGAAGCTCGCTTGGCCACTTGCCCTTCGGCAATCCGACCAGGCGCTTTTTGATGGCGGCGGAGATGGCGCCATTCGCCCGTTCGACCGCCCCGTTGGACTGGGGATGCCCTACCGAGGCGAATCGGAGGGTGATGCCCATGCTGTCACAATAGTCTTTGAAGAGGGTGGCGTCGAACTGCAGGCCATTGTCAACCGTGAGCTCCCGGGGCACGCCGAAGCGACATATGATGTTTTGCCATAGGAAGCGCTGTATGGCCGCAGAAGTTACTTTGGCCAGGGCGACCGCTTCCGGCCATCTGGAGAAGTACTCCAGCGCGACTACCACGAACCGGAGGTCCCCTGGAGCTCGGGCAAGTGGTCCTACTATGTCGAGGCCCCAGCGTGCCAGTGGCCACACCGGGGGAATGGGGTTGAGGCTCGTCGGGGGCCTGCGGATGATGCGCGCCATCCACTGGCACCCTTGGCACCGACGGACGAGGTCCTGGGCGTCGGTGATGGCAGTTGGCCAATAGAAGCCTTGCCTGAACGCCTTGCCGACTAATGACCTCGGTGCCAGGTGGGATCCGCACACGCCCGCATGGATCTCCGCCAGGAGCTCCTTTCCCCCCACAGTCGAGAGGCAGCGCAGGAGCGGTGCGCAAACCCCTCTCTTGTAGAGTATCCCTTCGAACACCTGGAAGGACCTTGCGCGGTGCTGCAAGCGCCGAAGCTCGGCGGGGTCCTCCGGCTCGGCGATGCCTTGCAAGAAATTGAAGATGGGCTCTCGCCAATCACCTGGCCGGTCAATGCAGTGGACGAGTGCCGCGTCCCGGTTGTCCTGCGCGATGGCTGCCTGCGCTAATATCTCGTAAAACGCCCCCTCAGGGGGGCAGTTGCTGGCTGGCCGCCTTAGCGAGGGCGTCGGCCAGCTCGTTCTCCACGCGGGGGATGGCCTTGACGGTGACACCCAAAAAGTGCCTTTCCCTCGCCCTCACCGCCGCGAGGTACTTGGCCAACTCAGGGTCCTTGGCTTGATATGACTTGTCCACATGGCCAGCCACCAAGCGCGAGTCGGTGCGGACTAGCACCCGTCTCGCGCCGACTGCCTTGAGCTTCGCCAGGCCAAAGAGCAGTGTCTCGTATTCAGCCGTGTTATTGGTGGCGGGGAAGGCAAGGCGCGCTGAGTATAGCAAACGTTGTCCTTCGGGCGTGACGATTACCGCACCTACACCCGCGCCGGCGACGCCGTAAGATCCGTCGATTGTAAGCGTCCAGACGGGATCATCGTGCGTCTGGACGGGTTGGGCCGGCGGGGTCCATTCGGCGAGAAAATCCGCAAGGACTTGGGATTTGATTGCCGTTCGCGAAGCATACGTCAAGGAGAAGGGAGCGAGCTCGGCAGCCCACTTGCCGATGCGCCCTGTGGACTCCTTGTTGTGTAGCATCTCTGCCAGGGGGAATGAGGAAGGCACTGTGATCGGGTGGGCCAGAAACTAATGCCGAAGCTTCCTGGAGGCCATGACCAGCGCGTAGGCGAGCTTCTCAAGCTCCATGTATCTTGTCTTGGCACCTTGGAGGGCTTCGGAGACAAAGTAGACGGGCCGCTGCATGGCGCCTTCCTCTAAGACGAGGACGGCGCTGACCGCGGTGGCTGACACGGCCAGATAGAGCAGGAGGGGAGCCTCTGGTGCTGGGGCGACCAGAGTGGAGAGGCTTGCCAGGTGCTGCTTGAGCTCGTTGAAGGCCTTTGCGCAATCTCCGTCCCAACGAAATCCATCGCACCCGCGGAGTGTCTTGAAAAATGGCAGGCCCCGCTCCGCCGCCCTAGATAGGAAGCGGCTTAATGCTGCCATGCGGCCCGCCAGCCTCTGGACCTCCCTCGTTGTCTTGGGCGGCTCCATACCCAGGATGGCGTCTACTTTGTCGGGGTTCGCCTGGATGCCCCGTCCGGACACGAGGAAACCTAGGAGTTTGCCCGCCTGCACCCCGAAGACACATTTGTCGGGGTTGAGCTTGATGCCCGCCTTCCGGAGGTTGTCGAAGGTCTCCTGGAGATCCCGGCCATGCAGAGCAAGCTGCCGGGTTTTGACCACCACGTCATCGACGTAAGCTTCGACGTTCCTCCCGAGCTGGGCGGCCAGGGCAATAGCGACGAGACGGGTGAAGGTAGCGCCTGCGTTCTTCAAGCCAAAGGGCATTCTGACGAAGCAGAACGTCCCAAGTGGTGTGATGAAACTGGTCTTCTCCTCGTCGTCTTCAGCCATGTATACCTGGTGGTAGCCGGAATAGGCGTCCAGGAAACTCATGAGTTCGCACCCAGTAGTGGCGTCGACCAGCTGATCGATGCGCGGCAAGGGGTAATTGTCCTTCGGGCATGCCTTGTTGAGTGCCGTGAAGTCGATGCACATACGCCAGGCCCCGCTGGCCTTTTTGACTAGCACCGGGTTAGCGAGCCACTCTGGATGGTGGACCTCGCGGATGACCCCGGCGCGAAGAAGCTTCGCCACCTCTGTTTTGGCCGCCTGCTGCCAATCCATCGACATACGCCAAAGCCTTTGCTTGACCGGCTTGGCGTCGGGGCGGACCGCCAAGCGATGCTCGATTACTGCTCGGTCTATGCCCTTGATGTCCTCCGGGGACCATGCAAAAATGTCAACGTTGTTCTGAAGCACTCGGAGCAGATCCCGTTCGACCCCCGGTGGGAGCCCCTCGCCGATGGACACAAACTGCCCCTCCGCCTGGAGCGGCACCTTCTTGACTCCGCCCTCGGGCCGAGGCTTGGGCGTCCACCCGGGGGCGGAGGGCCCGTCGCCGAGCGTGCCGGAGAGGGCATGCACCGGGCGATGCAGAACGCGGCTGCCGACCTCGGCACGTCTGGCCAGGTCCTTCCAGGTGGCACGGTGATAACACCCTCTGGGCCCGGGAGCTTCACAGACAAAAACGCGTAGTGTGGGATCGCCTCGAAAGAGTTGATGGCGGGTCGACCCAGTATGGCATTGTAGGGATGTGGGATGTCTACGACGTCGAAGATGACATGCTCGGTCCGGATGTTACCCTTGTTGCCCTCCTGACGGAAAGTGACCGAAAGGGACACGTGCCCCAAGGCCTGCAGCGGTTGACCCCCGAAGCCTTGAAGTGGAGCTCCTGGCTGCTCTAGCCGGCTTCGGGGGATCCCCATATGGTCGAGGGCCTCTGCGAACAAGATATTCGCGGAGCTTCCCCCGTCGACAAGGACGCGCCTGACGTCACAGCGTGCTATGTGGGCCTGGATGACTAGAGGGTCTTGGTGAGGGTACTCCACACCCCTGGCGTCGTTCAAGTCGAAGGTGATGTTGCGGGGTGGCATCCACAGTTGCGGCTGCTCCCCGGGGGCTTTTGAGGAGGAGCCTTCGGTGATGACGCTGACGGTGCGATGCTGCGCGCCCTCCGTTGCGGTGGCTCATATGGGGCTACCCCTTGGGTGCCCCACGTGGGCTCTAGCGAGGGGCCGAGGAGGCAGAGCCCGAGACCCGGCCATCACCCTCCGCAGCTCCATAACTGCGGCGCATGCCCTTGTGTAATGGTCGCCGTAGCCGTGTACCTCGCACCACTTGCCATAGTGTAGGAGCTCTTGTTCTGCGTGGGGTTGGCCGCCGTAATCAAGTCCGCCTTCCGATCCCTGGTCTCCCCTCCATGAGGCGGGGTCGGGTCCTTGGCGGGTGCTCTCGGTGTTGAGGACATGATGGGCCGCCTGTGACCTGCGCTGGCGGTGCCGAGGCTTATGCCCGCTCCTTGAAGAGCCTTCCTGTACCCCGGTAGCGCTGCCTCAGGGAGGGCCTCCCCGGGGCTCTCGGCTGCGGCCCTGCTTCGAGGAGGGACCACCCTCCCCCCTCGCACGGGGGGCGCTCCTCATGGGCGAGGCCGAGGGCGGTAATGCTGCGTCTTCACGCATCTTCCTCCGCCCGCGCATACTCGTCCATTTTGTCGAAGAGCTTGGCGACTGTCTTGATTGGCCTCCGCGCGTTGTACTCGGCCATCGGGCCCGGACGAAGGCCCTGTATGGCTGCATTAACGACGGTGGTTTCATTAACGTCTTTTACTTGGCATCGGATCTTGGCGAAGCGCTTGAAGTAGTCCCGGAGCTTCTCCGAGGGTCTTTGCTTCACGGCGAAGAGTTGGTCCGTATCGACTCGCTCGACATAGTGTCCTTGGAAGTTGTTGTGAAGGCGGTCGCGGAGCTGCTCCCACGCGTAGATGGAGCCCGGCTCTACGGTAAAAAACCAAGAGAGCGCCACTCCTTGCAGCGCGAGGGGGTGTCCCTTCGCCTTCGTGGTGTCGTCTCCGCCCGCGGCCTCGATCGCGGTTTCGTACACGCGCACGAACTCGTGAGGATCCGTGTCGCCTTTGTACGAGTCGGTGATGCTAGGGAACTTGAAGTCTTCGGGCCACGCCGCCTACTGCAACCCCGTCGAAAGCGGGGACTCCGGATCTACGCGTCTCAGCGGCACGCGGCTAGACGCGGGGGCTTCGCGACTGTTCGTCCTCTCCGGCGTGGGCTCGGGCGCGATTACTGGCGCGGCCTGCTGGCTCCGAGCCTCTTGTATATCTCGGACGGCTCCGCGAAGGTCCCCTAGTTCCCGCTGGAACGCGTTGAGGGCTGCTAGTAGGGCGCCTTCCACCGCAGGTGCTGTTGGGGCCGCCGGAACACCCAGCGGACGGGTCGGTGCCGGGACCCTCGCCGCACGATCTCCGGATCCGCCGGATGCTTCGTTGCGGCTACCCCCGGCCGTCGGATCCGCGCTGCCGGCGAGGGCGGTGGGGGCTGTCGTTGCAGTGCCAGCGACGGGGTTGGATGTCATTGTAGCGGCGCTGGCGGGGTCAGTCGTTGTAGTGCGAGCGTCGACGCCCGCGACCACCGCGCCTACGCCGCCGCCAGCTCCTTCGGCGGCCGATGCCGAAGCCCCGGTATTCACGCGCCGCTCCGACCCAGCCGTCTTCTTTCCCTTCGCCGCCGCTGACGAAGCTTTTTTCGGTGCCATCCTTCTTCTTCAGTCTTCAGGCTTGTCCTCGTCCTCCCCACGGACGGCGCCAACTGTTGTGGTTACAGACCAAACAGAGAGAGAGATGGTAGTGGAGAGGTGGGAGTGTTCTGTCTCAGCCTCCCGCTCATCCTGATATATATATTCACATGGAGTATACTTTTACAGTTATGTCCTTACTTCCGTACCTCCCCATTAGGGGCACTTATGTCATTACACATGTTACTCTGGTTCTTATAACCTCCTAACAGGCCTGCTGGGCTTAGGTGGGGGCCACCCCTACGACAGTCCATTTTGAGCAATTAAATATAGAAAATAGTGTAAATGGTGATAAATGGTCCTAAAATGCGAAAAATAATGGGGCAAAATGATGAGAAAATATATGCAAATATGACGCATGTCATACCCCCAAGCTTAAACTTTTACTTGTCCTCAAGTAAATGACATGATGTTATCGAACCCGGACAGCTAGTAATCATGATATAAAAGACTAGTTAAATGCAAGTAATAAGTCATGAGGCATATAACAAAGTGAAATGAGATCATATAACTCGAGTTTTGAGAACCATCCAAGATGAGAATAAGCATTCAAGCAAACAAAGATCTCAAGTGATAACTATAGCATTTGACTAAATCAAGTTACACACAAGTGTCGAAATACACTCAAGTGATCGCATGAATCCAACCAAAATTGTAAAGCATCGGAACTAGGTATAACATCAAGAATGAGCATAGCAAAGAGTCATGCTAAGGCATATGCTATTTGAGATAAAGAGACTAATACTTGCATGATATTTATGAAAAAGCCCACACTTGAGCCATGATACCTAATTTTTGTTGATTTTTAGCAAATTTAGAATACAATGGGCACTTGTGCCACTTATTCATACCCTTGGGCAAACCATGCCGCTTATTCATTACATTTCCAAACCAATGTGACATAGTCACTTATTCCACACACTCACACATTGCAAAACATTTTTTCTTTTCTTTTTAGATTAAGCATCTTTAACCGGTTTTCATTAATGCTAAGTAACACGTGTCCCGAGACATGGATACCTAGATAAATCAACCAAGTTATTGGCTCAAGATAGGACTACCCCTTTCACAAATTTTACATTCAAGCAAAGTATCAATATCTAAAATAACATATGCCAAAGCATGAATCTAAGATATAATCATTCAAGAGGCGATGACTAGAACCAATTCAATACGCAAATGGTTAAAACACATGCGTAACTCGCAAAGAATCAAATACTATAGGATCACAAGGTTTCTAAGCACATCAAGGATAATAAACAATACTCAAGCTTTACAATATGATGCCAAGCGACTTAAGACATACAAGGAACTAGTGACAATATAGCTCAATTAAGAAAATTTTGACATGACCTTTCTTGATTAATCATAGCATGGGCTCACATGGTCAAGATGTACAATCAAGCATAACATGAGAGCAAATAGTAAAGGCCATATATCATCACATAAGCATAATATGAAGCATAAGAATGACCATATATCATCCACTGCACGACAATAAGCTCAAATGCTCACAAACATACACAAACATGCTAGAACATCATCCATACACATACAAGTTCTCCCCCAAGCTTAAATTGAGCAATGAATCAAGAATGTGCTTAAAGGGGTAAGAAATAGCTCACCGGGTGTATATGATGTAATGGAAGTAGGCCAATCATCCCATGGCTTCTCGCACATGCAAGGATGAGGATCTAGCACGGGACCTGAAATAAAAAAAGAAAGAAAAGAGGAGAAACTAACAAACAAAACAGAAATAAAAGGAAAAAAGAGAAGCTCATTTGGATGTAGCGGGAGGAGGGCCAAGGACGGGACATGGAAAAGTCACATGTCCGCCCTCCTCATGAAGCAGCATGCCTCGAAATCCACCTGGATCCCAAGGGATGTCGACTCGAGTCAAGTCCACTAGCAGTCGATGGTAAACAAGCGTGACCCTGCAAATAAACTCAAAAACATGGCAAATATGTGTGATAGGGTCGACGCCCTCCAAGTCATCAATAGAATATCCAATCATGTAGGTATATCGATAAAGTACATCATGAGGTCTATCAGTGAGATGAGCACAACTAGTAATAGCATATGTCTCGTCAGGGCCAAAGAAATCAAACCTGAAGTGGTCGAGGAAGAGTTTCCAAACTACCTGAAGTGTAG
Organism: Dendrocalamus latiflorus; assembly: GCA_017311315.1. Lineage (NCBI taxonomy): Eukaryota > Viridiplantae > Streptophyta > Magnoliopsida > Poales > Poaceae > Dendrocalamus > Dendrocalamus latiflorus. The sequence goes on from CM029641.1 coordinate 14,620,873, forward strand.
GTGAAGTAGAATGCACGGTAGTAGAAACCTCCAGAGGGGCGATGTCGACGAAGGAAGTAGCCGGTGGTGGATCAATAGAAATGTGCTCCTCATCGACATCGGAAGCAGCCCCCTCGTAATAAATCATGAATATCTCCATTTCAGGCTCAAAGATCAAAGAATCATCTAAGTGGCCCACATTGTATATGCGCAGTACATTTTTCATTTACTATTAGTGTTAGTACAAAATTGAAGATGTTGCTAGAAATAGTTCAATTTTTGGTATAGTAAATTTTTGTTAATGTAGTTATAGGAAATTAGCAGACGTAGAAGCGGGGAGGAGAGGAAGAAGTAATTGTAGGTATTTTTTGTATTTGCAATGTTGTATATGACTGTTAGTGTTAGTAGAAAATTATAGATATAGATAGAAATAGTTACATTTTTGTTATACAAAATTTAATTAATGTAGTTTTAGGAAATTAGCAGCCGCAGAAGCGTGTAGTTGTGTATAAATTAGCGAACATAGTTTTACAAAATTAGCATCGCTAGTAAATTGGCATGCGCACAAAATTGTAGTTGTAGACAATTAGTCACCGTAACGTACTGCTTGATCATGCAAAAATAGCACACCCGCAAGTGCACGGGTTGCCACTGAAATAGCGGCGAGTGTCGTGTTCTCCACAGGGACTAGACTGAGGCTACTAGTGTTTAGCTAAAGCTGGGTCAATCAAAACGGGGGAGAACTAAACCTAAAACGTCTACCGAATCAACCGAACGAACGAACTACTAAACGAACTCTAACTCGCAAGGACAAAACGACGAACGACTAAACGAACGAACGAACTAAACAACGACGGGACGAACGACCGTACGAATGGACGTCGTACGACTGAACGAACGACACGATGACTGACTACACAAACGACACGACGAGATTAAACGAACGAACACGACTACCGATCGACAATCTAACTAACTATCGACCGCGAGACAGCAGGAGGAAGTCGAGAAGCACGGAGGGAGTCGAGAGAGAACGAGGGAGAAGACGGTCGATGGCTAACTAGACTACGACGGCACTCGACACCACAACAAACACAGAACTACGAACGCTCGACCTAACTATCGACAGACCGCTGAGAGAAGCAAAGAGGGAGGTTGAGAAGCAAAAGGGAGGATCTAGAAGCAAGGAGGGGGTCGAGACAGCAAGGGTAGGAATCCTGTCGCCGGCTAGCTAAATCAACAACTCTCAAACAAACGCATATACTAACACGGACAACAGGACAAGCACAAGACATAAATATACATGAAGCACACACACTGACCAAAAGCCCAGACTAACGGATCACAATTAATACTACTGAAAATATTACTAACTGAACACAAATTGCACAATTGTTCACAGAGCATATATCACAATGATAAAACATAGCACAATAACATCTCCACTGATCTTATGCTCACATCACACATCACAAGCACAGTGCATAGACCAACAATTTAACAGTGACATCTAATAGTAGTTAATTAACAGCAATTGTCATCACAGTGCACAATTAAGCAAAAGATTAACGGAGTAGCTGAACCAAGAAAGAGGAAGAATTGGGGATTGGAGTGAACCGAGGGAATCGTAGAAGCAGCAGAGGGCTGAGGAGGTTAGGCTGTCGGCGGCACCGTAGAGGAAGCAGTGGAGCGGTCGGAGCTCGTGTCGGTGGAGACGCCGGCGGTGAGGGGGCGCGGTGAAGAAGTTGCTGTCGCCGGAGGAGGATGATGCAGAACCAGAGCTCGCCGGCGTCGGTGGCGATGGAGATCGGCGATGGCGTTGGCGGATGCGGTCGGCGATAGTGGTGAAGGGGAAGTGGCGGCGCCGATGTGGGCAGTGGAGAAGAGAAGCGGCGGCACACTGGAAGAGAAGAAGTGGGGAGGAGAGGCGGCGGAGGAAGCTGGTGGCGTGAGAGGATGCGGACGGGCGGCGCTCGCCGGAGGGAGCAAGTGGAGGCGGCGGAGATGTGAGAAGTGGCGTCGCCGAGGTAGGAGAGGAAGGGGGAGGAAGCAAGGGGCGGCGCAGTGGCGAAGTAGAGGAGGTGAGCACAGGGGCGAAGGTGGAGCTCCGATGTGGTGGCACTTGGCAGCGGCAAGGTAGAGAAGGTGGATGCGGCGGAGTAGGGTGGCGCTGAGGAAGGAGTGTAGAAGGGGGAGAAGGTGGCGGCGCACGGGTGGAGAAGATGAGGAAGGGGACAAGACGGCGCTAGAAGGGAAGCGAGTGTAGAGGGAGACGGGATGTGCGGTGTACAAGGAGGAGCGGCCGGCGCGGTAGGGGAAGGAAGCACAGGGGCGCAGATCGGCGGAGAAGCGCACGGGAGGAGCGGCAGCGGTGAAGAAGCGAGGGAAGGGGGAGGCAGTGAAGAAGGGAGGATGCGGCGTTGGTGGATCCGAAGGGGCGGATGGAGAAGGAGGAGGGAAGGAGAAGATGTGGCGGTGGTGAGATGGCACGCCGGCGAGTCGGCCCGGCCTCGCCGGCGCCGAGAGTGGAGGAGGAGGAAAGCAGTAGGGGGCTAGGGGAGAAGAGGATGCCGGGCTCCAGGGTTCCACAGGAGGCGGCGGCGGCTTAAGGAAATGGGGGTTTTTGCATTTTTGCGATTTAGTCCTCCAAGAAGCTAGGGTTTGCAGTTAGATCCTTTCCCATTGTTTTCTTCTGTTCTAGCCCTCCGGAGATCCGTTTTCAGCGCGGAAAAATCCTACACGCTCGTGATGACGCATGCTTCTACACGGAGCAGCCCGAAGGTCTAGATTTGTCGTTTATGCGCCTAGATCGCGCCGGCCTGCAGAAAAATATGAAAAAAATGTAAAATGGTCCATTTTGAGCAATTAAATATAGAAAATAGTGTAAATGGTGATAAATGGTCCTAAAATGCGAAAAATAATGGGGCAAAATGATGAGAAAATATATGCAAATATGACGCATGTCACGTACAAATTAATCGTCTGTAGAAATTTGTACATATTACAAAATTTAGCAAATAGTTATGTTAGAATTTAATAATTTGGTATGTAGAAAACAATAATACGTACTATTTATGGTTAAATACGAATGAATGTAATGTCGTTAGTATGATGGAAAAACGTTGGAAAAACCGATAGGAAATTCATAGTACGAGGTTATTGTAGTAGGTTACGACATGCAAACGATCGGTGAAATGTGCGATGCGATGCGATATGTTGCAAAATTAAAACATATATGCAGGCAGACTTCAGCAATGCCGATACCCACTACATTGAGAGTACATTACGGTGCTGGAACCGTTCTTGAAGGTCCGAATGATGTGGATTTGAGCGGTTTTCCGCAAGCCACTCTAGTACACCCGGACGACGAGAATGCTCGAATCTCAGATGTGATGCATTGGCTGACCTGGAGTTTTTTGTTGGACCCCAAGGTGTGTAGCGTCGTAGTACAAGGGCTTTGGAGCCGGTCTCTCACGGACAACAGATGGGAGTTGAGAATATTGCTGCGCACTGTTGCATGGAAGGGGTTTGTGCAAGGGTACCGGCGCCGTGGATACGAGTGTGTGCTACTTGTGCAACCATGTGCATTAGAAGCTGTGCAAGGTCATATGGCCTTGCTCTAGGAGGTGCTAGCAGCTCAGACGGCTTGCATGTTGGCGTAAAGGAGGAAGTTGCTCGTGATGAAGCTGATGCGGTAAATGGAGGAGAGGTACAATAGCCAAGCCATGGAGAGGGAACAGGACAAGCCGATGAAGGGGAGCACATTGAGTACATAGTGCAGCAGATGGAGTGCGATGACCAGACGGCATGAGCTGAAGAGGAAGATGTACAGGAGGACGATGAGGATAGTTTGGATGAGGATGAAGCTCCTATCCCGTAGGAATGGAACCGTGAGAGACCATGTGGAGGTCATCCCATGTGTGTGATGAGTAATTGACATCGGTTTAGGAGAGTCGAGTTTGATTTTGGTGGTTCGGACCTTGACGTTGCGTGGTGCAATCGGGCTCGGTCGGACTTGGTCAAACCTGGTCAAAGTGGTTAGGATGCATATTATGTCGACTTGTCAGGTTTGGGCTATCTCATACTTAATGTGCTTCATTAATGCTATTTATGCTTTCATGTATCGAGCGGTGCTATTTGATGTGTTTCTTGTCCGTGATGGCTGTAGGACGTCGAGGCGGAGTCGTGGCGAGACACGAGAGGACCGGACTAGACACGGGCGGTGTCGAGGTCAGAACGGTCGAGATGTGTCGAAGACGGCGGAGACTCGAGGTGGTTGCGAGGCTTGGACGACAAGGAGCGTGGAAGCTTCCCGGAAGGTGCAGGAGGGGCGAAATGGTAATTTCGCGAGGCTGCACAAGCGGGAGCGGGCTCCGTTTGGGTTTAGCGGGCGTAACGGGTTGGAGACCCATTAGCCAAGGGCTATAAATAGATGTTGGTGGCTGCATATATCCCCATGGCTTTGGGAGAGAGTTAGGGTTTGCTTTAGTCAAAAGAACCTTTGAGAGGTGGTTTTGGCTTTAGGCTTTAGTTGGTAGGAGAGGCAGAGTTCTGTTGAGGCATGTCTCCTTCGTAGCTTCCTTTCTCTGTTTTTGATAGGGTTTCTTGATTTTGGGAGAGGGAGAGATTGGAGATGAGTTGAGCCACTATGTAATCATTCCTCTTGTTCTAATGTCCATGCGTATGGGGACTCCTCTGTAATCTTCTTGTTTCCTTGAATGAAATCTCTGAGTTTGTCTCCCGTGCTCTCTGTTTTCCTTCGATGTCACTTTTGAGTGATTCTTGAGTTTTTCGATTTCTTGTTGATTCTTGCTGGGGAGTGCCAAAATGGGTTGCTCTATGATGGAATTGCATTTCTAGACCCTTTGGTCATCTAGTTCCAAGAGCAAATCGATTGAATCGCAAGAATCCTTTATTTCCCTGTTTTCTGTTCTTGAGTCTCCAGTTTCACGTTTCTAGGGTTTTGATGAGAATGGCGTTTTCCTTCATGAGATGGCACGAAACTTGGTATGTTGGGTCCTGTAACAGCCCAAAAATTCGAAATATGAAATGAGAAGCTTTTGAATTACTTTTGCAATATATTCCATTTGAATTTGGATTTTTCGATGTTTTCCTGAATTTGGTTGAGGTTCCAAAAAAAATCGAAGAATTAATAAAAGAGAAAGACAGGTATTGATAATACCCTAAAAAGGAATATGCAAGTAATGGAAGGAAGACAAAAATTTGTAAACACGAATCTGAAAAGATGATCCATAAAAGCAAAGAAAGAAATTTGATTTAGGGCATAAAATATTATTTGAAAACAATGGCATGAAATACAATGGAAGCAAGTAAAGTAAATACCAACATTAGTTGGAAATATTTTTATTAAGTCGAAAATGTCATAAGGATCTTCTATGAATTTTCCTGAAAATTTTGGAAGTAATTACATATTTTTCCAAGGCTAAATGAATTTCTGGGCTTTTCTGAAAATCCAGAACTCAGTAAAGAAAATAGAAATTCCATCCCTCCCTCTCCGTTCGACACGTGGGCGGCCAGATCCCCGCCGGAAACCCGCCTACCCTCTCCCATCGGCCGACACGCGTGTGGCCCGATCCGCCCTCCCGCGCGCGCCGGCTCCATCCGCACCGGCCGCGCCTTCCCTCTCCTCTCTCGCTGGACAGCGGGCCCGCCCTGTCAGGGCCTTCTTCCCCCTTCGCCCCGATTCCACTCTCTGCGCGGGGACAGCACCGCGCGCCTCCGTGGTGCGCATGCAACGGCTTCGCCCGCCTGTGTCGTCCCGTCGCCATGGTGGAAAAGCCTGCGGAGCCGACGCCATCCCTGGATCCACCGCCTCCGCCCACGGTTCGGCACCACCGCCCCCGGTTTCTCCCTGCCCCGTCGCATTGGTAGAAATTTGTACATATTACAAAATTTAGCAAATAGTTATGTTAGAATTTAATAATTTGGTATGTAGAAAACAATAATACGTACTATTTATGGTTAAATACGAATGAATGTAATGTCGTTAGTATGATGGAAAAACGTTGGAAAAACCGATAGGAAATTCATAGTACGAGGTTATTGTAGTAGGTTACGACATGCAAACGATCGGTGAAATGTGCGATGCGATGCGATATGTTGCAAAATTAAAACATATAAGCAGGCAGACATCAGCAATGCCGATACCCACTACATTGAGAGTACATTACGGTGCTGGAACCGCTCTTGAAGGTCCGAATGATGTGGATTTGAGCGGTTTTCCGCAAGCCACTCTAGTACACCCGGACGACGAGAATGCTCGAATCTCAGATGTGATGCATTGGCTGACCTGGAGTTTTTTGTTGGACCCCAAGGTGTGTAGCGTCGTAGTACAAGGGCTTTGGAGCCGGTCTCCCACGGACAACAGATGGGAGTTGAGAATATTGCTGCGCACTGTTGCATGGAAGGGGTTTGTGCAAGGGTACCGGCGCCGTGGATACGAGTGTGTGCTACTTGTGCAACCATGTGCATTAGAAGCTGTGCAAGGTCATATGGCCTTGCTCTAGGAGGTGCTAGCAGCTCAGACGGCTTGCATGTTGGCGTAAAGGAGGAAGTTGCTCGTGATGAAGCTGATGCGGTAAATGGAGCAGAGGTACAATAGCCAAGCCATGGAGAGGGAACAGGACAAGCCGATGAAGGGGAGCACATTGAGTACATAGTGCAGCAGATGGAGTGCGATGACCAGACGGCATGAGCTGAAGAGGAAGATGTACAGGAGGACTATGAGGATAGTTCGGATGAGGATGAAGCTCCTATCCCGTAGGAATGGAACCGTGAGAGACCATGTGGAGGTCATCCCATGTGTGTGATGAGTAATTGACATCGGTTTAGGAGAGTCGAGTTTGATTTTGGTGGTTCGGACCTTGACGTTGCGTGGTGCAATCGGGCTCGGTCGGACTTGGTCAAACCTGGTCAAAGTGGTTAGGATGCATATTATGTCGACTTGTCAGGTTTGGGCTATCTCATACTTAATGTGCTTCATTAATGCTATTTATGCTTTCATGTATCGAGCGGTGCTATTTGATGTGTTTCTTGTCCGTGATGGCTGTAGGACGTCGAGGCGGAGTCGTGGCGAGACACGAGAGGACCGGACTAGACACGGGCGGTGTCGAGGTCAGAACGGTCGAGATGTGTCGAAGACGGCGGAGACTCGAGGTGGTTGCGAGGCTTGGACGACAAGGAGCGTGGAAGCTTCCCGGAAGGTGCAGGAGGGGCGAAATGGTAATTTCGCGAGGCTGCACAAGCGGGAGCGGGCTCCGTTTGGGTTTAGCGGGCGTAACGGGTTGGAGACCCATTAGCCAAGGGCTATAAATAGATGTTGGTGGCTGCATATATCCCCATGGCTTTGGGAGAGAGTTAGGGTTTGCTTTAGTCAAAAGAACCTTTGAGAGGTGGTTTTGGCTTTAGGCTTTAGTTGGTAGGAGAGGCAGAGTTCTGTTGAGGCATGTCTCCTTCGTAGCTTCCTTTCTCTGTTTTTGATAGGGTTTCTTGATTTTGGGAGAGGGAGAGATTGGAGATGAGTTGAGCCACTATGTAATCATTCCTCTTGTTCTAATGTCCATGCGTATGGGGACTCCTCTGTAATCTTCTTGTTTCCTTGAATGAAATCTCTGAGTTTGTCTCCCGTGCTCTCTGTTTTCCTTCGATGTCACTTTTGAGTGATTCTTGAGTTTTTCGATTTCTTGTTGATTCTTGCTGGGGAGTGCCAAAATGGGTTGCTCTATGATGGAATTGCATTTCTAGACCCTTTGGTCATCTAGTTCCAAGAGCAAATCGATTGAATCGCAAGAATCCTTTATTTCCCTGTTTTCTGTTCTTGAGTCTCCAGTTTCACGTTTCTAGGGTTTTGATGAGAATGGCGTTTTCCTTCATGAGATGGCACGAAACTTGGTATGTTGGGTCCTGTAACAGCCCAAAAATTCGAAATATGAAATGAGAAGCTTTTGAATTACTTTTGCAATATATTCCATTTGAATTTGGATTTTTCGATGTTTTCCTGAATTTGGTTGAGGTTCCAAAAAAAATCGAAGAATTAATAAAAGAGAAAGACAGGTATTGATAATACCCTAAAAAGGAATATGCAAGTAATGGAAGGAAGACAAAAATTTGTAAACACGAATCTGAAAAGATGATCCATAAAAGCAAAGAAAGAAATTTGATTTAGGGCATAAAATATTATTTGAAAACAATGGCATGAAATACAATGGAAGCAAGTAAAGTAAATACCAACATTAGTTGGAAATATTTTTATTAAGTCGAAAATGTCATAAGGATCTTCTATGAATTTTCCTGAAAATTTTGGAAGTAATTACATATTTTTCCAAGGCTAAATGAATTTCTGGGCTTTTCTGAAAATCCAGAACTCAGTAAAGAAAATAGAAATTCCATCCCTCCCTCTCCGTTCGACACGTGGGCGGCCAGATCCCCGCCGGAAACCCGCCTACCCTCTCCCATCGGCCGACACGCGTGTGGCCCGATCCGCCCTCCCGCGCGCGCCGGCTCCATCCGCACCGGCCGCGCCTTCCCTCTCCTCTCTCGCTGGACAGCGGGCCCGCCCTGTCAGGGCCTTCTTCCCCCTTCGCCCCGATTCCACTCTCTGCGCGGGGACAGCACCGCGCGCCTCCGTGGTGCGCATGCGACGGCTTCGCCCGCCTGTGTCGTCCCGTCGCCATGGTGGAAAAGCCTGCGGAGCCGACGCCATCCCTGGATCCACCGCCTCCGCCCACGGTTCGGCGCCACCGCCCCCGGTTTCTCCCTGCCCCGTCGCATCGGCCCGGCCATGTGGCGCCGATATTGTGCCCAGCTTCCCCCCTCGCGCGTGGGCGTGCTGCGTCACGCACAGTGCGCCCGGCATTAATGCCGCCCGCATCACCCCCCTGCCTCCGCCACCTGCTTCGACGCGACCGCGCGGGAGCTGCCCGTTGCCAGCTCCCCTCCTAGCAGGTATATAAGGCAATAAACCCTCCGTTGAGTTCCCCACGCCGCTCTCTCCGTTCATCCGAAGGTAATCGGGTATTCGTGCCCCGTAGCCGCCGGCGATCTCTTTCTCCCCCAACTCCGGCGAACTAACTTCCCACTGTTTTACTGTCCCAGAGCCAAATTCCTTGAGCTAGGATCGTCTCCAGAGCGCCGCGAAGCTTCCCCGGCCCTCGTCCGAGCTCCTCGTCGCCTGTGGTTCGCCGCCGCCGAGAGCTTCCACGAGCCGCCGCCGTCGCTCGACGCCGACCCATCTCCGGACCTCCTCGGCCCTTGGAGACCGCGTCACCGTCTTCACCTTAGCGCGAGGATCGCGTTTTGGCACTCACCCGAAGCTCCCCGACATCCCCTCGCCGCCGGCCACCGTCGTCCCCGACTTCTCTGCCCGGCCCCGCTGCCGACCCACCTCAAGGGGATAAATTGCCCTATAGAGGTAGGCAAAGCCTCCCCCGCTCTCTTGGCTATCAGCGTTAACTCTCTTTCCCTCCCAACTCCCCGGCCGCGCGCGTTCGAGTTTCCGGCTCCGCAGCGCCGGGTTGAGTTTTCTCGATTTTATTTCGGTCTGACAGGTGGGCCCCACCTGTCAGCCACTGCATTCCCGAGTCACCGCTGACCGCTGGGCCCCACCGGTCAGTGAGACATCTAAGCAAGGACCGTACTGACATGTGGACCCCATGAACAGTAACCGGACCCACATGTCAGTAGCACAGAGAACCGAAAAGTAAATAAAAATGGAAATTAAAATGAATCAGGGGCTGACAGTGGGCCCCACATGTCAGGATTTAATTATTTTTAGAATTGACTGGAACCGAGAACTTTGACTGTTTATAACTTCTTCATTTTAGCTCCAAATTGAATGAAACAAATTTTTAAATTCATTTAAATTCAAGATCTATCTAATGGAACCAGAACCATAATTTTTGAAGTTTATTTGATTTTCTAGTGATATTTGAGTGATTGGTTGCTTTTCTTTTATTTGGGTATTTCGCACGATTATATAGCGTACGAGGCTCAGGAGGAAGAATCCGAGACAGCAACCTTAGAAGCTCAAGATCATCAAGAACCCGATTCCTGTGACCAAGGCGAGTTAACACCTTGATCATTTTGAACCTATGATTTTGCAAAGTACTTTCTTTTAAATATCAACATGCATGCTGTTATTTCATGTGGCAAAATATATTCATTTCCAGAAATGATAGCTATACACCTACTGTAATGCTTGCTTATAATGATCTGTTGGAATGTTTGGACTTGTGAACCTTGTCGCCTTAGCAAAACTTATACTATCATAGCTTTTATCAGTAAGTCTCAATAAATATTGCGATGCCTAGTATTGCTAGATAAAACGGGGGCACATAGCTGCCCCAAAAACAACACTTGCCAAATATGATGAGTTTTGGGACAGTCATGGGTGGAATGACTGTAGCAAGCGGGAACACTATTTTCTATATCTCCGAAAAATCCCACAAAGTGCTTAAATACCTGGATGGATGGTTTGGGGGCTGGAATGTGGTGCAGTGGTTGCACAGAATGTGAAATATGGTAGAACCATCTGGGTAACCTTAAGGACTGAATCTTGTCATGTCAGCCTGTGTAAAACAGTACAACCACAAGTCTGTAAAATACAACTTGGCTAAGTAGACTTATCGAAATCCCGGACTCATCTCACTGGTAGTGGATTGATGGGGTTATGCTATGGCAAGGGGGCCTGAAGGGACACCAGTGGAGGGTGAAGTTTTCCCGCTTTCCTAACGTTGCGGGAAGTAGGAGCCCGAGCTGCGTTAGAGTCTGGGGAAAACATCCCGCGCACAGATGGGACCCATCGCAAATGGGCGGTCACCCATAATGTGAGATGGGAGAAAGGACTAGATATTTTGAAAAGTCACTGTGATGATCTACTTAACCACACTTCTAAGGAATTGTGTGGGGCAACGAGTTGATTGTCTCTTGTGGTGAAAGTGTACAAACTCTGCAGAGTCAAAACTATTTGAATAGCCGTGCCCACGGTCAAGGGCAGACATGGGAACTTAACTGGATATAGTTCTGTTTTAAAAACATTGGAAACTGGGAATGGAAACTTGAAGGGCGAAGGACTGCCCTGGTTTGGAATTGTCCTGGGTGTTGTCCCAGTGGTACGTTAAGCGGCTATAACGCTGAAAGATGCTATATGGCGCAGATGCCATGTAATGGTGGATGGAATCTGTGTCAATTATATGATCAACTTACTTTATAAACAAAAGTTTTGAGTTTAAAATTGCTAGGTCTCAGGGATTTTCCTATAATTGTATTCAAAAGCACTCTCCGCAAAATAAAATGAGCCCAAGCCATCCTTTGATTAGCCAGGCATGTTAAATATTGCATTCTGTGTGTTAACTTGCTGAGCACAGGGTCGAAGTGCTCATTCTCGCTCTTGCGATACAATTCAGAAACAGGAGTTCAAGAACACTACGCCTATGAGGAGGCCCCCGCCAACGTCGACAGAAGCAAAGGCGATAATTAAGGCGTAGGCCTCGGTGGTTAGGCATAGACAAGTAGACTTTAGGCGTTGTGTACATTTATGTTGCCAGGACCTTGGTAGCATATATTGTACACATTACCCTACTGGCCGCTTGCCTGTGGATTTGGGTCTACTTTTGCTAATTATTCCGCTGCGTGTTTGTAATGATGACATTTGGCCAAAATGGCCCTTATGTAAACAGTCACCCGATGTGGTGTATTTCAACTCTGTAATATTATTATGCGATGTATGTCATGGTTCAGCAATGTACCTGTGTGCACTAACTACTGATCCAGGGATTAGTGCAGTGAGACACAGTAGATTCGGATTGAAAAATCCGGGTCTGACAGGTCCCAAGGCTATTAAGTAGCTATCCTCAAAGTTTCGTGGCCAAAGGATCAAAGATCGAGGAGTAATTTGGGTTTTGGCTCAGTTCTTGCAAAGTTTCAGATTCTTCCAACAATCTGAAATTCTTGCTTCTTGGTTTGATTTCCTTGTTACCCAAGCTCTCCTTGCTATTTAGAATATTGTTCTGGTGCTCTGGGTCAAAAAGAATGGAAGAAATCCACTTTGTTCTTTGAGACTCACTAGATTGTGTCAAAGGTGGAGCTGCACTCTTCCATTCTCAGCAGTGTTTTGGCGAGGCATCGTAACCTAACGTCCGCATTTATAGCTAATTTGATGTATGGAGAGATAGTGGAGAAGAAAGACATGAAAGCTACGCACATCGTGGTAGCTATCGACTGATTGCAGTCGCCCAATGGTCAGGCAAATGGCCTGCGTGTCGCCTATACTGTTGAGCGATTGGCTCCAATCGCCCGACGGGGGGCGACTGGAGCCTATTTCTGTAAAAAAATATTGGTGCGGGTATATTTCTGTTATTTCAAATAAAAAATATTATTTGTACAAAAAATTCAAAGGAGAGCTACAATATATTAATTCATAGTGAGAAGAAAAAACAAGCAAAAGTTATATTGGCAAGGTATAGGGGGAGTGGCGAGGCCAGGGGGCCTGGTATAGGCCAAAACAATAGATGTTCAAAAGAGATGTTACAAGGTGATTAATAGCTCTGCTAGTCTATTGGTCTCTACCAGGACCCAGGCTCCGGCCTCCTCCTTTATGGTAGTAGTCATCGTAGACTAAAAAAGTTCAGGCGTTCTGCTCCTTCCATATTTGCCATGTGACAAGTATTACCAGTGTTGCCATTGTTTTTTTGTGGTTCTCCAGGCGTGAATATAATCGATTCCCACCAATCATGAGCCGAAGAGAATGTATGCCAAGTAATCGAATTACTAGAATTGCAAGCGGTCTACTATGCAACGGATCTCCAGATTGTCTTCATGTAGAGACATTCCATCAATAGGTGGATGGCGGACTCTAACAGCTATGTACACAGGGGACAAGTGGACTGGTTCGGCCATCCTCGCATGCCCAATCGTTCTGATGTCCATAGCCTATTCTCGATGGCAAAATAGGTGAAAATTTTGCATTTTTGAGATGCCCAATTTTCTAGACAAGATGGTTCATGGTGGTTTTCACTGCTCCCAGAAATTGTACTTTGTAAACCGAGGCCGTAGTGTATACCCCACTGGGAGTAAGTTTCCAAGTGTGTCCTCCGAACATTCCTACAGGTTCATGATAGAGATGCGCTCCCAAATAGGTCTAAAGTCCCCCATCTTTCTTTGGCAGTAAAATCAAACTTGTAGTGTTTGTGCAGGGGAAATGCTTGTTCTTAAATTGTAGAATGCCTAGAGGGCAACCATGAAGTCACCCTTTATAATGTCCCAGCATGTGCGGTAGAAGGTTCCATTGATCCCATCAGGGCCCAGAGCTTTGTCCACTGGTAGTTGCAATATTACCACATGCACATCCTATTCAGTGAACGGGAAGGCTAAGGTGTGCAAATCCAATCACAGTAGCTGGAGAGTGTTGCAATTGAAGGAGGTGGCAGCAGGCAAGTTCTGGCCCATGACTTGATGAAAGTGGGTAGACAACACGTTTGCTTTGTCCTTATGGGAGACGGCCCGGCAGTTCTTTCTCCTGCGGCTGTTTATCGCATTGTGAAAAAAAGTTTTATGTTTGCATCTCCCTCTCTGAGCTAGTTGATGTGAGATGCCTGCCTCTTCTAGGACTTTTCAATGACTACCAGCCCCATCACCCTTTCCTTGAGACACGCCCGGAGTTGACTCTCCTCCACTGATAGAATTCGATTGTCTTGTGTGATGTCTAGGTATAGGATGATCTCTTGGGCCATATGGAGCTAGAGCTTTAGCTTCGAGAACAGTCTGTTGCTTCATGTTTTAATCCTTTTCATGGTGTTAAGCAGTTTGCTGTTTAACCACAGGATCAGATCTAGGCCTAGGGTAGGTTCTCCCTAAGCGCGCTGGACTACTTCGAGGAACCGAGGAAGCGGGGTCTAGAAGTTTTTGAAGCAAAAACTTTTAGGCGGTCGCAGCCTGCTTGCATTAGATAGTAGAAGAGGGCAGTGGTCCAAGAGTGATGTAGACAAGGCGTGCAATGCATGGCTACTGAAAGTGGTGTTCCACGCATTATTGCAGAAAAATTTGTCTAGTCTAACGAGTGAATTTGTAGTTTTGTAGGTGGACCTCCTTCAACTCACAACTATCTTGGGTGTTTTGAAGTTGTGCCATGAGTCGTCTATTCAGATTTTGATTATTTTTATTACTTGCCTTGCATATCAAGTTGAAATCTCCTAGTAGGAGCCATGCAGTGCCATTCGGTGGCTACGCTTCACAGAGTTCTTGTAGGAACCTTCCCTTGTCTGTGTCTATGGAGGGGTCGTATACCGTTGTCATCCCAAACTGTGTGGAGCATTCTTTGATTGTTACGTACATAGTGAGGGAATAGTAACATCGACGGTAGTTGGAGATGTGGACCACATCGGTATTCTAGAGGATTAGAATGCCTTTGCAGGTGTTTTCTGCCGGCAAAAAGAAGTGTGGTCTATTTCCCTCCAGGATGGAAGCTAGGGTTGCATCGATGATGTTGAGTTTTATCTCTTAAAGGCAAACAATGTGCGGAAGGTTGGCCTTGCACAATTCTTGGACAATTGTGCGGCGGGCAGGGGTGTTTAGGCCCCTCACTTTCTAGGAGAGAATGGTGAGCATAGTCCCGTCATGGAGCGATCGAGCCCCGGCTGTGAATTTGGTGGTGTGGCGTGGCCGCGTGGGTGGCCAAGGGCCCACACCGGCTTCGAGCAGTGCAGGGGGAACCTACAGGCATGTTTGGCGTCAGCATACACCAAGCATGGGGGAACCGTAGGCGGGGAACTGGAGGCACAGTATAGAAGGCGTGGTCTACATCCAAACCGCATAGTAGACGGCTTGGCCATAGCCATGTAGTCACACACGGCTTTGCTGATGTAATCGAGCACAGACAGGTAGTAGAAGGTAGTAGCATATGAACTGAAATGCAGCGGTAGAAGGTAGTTCATAGTTGACATGTAGCGTAGTAAGCAGTTCAACAAAGGAGTGCACATTTTGTGCAGTGCAGTCCACAAAAGATGGGGTACAAGGTGCAAATATGGGCCTGTCGCAACCAGGAGAGATGCAAAAAGTTGCTGCGATGCCAAGTATAACACAAACCGTAGGCCTCATCAGATAGTAGGCCTTTCCCCGCTGGTCCAGCAGTAGCAGCTAACTACGGCGCAGCAACATCGATCCTGGATCTCCAACCTTGCTGCCTACGCTTCTCCCGCCAGGGCGTCATCCACTTGCGATGCTTGGTCAGAGTCAAAGCGAAAGAGCGCAGACAGTGCTTATATGGATGTGGTGGCAAAGGCCCCTTGAACATCATGGCATATCAGTTGAGGGCCTCGTCAGTCATGGCTTCATCCTCCTCAAGGATCGCCAACCTTCGAGCTAGAACCTCCTACGTATGATTTAATATCAGGGTGTTGCAGTGTTTTGTTGCTAGGTACTCGCTTCGGCGAGGAGTGAAATGATCTCCATTGCCTGGCTTGGGTAGCATAGGGGGCCGTGTTACAAAGATGGCGTCCAGGAGGCCATTGTCTTGATGTTGAGAGGTGGTGCCCTGGTCGGTGGAGTTGTTAGCCAGTGCATGATGTAGAACGGGCATGTCGTTGGGGATCTCTGGCTGTGACACTCTGGAGATAGCATCATAGCCATTGTGGTGGTAGCCATGCAGTTGGGGTTGTAGTTCTGTGTTAGCAGTTATCTTAGTGGGGATGGCCTGACCGAGGTAGTCACGCATGCCATGAACATCTGAAGAAGTTGATTGCTGGTGTGTGGCTAAGAGGCCGAGGGGCTCATTAGAGTTACTGAACAGCTGAGGGGCAGCATGTGGAGGCACAGAAGCCAGAGGCTCTAAGATTGTGCGGTCGACGGCATGCGCGCCCTCCTAGTTGCAATGTCATTTCAGTCAGCATGGCTGCCCTCGGAGATGTAGATGCAGTTGCCTCTGGTTGCAGCATTGGCAGCAGTAGTGGGGTCGGCTGGGCTGCAATAGCCGGAGAGTGGGGTGATGTCGTTGGCTGCTTGGACGCATCTGTCGGTTGGGCTACAGTGCCTGGTAGGTGTTGTGGCCATGGTACTGCAGCACCAGTGAGCAATGTAGTTGGTGTTGTAGCTGGCAGAGACACCTCTATTAGCAAGGCAGTAGAAGCGAATGCCGTTGCCGTTGTAGAAATAGCAGCATCCAGCATAGGTATTGTAGTGGCCCTTGGCAAAGCATCGAGACCAGCCGTAGCGTAGCCTGCAAGGGCGTGGAAGGCCCGATAGTCAGCCTATGACTATCATAGGTGACAATGATGAATTGGCGATCTCCCGGGGCGTGTGGTGGTGGACCGGTGATGTCAATTCCCCATCGAGCGAGTGGCCATACAGGTGGGATCAATTGAAGGGGAGTGGGTGGGGCGTGGGAGAACTTTCCCATCCATTGGCATCCTTAACACTGCTAGACCAGCTCCTTTGCATCGGAAGCTGTTGTTGGCTAGTAGAAACCTTGCCAAAAGGCTTTTCCGATGAGGGACGTTAGGGCCAAATGGGATCCGCACAGCCCAACGTGCATTTCCATGAGTAGCTCATGGCTTTCGCGCCGCGAGAGGCATCGAAGTAGTGGGGGCACATACACTGTGCTTGTAGATGATACCATGAATCAGTTCAAAGGTTTGTGCTCGGTGCATCATCCTCTACCCTTGACATGAGTCATCTGGTTTATCGCAGCCTTGGAGGAAGGCGACGATGGGTTGTCTCCAATAGTCATCTTGTGCAACATGCTGGACTTCGACAATTTGCGGCTGGTCGGGAGAGACTATCGCGGAGTTCAGCACTTCAAAGAAGACCCCCGTAGGTGGCTCTCTTCCTTGACTGGCAAGTTTTGCTAGCACGTTTGCTTTGTTATTGGCGGCCTATGGTATGGATTTGATGGAGATCCCCAAGAAATGGTGCTCCCTTGCGTGGACTGTTGCGAGGTACTTTGTCGGGTCAGAATCCTTGACCTAATAAGTCTTGTGGATGTGTGATGCAAGGAGGAGGGAATCAATGTGCATGAGTACCCTTTGCGCCCTAAGGGCCTTTGCCTTGGGTAGCCCAAATAAGAGGGCCTCATATTCTACTACGTTGTTGGTTGCAGGAAAACCGAGGTGCATGGCGTAGGAAAGGCTCCATCCTTTAGGCGTTGTGATGATAGCCCCCTACACCAGCCCTAGTGGCGCAATAAGCCACGTCTGTGTGCAGAGCCCACACTAGCTCTGAGGGTTTCTCACATGCCTGCTGGCCTCCAGGGGTCCATTCGGCGATGAAGTCTGCCAACACCTGCAACTTGATGGTGGTTCATGCCACGTATGTGATGGAGAAGGGGGCTAGCTCAGCTGCCCACTTGCCGATGCGGCCGGTTGGCTCCTTGTTTCATAGCATTTCTCCTAGGGGGAATGACGAAGGTATAGTAATGTTTGTGCCATGATGTATTGCCGCAACTTGTGTGAAGCCATGAGCAAAGCATACATGAGCTTCTCCAACTCGGTGTATCATGTCTTCGCTCCTTGGAGAGCCTCTAACACATAATATACTAGCTACTGCACAGGGTCCTCCTTCAGCATGAGCACCATACTAACAGTGAGGGGGTCATCATGAGATACAACAAGAGCGGAGCCTCTGGCATCGAGCACATGAGGCAGGGGAGCTTGTCAAGGTATTCCTTTAAGTTGTGAAAGGCTTGAGCGCACTCATCTGTCCATCAAAAATCCCCTGAACTGCATAGCATTTTGAAGAAAGGCAACACGCACTCTGCTCCCTAGAGAGAAAAAACTAAGGGTGGCGAGGCAACATGCGATCCTCTAGACCTCTCGAGTGGTCTTCGGGGCCTCTATAGTCAGTATGGCATCGGTCTTGTTGGGGTTGGCCTTGATTCCCCGCCTAGAGACTAGGAATCCTAGGAGTTTGCTTGCCTGAACTCCAAGGACACACTTTTCTGGGTTCAATTTTAGGCCAACTCAGCGGAGGTTGTCAAACATTTCTTGAAGGTCCTCTTGGAGGGTCGTTGCTCGAAGGCTTTTCACAATAATGTCATCCACATAGGCTTCGACATTTCACCCCAACTGCGATGTGAGGATGAGTACGATCAGTCTAGTAAATAATGCTCCAGTATTTTTCAGCCCGATGGGCATTCACACGAAGCAGTATGTGCCACCTGGGACAATGAAGCTTAGTTTTGCCTCATCCTCCTTCGCCATTAGTACCTGGTGGTACCCAAAGTACATGTCTAGAAAACTCATCATCTCACATCCGATCGTCGCATCGACCAATTGATCGATACGTGGTAATGGATAGTTGTCCTTGGGGCACACCTTATTGAGATTCGTGAAGTTGATGCAGATACACTAGGTTCCATTGGACCTTTTACCAGCATAAGGTTGGCAAGCCACTCGGGGTGGATGACTTCCCTGATGATGCCTAAGGCCTTCAACTTGGCCGCCTCCACTTTGGTAGCCTCTTGGCGATCGAGGGACATCTACCTCATTCGTTGCTTAACCAGTTTCACGTCAGGGCACACCACCAGCTTGTGCTCTATGACGGAACGTTCAACCCCCCGATGTTATTAGGCGACCATGCAAAGAGATCCGCATTCCTGTGGAGCACAGCCATGAGCTCTTGTTCAGCCTCAAGGGTGAGGCCAGCTCCGATTGATACCCGCTTCACTGGGTCTTCTAGTTGGAGCAGAGATCGTCTTTACATCATGACTCGGCTTCGGCCTGGGCATCCATCCAAAGGCAGAAGACGTACTTGGAACAGGCCCCTCTACTGCTTGTGACTTGATTATCCCTTAGGGGACCCATGGGGTGGCCTTTGCTTTAGGGACCGCAGGCTTCACCTCAACTTTCCTCTACCCTGGCGTATTCCTTTATTTTATCAAAAAGCTTGGCCATTGACTTTATGGGCTTCTGTGCATTGTATTCAGCAAGTGGACCTTTTTGTAGGCCTCGAATGCCCGCATTGATTATGGTGGTGTCGTTGATGTCTCTAACCTGGCAGCAAACCTTCGCGAAGTGTTTGAAGTAGGCCCATAGCTTCTCTCCTGGCTCTTGCTTTACCGCGTAGAGCTGGTCGGTGTACACACACTCCACATAATTGCCCTGAAAGTTATTATGCATGAGGTTCTGAATATGCTCCCATGTGTGTACAGAGCCAGGGGCGATGGTGAAGAACCATATAGCGCCACCCCCTAGAGGGCAAGGTGCAGCCCTTCGCCTTCATTGTGTCATCACCTCTCGCTGCTTCGATCGCTGTCTCATAGACGTGCAAACATTCGCTGGGGTCCCTTTTGTCTTTATACGGTTCCATGGTAGGCATATTGAAGTCCTTTGGCTAGGTGCTATGCTGTAACCCTACGGAGAGATGTGACTCTGGGTCCATGCAGCGAGAGGTTTTTGTGCAGGTTTGTCGATCCTCTGCCCTGGCCACGGTTACCTCCTTTGCTACCAAGGTGGGAGTTGCTTGGGCTTGGTTCCCCTACATCTCACGCATGGTTCACCGCAGGTCCGCTAGCTCTTGCTATAGCATCCTGCAGATTGCTTCATGGGTGTCCTTGCTTGTACCTACGTTGGGGGAGGGCCCTATCCGCCTTCGCGCAGTGATGGTGGCGGCGCCAGCACCAACATCGGCTCCGGAGTTTGCATTAGCCACTGCTTCTGTTCACCGCTCCTCCAACCCTCCTATTGGGGTAGTCATCAAAGGGCCTCCTCTGCTGGTCATCGCTGCCTCTGTTGCAGCTGCACTGATGCGTTGCTGCTCCGAGAGTTCTTCACGGGCTGCCTCCATTGTAGTTGCGCTGGGCTTGGAGGTTATGCTTCTCTTTTGCTTATAGCTTATTTTTACTGTAGCTGGCTTATTTCGCACTATAACTGATGATAGCTTATTTATCATAATTAAATTTAAAAATAGAAAAAATATATGTTAACCCATCACGTATAATGCAAACAAATACGGGAAAAAAGAACCAACAAAAAAACTCAAAGAAAACCAAAAGTTCATAAAAAACGAAATTTATGAATAGTAAAAAAATAAGTTAGAAGCCAAAAACTCAAGCCGAAATGAGTGGGACGTGATGAATACACCCCCACTGTCTTGGTGATCGGTTGAGCTTCAGCTTTTAGCTTTCGGCTTATTTTTCACTATTCATAAATTTTGTCTTTTTCTGAACTTTTGGCTTTTTGTTAAGCTTTTTGCCGGTTCTTTTTTCTCGTATTTGTTTGTATTATATGTAATAGGCTAACATAATTTTTTTATATATTTTTAATTTTTTTAATTTAATTATGCTAAATAAGTTTCTATCAGCTACAGTGTTTTTTTTCAACCAGCTACCGTGTTTTTTAGCCATAAGCTACCAAAAATAAGCCCAAATGATCACCACCACATGTGTAGCTTAAGGGAAGGGAGGGCTGACTCCTAGTCACTTTCTTACTTCCCCTTGTTCCTAGTTCTCAGCTTAGCCTCTTTAGGATGGTCCTTTCCTGAAAGGCCCACAAATCTCACAGTCTGTTTTTGTCCGAGGATAGGGGGTAAAACGGAAAGAGTAAAGTTAATGCATGCTTTGGCACCTATGCAACGCCCCTGTTCCCTCCGTGTCCCCTTCAATCTGGACGCTCGCCAGTTGATCCAACGGCCCACATCATATTTTCACAATTTGCTCATTTTGCCCATTTTTCACCCGAAATAATTTATTTTTTCCTGTATTTTTTAAATTATTTATGATGGATTAACCTATTTTTATTTTTAAATTTCGAGTGAAAATGAGCAAATTGTGAAAAATATGATGTGGGCCGTTGGATCAACTGGCGAGCGTCCAGATTGAGGGGGACATGGAGGAAACAGGGGCGCAGGGACAGGGAAGCCCTGTTCCCTATGCATCCCCTGTAAAACAAAAAAAAATTAGACAGAAAATAATACAGGCGGTAAAGAATAATGGATGAGTATTAGCTAGGCTACCTGCAAGACTCGCAGAATAATGGATGAGTATTAGCTAGGCTACCTGCAAGACTCGCAATCCCACTCTTGACTAACCAACCTATCCCAAGACGAAAATTGGCCTAGCTCAACTATGATAAAACCTGCATAATAGGTTCATCACCAAAAAATACGCCCTCTTTCAAGGAGCACTATTTATTAGAGTTCGATAAAGTATACATGGGCCACCAGGCTCTTCACATTGAGAAGAGGCTCTATTCATTAAAAAACAAAGGTTGCTTCACGTTAGATTCTAATTTTAACTGCAGCTTCTAATTTATTTTAGCTATCGGTTTATTTAAACCAAAAGCTATTTGAAACAGGTTAGCTTCTAATTTTGATTTTTTTAGCTTTTTGCCTTTTCTTTTTTTCTCCTTGTTTCTTTGCATTTTTCGTGATAATATAACGGTTTTTTTTTCTCAGAAAAAGCTAACAGTTGTTATACTACAATTTCAGCCATAGCTCAAAAACCACAGCTAGAAGTTTAAGCCATAAGCCAGTTGAAATGGGCTGACTGGTACGGCACTTTCGTCTTATGGTTAACCGCTAAAGTTTTGTCCTGTAGATGGTTTATTGATAGATTTTTCAGAATTTCATGTGACACATTTCGATTGCTAAGATAACTAGCTTGCAGCCCTCCATATAAAAAGTACCATCGGACACTCCTTAGGCCATGTACAATGAAATGATATTAGCTGTTTATAAACCTTGCCACGTAGGATATGAGATGATGTGGAGGAGAGAAAGCATAGAGAATTTGGCTGTCTCTTTTGTACTAGTCGACTATAACACGATAAATACAGAAGCTGTCTATAGAGATACGCAAAAAAACAATCTATTATAGGAGCTGTCTTTAGTGCTGTCTATAAATAACATAGAGAATATTATAAACAGTAGTTATACAATTGTATATGCACTTACCACTCATGACTCATGTAAAAGTGGTAGTAGATGTGAACCCTCATTTTTCAATCCAACGGCTCAAAAAGAGAGTTACCCGATGAACTCAAGACACGGCGGCGGCGTCCCAAAACCCTCGTCTCGTCCCCTTCCTCTGCGCTCTCCTGCAATCTTAGGGCCTGTTCTCTCGTCCTCAATTGAATCCACTCTTCGAAAGGCGGCCTGAATCTTCGGCCATGGACGACATCGACTCCAGGTACGAGATACCCCGGACAGCCGAGTTCCTCCGCGGCCGCGACTACTCCAGGGTCGCCCTCCAGGTAATCCAATCCACTTTGATTCGGTTCTTTCTTTCGTCCATGGGAATTTCTTGGTGCTTTTCTTTTTTGCCTTATTGTTGGTTCTTCTTTGGTTTGGATTCTTGGTGCTTTAGTTCCCGGACGAGATGCTCAAAGACGCGGCGGCGGTGGCGCGGTCGCTGCGGCGGGAGCTCGGCGGCGGCGGGGTCAAGGTGTTCGTGATGGCCGACACGGCGTACAACTCGTGCTGCGTCGACGAGGTGGGCGCGTCCCACATCGACGCCCAGTGTGTCGTCCACTACGGCCACGCCTGCATGAGCCCGTGAGGCCTTCTTGTTCTCCTCCTCAGGTCTTGCGCCCTGTTCCTTTCAGAAGTTAGGAGCTTCCGAAAGTGGGAAAAGATGGCTACAATTGGAGAAAGATGGCTTCTTTGATGTTTTGGTTGGGGTAGGTGGGAGCTTGGATGCATTCATGTTGGGTTTGTGAGGAATTTTGTATCTTTAGTTGGCTGATTTCTATCAAGAAGCCGTGTTTGTTGGAGTTACGATTGGATGTTTCAGACTGTTTTTATAGGGGTATTTCAAATTACTAGGTGATCATGCTAGAGATGGTCTAGTGTCTAGCTTAGGCATTGGAAGCTCGAGATTTAGAAGGAAACTGTTGATGGTTAATTGAAAGTGTTCCCTTTATGTTTGGTCCTTCTGCGAGATGTTTATCATATAAATATTTTAATGTTTATCGATACATATTTGTTTTCCATCATTTTGTGTACAATTTACCAGAAGCCATTCTCTATTATTAGTAGTTTTGCATTAACACTTTGTATTGACAAGAACAAATGGAAACGCAGAACATCAAATTTGCCAGCTTTCTTCGTATTTGGAAAGGCACCATTGGATGTCAACGCTTGTAGCCGCTCATTGCTGGAGTGCTTGAGAAGCAATAAACGTGTTCTGGTATGGCCAAAACTAATTCTTTTGTTCTGAAAACCATTCTTCGATTCATGGAAAAAGTATCAATTCTGATTCCTTATTATCAAATTCTGGAGTCCACAACTTTTTCCAAACTACGCTATAAGATCAATATACCAAAAAAAGACTGCCTTTGCTACTGAAATAAAATTACCCTTTTTAACAATGTTAAAATAAAGTTAGGAAAGACAGGACATTTCTGGATATAGTCATTCTCCTTGTTAGTTCAAGCATTTATTATTGAAAAATGATATATTTTATTGGTGGCCTTAAAAGCAATATCAGTTGGATCAGAAATGAGAACTACTCTTTCATACAGCCGACACAATTTGATCTAGCTCATGACTCTCAACTAGACTATTTGCAAACAACCTAAGCCTAAAAGTAGCTTAGAACACGGTCTGTTTTGAGTTTGATGTTGTCTTTCTGTTGTAATGCCAGTAATGGCTATATCTGCAGGAAATTACCCTTTTCCAAGAAATAAGTATACTAGTCATGCTTAAGGTTTTAATTTATCTGCTCAGTATTGGTTTCTGTTGCTGTGCATTTTCACCATGACTACTATTGGCATGTTTAACCATGTAATAGCTGATATGAAATGTGTAAAGCTACAGTTTGTATCTTGTAATATTGTTTGCTACTCTGATTTATCAAATAGGTTTTATGTGGATTAGAATACGCACATGCATTGGATGATCTTAAAGGAGCAATTGTGGAATTATGCAAATCAAACTTATGCAGTCCTGAAGTCCAATATGCAGACATTCTGTGTTCGGTTATGAGTCCATCAAGTCCTACTGCAGAAAAGGAATGTCCTCAATCCAATGGAAGCACTCGTAATGATGATTTGTCTCTACACAGTGATGGTGTGGGAACACTTGTTAATAATTGTTGCAATGTGGAAGGATCTACATGCAAGTATAGCATTGGAGGCCTTACATGGGGTATATCCATAGATGAGAATATGGATGACTATTTGTTATATTGGGTTGGACAAGATAACTCCGCGTTTGCTAACATTATGCTTACCTTCAATAAATGCGATATAGGTTTGTTTTCTTCTTCCTCATTTTATGGCCGGTGTGAGGATTATTTGAATTTGTGTAAGTCATGTTTTCCTACTTTTATTGTTTGGCTCTAGAATATATCAATCTACAATCCAATTTGTTCTCTTGACATAAGTGTAAACAATAAAAAGAACAATACAAAGAAGTACATGGCATACAGCTTCCTTGGAGTGCATGCTTGTTTGGCTTTTATGACTTCTATTCTTAATGCTCAGTTATTCTATAACTTCTGCTCAACGATTTGCATTATTGACATAGTTATTTTCGTTCCCTGCATTCTATAGTCTAGCCTGGCATGCAGTGCACCATTGCAATGTCATGTCATAACATCAATTTGAACAACCTTTTGTTTACACAATTGCTCCAAAGCAGAGATCTTTATAATGAAATGTATTTGAATATTAATGGTTTTTTTATGCAGTTAGATATGACACAGTAGCAAATCAATTGTCAAGGGATGTCTCTCATCTGATGAAAATTCTTAGGCGCAGGTACATTTGTGTGGAACATCTATATACATTTTCTTCTGTGAAATGCAAATATGCTATTACCTGTGTAGTATTGATTACAAAACACACTGTAATTGTAGATATTATCTTGTGGAGAAGGCAAAGGATGCAAATATCATTGGCATTTTGGTGGGAACTCTAGGTGTTGGTATGTAAATTGCTAACTTCAATATTAAAAGTGATTATACCATTGTCTGGCATTGGCTCTGCCACGTGAATTAAAGCACTTTGAATGTTGACATCAGATTTTAGCATTTCCTCAATATTTCTGTGTAAAACATGCCATGTGTTCCTAGTTCCTGTAGGGTTTTATTTTGGTTCAATCTGGTCCGCCCTGCTTAGTTCAGTACAAGGCTGATTCAACTGGGTTTGAAGCAGTTCAAGAAGGGATGTTGTAGGGGTGGCCCCCACCTAAGCCCAGCCGGCCTGCTAAGGGTTGTAAGGTCCAAAATGGGACATGTGTAATGACGTAAATGCCCCTGAAAGGGATGCTTGAGTGTAATGGTATAATTGTAAAAGCACTCCCCATATGGAACTATATATATACAACGCAGGCCACGGAGGGAACCCTAAGCACTTGCTCACCTAACTCTTCACTATCATACTCTCTCTCTCTCTGTTT
Organism: Dendrocalamus latiflorus; assembly: GCA_017311315.1. Lineage (NCBI taxonomy): Eukaryota > Viridiplantae > Streptophyta > Magnoliopsida > Poales > Poaceae > Dendrocalamus > Dendrocalamus latiflorus. The sequence continues at coordinate 14,646,196 of CM029641.1, forward strand.
GGTCTGTAACTACAACAGTTGGCACCGTCCGTGGGGAGGACGAAGAGCAAGCCTCAAGATTCGAAGAAGGATGGCACCGAAGAAAGCTTCATCGTCGGCGGCGAAAAAGAAGGCGGGAGCGACGGAGTCTCGCGTCAACACCAGGGCCTTGGCGTCGGCAGCCACAGGCATGGACGGCGGCGCGGGCGCGGCAGCGACGAACGCCGGTGCGCACGCCACGACGACCGACCCCGCCACCGTTGCCACGACGATCGACCCTGCCACCGCTGCCGCGACGATCGACCCCGCCACCGCTGCCACGACGGTCGACACCGCCCCACGTAGGACGAGTGACCCCGCCACAGGCACGGCGTTTACCGCCGGCAACGCCGACCGGGTGGTCGGGGGCGGTAGTGCTGGTGCCCAGGCTGGTACGGCCACCGCCTCCACACTCGGTGTGGGAACGGCGAGCGGTTCTGGCGGCAACGCGGGCCTCGTCATTGACTCTGGGGTTCACCACGCCACCACGGCAGGCAATCCAGGAGCGCAGGCTGTGATCGCCGCAGTTCCGGCCGTGCGACCAGGTGCACCGGGCGCTCCGGCCGTGACTACAGTGGAGAATGCCCTGTTGGCGGCCCTCAACACATTCCAGTGGGAATTGACGGATCTCCGTGGGGCCGTGCGGGATATGCAAGAGGCTCGGAGTCAGCAGACTCCGCCAGCGATTGCGCCGGAGCCCACGCCGGAGCGGGCGGATAGCCGCGACGCCCCCACGTCCAACCGTGTCCCGCTACGACGTGTGGACCCGGAGTCCCCGCTCTCCGCAGGTCTGCAGCAGGCGGCATGGCCGGAGGACTTCAAGTTCCCGAGCGTCATCGATTCGTACAAAGGCGACACGGACCCACGGGAGTTCGTGCTTGTGTACGAGACCGCCATCGAAGCCGTCAGCGGAGACGACACCACGAAGGCAAAGGGGCTCCCCCTCACGTTGCAAGGGGTGGTGCTCTCTTGGTTCTTCACCATCGAGCCAAATTCCATCTACGCGTGGGAGAAGATCCGCGACCGGCTCTACAATAATTTCCAGGGGAACTACGTCGAGCGCGTCGACGCGGATCAGCACTTCGCAGTCAAGCAGAAACCCTCGGAGAAGCTCCGGGACTACTTCAAGCGCTTCGCGAAGGTACGTTGCCAGGTCAAGGATGTCAACGAAACAACCATCATCAACGCAGCAATACAGGGTCTTCGCCCGGGGCCGCTGGCCGAATACAACGCGCGGAATCTAATCAAGATAGTGGCGAAGCTCTTCGACAAGATGGAAGAGTACGCAGGGCGGCAAAGGACGTCAGGGCCGGGGGCGGGGGCGCGGTCAGGGTCGCGAGGATAGAGTCCGCGGAGATTACGATGACCAGCACCACGGGCTGTGGTGTGAGGTCCACGATCGTGGCAGCCACGACACGCGCGCGTGCACTACCATCGCGGCACTTAGGCAAAGCGTCGCCAGGGACAAAAACCTTGAGGCGCGCCCGCCCGTCGTGGCTCACGTCCAGCAACCCCTGGAAGGCCCCATGCGGGTCCAGGAGCAAGGGATGCAGCCCCAGGAGGGCCATCTGCGGATCCAGGCTCATGTGCAGCAACCTCGGGAGGGCCTCTTGTAGCTGCAAGCCCCGGAGGGAGCCTAGCGTAGGGTCATAAACGTCATCTTCAGGGGCTCCTAGCTGGAGTTCGCCTCGGCGCAGCAGCGGAAGGCCTATACGAGGAGGCTACACCACGTGGCGGCATACCTGGCGCCGCCAGAATGGGCGCAACATGAGATCACCTTCACGCCCGCCGACGCTGAGGGCGTGGAGTTCCCTCACCAAGTTCCGCTGCCACCATTTCGAAGGGTAGGGACGGAGCGCTCGCGCGTCTACATCGACTAGGCGTCAGCTCCGCTGCCACCACTTCGAAGGGTAGGGGATGGAGCGCTCACGCGTCTACTCCAGCTAGGTGCCACCTACCTCGACTAGGCGCCAGCTCCGCTGTCACCAATTCGAAGGGTAGGGGACGGAGCGCTCGCGCGTGTACCTCTCGCGCGTCTACCTCGACTAGGTACCAGCTTCACCCACACTACCTCGAAAGGGGACGGAGCACGGGAGGTCTACCTAGCGTATAGGCGAACGCGGAGCATAGTCTCACGGGTCTACCGCGGAACTGCGCGGTCATAAGGAATGACGGAAGTCTGTATTCATCAGAAGATGTTTACAAGGGGGCGCAGTGAGAGTATACAAGCATCTTTGGGTGCGCGCAGCCGCTACCCGGCGGGCTCCTTAACGCGCGCTTGCGCCGGAACCTCACCCGAAGAAGCCCGGCCCGCCCAAAAATCCAACGACTCCAGTTGAGGGTCGGCTAGCCCGTCGACGTGTTGACAGCTCTGGAGCCGCAGGAGCGTGCACACTAGGCACGACGTCACATAAGAGCAGTGGTTGCCGAACGATGTTGCGGCGCTGCGTGCAAGGTTGGCTGCATCCCCGATCCGCCGAAGCGTTCGCGACAGCTCCTCAGGCCCGAAGGCGCGGGGCGGCACTTCGGCGATGAGCTCTTCAAGGGTGCCCTCCAGGGCCAGCATGGCATCCCACGCAGCCACCGAGGCATCGCCCAGAGTCCGGTCCTGCTCCGCAAGAGACGCGACGAGTTGGCCCCTCTCCTTCTCCAGTGCAGCGATCTGCTGGAGTAGGCCATTCCGCTCCTACTCAGCCTCTTGTCGCGCTGCCTCTGTGGCCGACAGCCACGCTGCTGCCACGAGTGCTTCGGCGTACGACGTCGTCTCCGCGCACTCTGCTTCTAAGCGGCGGATGCGGTCGTCCTTGGCGGAGTGCGTCCCTTCGGCTGCGCGCAAAGCCTCTTCGGCGGCCCGCAACCGGTCCTCTAGCGCCCCCGCTCGCGGGCATGAGCCGCCTGCAACGCCTGGGCCAGGACGAGGGTCTGTACGATAAAGTGGTCAGCAAACTTCTCAAAGGAACGTCCCCGCGCCCAAAGGTCGCCCGTCGTCCGGGATGAGTGCCGCTGAAAGGAGGCGTACCGGTTAGAGTCCTATGAGAGCAATGCAAAGCTATGCCAAGATAGTCTACCCTCGGTGGCAGCCGGTGGACTTTGCCGAGGCGTCCCTCCAGCCTCGGATGGGATAACAGGGACGCCAACGCCCTCGGATGACGTCGGCCCTGGGGGCCGGGGAGTCTCCGTGTCGGGGTCCAACACCAGCAGCTCCTGCGCCTCGGCCGTCGCGGCCCGGGAATGGGACGGGGGGATGCTGGACCTGGGGGCTTCGGCGTCGGAGTCGGAGTCCCACAAGCTCCCAACACTGCCCGCCACGGCGAACCCCCTCGAAGTTCGGTGAGGAGGGGATCGTAGGCGTGGCCGCTTCGCCTTGGGAGAAGAAGGCAAGGACCCCGCCTCGGCAACTACCGCAGGAGGGGGCTCCACAGCAGCAACGTTCGCGGGCGGGGGCTCCACTCCAGTAACTTCCGCGGGGGGCAGCTCCGCCTCGGCAACCATCGTGGGTGGAAGCTCCGTTCTCCTAACCCACATGGAGGGCAGCCCCGACATTGTCGTCGCCACAGCTGAGGACTCCGCCCCTGTGTCGCCAGCGGATGTTAGCCCCACCTCAGCGACCACCGCGGGCGACGAAGCTTCCCCCTCCCGATCGTCCATGGCGCATTCTCGGTCCCCGGCGCCACCCAGAGACCCCTCGCCTTCATCATCCGCGCCCGTCTCCAGGTTCGAATCGGCGTACTTCGCCGAATCGGACTCAGCGTCCGCCGCGTCGATGGGAGCGACGGCAGCCACCGCGCCGGGCGCGGCCGCAGGAGTCCGAGCCGTCCCGCGAGACGGCGCCTTTTTTCCTGTGGCACCGACATCCTGATGTCGAGGCTGGCTCGGGGCCGAAGGGGCGCGCTCCGGCACGCGAATGCCCAGGGCCTCGCACACGCGGTTTATTCGCCCCAGCTCCGCCTCTGCGGTTGCAGTTGTGTGCAGGTCGTGCTCCCTGGCCGTATATGGCCCAAGGAACACGTTCACTGCGCGTTCCGCGTCCTCCAGGCGAATTCCTACACGCGACAAGAGGCAAGGTTAAGACGGCACAGCGGGCAGAAATGGAAAACAAGACACGGCTGAGACTTACGAAGGCCAGAGGGCGCCGGTAGTGAGGACACGGATGAGCAGACATTGTCGCCCCGAGGTTTTCCGACAGCGATGCGCCAGTCACGGGCGAGCGGTGCCACGCCGTACATAACGAACTCCTCGGCGAGGTTGCGCATGTTGAAGCGGGTGGTGATCCCCATGAGCCTTCGTGCTCTTCGCCTGTCTTCGTTGTCGATCGGTACGCCGGGCGTGGTGTTGAATGCCATTGGCTGGCCCGAGCACTCGACGCCACTACCGCTCGCCACTCGGTAAAACCACCTCATCCAGTTTGGCTCCCACTTCGCCCGGGTTGAGTTGGCAGGGAAGATCTTCCCGCACGATGATCGCAGGACAAAGTTGACGCTGCTGAAGCTGGAGAACGACCCGTCTTTCTGTCCCTTCAGCTGGCATCGCGCATAGTGAAGAAACGCGAACATCGAGGCACTAGGCCAGCATGTCTCCGTGCGCAAGGCCCAGCTGTATACAGCAAGACGGGCCAGCGCGTTCGGAGTCAGCTGCGCCAGCTCTAGCCCGAAGGTCCGCAGCACATCGCCAACAATCATGGCGGCTGGGATGCGAAGCCCGGCTTCGAAGTAGGCGACGAAAATGATTGCCTCCGACTCCTCGGGTCGCGGTTCCGTCTCGTCATTGGCGGGCAACCGTACCTCCCGGCGGTCCGATAGCTTCTCGCGCAGTAGTGTACGGATTGTCTCCTTCGTCACGAGCATGGGGCCCAAGACGCTAGAACACGGGCCCTCCTCCGTCGCCACCCACCATTTGTCCACCGTTGTTGAACTACGCCTCTCGAGCGTGTACTCCACCTCTAGCGGCGACGACCGCTGGGAGACGGCGTTGTCACCGATCGCCTGGACGAGTTCTCCGCTGGGCGCCATCGCTATCCGAGACCTAAACGACGGCGAGGGGCAGTGCGGCGGCAGGGTAGGCAAGAAGAGCAGGAGTCGAGAAGAGGGACCAAGAGGCGTGCGAAGGAGGTGCAGATTGTAACACTCCAGGACCCACATTACCTGGGATCCCACTAAAACCACCCCACAATTAACCAATTTACAAGATAAAATAAACTGGCAACAATACTAATCAAGATAGTATAAGCGGAAGCATAAACAACTAAGGGAAAACAGAATAGTGATAACAATTCAATATTCATAATCAACTCCAACTTAATAACCAAAGGGACGGTTCACAAATTTAACATTATTAAGATGAAACAATCATCAAGATAGCTAAGCAAAAGATTAGAATCCTTTCAACTTTATTTCAGCATTAAAATATAATCCAAGTGCATCAGTGTGGTGCCGCTCTACCCTTCCCATGCATGCTCAAAGTCCACCTGTAGGGAGGGGGAAACAAGGGTGAGATAAAAAATCTCAGCAAGCAAACAGTTTAACAGGCCATTCAAACTACAAACAATTATACATCATTTATAATTCCATACAACCACAACCACAATTCGAGTCCACAAATATTAAACCACCAGACTCCCATGAGTCATACCTCTTCAATTTCAGATTTATATGGCATATGAATGCAGTCATTTTATCCACAAATAAATGCATATGAATGCTTTCATGCTATGCTCCACATCACTCTTTCCCAGCGGGATAAGATGTGCATCGTATTACGGCAATATACGATGTTGTGCCGGTACGGTCGCGGCTAGGTGCGGCGACATCCACATATGCAAATGACATGATATGAATGATATGATAATCATAAATCACATTAATCCATCGTTCAAGGAGCACCATCATGCTTACAACATATCCACATCCACAAGTTCACCACATGTTTATTTTCATATTCCACATTCGCATATTAAGCAAAATTCCACATGACTACTAGCAGTTTATCAACATATCAATTGATCAATACTTGCTACCATCACCACATTTAGAATATCATGCAACCATGGCATAATGTATCAAATTGCGATAATAATGTAAGTTGCAAGTAGAAGGAATAACGAGTTAAACGGTAGCAACCACCGCTACGTTTACTTGCCTCAACCGACGAAGCGAACCAAATCAAGAGTGCTCAGGGACAAAACCACCTGTCCAATAGGCATCTCTCAGCACAAAGCTATAGCATACAGACACGACTTAATAATTACAAACGTCGCTAGAACCCCGAACCCGCGCAAACTCCTCTCCGCTCCACAATTCAACAAACTGCCCAGTGCAGCAGCGCTGCTTAACATTTTCGTATCTTTAAAAAATATTAATCCAATTACAGCAAACGCTATATCTCTGGTTTCATTACTTGAATGCCTACATTTTTCTTGTAGATCACACATTTTTATTTTGATCATAGCTAGGAGTAATTTAATGCACTAAACAGAGGGGATTCTCTGTTCTATCAGACTGGACAGCAAGATTCAAATGCGTCCCAACAACAGTTTAGGGGTTCAAAAAATATAATTTTTATACAGCAGCTAGAATTCTGAATTCCCTACAACTTTCTCAATTGTGGCCATGATCATAAAAATCATTTACTACCTCTAAATCACAGTTTAATAACAGTCTGTCCCAATCTGTTCCTCTGACAGACAGCGGTATTCCCGACCCTGTTACTCCCAGATCCCACGGCCAAAAGTTTTGAAAAAAATACAGGAGATAGGTCTGGAAGTTCTCTACAATTTTTCTTTTGGGAAGATCCGCAGGAAAAATCGTTTGATGTGTCGAAACCGCGCAAACAGACGCGCTGCGCGAATCAATCTACAAGCAGACAACAGGTAATCTCTAATCGGGCAATTAAACTATTAATCCCCTTCAAAATCCGTGCCAAAAACCCTAATTATTTAGAAAAACAGAGGGTTTGGGATGGGGGAAAAATTATCTAGATGAGGGATCACCCCTTTTTTCCTCCTCTTGTTCTTCTCCTTCTCCTTCCTTCTCCTTGGCTCAAGGGCAGCAGCAATTGGGGGGGGGGGCGCCAATCTCCTGGGAGGGGGCGGCCACAGGGGAAGAAAGGGGAGGGGGTGGCGGCTGGCTTGGGAGAAGAGGGGGAAGGGCTCTAGGGTTAGGGGGGGGGGGTGCGGCCACCCCCTTGGGCCTTGGCCCAGGGCGGTTGGCCCACTCCCCAGGCAGCCCACTCTGGGTTTTTAATTTATTTTATCCATTTTATACTGTTCTACAATTTCTATTGTTTTACCGAAAAACCGGCGACTCCGCGATTGTTTTAAAAACTTACGCCGTAACGACGTTCAGGATATTACATTCACGTGATTTGCTTCGCTTCAGCGGTAGAGGCAAGTAAACGTAGCGGATGTGCTACTGCTTAACTCGTTAATTATTCTACATTCACATTAATTAATTCTTTTAAATTGAGGTGCTATATAATTGTTACATGCTTCCTTAATGTGGTCCAGATGGTAGTATTTTTTAAGAATTCAATTGTTTATGATCTTGATGGTTTAATTGTGGATATGCGAAATTGATCTTGATGAATCAATATAGTTGTGGGGTAGAGAACTTTATGAGTATATTGTGGTTTAAGTGGTAGTATTCTTAGTGAATACTTGTGGTTGTGATGGTAGCAATTATTGATCAATTGATATGTGTGGATAAATTGCTCGTAATCATGTGGAAATTTGTTTAGTGTGCTAATGCGGAATATAAAAACAAATATGTGGTGGATATGTGGTTGTGGATATGTTGTGAGCATGTTGATGCTCCTTTGTGGTTGGAATTCATGTGGTGGCTCCCGCTCCGGTGGCAAGCCTGGGAGCTCACCAGGAAAAAAACATCCGGGTACGCGGCCTATTTATAAGTCCCCGTATCGGATGGCACCTGTGGAGCAGGTAGAGTTGAAGAAGTAGTTGGATGAACTCCTAGCTAAGGGGTTTATTAGACCGAGCACGTCGCCTTGGGCTGCTCCGGTTCTGTTTGTGGGAAAGAAGGATGGCACCAAGAGGCTCTGTGTGGATTATCGAGCACTTAATCAAGTGACGATCAAGAACAAGTACCCATTGCCTCGCATTGAAGATCTCTTCGATCAGCTGAGAGGTGCCAAGTTATTCTCAAAGATAGATTTGCAGTCCGGTTATCATCAACTGCGGATCAGGGAGGAGGATATAGAGAAGACAGCTTTTAGCACAAGGTATGGGCATTTTGAGTTTGTCGTTATGTCTTTTGGACTAACAAATGCCCCTGCTGTCTTTATGGAAGCCATGAAAGGATGCTTCATGAGTATCTGGATTCTTTTGTGGTGGTTTTCATCGATGACATCTTGGTTTATTCCAAGACGGAGGAGGATCACGAGTTGCATCTCTGTCTGGTCCTGGATGCCCTTCGGAGGAATAAATACTATGCGAAGCTGAAGAAATGTGCTTTCTGGCTGTCCGAGGTGGGATTTCTGGGTCATACCATCAGTCAGCATGGTATTACAGTGGATCCGAAGAATGTGGCAGTGGTGGTGCAGTGGCGAAGGCCAACTAATGTGTCAGAGATCCGGAGTTTCCTTGGTCTTGCCGGTTACTATCGGCGCTTTGTGCAGGATTTCCCTATCATCGCCAAGCCGATGACCGGACTCACGCAAAAGGGGGTTCCTTTTGTGTGGACAGACGATTGTGAGTTTGGCTTTCAGACCTTGAAGAGCAAGCTGGTGAATACACCTATCCTATCCTTGCCTGAGAGTGGCAAGCGCTTCACGGTGTACACAGATGCTTCGCGGATTGGTCTTGGTTGTGTGTTGATGCAAGAAGGGTGAGTTATCGCTTATGCTTCTAGACAGTTGAAGACTCATGAGCAGAACTATCCTACTCATGACTTGGAGTTGGCAGCTGTTGTTTTTGCTCTGAAGTCTTGGAGGCATTATCTGTATGGGGAACAGTGTGACATCTTTACCGATCACAAGAGCCTTAAGTACATATTCACTCAGCGAGAGCTGAATTTGAGGCAGCGGAGGTGGTTGGAGTTGATCAAAGATTATGATATGACTATCCAGTATCACCCTGGTAAAGCCAACGTGGTGGCTGACGCCTTGAACAGGACAGGAGTACCTCAGACAGCGATGTCCTTGATCTCGGAGTTTGAGAGGATGGGTATCTCTTTCTGTCTCACTGGAGTTGCACAGGCAGAGACACAGATGATCATCCAGTCTGCCATTCCCGAGCGTGTTCGTGAGGCTCAGCAGCACGATCGGCTCCTTTCGGAGGTGCGGAAGAGGATCTCGGAGGGTCGTTCCCGAGATTTTAGTGTGGATGAGAGTGGTGCAGTTCGTTTCAGAGGCCGGCTGTGTGTACCCCAGAAATCAGAGGTGAAGGATGATATTCTTCGTGAGGCTCACCGGACTCCGTACTCTGTACATCCGGGAGAGACCAAGATGTATCGGGATCTGAAGCAGGTCTTTTGGTGGAAACACATGAGGGTGGATATTGCTACGTATGTCAGCAGGTGAAGGCCAAGCATAAGCGGCCTGCTGGTTTGTTGCAGCCTTTGGAGATACCTGAGTGGAAGTGGGAGCATATCGCGATGGACTTTGTGGTTGGATTGCCGCGCTCTCCTCGAGGGCGAGACGCAGTTTGGGTTGTGGTGGACAGACTTACCAAGTCTGTACACTTCATTCCGATGAAGACGACCAATACAGCGCAGGATCTGGCTCCGTTGTATATCCGAGAGGTGGTGAGACTGCATGGTGTGCCCAAGTCAATTGTTTCTTACCGGGATGCCAAGTTCGTCTCTAAGTTCTGGCAGAGTCTTCAGGCTGTGTTGGGCACGACAGTTTCCCTCACTACGGCTTTCCATCCTCAGACAGATGGTCAGTCAGAGCGGACCATTCAGACTTTGGAGGATATGCTCTGGGCTTGTGTACTGTCTTGGAAGGGCAATTGGGAGGACCATCTGGCTTTGGCAGAGTTTGCGTATAACAATAGTTATCAGGCGAATATCAAGATGGCTCCTTTCGAGGCTTTGTATGGCCGAAGGTGTGTTTCCGCTCTGTGTTGGGATGCAGTGGGTGAGAGATCTTTGCTTGGTCCAGACCTTGTTCAGCAGACCGTGGAGAAAGTGCGGGAGGTTCGTCAGAACTTGTTGGCCGCTCAGAGCCGACAAAAGAGCTATGCGGACGTTCAACACCGTGAGTTGGAGTTTGCGGTTGGTGACTTTGTGCTCCTTCGGGTGTCGCCAACTAAGGGCATTGTTCGTTTTGGTTCCACCGGGAAGCTTAGCCCGCGGTACATTGGCCCTTTTCCAGTGGTGGCTCGAGTGGGCAGTTTGGCTTATCGTTTGGAGTTGCCGAGCTCGTTGAGTGGTGTGCACAATGTCTTCCATGTGTCTATGTTGAGGAAGTATTTACGGGATCCCGAGCACAAGATTGACCTGGGGCAGGACACGGTGGATCAGGATCTCACTGTGGAGAGTCGACCAGAGCGTATCTTGGATACTTCAGAGCGGGTCTTGAGGAATAAGACCAAGTATGTGAAGGTCCTCTGGACGTTTCAGTCTGAGAGGGAGGCTACGTGGGAGCTTGAGGATCAAATGCGAAAGAAGTACCCCGAGCTCTTCGAGGCTAGTGAATACTCGTAGTTGTGGTTCTGTTTTTTTTTGTGGATTGCTCTTTTCTTTGTTGCTCTCTTGCTTTGTGGTTTGAGGAGTTACATTCGAGGACGAATCCTTTTTAGGTGGGGAGAATGTAATATCCTGAACGTCGTTACGGCGTAAGTTTTTAAAACAATCGCGGAGTCGCCGGTTTTTCGGTAAATCGCGGGAAGGGAAAAATAGAAATTGTAGAACAGTATAAAATGGATAAAATAAATTAAAAATTAAATTAAACCCAGAGTGGGCTGCCTGGGGAGCGGGCCGACCGCCCTGGGCCAAGGCCCAAGGGGGTGGCCGCACCCCCTATGGCCGCACCCCCCATAACCCTAGAGCCCTTCCCCCTCTTCTCCCAAGCCAGCCGCCACCCCCTCCCCTTTCTTCCCCCTGTGGCCGCCCCCTCCCAGGAGATTGGCGCCCCCCCATTGCTGCTGCCCTTGGAGCCAAGAAGAAGGAAGGAGAAGAAGAGGAAAAAAGGGGTGATCCCTCATCTAGGTAATTTCCCCCCCATCCCAAACCCTCTGTTTTTCTGAATAATTAGGGTTCTTGGCACGGATTTTGAAGGGGATTAATAGTTTAATTGCCCGATTAGAGATTACCTGCTGTCTGCCTGTAGATTGATTCGCGCAGCGCGTCTGTTTGCGCGGTTTCGACCCATCAAACGATTTTTCCAGCGGATCTTCTCAAAAGGAAAAATGTAGAGGACTTCCAGACCTATCTCCTGTATTTTTTTCAGAATTTTTGGTCGTGGGATTTGGGAGTAACAGGGTCGGGAATACCGCTATCTGTCAGGGGAACAGATTGGGACAGACTGTTATTAAACTTCGATTTAGAGGTAGTAAATGATTTTTATGATCATGGCCGCAATTGAGAAAGTTGTAGGCAATTCAGAATTCTAACTGCTGTATAAAAATTATATTTTTTGGACCCCTGTACTGTTGTTGGGACGCATTTGAATCTTGTTGTCCAGTCTGACAGAACAGAGAATTTTCTCTGTTTAGTGCATTAAATTACTCCTAGCATGATCAAAATAAAAATATGTGATCTACATGAAAAATGTAGGCATTCAAGTAATGAAACCAGAGATATAGCGTTTGCTGTAATTGGATTTATATTTTTTAAAGATACAAAAATGTTAAGCAGCGCTGATGCATTGGGTAGTTTGTTAAATTGTGGAGCGGAGAGGAGTTTGCGCGGGTTCGGGGTTCTAGCGACGTTTTTAATTATTAAGTCGTGTTTGTATGCTGTAGTTTTGTGCTGAGAGGTGCCTTTTGGACATGTGGTTGTCCCTGAGCACTCTTGATTTGGTTCGCTTCGTCGGTTGAGGCAAGTAAACGTAGCGGTGGTTGCTACCGTTTAACTCGTTATTCCTTCTACTTGCAATTTACATTATTATCGTAATTTGATACATTATGACATGATTGCATCATATTCTAAATGTGGTGATGGTAGCAAGTATTGATATATTGATAAACTGCTAGTAGTCATGTGGAATTTTGCTTAATGTGCGAATGTGGAATATGAAAATAAACATGTGGTGAACTTGTGGATGTGGATATGTTGTAAGCATGATGGTGCTCCTTGGAGGATGGATTAATGTGATTTATGATTATCATATCATCATATCATATCATGTCATTTGCATATGTGGATGTCGCCGCACCTAGCCGCGACCGTACCGGTACAGCATCGTATATTGCCGTAATACGATGCACCTCTTATCCCGCTGGGAAAGAGTGATGTGGAGCATAGCATTCATATGCATTTATTTGTGGATAAAATGACTGCATTCATATGCCATATAAATCTGAAATTGAAGAGGTATGACTCATGGGAGTCTGGTGGTTTAATATTTGTGGACTCGAATTGTGGTTGTGGTTGTATGGAATTATAAATGATGTATAATTGTTTGTAGTTTGAATGGCCTGTTAAACTGTTTGCTTGCTGAGATTTTTTATCTCACCCTTGTTTCGCCCCCCCTACAGGTGGACTTTGAGCATGCATGGGAAGGGTAGAGCGGCACCACACTAATGCACTTGAATTATATTTTAATGCTGAAATAAAGTTGAAAGGATTCTAGTCTTTTGCTTAGCTATCTTGTTGATGATTGTTTCATCTTAATAATGTTAAATTTGTGAACCGTCCCTTTGGTTATTAAGTTGGAGTTGATTATGAATATTGAATTGTTATCACTATTCTATTTTCTCTTAGTTGTTTATGCTTCCGCTTATACTATTTTGATTAGTATTGTTGCCAGTTTATTTTATCTTGTAAATTGGTTAATTGTGGAGTGGTTTTAGTGGCATCCAGGGTAATGTGGGTCCTGGGGTGTTGCACAGACGCGGGGCCATAGGTGCTATTTAAAGCCCCTTCGTCTCCCGCACCGCCGGTGAGCGTAACCGACGGAAGATGAACCGCTCACCTCCCCACGACCAAAGCCGAAGCGCCACAGCCGCCCACGCGCGTCGCGTACGACCGCAGTCGTGCAACGGCCTGACAGCGCACGACGCACCAATAGCATCCCGCCACGCGTCCGCACCATCAGGAATAAATACAGGTTGCAGGACGTGGCGCACCTCCCGACGCGTGTCGACACGGTTTACGGGGCCGTCGATGCAGTAACGGCTAGACAGGGCCCAGCCAACTTCGACAGCAGCTATGCCGGAGTCTCCGCTTTAGCAGAGAAACCCCGGCTTCTACTCCGGCTCCGCCCCGCGAGGGGGCACTTTCTACGTCGCCATCGACCCGTGCGGCAAGCCCGCAGACCACCTCGGTTCCGACGGCCCAAGACGGGCCGCCGCCTCCTTTGCCTATGCTTTGGGGCCCAGCCGGACCCCCAACTCGGCCCCACGACGAAGGGCGGGCCGAATGCGGAGACAAGCAGGCGCCGGTCTAACCTGCATCGCCACCCAAGCACCGCCTAGCCGTCTGGCCCCAAATACGTGCGAAGACTCCGGGGTGGGCTCCGACCAAGCCAAGCAGCAGCACCGATGGCCACCTCACCTCGAGGTTCGGGCACCAAACCCCCCGTGCCCCCCATAACCGGGGAGCTCGATTGCCGATCTACAACAAGCTTGGACGTGTTCTCAGAAATAGGCCGCCTTTTGTTCGTCAATGCTCGCTGATATTAGCGTCAGCGCACGCAATCATCAAACGCAGACGAACAAAAGTAGGCCTACTTGTGAGAAGGTAACCGCATGCGCCAGAACAGCGCAATCACCAGGTCAAAGATAAGTTCTTCTGAAACTCAAAGATAGGCATCCTTCTGTCCACCAACATTCTATGATCGTGTCCATCAGCGCTAACCATGCTACAGAATAGTAATTTCAAAGAATGCAGACCAACAGAGGAAGCCTATCTTCGAGACCAAGGTCATTTCAGCCGTACCCGGCCACAGCACTATGAAAGACGGCGCAGGAAGACGACGCATATATACCCGCTGCACCCCGAACCGAAGGAAAGCGTGACCGGCTGCATTCCAATCGACGGGAATGCAACCAGCGGGTGCCCGGCGGTTCGGATCCCTGTGACCAAGGAACGCGACCGCCGGCGGGCCAACAGCGCATGACGCACCGGTAGCATCTCGCCACGTGTCCCGCCCCTCTAGGGAAGGGGCTTGTGGCCGCGACCGTGCGACTGCTAACAGCACACGACGTGCCAATCATCTAGGATGCCCCGATACGCGATACGGGTACGGCGATACGGATACGGTAATATGGCGATACGATATTTTTCAAAAACAAGGATACGTCGATACGGTAGGTGTGTGTGTGTATTCGAAAATAAAAAAAAATATAAACATGCTACGAGTGAGGAAGAAATTGATATTACCTTAGATGAATTGAATGCTATATACTCTATTAATCAACTGGGCAAGATAGCACTTTCCAGTTGGTAGTTTTGGGGCAGCATGCATCAGATTTCCTTGTATGCTGAAAAGTGAAACTGAAAAATATAAATGAGCATTTGGATGTGTAGATCTAGATTATAAATTGAAAAGATTAATTTGGAGCAAACATCTTAAAGCGCTTAAACTTCTCAATTCCAAAGGCTAATGCCTTCATGTACACAGTCATCAATCAAATGATTCATGTACACAATCATCATTTCCAGTATATGTTCAGCAGAGGCATGGAGAAAATCTTGCATTCTCATGTCATTGACATAACAGGCTGATTCTTGTATGCAAAGAAAATCATGAATCTCCTAACATCAACTGCAACTTTGCAACCAAGTCTATAATCTTCAACAATCAACATTATACACAAGCAATATCTATTTGTGAAGCATACCTTAATGTTAAAACCAGCTTTAGCAATGATTTCAATAAACATCACACCGAGATCTTTTGCCTTGGCTTCCCCTTCCTCTATGGAGACTTGCCTATTGCATGAGAACTTCAACAGAACTTTAGCTTTCATAATCTGCTGGAATGTACTAGCTGCGGGAGCATTCAGGAGACTTGCCTGTTGCATGAAAAGTATTCAAGAGTAGGGGGAGCGGAGAGCGACGGGTGAGCAGCGAGAGCGGCGGGAGCAGGGGAGCGGCGGGGGAGCAACGGAGGATCTCCAGGCTACTACGGTCAAGGCGATCGCGTGGACCAACTCGGCGACGCCATGTAGGAGGTGGTGGCGTGAGGGGAGGAGGCTGTCCGGAGGGTGGAGGAGGCAGTGGGGTTCCTGGGCCGGACCAAGGCAGCCGGCGGCGGGCGGAGGCTGACTGAGGCGGCGGTGTGACCTCTAGGCGGTGGGAAATGGAAGTTCTCCGGTCGGCGACGGCGACAGCGAGCGAGGAGCTTTGCCGGGGGAGAGGGGCGACGCGAATGAGGATTGAGGACGACGTGAGGGGCGTGCAATTAGGGTTAGGGCGTCGGGATTTCTGCGGGACAGGCGGGGCTGGCGTGGGCCTGTTGGGCCGGCTGAGTCAATACATATCGGCGACGTATTACGGCGTATCAGCAGCGTATCAATGTATTTTTTATTTATTTTTTGAGTGAAATTCTCCGATACTCCACCGATACCGTATCGATACGTATCGCCGTATCGGATACGTATCAAGCACGGGTACGGCATTCAACTGGCGTATCGGTGCTTCCTTGCCAATCATGGCCCGCCGCGTGTACCCTCCCGTTGGGACAGCGTGTACGGCGGTAGCGGCCTGTTCCTGACAATCCAGGGTCGGCGCGATTCTCGCTGCCATTAAGGCGCACTACAGGACCGCGAAGCCGCCCGACATCGTCAGATCAGGCGGAGCCAAGGGACATACAGCCAAGGGTGGCCCGGGCAACCAGGTCGGGGCCACGTCTTGGACTTAGCCGGTAGGCCCGCCGAAGATGCCCGACTTAGCCGGTAGGTCTCGCCCAGGCGGCTCCGCCGACACCTTCAACTCCGCCAGCGCCTTCGACTCCGCGACAGGCACACGCCTTCGCTGCGGCTTCGACTTCGGCCTGCCATCGAGGGGCCCTGAGGGTGAGGATGACCTTGGCAATTCGCCCAGCGACGTACCCTCGCGGAGAGGCAAAGGTTATACCAAGCAGTTAACCGACCAAACAATTCGGAAGTTCACAGGCTGCAGGGACGGAGGGGGCCAAATGGCTCGACAACATGGCTTCGGCCCGTGAAGCCCGTCACCATGAGAGGCTCCTGTTGTAGGGGTGGCCCCCACCTAAGCCCAGCCGGCCTGCTAGAGGGTTGTAAGGCCCAAAATGGGACATGTGTAATCACGTAAATGCCCCTGAAAGGGATGCTTGAGTGTAAGGGTATAATTGTAAAAACACTCCCCATATGGAACTATATATATACAACGCAGGCCACAGGGGGAACCCTAAGCACTTGCTCACCTAACTCTCCACTACCATTCTCTCTGTTTGGTCTGTAACCACAACAAGGGAAATATGCATGAACTGTCCAATTACTTCGATCATTTGATTGGACCAAGCTCTGGTTCTTTTTTTTTCAGTTGAACTGCCTAATTGGTTTGGTTTTCATAATTATAAATACTTTCACTATACTTGACTACCATGATTCCTCTAGCTTGTTGTATTTATTTGGCTTGTAACTTTGGTACAAACATAGAAATGTGGTTATGTGGTACATTGCATTGTTTCATGATGCAGCTGGTTATCTTCACATAATCGAGCAAATGAAAGATCTAATCAAGGCCGCTGGAAAGAAACCTTATACATTGGTCATGGGCCGGCCTACTTCTGCAAAACTTGCCAATTTCCCTGAGGTGCTACTGATTTTTAAACTGGTTTCTCTGTTTTTCATATGAAAGTTAACTGACTGCAACCATTTTTCTATGGCAGTGTGAAGTTTTTGTATATGTCTCTTGTGCACAGACTGCACTATTGGATAGCAAAGAATTTTTAGCCCCAGTTATCACACCATTTGAAGCTTTGTTAGCTTATGGCAGGTATACGGCGTTGTTGACTAATAGTACCCTTTGTTACTCATGGACGAATCACAAATTGATATGAAGTTGTGGCACATCAAATTTGAAGAATTTTTGTATCATTCTTATTCAAGTAGTAACACATTTTCAGGGGAAGAGAATGGACTGGGGAATATCTTTTGGATTTCAAGGACTTGATCACTTCAGATAAACCAGAAGTTGCAAACAAAGGTGAAGAAGCACGGTTTTCCTTTATCAAAGGTGGCTATGTGGAAGATAATTGTCCTCAAGGTATTATGCACTTTGGTCTATCCATCGACCATGCGTTAGTGTATGCACTATGCACAAATTTTATTGACCTGTTGAAATTCCTGCAACATAAATGGGTTAGTTGTTAAGTTCCAACTATCCTGTCGGAAACCATAGAGTAGAAAACTCCATGTTCATTGGCTGGGTTCTTTTGGGCTTGCTGCTTGTGCCTTTTGCTATAGTAACTAGCTTTAAATGGTATATTTTTCAAAGTAGAGTTTATAAGTCAATTGTAGCAGACACTGTAATGACTTCAGCTATACTAGCCAAAATCACATTGACTGTCTCTATCTTCATACTCTCTCTCTCATGAACAGCCATAATTCAAAAGTTATAAACAAAAAGCCATTAGTCACAGTCCAAAAGAACTCACCATTAATAGTCCTGGCCACATGGCTCATGCTTTCACTTTATTTTCATATTTTTTACTAAATCAGTTGTGTTTTCTGACTGCCCCACAGAAAATGACCAGTCAGAAACATCACTTGCACTGGCTGAGGTAACAGAGAAGGCACTAAGTATACGAAACCAGAATAATGATGCAATTCTTTACCAAGGAGGAGCAAATTCTGCAATTGACTACCTCAAGGCACGGTCCTACCGTGGTCTCACTGGAGAATATGAGGGTTCAGCACCAGACTCAATCTTGATAGGCAGAACAGGGAGGGCTGCTGGTTACAATGATGAGAAAACAAAGAGCTCACAATGAAGGAATGTCAATCAGGTACTACATCCGTTTGCATGCTGGATATTTTACCTTTGCATGTTGTATTTGTGGGGAAAGAGGTTTTTGGTGCGCCATTGACTGACTTATCTTTGGTGTGCTCCCATGAGCACGTGTCTTCAAGAGTAGGGATCGAGACTTATTTAACTGTTCTTTCAAGAGGCAGTTAGGTATATTAGAAACTAATGTGTTCACCTGGTCAGTTTTGTTGGAAGCCATGCACCATGTGAAGAAACACTTGTAACTTATGGAATTCTGTGTACAACTACGGCACTTGTTCAGAAGTTGAGATATATGCAGTTTGCCAACTTATTGTACAGTTACAAACTATTCCATTGTTGCACTTTGCTTCCTGAGTATAACAAGGTCCTATGTTTGTCTGTAACACTGACTTGCCCTGAAGAAACTTGCCATTGACTAGTTCTGCCCAGAGCTCCATTGCCACTGAGACAACAACCATTTGCCAATAAGACATCATTTTTCTCCACGTGCTTAATATCCAATCCCCCTTGTTCCTTGGGACTTGGGAGTGCACACAAATGAAACTCTATTTACCCTAACATAAAAAGGAACCCTACTTATTATTGGTTTGCCCTCCTTGCCAGAAGAAGACTATTCATTTTTTTCAAGTTCTTATTATCCAATCTCTTGTTCCTTGGTAGTGCACACAGATAAAACCCTATTTTCTTTCGGCTTCCCCTCACCACTTCTAGGTATACTGATGGACAAGTTTGGTTTCTTCACCATGCCTGTTCCTAGTGTCTGCAGTACCAATATGCTGCTACCAAACTTATGGGATTGTAACATTACACATAAGGCTTGATACTACTGCTTAACCCTCTTACGAAATTTGTGATGAAGAAAAATGTTCTCGAAAAATGATCCAGTCATGTAAGCAGTGTCTAACTTCGCTTTCTGATTTTTTCCTGAATTCCAGCCAGTTCAAAAACCCAATCCACCCCATCGGATTACCACCATTCAAATAAGGCACATCGAGGTTAGGTCCTCATCTTAAGCCATTTTCTATATATGCTGATTGTACCCAAAAGGTTCAGAACAATCCATCTGTATTGGAATTTCTCCAGCGTACGATATAGGCTACTAGCTTCAGAATGAAAACCCCATGATGATTGGTAGGCACCGTTCTTTCACAACCAAGGTTTTGAGGAAAGTTTATTTATGTTATTTTGAATAAAAATATGAATTATTCAAAAAAATTCTACTGGTGCAGGTGGCACATCGGCCGCTCGGCCTGTCATGCCAGGAGGCAGCCGCTGCTACTACTCCCATGCTCCTCTCCTGTGCAGAGACAGCTACTGCTACTACTATTTCTTGCTCTTCCTTCATGCTGCAAACTAGTTGCTTCGTTCCCCAGACTCAACATCATGCAAGCCGCCGCCGTTCAATCCGCCACCGGCGACGGCGGTCCCCTATGCCGGCCACCACTAAACATCTCCCTGTTCTTCGCTGATGCTGTTCCTCCCATTTTTTTCCTTCGATTCAGCCCTACTGGGGCTCCTAAGTTTCAAACCCTAGCTTGGGCTCCGCCGGGGTTTCCTCTCCCTTCTCTCACTCTCTGTGGACCTCCCATTGGCTGATGGCACTGTGCATGCATTGCTGTCAAGTGGTGATTGGTTGGGAGTGGCTTGGAAGCTTCTATTGGCTGTAGCCATGCTTTGGCCGGCTGGTTGGCATGGTTGAGGATGTGCTACTCTGTTATCTTTGACGAGGCTTCTAATGTGGCGCTGCTCAGTTGGCTGAAGTGACTTGGTGTCAATGTGCAACTGTTTATGGGGCTGGTGGTTGATGGGAGTTTGATCCTCCGGATTTGTGTCAAAATGAGATTTGTGGCATTTGGGATGGTTAATGGTGGGACGATGAAATCTGATGGTGATGCTCTAACTCACATATCAATTTCCTTTGCTTACTTTTCTGTAACTTCTTGTATGGGGAACAAGATGCACAACTCCCATGTAATTGTTACTATATTAATTAAAATATGATGTAGTCATGTATGTGCTAGTTATCGACTTCGAGAGATTATTTGGAACATAATAGTTTGTACAGTTCTGGACCTTGATATACAATTAATATTCTTCTATATAAATCTGGAGTGAAAGATTTTAGTTACAAATTATTGTTCAATTACTCAATTTATTTATGTTTCTTTAATCTGCCAGCCACATGGTCATTTGCGGACCCAGGATTAAAATGTAGCTAGGACAAACTCACAAACATGAAACAAATAATATAACCCAAAAGCAAATAATCCATGATCAAACTACGTTGCAATCGTACTAATAAGAGTATATGACAAAACATAAAAACAACAACTAAAATTTGTATGCAAACATGTGTAGATAACTACAGGACATTAAAAAAATACCTCACTAATGAATCTTAGCCCATAGTTGTAAATGAACCGTAAAAGAAGTAACTAGCCAATTGTGAAAGATAATAATTTGATAATAGAACATGAAAGATACAATAAGAAGAGAAGACAAAAGACATGCCACTAAATAACTAAGTATGTTTACGAGAATAAGGCATTTTCATTATCCGAGATTTTATGTCTTAAAACCATTTCTTCATATTTTTTTTCACAATCAAGTCATTTGAATATCTTTCTCTGGATATAGCACACCATCTAGTCATTGAGCCAATCATCAGACATCTTATTGCACAAATTGGTCTTGGTAATATTCATAGCCGAGAAGACTCTTTCAACTGATGCTGTTGCCACTGGTAGTAGCAATGCTAACTCGATGAGGCGATAGACCAATGGAGATACAATATGCCTTTCCGTTGCAACCATCTTCACGGCCAGACTTTCAAGATCATGACAAATAATAAAATTATCAATTCTTCACACATAAAGAATGAAGGTTTCAAATTGATCCTTTGTAGCTGCACAATCAAAAATGGAGAAATCTTTGTCATAGATCTCCACAAGTCGAGCAATATTATCCACATTGAACTTTCAAAAGGAGTCTCTTGGATCAAAACAACAAAAGCATACAAGTAATTTTGAAGATACCTCATTGAAGCGATGATCCAGCAAAGAAAGTATCAACATGATAATGATGGTCTTGAGTGACTGTGATCCCACGCCTCCTTGAAGGGCCCATCTTAGAACTGGTTCATCCATATTTGGTACTAGAATCTTATTTGCATTATAAAATGTTTTGACTTCGGAAAATAGTGGCTCCTAACCATAGTTTCTCAAGTTGGTCAAATGTGTTTTGACATCAACAAGCAATGGCATGGCTTGAACAATGTTTTGATCCTTCGTTTGCAATACAAGGGATGACTTATTTGTAATACAAAGCACTTTCAACATCATCTTCGAAATGAACACAAAGTTAAAGATCTCCATTATATGCAACAAACCTGCTGCCTTAGATGGATTGCGCCGATCTTCATGCATAATGCCTAGCACATCTATCACTACATCCCACATGTTCTCAATACGCAGTAAGGTTGCATAATGAGAGCCCCATCTAGTGTATCTAGGTCTGGCCAAGCTGGTTTCTCGATACTTGCCTCTTCCTAAAAACTCTCATCACTCTCCAACTTACCCAAAATGTTTGACGATGCTTGTCAAGCAATACACCCTTCGTCTTGCAAGATGCACTACTGGTGGTCACAATCAAAGTCACATACTCAAAGAAATTTTGGATAGACAAACAACAACTTATGATAGCAATAATTAGTAACTGTAATTGATGAACAAAACAATGGATATAGAAAGTATTGGTTGTCATCATGAACCAGTTTTTGAAGGCTGTTGAATTCACCTTGTTGTGGTTACAGACCAAACAGAGAGAGTGGTATGGTAGTGGAGAGTTAGGTGAGTAAATGCTTGGGGCTTCCCCCATGGCCTGGATGGCATATATATTCACATGGGGAGTGTTTTACAATCATGTCCTTACACTCAAGTATCCCTCTTAAGGGCATTTATGTCATTATACCTGTCCCCTTTTGGGCTTTACAACCTTCTACCAGGCCGGTTGGGCTTAGGTGGGGGCCACCCCTACAACAGAAGCCTCTCATGGTGAAGGGCTTCACGGGCCGAAGGCATGTTACCGAGCCATTTGGCCCCCTCCGTCCCTGTGGCCTGTGACCTTCTGTACTGTTGGATGGAGTCTTATTTGCCGGTGCAGCCCAACCTCGCATTGAGGATATAGAATCGATCTGGTTGCCAAAGCCGTCCTTGACTCGAGGCGAAGACGGGTCCATCCCCTACCCTTCGAAGCGGTGGCAGCGGAGCTGGCGTCAAGTCGAAGTAGACGCTTGTGCGCTCCATCCCCTACCCTTCGAAGTGGTGGCAGCGGAGCTAGCGCCTGGTCGAAGTAGACGCTCGAGCGTTCCATCCCCTATCCTTCGAAGTGATGGCAGCAGAGCTGGCGCCTAGTCGAAGTAGACGCTCGAGCGCTCCGTCCCCTACCCTTCGAAGTGGTGGCAGCGGAGCTGGCGCCTAGTCGAAGTAGACGCTCGAGCGCTCCGTCCTCTACCCTTCGAAGTGGTGGTAGCGGAGCTGGTGCCTAGTTGAAGTAGACGCTCGAGTGCCTTACTTGTGCCTTGTAGCGTGCACGCGCGCGCACGCGCGGAGGCAAGCCTCCGTGTGTCTTATTTATACTCTATAGAGTGCGTGCAGGGACAACATCTGCACGTCTTATTTATACTCCGTAGAGTGCGTGCACGGACAACATCCTCACGTCCTATTTATACTTCGTAGAGTGCGTGCAGGGACAACATCTGCACGTCTTATTTATACTCCGTAGAGTGCGTGCAGGGACAACATCCACACGTCTTATTTATACTCTGTAGAGTGCGTGTACGGACAACATCCACACGTCTTCTTTATACTCCGGAGAGTGCGCGTAGGGACAACATCCACGCATCTTTTTTATACTCCGGAGAGTGCGTGCAGTGTAACAGCCCAGCTGTTTATTTCAAAAATTTTAGAAAAAAAATTATTTAATTTAGTTTAAAAATAAAAATAAGTGTTCTTTGGTTGCCTAAATTTTGGAGATTTTATTTGTCTGTTTTTAGCTTTTAAAAAGGCTTTTATAAAAAGTAATTTAACTAAAAACATAAAATTACTATTGAATAAAAAGGATATTTTGAGTTTATGTAAAAATATCATTTCAAATTAAGTATTTAAAAGTATTTGGCTTTTATGTGGTTTTTCTGGAGTTAAAAATCAATTTTAAAGGTTAAAAAGTATTTTATAAAATTATTAAATGAAAATCTGAAATTAAAAATATTTTTCCTAAGTCTAAAATGCTTCCAGGAATATTCTATGATTTTTCTGGAATTTTTAGACATTAAATATTATGTTTCTAAGTGTTTACAAAGCTTCTAGTATTTTCTAAAAATTTATTCCGAAAATAAAAATCAAATTCATCCAAGCCCGCCACGTGTCGCTCTCAGATTGAATCACTCTCTCTCTCTCCACGATTTAATCCTAGCCACACATGATCACTTACCCCTTCATCTCCATCCAAAGACCATGAAACACTCACTTGCCACGTGTCAACAATCCGACGGCCCATACCCCTTCACTTCCTCCCTCTCTCTATTACACATGGACCCCACATGTCATATGTTTCTTCAACGGTCCTTCTTCCTCCCCTAACTCTCTCTCTCCTCCATGACAATTAAAAGCTTCGAAACTCCACCGTTTCTCCCTCTTAACTCCTGATTAAAGCATGGAAACGGACGCTCTAATCACCCTCATCAATCTCCCGGCCGTTTCCCATCCTTTAATCCTCTCAAAACGGAAATCCCTTCCTCTCCCTTCTCTTTCTATAAAAGGGCCTCTCCACCACCATTCTCTCCTCCCCCCTCTCCTTTCGGCCGGCTCCCGCTTCCCACCTCTCCCGCCGCCGTGCGCCGCCAACCACCGCCTCCGCCGCCGCCCGGCCATCCCTCACCACCCCACTGCCGCCACCACCGGCCGCCCCGGGCCTCCCCTCCGCCACCCCGGCTACCCCCGCCGCCACTCGCCGCCCCGCCGCCGGCCGCGCGCACGCCCGTGACTCCCCTCCATGTCTCCTTCTCTAATCATGTTCAACCATGTTTATTTGATTTGTTGTTGCTCCTTTGTCAAGAAATACCAAGTGCTCACTTGGCTAGTGGGTGCATGTTAGTGCATGCATGCATGAGGTTGTGAGTTCAATTCCAGGGCAAGGCAATTTTCGGTTTGGGCTTGCCAAAATTTTTTGTTACCCAATGACAACCGGGCCCCACGTGTCATACACTCCATTATACCCAAAAATCAGCCAAAAATAAGATTCCAGAGAATATTCCCTCGTTTTGCATTTTCTGGAATTTCCAATCCATCCAAACTTCCAATTGCTCGTTCTCCGTCGTCCAAACTCCGAATCTATTGATTCTTTCTCCTAAATTCATCTAAAATAATATTCTATCTGCCAGTATATATTTTATAATTTTTGGATTTTATTTCGATTTTATTTGAATTTATTTGTTTGGTTCTTCGCGCGTAGATTTCGACAAATTCGGAGAGAACGACGCCGACGTTTCGCACCAGGTCTTCGAGCAAGGCAAGTTACACCTTTGATCATGTTGAACCTAATATTTTAAACTAATTATATTGTTTTTAAATTATTATTGCATGCGTAATTCTATTCAAGTTAGTTTAAATTCAGTTTTGAATTCTAGTTACACCCAAATTCTTTGGACAGCCAAATTTGACCTTGAATATCAATATACCTTGTCAACCCTAGATAAAACCTAGTTAGTACAATAGCACTAACTAGAAATTTTGTAGAAATGCTTAGCCATGCTTATAATACTTATGGTTTGGGATGATCTTTCACATAAAATGATAACCTTTTTACATGAAATGATAAACTTTTCAACTGTACTCTTGACTTTGGTGAGTCAAGGAGTGTTATGAAATATTTTGGAAACAAAATATAAAAATGGTTTAGACTTAGGCAATTGGTCAGAGTGGTGGGTGCAGGCATGCCCTGTTGGTTGGAGCCGCAGTGGTTGATTGTCGTGCACAAGGGGTTTGTGGTTAGGCCTGAGTCAAATTAAGGACCGGTCTGTGAGCTACTATTGCAAAGCCCTATCGTACTACCACAAGTCTGGTATGGGACAGACCTGGCCGAATAATTTGTGATGTTCCAACTTAATCTCGCTATAGGCTGAATGTGAGCGCGGCGTAGGCCGTGAGAAGTCTCACATGGCACAAGAGGGGGCTCCAACATGTGGATTCATGTTGTGGTGAAACCTTAGTGGCGGCGTGATTATGTTGACAA
Source organism: Dendrocalamus latiflorus (assembly GCA_017311315.1). NCBI lineage: Eukaryota > Viridiplantae > Streptophyta > Magnoliopsida > Poales > Poaceae > Dendrocalamus > Dendrocalamus latiflorus. Next base: position 14,671,599 of record CM029641.1, read on the forward strand.
CGGATCATTGTAAAGGCCTTGTCATGATCTCCTCGCCGCACACCTAAGGAAGTGTGTAACTCGCGTGGCAAACCGGGATGATCATGTCTTGTGGGTAAAGCTGTACAACCTCTGCAGAGTGTATAACCTATCCTGGATAGCCATGCCCACGGTCATGGGCAAGCTGAGTGAATTTTTTCATGGATTAGACTTTGGTTTTCAAAATGGTTTGCGAAAATCTTGTGGATGGATGGAATCCACGAGAGATGAAAACCTTGCGGATGGATGGAATCCGTGAGAGATTGAAATCTGGTGAATGAATGGAATTCATCAGAGTTGCGCAGTGAAAGCGTGTGGATGGATGGAATCCATACGTGAGCTTTTGGAAAAGATGGTCCGGGTGGGATGCCCGTGGATAGGTTAGTGTTTGGTTGGAGCCTGCACTAACGATATTATTTTGTTAAAATCTTGTTTCTATTTATCGTATCAAATTCAGCTTTTGCACTTACTTATGATATTTACTTCAAAGTCGCCTTTTATGCAAATAAACCATATTATACCTTCCTTTGATATTCCATATGCATGCATCTATTCTGTTAAACCTCCTGGTGTAACTTGTGGAGTACTTTCTGTACTCATGTTGCTATATCTAACTCTTTTCAGAGGAAGCTTTCGACGACTTCGGTGAGGATTGCGACTAGGCCACGTCTTACAGTCATTCGCCTTGTGGGAAGGCTGGATGGGCTGCTACTTTATGTATTTCTTCCGCTGTCTTCTTTTGTTATTATTGTAAACTTTGGCCATCAGGCTCATATTAGCTAAATAAAGTTTGTCATTACGCATGATAATTGTCTTTGTGATACTGTGTGCACTAGCTTTTCCTGGGATAGTGCGATTAACACAGAGGGTTCTGGAGTTGCTGCTCCGGGTCCCGACATGCAGGGACAACATCCGCACGTCTTTTTTATACTCCGGAGAGTGCGTGCAGGGACAACATCCGCACGTCTTCTTTATACTCCGGAGAGTGCGCGCAGGGACAACATCCGCACGTCTTCTTTATACTCCGGAGAGTGCGCGCAGGGACAACATCCACGTGTCTTTTTTATACTCCGGAGAGTGCGTGCAGGGACAACATCCACATGTCTTTTTTATACTCTGAAGAGTGCGTGCAGGGACAACATCCACACGTCTTCTTTATACTCCAGAGAGTGTGCGTAGGGACAACATCCACGCGTCTTTTTTATACTCCGTAGAGTGCGCATGGAGGCGTCCCTCTGCGCGTCTTTTTATACTCCGGAGATTGCGTGGAGGGACAACATCCGCACGTCTTTTTTATACTCTGGAAAGTGCGCGTAGGGACAACATCTACGCGTCTTTTTTATACTCTGGAGAGTACACGCAGGGACAACATCTGCACGTCTTTTTTATACTCCGGAGAGTGCGGCAGGGACAACATCTGCATGTCTTTTTTATACTCCGAAGAGTGCGTGTAGGGGCAACATCCACGCGTCTTTTTTATACTCCGGAGAGTGCATGCAGGGACAACATCCGCACGTCTTTTTTATACGTCAAAGAGTGTGTGCAGGGACAACATCTGCATGTCTTTTTTATACTCCGGAGAGTGCGCATAGGGACAACATCCGCGCGTCTTTGCGCAGAATGAGACAGTTTTGCAAACAGTTAGCTTTATTAATCTCCTGTTTGCGCGGGTGAGCATCTTACAACGGGCAGGGTGCTGACCTTGCTACAGGCTTCCCTTCGGGCCTAGACATAGTATCGTCACAGCCTGTCCGCATTCCATGTGTGGCGAAGTGTCTGCCCCTCCAGCATTGCGAGGTGATAAGCTCCTCTCTGCAAAGCTGCAGCGACGATGTTTGGGTCCTCCCACTTGGACTCCAGCTTGCCATTTGATGCGCGTACTTCACGATGTGCTGGGTGGCGCTTACTCGATCTCCATCGAGAAGATCCAGGGACAACTGGCACTCCTCCGCCGGCGCCTGGACGAGGACCCTCCTCGAGCCAGCCTTAATTTCTTTGTGCATCACTGCCTCATCGCCGAAGAGGTGTTTGAATGGCATGAATCTCGTCAAACGTGTCACCATTGTGCGGAGGGACCAGAGTATGCTGTGGAGCTCGTCTGGCCACTTGCCCTTTGGCAGCCCGACGAGACGCTTCTTGACTCCGGCGGAGATGACGCCATTCGCTCGCTCGACCGCTCCGTTGGATTGTGGGTGCCTGACCCAAGCAAATCTGAGTGTGATGCCCATACTGTCGCAGAACTCCTTGAATGGGGCGGAGTCGAATTGCAGACCATTGTCTACGGTGAGCTCCCTAGGTACTCCAAAGCGGCATATGATGTTCTGCCAAAGAAAGCACTTTATGGCCGCGGAGGTAATCCTAGCCAGAGCAACAGCCTCCGGCCGCTTGGAGAAATACTCCAAGGCGACTACAATGAACCGAAGGTCTCCTGGGGCCCAGGGAAGTGGCCCAACGATGTCGATGCCACACCGTGCCAGCGGCCACACTGGGGGAATGGGTGCAAGCTCGTCGGGGGTCTGCGGATGACCCGCCCTATCTATTGGCAGCCTTGACACTGGCGCACGAGGTCTTGCGTGTCAGCAGCGGCGGTTGGCCAGTAGAAACTGTGCCTGAATGCCTTGCCGACTAGCGGCCTTGGCGCGATGTGCGAGCCGCAAAGCCCCGCATGGATCTTCGTGAGAAGTTGCTTTCCTTCATCGCGTGAAAGGCGTCGTAGGAGTGGGGTGCAGACTCTCTTTTTGTAGAGTACACCGTCGAGCACCTGGAAGGATCTGGCGCGATGTTGCAAACGCCGAAGCTCTAAGGGGTCGTTTGGCTCCACGATGCCCTGCAAGAAACCGTAGATGGGCTCCTGCCAGTCACCCTGCTGGGTAATTTGGTGGACGAGAGCCGTGTCGCGGTTGTCCTGAGCGATGGCTGCCACGGGTAGGACCTCGTAGAATGCTCCCTCAGGGGGGAAGTTGCTGGCTGGCGGCCTTTGTGAGGACGTCAGCTTGTTCGTTGTCCGCGCGAGGGATGGCCTTGACCGTGACACTCAGGAAGCGCTCCCTCGCTCTTACGGCTGCCAGGTACTTGGCTAGTTTAGGGTCCTTGGCTTGGTAAGACTTGTCCATATGGCCTGCCACCAGATGTGAGTCGGTGCGGACAAGGACCCGTTGCGCGCCAAGAGCTTTGAGCTTCGCGAGGCCAAAGAGCAGCACCTCGTACTCGGCCGTATTGTTGGTGGCTAGAAATCCAAGGCACGCCGAGTACAGCAGGCTATGCCCCTCCGGTGTAGTGACCATTGCGCCCACACCAGCGCCCGCAGCGTCGTAAGCCCCGTCGGTATTGAGCATCCATATTGAGCATCCACACCGGGTCCTCTGGCTGTTGGATGTGCTAGGTCGGCGGAGTCCATTCCGCGAGGAAGTCTGTAAGGACTTGGGATTTAATCGCCGTTCGCGAGGCGTATGTCAAAGAGAACGGCGCGAGCTCGGCCGCTCACTTGCTAATGCGCCCCGTGGACTCCTTATTATGCAGCATCTCTGTCAGAGGGAATGAGGATGGCACCGTGATTGGATGGGCCAGGAAATAATGTCAGAGCTTCCTTGAGGCCATGACCAGCGCGTATGCCAATTTCTCCAGCTCTGTATACCTTGTCTTGGCACCCTGGAGGGCTTCAAAGACGAAGTATACGGGGCACTGAAGGGCGCCCTCTTCGAGGACAAGGACAGCGCTGACCGCTGTTGCTGTATTGGTGAGGTAAAGTAGGAGGGGAGCCTCTAGCGCTGGGACAACCAAAGTGGGGAAGCTTGCGAGGTGCTTCTTGAGGTCGTCGAAGGCCTTCACGCAGTTGTCATCCCAGTGGAACCCATCACAGCCGCAAAGGGTCTTGAAGAATGGCAGGCCCCGCTCCGCTGCCCTAGACAGGAAGCGGCTCAGCGTGGCCATGCGGCCAGTGAGCCTCTGGACCTCCCTTGTCGTCTTAGGTGGCTTCATAGCGAGGATCGCGTTGACTTTGTCGGGGTTCGCCCGGATGCCTCGTTCGGACACGAGGAAGCCCAGGAGCTTGGCTACCTGCACATCGAAGACACACTTGTCTGGATTGAGCTTGATGCCTGCTCTCCTGAGGTTGTCGAAGGTCACTTGGAGATCCTGACTGTGGGAGCTGAGCTGCCTGGTTTTGATGACCACATCATCGATGTAGGCCTCCACGTTCCTCCCGAGTTGGGAGGCCAACGCTAGCGCGATGAGGCGAGTGAATGTTGCCCCCGCATTCTTCAAGCCAAAGGGCATCCTGACGAAGCAGTATGTCCCAATCGGCGTGATGAAGCTGGTCTTGTCCTCGTCGTCTGTGGCCATGTAGATCTGGTGGTAGCCGGATTATGCATCCAAGAAGCTCATGAGCTCGTACCCTGCGGTAGCATCCACCAGCTGATCTATGCACAGCAAGGGGTAGTCGTCCTTCGGGCATGCCTTGTTAAGGGCAGTGAAGTCGATGCACATGCGCCAATCCGGATGTTGGACCTCGTGGATGACTCCAGCCTGGAGAAGCTTCGCTACCTCCACCTTAGCCGCTTGCTAACGGTCAATGGACATGCACCGAAGCCTCTGCTTGACCGGTTTGGCGTCGACGCGGACCGCTAGGTTGTGCTCGATGAGGGCGTGGTCCACGCCCTTAATGTCTTCCAGGGACCACGCGAAGACATTCGCGTTGTCCCAGAGAACCCGGAGCAAGTCTTGCTCCACCTCCGGGGAAGGCCCTCGCCGATGGACACGAACCGACCTTCGGCTTGGAGAGGCACCCTCTTGACCTCACCCTCCAGCCGGGGCTTAGGCGTCCATCCCAAAGCCGATAGCGTGTCCTCCTTTGATTTGTCGGTGAGGACGTACACCTTGCGGTGCAGGCCCCTAGCACTAGATTCCACACGCCGAGCGAGGTCCTGGTCACCGAAGGTGGTGATGACACCTTGCGGGCCTGGGAGCTTCATACATAAGAAGCCGTGGTGCGGGACCGCCCCGAAGGAGTTGAGGGTTGGTCGCCCCAATATAGCATTGTATGGGTGCGGGATGTCGACGACATCGAAGGTGACGTCTTCGCTCCTGACGTTGTCACCTTGGCGAAAGGAGACTTAGAGGCGTACCTGGCCCAACGCCTTCAGCGGCTAACCCCCGAAGCCTTGGAGTGGGATTCCCGAGGGACCCAAGCGACTCCGAGGGATCCCCATTTGGTCGAAGGCCGCCGCAAACAAAATGTTCGCGGAGCTGCCCCCGTCGACCAGAACATGCTTGACATCGTAGCCTGCATTGACAGCTTGGATGACCAGAGGATCTTGGTGGGGGAATTCCACGCCCTCGACGTCGGCAGGCGTGAAGGTGATTTCGCAACGCGCCATCCCCAGAGGTGCTTGTGCCGAGGAGGCCTCCAGCGAGGAGCCTCCGGAAATGACATTGATGATCCGGCGCTAGGCCCCCTCTGGGGCCTGAGTTCACGGGGGGCTCTCTGGTGGCTACTGCACGTGGGCCACGATGGGGGACGCCGCTTCCAGGGCTCTATCCCTGGCGATTGTCGGCCGCAGTGCCACGATTACGGTGCATATCCGTGTGAAATGGTCGCCATGGCCATGCACTTCGCACCACATGCCGTAGTCCTGGTTTTCCTATTTTGTACGGGGTCTTTCATCGTGGCCCCGGCCGCGCCCCGCCCCAGCCTCCGCGGCCCCGCCCGTGAAAGGCGGGGGTGGCGTCCTTGGAGGCGCCCTCTATGTCGAAGACATAACGAGCCTTCTAGGGTCTACGCTGGTTGCGCTTGGGCTTGGGCTTGCCGCTCGATGAGCCCTAGTTGTGCTTGGCATCCTTATGCTTAGGGGTATCCCTCGTAGACTCTTGCTTACGCTTGCCTTTCAGGGAGTCTTCCCCTGTTATTGGGTCTCCTTTCTGCGACGAGTCCTCCGCCTGAATGGTGTCGGAGTCGTCGCCCTTGCGCCGCCGCGCGTCCTCCTCCGCTCGCGCATACTCCTCCATCTTGTCGAAGAGCTTCGCGGTCGTCTTGATTGTCTTGCGTGCGTTGTACTCGGCCAACGACCCCGGGCGGAGGCCTTGTATTGTTGCATTGATGATGGTTGTCTTGTTGACATCCTTAACTTGGCAGCGTACCTTAGCAAAGCGCTTGAAGTACTCCCGCAGTTTCTCCGAGGGTTTTGCTTGATGGCGAAGAGTTGATCCGCGTCGACACACTCGACGTAGTTCCTCTGGAAGTTGTTGTAGAGGCGGTCGCAGATCTACTCCCACGCGTAGATAGAGTTTGGCTTTATGGTGAAAACCAAGAGAGCGCCACTCCCTACAGCGCGAGGGGAGCCCCTTCGCCTTGGTCATGTTGTCTCCACCTACAGCTTCGATGGTAGTCTCGTACACGCGCACGAACTCCCGAGGGTCCGTGTCGCCCTTGTACGGCTCAATGGCATTGGGGAACTTGAAGCCCTCTGGCCACGCAGATTGCTATGGGCCCATGGAGAGGGGGTACTCCGGATCCACGCGCCGTAGCAGGACGCGATTAGAGGTGGGAGCGTCACTGCTGTCCACCCGCTCTGGCGTAGGCTCCGGCATGACCACCGGTGGGACTTATTGGCTCCAAGCCTCTTGTATATCTCAAACAGCTCCGCGAAGGTCTGCCAACTCCTGTTGGAGCGTGCCGATGGCCGTCAGCAGAGCGTTCTCTACCACTGCTGTGGTTACAGCAGTCGGGTTGGCAGCGACCACAGCGTGCGCGTCGGAGCTGTTCGGCACGTCGATGCGATGGGCTCCGGAGTCGATGACGAGATCGACATTGCCGCTCGAGCCACCTAGCGCTTCCGTGTCGGATGTGGGGGTGGTGGCCGTGCCAGCTCGGGCACCGGCGTCGCCGCTCCCGACAACCCGATCGGTGCTGATTGTCTCTCCGGTGGTGGCGATCGTCGCACCATGAGCGTCGACGTTAGCAGCTGCGGTGCTGGCGTTGACGTCCGCTCCCGCGGCCGCCGACGCCGAGGCCCTGGTGTTGACGCGCGTCTCCGTCGTGCTCCTCCTCTTCTTCTCCGCCGCCGATGATGAAGCCTTTTTTAGTGCCATCCTTCTTAGATCTTGGAGCTTGTTCTTGCCCTCCCCACGGACGGCGCCAACTGTTGTGGTTACAGACCAAATAGAGAGAGTGGTATGGTAGTGGAGAGTTAGGTGAGCAAATGCTTGGGGCTTCCCCCATGGCCTGGATGGCATATATATATATATATATATATATATATATATATATATTCACATGGGGAGTGTTTTACAACCATGTCCTTACACCCAAGTTTCCCTCTCAAGGGCATTTATGTCATTATACATGTCCCCTTTTGGGCTTTACAACCTTCTACCAGGCCGGTTGGGCTTATGTGGGGCCACCCTACAACACACCTCTTATATTTGAAGCTCTATCCTAACCAAAGCTCTCTTCAATGCATCTGATGTTACCTTTGTGACATGTTGGAGATCCAATAATCTTTCCATAACAACCCCTTTGTTGTTCACAAACCTGAAGGGCAAATGATATAATTAGTTAAGTAGAACAATGCAAATCTTCAAAAAGTAATGATAGAACACATAATCAATCACTATTCACTAACCTCATAATCACAACCATTTGCTCTTTGATTGATATAACATGAGATTTCAAAAATAAGAACAGAGAAAAGACAATCCCCAATCTCTTCCTTAATTACGTTTGGTGACCTCGTGCGCGCAACATTTTGCAAGTTGCTTTTGAATCTTTGGGAAAGTCATGGGAGCAGCGACATGATATAGTTCATCAAATGCAAGCTTTACTTCCTCCTTCCTTTCTTTGTTCCAATCAATCATCCCTAGAAAATTGTCTTTGTTTCATAATGTCCATGAAATCAATGATATTACCTTAGAAGAAAACTTGCACAATCTAAAGATGTAGCCACACAAATTTCATATTTGATTTCTGCTTCCTTGCTATAAGACATTACCTTGTGTGACATGCTCGACCTTTGATTATTAAATTTGTCACATGCTTTCCTTGTATTATTGTGAACACCACTAACCCCACCAACATGATCAGCATGTGATTTGTATTGATTCTTCTAATTGTTATATCCTATTTTGATGAAGATATCATAACCAAATTGTTTATGCAAAGGCTTATACTTAAAAAGGAAGTAATAGGCTACATCTTCCTCCACACTATATTCCAACCAATTGGACTTCTTAAACCATGATTCATGAAAGGCCCTAAGGTCCTTTCCATATGTTTTGCAAAGATAATTATGGCCAATAGGTTGAGTAGGGCTCTTCAACAAATAATCCATCCTCACTTAATCTCTAATGTCAGGATGAAAATCATCAAGTGGTATATAAAGTCCTAGATTAGCAATGATGTGATCCGGGTTGAATTCCTTAATACCTCATCCATTTGTTGCAGTTGTGTAGCTGCAGCATCTTGTTATTGTGGTCGTTGTTGTGCAACCTCTTCCTCGTATTGGACTTGGAGTTAGACTTGAGCCAATTGGACTTCAAGTTGAGATTGTGCATGTACGGTAACTGTTCCGCTTTCTATGGTGCTTTTGCTTGAAACTTTGCTAAAATAGATCTTCAAATCCATTTATACCAAATCAAACAAGCAAACAATGACAGTATAATAAATCCATTTGATTTTTGCAACTCACAAGTAAGAGTAGAGACCAAATATTTATCACTTACTTGGACACTTATTATTGGATTTGGAGCTTCCCCATTCTATTCATTTTGAATTTGGACCAGCTCACCAACACCAGCTCCTATTGCCCTGCCAGTTCACAAGATTGGCTTAACATAAATAAGTCCACAACTATAACACAAGACTGAAATGATTTATAACTAAAAATTCTCTATGTACGGACTGTAGCTACAAAAGTTTGAGTACATAATGTATTACAAAGCTTCGGTACAAGTAAATTTTCCTCACAACTGTTTATGTGTTCTCTAAAACTGTAATTTCATATTCTCCATTTCAGACTTCCTAACATCATCAAATGAAATAGACTTGTAATCTTGCAAGACTTGTGCAAGCCTTGTGTAAGCAACAAGCTTCTGCATTTGTTCATACAAGAAGTCAAACAACATTCATGTCACTTTGCTACCTTTTCCCAAAATATTCCTTTCAACTTGGTGAGTGGAGATTTCAATTAGGATATAGCTAAACAGTAGCCACCATAGCCTCATTCAGGCTCCATGTTGCCCTTATCTTGTTCTCTGCATTATACATCAAGAATTGTACTCCCAAGAGACATTACTACAAAAAGCCTAATATTAGATGTCATATCACAGACAGTTCCTTAAAACTATCTGTATTAAATACTATCACATATGGTTTTAGTGTAGAACTGTCTGGATTGCTGCTGGTAATAAAAACCGTCTGTAAAAGTGAACTATCACAGACGGTTCGGGGTTTTAATTTGAAAAGTCTATGATAATTCACAGATGGTTCATTATAAAAATTATTTGTGATAATTAATTTATCACAGATGGTTTGTATCACAAAACGTCTGTAATAATTCCACTATATTAATAGCGCACAGACCCATCGACCTCCTCTGTCTTAAATTCTAGATCTACGCTGCTGCATTAAGCTGTAGGCGGCGCTTTGAGGCCATTTGGTGGAAGGAGATCGACTATTTGGCAAGAGTAATTGTAAATCCAATAAGTTATTGGATAGCTATGGTTAGTAATTTGTTTCTAATTGCGTTATAATTTAGATGTAGCTTTTGGTGAAAGGAGAATTAAAGATGGTTTAGATCTAGCTAGCTTGATGTAGAGAGAAGATTATTTACATCTAGCTATATATAGCTACTTAATTTAGATCGTACATATATAGTATAGTAATTAATTAATTGAATATGTTATACTAAATTGTAGTCTTTCCTTCCTTCCCAATGACTAAGGCTAATATTTTGGAATCATGTAGGTCGTTCACAGCAAAGGTACAAAAATCTAAGGGAGGGATCAACGTCCTGCGACACGATCTAGATTTCCCGGTCTTCGCTAGTACACATTAATCATATATAACACTTTGTAGTAATGCCTCTCGAACTAACAAATTCTATTTTTACAGTGCTACCAACAGCCACCGGACAACAACACTTGTAGATTCTATATTTGCCACAACATGCAACTACTTGTCGGTTCCACGAAGAACAATCCTGAGGTTTGTCAATCTTGTGATAATTATTTCATACTTATCAATTTATATATACACAACATTGATCTTCCTACTGAGAGGTTTTGTCCATCACTACAACTCCGTTGAAACAGATCAACCTCAAAATATTCGAGGATAGTGTGCGTACTTATTTATGTCTAAAGTCATAAAAGAAGATGGGGGAGTTCCACAATGTCGAATGAATTTCACTGGGATAAGATTGAGCTTAATTATTTTCCTGTGTGTTTGTTCATGGATGGATAATTTATTTCATTTTTGTTAATTGATTTGTGAAACGAATGTTCTTGTTTCTGAAATAAATGAATGTGAATTGGATGTATATATACTGTGTTGATTGCTAGCTTGTTTTAGAGGGCATGGCTAGCATTTTCTGAGGCTAGCCAACAAACAGAAATAGATTTAGGAATAGAAAAAATATCACAGACGGTTATTAACTCTTAACTGTCTGTGATTGTTTACTATTAGAAACCGTCTGTGATATATTGATTATCACAGACGGTTTCAACTATAAACCATATGTGATATTAATATATCATAGACGGTTTGTAGTTGGAACCATATGTGATAATCAATATATCACAAGTAGTTTCTAATAAAAACTGACTGTGATAGTCAGCTATCATAGGTAGTTTTTATTGAAAACCATCTGTGATAGTCTTTGTCACAGATGGTTCGAAAGTCGTCTGTGATGACCTCATATTATTACTGACCCATAAACTCAAACGGCTCACAAAACTGTGTGTGATGACATTTTTTGACCGTCTATGATGACTTTTGTGTAGTAGTGAGAATGCCTTCATCTGAGATTTAGACACTTGAACAACACCATAAAAAAATGTAATTTGGCAAGTTCAATAATCAATATGGTAAATTTCCAACAGGTCTAGCTAGGCTATCCATTCCCTTTCCCAAATTGCATCGAAAAAGATAAAAAAAACTAACATCTTCAGTTTTCAGAGAGCAGCCCCCTGGCCGTGCTCCACCTCCCCTAGCCGTGCTCCACCTCCCCTAGCCAGTAGCTACCTTGTCCCCTTGGCTGCCACCAGCTGCCGCACACCCACGCCCCCTTGGGCCTTTCCTTCTCTACTACTAGTCTAGGGTTAGTAGTCAGTTGTAGCCTACAGTGGGGCGTGCCTCTGCTCGGTTCACTCATATGCTGCACACATCTTCTACTCGGGCTGTTGGGTTGATGGGCCAGATGACCAAAGCAAGGCCATGCATTCAACTACTATCATCGAGCTCTCCTCTGGACTCTGGTTACTCTTCAACGTTGTCATCGCTATTCAACTGCGTTGGAGGAGCCGAGGGTGGCCACCAAGGGGGTTGTCTAGCCCGCGATGAAGCTCAAGCGACCGCCTAAGCTTGCTTGAAGGGAGGGTCCGCCCCTGCATGTGGTGATTATTAGCCAAATGATTGTGAATTTAGGGTTTAAATAGGGGTAATTTAGATATACGCCACAGTATAGTGTCCAATTCAAAGATATACCACTCTTGAGTTCAAATTAGAAATATGCCATTGTAGAGTGAAGATTCTTTGATAAATGCCATTATAGAGAGAGTAAAGACCATTTTGCCCCTAGCTTCTTCCTCCTTACTCCACCCCCTTCAACTCCAGCCTCAAGCACCCAATCCTGCCTTCTTCCACTCCATCCCAAGGCCCTATGCTCGCAACCCTACCATCTTCCTCTCTCGACCCTAGCCCACCCCACCTCCTCGCCCTGCACCCTAACCCTTGCGCTCTTCCCCTGCTCCCACCAAGGTAGCAAGCGGTGAGGGGTGTGTGAGGCGTAGCAAGGGGAGCATGGCGGACATGTGGTGCTATGTGCGACTGGGGAGGGGATCTTGCTATAGCTCCCAGACCACGTAGTGAGTAGCCCTGGCAGCAAGCAGCGAGCATGCATGAGGTATAGCAGGCAGCGGAGAGAGGCCTCAAGGAACTCAGCCATGACATGCTCGTCAACCTCGGTAGATCTAGAGAGAGAGAGAGAGGATTTCTTCACGTGAAATGGCTTTGCCGCTAATTCATAGCATTGCATTCTATCTCAAGATTCAAGTGAACTAGTTTTTAATTTTAGTAGTTATGTCGATTTGCTTTGGCTTAATCAGCATGATGACAAACAAAGAAATGAAAGAAAATGCATCATGTGTGTGGTTACAACATGTGTTCAGAACTTCAGATGTAGCAGCATGCATTCAGACGAGAGGATTGCTTGTTGGGGATAAGATAGGAGGAAGAAGAGAGGGGCAAAATGGTCTGTAATTTTCCCATAATGGTATTTATCAAAGCAATCTTTCGATAATGACATATTTCTAATTTTAAACTCTAGAGTGGTATATATCAGAATCGGTCACTCTATAGTGGTATATATCTAAATTTTCCTTTAATTAAATGTAGGTCATTTCATTGCCTGACATGTGAATCTTTCCAAATAAGCAAATATATATCTACTATTACAACAACAATGATTATATGCAATGATTCCATTGTGATTTGTGAGACCATGTGCAGGTCACCCCATGGTTGTGATGAGTAATTAACCTCTGCTTTAGAGTTTGTGTAAAGGCTAAGCTTGGTCTTTGAGGTCTGAGCAGAAGCTTGCTAGTTTTACGACCTCTATGTTTGTCTTTGTGATCGACAGTCTGTCTTACGGCTTGGTGGTCGTAGGTGCTATGCTATTATGACTTGGTGGTCGGTCGGCAGGTTCTACGACTTCTGCTTACGACTTGGTGGTCAGCAGTCGATTTTACGACTTTGTGGTCGACAGTCGATTTTACGAGGCAGTCGATTTTATGACTTTGTGGTTGGCAGTAGGTTTTACGACTTGGTGGTCGGTAGTAGGTTTTATGACTTGGTGGTCGGTAGTAGGTTTTACGACTTAGTGGTCGGCAATCGATTTTACGACTTGGTAGTCAGCAGTCGGTTTTATGACTTAGTGGTCGGCAGAGGCTTTTACGACTTCGTGGTCGATAGTCGTAGCTCTGTCTGGCTGTGATCGATAGTCGTAGCTATGCCTAGACGTGGTCGATGGTCGTAACGCTCTGCTTGAGTGATCGTAAGTCATAGCGACCAGGTCTATTAAAGTCGTAGCCGCTATGAGCGACGGTCGTAGCATCTGCTGCGTGGTCGTAGCACCTGTTTCATGGTCGTAGTAGTATTACGGTGATCATAACGATTTGCTGAGTGGTCGTAGACAGCTGGGAAGTCTTCTAGGGCTATGAGTACCTCATGTCCTGTGCATCCGAGTAGTCGTAAGTGGTATAAGACCAGCTGGGTTGTTCTCTGAGTACATTCTACTTATGCAGATTGATGATTCCTGTGTATTGTGCGGTGCTATGTGATGCTTTGTTTGTTGTGATGGTTGCAGGACTTTGGAGCTAAGTCATGGTGTGGCGTGGAAGGATCGGGACTAGACACAGAGAAGTGTTGAGGTCCAGAACGGTCAGGAGAAGCAGAAGATGACTAGAGCTGCAAGGTGGTTGCAAGCGTGGTCGGCAAGAATAGCAGTAAGCTTCCTAGAAGGTTATGGAAGGGCATTTTGGTGAATTGCTCGAGACCTGAAAAGGATGTTGTTTTGTTAAAGGGGTTTTGTTAAAACATCCTTGTATTGTATGTGTTAACGGGTGCGTAAGAAAACCCGGTGGTAGGTAGAGGGTTAACGGGTTATCCCTACTATCTAAAGGCTATAAAAAGGGATGGAGGGCTACCCATCCAGTGGTCTCTCCGGTGTTCTTGTTTTCTTACGTGCGTTCGTGTTAGGGTTTTGTGCAGAGCACTTGTGCTCTTGGTCCTGCGAGATGGAGGGCTGTAGAATCAACTTCTAGAGCAATATATCATCTTTCTTTCTATGTCTGTGTATGCTCATATGCTTGAAGTTGAGTTGGTGGTGGTATCAGTTGTGATCTTTCTCTGTTGTTTGGATGGCTCTTTCCTTTCTTGATCTAAGAGTTTGCTTTCAGTTGTTTTGGTGTTGATCTACCTTGCTTGGTGTTGGGAAAACATACTCGAAACCATCTTGGCTATTCTATTCCCACTTGCATGGTCTGATTGTCTCCTTATCCTCTCAGTCTCTGCTTTGGGCGTTCTCGGTAAAATTTGTGAAGCTCTCATTTCAGTTGCTAAGTTTTCAATTAAAAATCTGAGCAACTTCTTGAGATCCTCACCTTCTTTTGTGCAAAGTTTCATGGCCTTTTGATTTTTTTATCAAAAGTTATGTATAGTTTGGATCTTGCGGTCGTGCGCTCTCTGCTCATCCTCTGTTTCTTCTAAGAAGCTTATGACAATGTTCACTTCTTTGACCATGCTCAAGTTTCTCACCGCAGCGTTTATATTTCCGACCACATTGATCGTTCGACCACTCGTTGGCTTACAACTACGTTGGTTCTGGTCTCGGTGATTATCGACTAGGGCAATTTACGACCACATTGTCGGGTATTGACCACATAGACGGGTTTACGACTACGAGCTCTGTTTCCAACCAAGTTCTCTTCTTTCAACCACGTTGTCGTGTTTACGACTACATTGTCACATTTCAACCACATTGTTGGTCTCCGACCACGGTCTGTTCTCTACTGTTCTGGTCTCGAGTGCTATCGACTGCCGACCACATTGTACTTCTGTCGGGTAGTCAGTCAGCGATCTCTCGGTTAGTTATTGACCACATTGTTGAGACTTACGACCACGTGGTAAGTTTTGACTACATTTTCTAGTGAGCTAGTAACCCTAGTCTTCTTAGCTCAGTAGCTATTGGAGAAGAAGGGTTAAGTGAATACTTGGAGAGAATTTGAAGGCTCCATTCACCCCCTTTGTTGCCTGTCCGGTCCTACATGATTAGACTTGTGTTCATAAAAAGGGTTGAAGGGTCTCCATCGACTTTTTATTGCTTTGGAGATGTGACGGTATCCCGTGTATTAGCATTTTTGCACAGCTAATGGAGATGGGATGGTATCCCATGTATTAGCATCTTTGCACAGCTAATGGAGATGGGACGGTATCCCGTGTATTAGCATTTTTGCACAGCTAAAATAAGGGATAATTAGATCCAAAGGTTAGGTCATACATCTACACTTCTTATAATAGCAATCACTACTACAAAAAATCGTCTTACAGATGGTTCAGAAACGTCGTCACAGACGGTTTTCTGAACTGTCTGAATTTATGGGTCAGTGATAATCGAAGGTTATCATAGATCGGTTTTCGAACCGTCTATGGTGTAAATATCACAGACGGTTTGTAACTAAAAGCCGTCTGTGATATTGATATATCACAGACGGTTTTTACTTACAAACCGTCTGTGATTATCACCTTTCACAGACGGTTTTTACTTACAAACTGTCTATGATTATCAGCTATCACAGATGGTTTTTAGTTACAAACCGTCTGTGATATTCTTTTCTACCCCTAAATCTATTTCTGTTTATTGGCTAGCCTCAGGAAATGCTAGCCATGCCCTCTGAAACAAGCAGATCAACATGTACATGTATACATACAATTCACATCTCAATTCGTTTCACAAACATAAAACATCCAATTCACATCTCAATTCATTTCACAAACATAAAACATCCAATTCACATCGCACTTCATTTCACAAACATAAAACATCCATTTCGCAAATCAATTAATTGAAATGAAATAAAATATCCATTAACAAATACACAATTACAAAAGATCTACATTGCATTTGCACTTAGATGGTAACATTGCATTTTTTATTGCTCTATCACTCCGGAATAGAGGTCTCGCGAAAGAAACAGATCCATAATCAACGAACTTGTCAGGCTGCACAAGCAATACTTGGATGGTGCATGATTGCCATCCAAGTATTGCTTGTGCAGCATGACAAGTTCGTTGATTATGGATCTGTTCCTTTCATGAGATCTCAATTCCGGAGTGATAAGAGCAACAAAAAATCATTGTACGTTGTGAAACTCTCCATCTGAGTTTATGACTTTAGCCACCAAAAAGTACGTGCACTCTCCTCGAATTTGTGAAAGGTCAGGTTGTTTCAATGTAGTTGACGGGATGGATGTAGCCTGTCAATAGGAATATCAATGTGCGTATATATATAACCTGATAAGTATGAAGTAATTATGGGAAGATTGACAAACCTTAGAATTGATGATCCTCGAGGAGTAGTTTCATATGGTGGCAAACGTAGAATCCACACGTGTTGCCCAGCGACTGCTGGTGACACTGCAAAAAAGGGAATGTGTTAATTCAAGAGGCATTACTACCAACTATTGCATAGGATTAATTAATGTGTAATAGCGAATACCTTAAATTTTTGAACATGTGTCAGGCCTTTGGCCCCTTGCGTCGAGACACCTGCCATTGCAACGTACATCGTGAACGCCCTACGTGAGTCGAAAAAGTTGACCTTAGTCATTCGGAAGGAAAGAAAGAGTACAATATAGGTATGTATGGAGAAAATGTACTTACCTATCGATTATTTGGCTGACAACTATGAAGTCCATTTTATTCTTGCTTAGGGAATCAAGGTATATTGCTTTGTTCTATTTTGGTACAATTACTATTAAAATCCAATGAAACTCCGGATTGTAGGGCATAAGTACATATTCCTTATCGCGGTAAGCCACCAGTGCTGCTACAATGTACCTCTCGACGAAGGGTGTATCCTCGTTGATGGTATGTATGGCGACTAAGTGTGGGTCCAAGACACCAACCGATGATTTGGATGATCTAGCTGTAGTCACCATGTGTCTATATATATACACACGAAAGCAACAAATTATATATGACATTTATCGGTATGACATGAACGGAGACTGTGATTGTACACACTTACAACGTCCAACATCGAATGAGTGAGGCGTCGAGAGCGTTGAGCGTGAAAAGATCAAATAAATCTTCAAAGGTCACCACGAAGACACAATCTTGAATATTGTGCTCTAAATGATCCGGCCTGAATTTGACAGTGATACCTGAGCGTCGTTCTCCCTCTGGCTTATTGGACTGTTCCATATACCACATGTGTAATTGCAGGCAACTAATTGGTACGATTTGGAGGCGCGTTACCGGGTCGACCAGCGGCTCGCCAAACACGAATTTGCGGGCCAATGGCAGGTACGGGATATCATCATCGATCTTGTTTGCTTTGCCCTTGCTGCCTCGGCTATAGGTTGACTGTAAAGGTAGCACCGGTGGAAGTTGCTGCACTGGAAATAGCGCCCGTGAACATGACACCGGTGCAGGTAGCGGTGGTGGAGATAGGCCTTGTGGAGATGGCACCAGTGCATGTAGCTGGTTTGGTTCAGATTGCCCTTGTGGAGATGGCACCAGTGCATGTAGCTGATCTGGTTCATATTGCCCTTGTGGACCTGCCACCGGTGAAGAAACCTCCAGGCAGATATTGCTTTTGGGCCACTAGATGAAGGTTCCAATGGCTTGCCCTAGAGTCACGAGCTCGTCGTTGGGGGGCCTCGGTAGCGGGACGACCTTGAAATTGGCGTGTACACCATCCACTGACACTTTTCCAAAGCCTGGCGCTAAAGCTTCACGGTGCACCATGACCCCTTGAGCAGACGGATATGCCAGTCCCAAGCAGCGCATAAGGCAACAGAGGCATATCTCACTTGGAGCTTGCATTTTGTAGGCTCCTACATAACGATACAATTCGGATTCATCTTGGAAACCATGTTTCTAAGGAACTCATCTTGGAAACCATATTTCTAAGGAACGTAAAGCCCAAGACCTCTCGTACGACCTGGGTGCTCCTTGTTTCCCAGGGCCGCGAAGAGTATATCTTTCTCCCTTGTTCCCTGGAATGATCCCTGGGACGATTCAACAGTCAGCGCTTCCCGCAAGAGCACGACATGTCATTTCACTTCCTACGAAGTTGTGGAGTAATTATAAACTACGTAGTTCGATCGATATCTTACCAGGCGGTGGGACACTTCCTGGTCTGCAGGGTTCGGAAAGGAGATGTTCCCCGATGTCGTTGTAGATGACCTTGCTCTAATCCAATTTCAAGCACGGTCATCCAGGATATTGGCAAATGGCGGGGCGGTGTCCTGCAGGATTACCTATTCGTCCTCCCTCCTCCACTGTGGGATTTTACTCGCATACCCAGTTGTGCCAAGTCTGTGGGGGTGTGTGTTTTTTGCCTGGAGGGCCTTGTGCGCCGCACTTGCACTTTTAAATTCTTCGGTCGTCTTCATCGCCTTGAACTCTTCCCATTGTGGTTCCAGGAATGGGTATTTATGAAAGGGTGTTTCATCCTTCTCCATGTAGTTCTTGACAAGCATGCTCTTGAAGTTCTTCCATGCTTTGCACGCCGCTAGCAAGTCTTGTCGTTGCACGGTGTCTTGGTGTTCTTCTGGAATCTCGAACGATGCAAAAAATTTCTGTCAGCAGCGAGTCCCAGTCACGCTCTTCCACGAATCGAATGTGGTCTCAATTTGTTCTCGTGCAACTATTCCGATCATTCTTCGGAAAGCGCATACTGCTCGGCGAGGAAGGAGAGGGGTCCCAGATCCATCGACCTCTGTGATGGTAAATCAACCCTCAGGCTTTTTCAATAGCCCTCTTCCTTGGCGTTTTGATTTTGAAGCGGACGCATCCGGCGATGATGTTGAAGAATGTGCGGATGACATGTTGGCCTTCTCATATATGAAAAGTAAGCACAATGTAGCATATACGTAAATAGTGCGGTATAAGCACATACTTATATACATATACATAATAGTAAAATTTAACAACAATAAGATTTATGAAACAACAATAATATATTTATACATATATTCAAGTATACATGTACATATCTATGTTCATTAGCAACATATATACGTATACATATATTCAAGTATACATATACATATCTATGTTCATTAGCAACATATATATACATATACATAACAGTAAGATTTAACAACAATAAGATTTATGAAACAACAACAACAATACACATATATATATATATATATATATATATATATATATATGTATGTATGTATGTATGTATGTATGTATGTATAGAACAACAATATATGTATAATATTTATGAAACAACAACAATATATATGTATACAACAATAAGATTTATGAAAAAACAACAATATATGTATACAATATATGAAACAACAATAATATATATGTATACAACAATAAGATTTATGGAACAACAACAATATATGTATACAATATATGAAACAACAACAATATATATGTATACAACAATAAGATTTATGAAACAACAACAATATATGTATAAGATTTATGAAACAACAACAATATATGTATACAATATATGAAACAACAACAATATATATGTATACAACAATAAGATTTATGAAACAACAACAATATATGTATACAATATATGAAACAACAATAAGATTTATGAACCGAGGGAATCTCGAGCATCGACGGAGGCGAACGGCGACGGGCTCGGGGGGACGGAGGCAACCGGCGACGGGCCCGAGGGAGGAGCAGGGCGACGGGCTTGGGGGGACAGAGGTGGCCGGCGCCAGGCCCGAGGAAGGCGGAGGGCGACGGGCTTGGGGGACGGCGACGGGCTCAGGGGCTCTACGGAGGCGGCCGGCGACGGGCTCGGGGGACGGCGACGGCCTCGGGGGGGACAGAGGCGGCCAGCGACAGGCGCTGGGGACAGCGGCGGCGACGGGCTCGATCAGGACAGTGACTATGGGTATTGCTAATAACTGCAGTGTACGCGCAAAACCCTAGCGGTGGGTTATATATAAAGGCTTATTACAAATGGTTCTATTTAAGAACCGTCTGTGGTATCAATATCACAGACGGTTCTAAACTTAGAATCGTCTGTGATAATAAATATTACAGACGGTTCTAAACATAGAACCGTTTGTGATAGTATAACTATCACAGACGGTTCTAAACTTAGAACCATCTGTGATAATAAATATCACAGAAGGTTCTAAACTGAGAACCATCTATGATAAGCCTTTGCCCCCGGCTGTAGTTATTAATATAAACACCAACCAGCATTCAAAATTCACCTACCTCACACAGTCTATTTCTTTACACATTTTCTCATTCTCAAAATTCACCTATATATCACACATTTTCACATATACATAAATGCAAATTCACAAATACATCACACACATGCATTGTTGTATACATAGATGCCAATTCACATATACATCACATACATGCATTGTCGTAGGGGTGGCCCCCACCTAAGCCCAGCAGGCCTGTTAGGAGGTTATAAGAACCAGAGTAACATGTGTAATGACATAAGTGCCCCTAATGGGGAGGTACGGAAGTAAGGGCATAACTGTAAAAGCATACTCCATGTGAATATATATATCAGGATGAGGGGGGGCTGAGACAGAACACTCCCACCTCTCCACTACCATCTCTCTCTCTGTTTGGTCTGTAACCACAACAGTTGGCGCCGTCCATGGGGAGAACGAGGACAAGCCTGAAGACCGAAGAAGAAGGATGGCACCGAAAAAAGCTTCGTCAGCGGCGGCGAAGGGAAAGAAGACGGCTGGGTCGGAGCGGCGCGTGAATACCGGGGCTTCGGCATCGGCCGTCGAAGGAGCTGGCGGCGGCGTAGGCGCGGTGGTCGCGGGCGTCGACGCTCGCGCTACAACGACTGACCCCGCCAGCGCCGCTACAACGACATCCAACCCCGTCGCTGGCACTGCAACGACAGCCCTCGCCGCCCTCGCCGGCAGCGCGGATCCGACGGCCGGGGGTAGCCGCAACGAAGCATCCGGCGGATCCGGAGATCATGCGGCGAGGGTCCCTGCACCGACCCGTCCGCTGGGTGTTCCGGCGGCCCCGATAGCACCCGCGGTGGAAGGCGCCCTACTAGCAGCCCTCAACGCGTTCCAGCGGGAACTAGGGGACCTTCGCAGAGCCGTCCGAGATATACAAGAGGCTCAGAGCCAGCAGGCCGTGCCGGTAATCGCGCCCGAGCCCACGCCGAAGAGGACGAACAGTCGCGAAGCCCCCGCGTCTAGCCGCGTGCCGCTGAGACGCGTAGATCCGGAGTCCCCGCTTTCGGTGGGGCTGCAGCAGGCGGCGTGGCCCGAAGACTTCAAGTTCCCTAGCGTCATCGACTCGTACAAAGGCGACACGGATCCTCACGAGTTCATGCGCGTGTACGAAACCGCGATCGAGGCCGCGGGCGGAGACGACACCACGAAGGCGAAGGGACTACCCCTTGCGCTGCAAGGAGTGGCGCTCTCTTGGTTTTTTACCATAGAGCCGGGCTCCATCTACGCGTGGGAGCAGCTCCACGACCGCCTTCACAACAACTTCCAGGGACACTATGTCGAGCGAGTCGATGCGGACCAACTCTTCGCCGTGAAGCAAAGACCCTCGGAGAAGCTCCGGGACTACTTCAAGCGCTTCGCCAAGATCCGATGCCAAGTAAAAGACGTTAATGAAACCACCGTCGTTAATGCAGCCATACAGGGCCTTCGTCCGGGCCCGATGGCCGAGTACAACGCGCGGAGGCCAATCAAGACAGTCGCCAAGCTCTTCGACAAAATGGATGAGTATGCGCGGGCGGAGGAAGATGCGCGAAGACGCAGCATTACCGCCCTCGGCCTCGCCCATGAGGAGCGCCCCCCGTGCGAGGGGGGGTGGTCCCTCCTCGAAGCAGGGCCGCAGCCGAGAGCCCCGGGGAGGCCCTCCCCGAGGCAGCGCTACCGGGGTACAGGAAGGCTCTTCAAGGAGCGGGCATAAGCCTCGGCGCTGCCAGCGCAGGTCACAGGCGGCCCATCATGTCCTCAACACCGAGAGCACCCGCCAAGGACCCGACCCCGCCTCATGGAGGGGAGACCGGGGATCGGAAGGCGGACTTGATTACGGCGGCCAACCCCACGCAGAACAAGAGCTCCTACACTATGGCAAGTGGTGTGAGGTACACGGCTACGGCGATCATTACACAAGGGCATGCGCCGCAGTTATGGAGCTACGGAGGGTGATGGCCGGGTCTCGGGCTCTGCCTCCTCGGCCCCTCGCTGGAGCCCACGTGGGGCACCCAAGGGGTAGCCCCATACGAGCCACCGCAACGGAGGGCGCGCAGCATCGCACCGTCAGCGTCATCACCGGAGGCTCCTCCTCAAAAGCCCCCGGGGAGCAGCCGCAACTGTGGATGCCGCCCCGCAACATCACCTTCGACTTGAACGACGCCAGGGGTGTGGAGTACCCTCACCAAGACCCTCTAGTCATCCAGGCCCACATAGCACGCTGTGATGCCAGGCGCGTCCTTGTCGACGGGGGAAGCTCCGCGAATATCTTGTTCGCAGAGGCCCTCGACCGTATGGGGATCCCCCGAAGCCGGCTAGAGCAGCCAGGAGCTCCACTTCAAGGCTTCGGGGGTCAACCGCTGTAGGCCTTGGGGCACGTGTCCCTTCCGGTCACTTTCCGTCAGGAGGGCAACAAGGGTAACATCCGGACCGAGCATGTCATCTTCGACGTCGTAGATATCCCACATCCCTACAACGCCATACTGGATCGACCCGCCATCAACTCTTTCGAGGCGATCCCATACTACGCGTTTTTGTGTGTGAAGCTCCCGGGCCCAGAGGGTGTTATCTCTGTCTTCGGCGATCAGGACCTGGCCAGACGTGCCGAGGTCGGCAGTCGCGTTCCGCATCGCCCGGTGCATGCCCTCTCCGGCACGCTCGGCGACGGGCCCTCCGCCCTCGGGTGGACGCCCAAGCCTCGGCCCGAGGGCAGAGTCAAGAAGGTGCCGCTCCAGGCGGAGGGGCAGTTTGTGTCCATCGGCGAGGGGCTCCCACCGGGGGTCGAACGGGATATGCTCCGAGTGCTTCAGAACAACGTTGACATTTTCGCATGGTCCCCGGAGGACATCAAGGGCGTAGACCGAGCAGTAATCAAGCATCGCTTGGTGGTCCGCCCCGACGCCAAGCCGGTCAAGCAAAGGCTTCGGCGTATGTCGATGGATCGGCAGCAGGCGGCCAAAACAGAGGTGGCGAAGCTTCTTCGCGCCGAGGTCATCCGTGAGGTCCACCATCCAGATGGCTCGCTAACCCGGTGCTAGTCAAAAAGGCCAGCGGGGCCTGGCGTATGTGCATCGACTTCACGACACTCATCAAGGCGTGCCCGAAGGACAATTACCCCTTGCCGCGCATCGATCAGCTGGTCGACGCCACTGCTGGGTGCGAACTCATGAGTTTCCTGGACGCCTATTCCGGCTACCACCAGGTATACATGGCGGAAGACGACGAGGAGAAGACCAGTTTCATAACACCACTTGGGACGTTCTGCTTCGTCAGAATGCCCTTTGGCTTGAAGAACGCAGGCGCTACCTTCACCCGCCTCGTCGCTATTGCCCTGGCCGCCCAGCTCGGGAGGAACGTCGAAGCTTATGTCGATGACGTGGTGGTCAAAACTCGGCAGCTTGCTCTGCATGGTCGGGACCTCCAGGAGACCTTCGACAACCTCCGAAAGGCGGGCATCAAGCTCAACCCTGACAAATGTGTCTTCGGGGTGCAGGCGGGCAAGCTCCTAGGTTTCCTCGTGTCCGGACGGGGCATCCAGGCGAACCCCGACAAAGTAGACGCCATCCTGGGTATGGAGCCGCCCAAGACAACGAGGGAGGTCCAGAGGCTGGCGGGCCGCATGGCAGCACTAAGCCGCTTCCTATCCAGGGCGGCGGAGCGGGGCTTGCCATTTTTCAAGACGCTCCGCGGGTGCGATGGATTTCGTTGGGACGGAGATTGCGCGAAGGCCTTCAACGAGCTCAAGGAGCACCTGGCCAGCCTCCCCACGCTGGTCACCCCAGCACAAGAGGCTCCCCTCCTGCTCTATCTGGCCGCGTCAGCCACCGCGGTCAGCGCCGTCCTCGTCTTAGAGGAAGGCGCCATGCAGCGGCCCGTCTACTTTGTCTCCGAAGCCCTCCAAGGCGCCAAGACAAGATACACGGAGCTTGAGAAGCTCGCCTACGCGCTGGTCATGGCCTCCAGGAAGCTTCGGCATTATTTTCTGGTCCACCCGATCATAGTGCCTTCCTCATTCCACCTGGCAGAGATGCTACACAACAAGGAGTCCACAGGGCGCATCGGCAAATGGGCTGCCGAGCTCGCTCCCTTCTCCTTGACGTATGCTTCGCGAACGGCAATCAAATCCCAAGTCCTTGCGGATTTGCTCGCCGAATGGACCCCGCCGGCCCAACCCGTCTAGACGCACGATGACCCCGTCTGGACGCTCACAATAGACGGAGCTTACGGCGTCGCCGACACGGGCGTAGGTGCGGTGATCGTCACGCCTAAAGGACAGCGTTTGCTATACTCGGCGCGCCTTGCCTTCCCCGCCACCAACAACACGGCTGAATACGAGGCACTGCTCTTTGGCCTGGCGAAGCTCAAGGCAGCCGGTGCGAGACGGGTACTAGTCCGCACCGACTCGCGCTTGGTGGCTGGTCATGTGGACAAGTCATATCAAGCCAAGGACCCTGAGTTGGCCAAGTACCTCGCGGCGGTGAGGGCGAGGGAAAGGCACTTTTTGGGTGTCACCGTCAAGGCCATCCCCCGCGCGGCGAACGAGCAGGCCGACGCCCTCGCTAAGGCGGCCAGCCAGCAACTGCCCCCCTGAGGGGGCATTTTACGAGATATTAGCGCAGGTGGCCATCGCGCAGGACAACCGGGACGCGGCACTCGTCCACCACATTGACCGGCCAGGTGATTGGCGAGAGCCCATCTTCAATTTCTTGCAAGGCATCGCCGAGCTGGAGGACCCCGCCGAGCTTCGGCGCTTGCAGCACCGCGCAAGGTCCTTCCAGGTGTTCGAAGGGATACTCTACAAGAGAGGGGTTTGCGCACCGCTCCTGCGCTGCCTCTCGACTGAGGGGGGGAAAGGAGCTCCTGGCGGAGATCCACGCGGGCGTGTGCGGATCCCACCTGGCACCGAGGTCATTAGTCGGCAAGGCGTTCAGGCAAGGCTTCTACTGGCCAACTGCCATCACCGACGCCCAGGACCTCGTCCGTCGGTGCCAAGGGTGCCAGTGGATGGCGCGCATCATCCGCAGGCCCCCGACGAGCCTCAACCCCATTCCCCCGGTGTGGCCACTGGCATGCTGGGGCCTCGACATAGTAGGACCACTTGCCCGAGCTCCAGGGGACCTCCGGTTCGTGGTAGTCGCGCTGGAGTATTTCTCCAGATGGCCGGAAGCGGTCGCCCTGGCCAAAGTAACTTCTGCGGCCATACAACGCTTCCTATGGCAAAACATCATATGTCGCTTCGGCGTGCCCCGGGAGCTCACGGTTGACAATGGCCTGCAGTTCGACGCCACCCTCTTCAAAGACTATTGTGACAGCATGGGCATCACCCTCCGATTCGCCTCGGTAGGGCATCCCCAGTCCAACGGGGCGGTCGAACGGACGAATGGCGCCATCTCCGCCGCCATCAAAAAGCGCCTGGTCGGATTGCCGAAGGGCAAGTGGCCAAGCGAGCTTCACAGCGTTCTTTGGTCGCTTCGCACAACGGTAACGCGCCCGACGGGATTCACGCCGTTCAAGCTCCTTTTCGGTGACGAAGCGGTGACGCCCGAGGAAATCAAGGCCGGCTCGCGGAGGGTCCTCGTCCAAGCACCCGAAGAGGAGCGCCGTGTGTCCTTGGACCTCCTCGACGGGATACGGGCAGATGCAGCCCACCATGTCGAGAAGTATGCGCGGCAGACAATGCGTACTCGGGACCGCTCTATATGCCCGCGGGGGTTCAAGCCTGGGGATCTCGTTCTCAGAGTGGCGCTCCAGGCGGAGACCGTTGGCAAGCTGGAGTCCAAGTGGGAAGGCCTGTACATCGTGATGGAGGCATTGCCGAAGGGGGCGTACCGCCTCGCCACGCTCGAAAGACAAGCCCTCCGGCACACATGGAACGCGGACAGGTTGCGGCGATACTACGCCTAGAAGCAGGACAACAAGCGTAGAGCCACCAGCCCTTTGTCGTACGATGCTCGCTCGCGCAAACGGGAGTTCAATAAAGATTGCTGTTCCCAGAGCATTGTCTGTCCGCGCTGAGCAGAACACAGTCTACGGACTTTAAATAAGGCGTAGCGTTGAGGTCCGCCTCCGCACGCGCGAGTCTCCGGACTATAAAGGAAGTCGTAGCGTCGAGGTCCGCCTCCGCACGCACCAGTCTACGGACTTTAAATAAGACGTAGCGTTGAGGTCCGCCTCCGCACGCGCGAGTCTCCGGACTATAAAGGAAGTCGTAGCGTCGAGGTCCGCCTCCGCACGCACCAATCCACGGACTTTAAATAAGACGTAGCGTTGAGGTCCGCCTCCGCACGCGCGAGTCTCCGGACTATAAAGGAAGTCGTAGCGTCGAGGTCCGCCTCCGCACGCACCAGTCTACGCACTTTAAATAAGACGTAGCGTCGAGGTTCGCCTCCGCACGCACCAGCCTACGGACTCTAAATAAGACGCAACGGGGGGACGCCCTCGCGCGCACCAGTCTACGGACTATAAATGAAGTCGTAGCGTCGAGGTCCGCCTCCGCACGTGCTAGTCCACGGACTCTAAATAAGACGTAGCGTCGAGGTCTGCCTCCGCACGCGCGAGTCTCTGGACTATAAAGAAAGTCGTAGCGTCGAGGTCCGCCTCCGCACGCGCTAGTCCATAGACTCTAAATAAGACGTAGCGTCGAGGTCTGCCTCTGCACGCGCGAGTCTCCGGACTATAAAGAAAGTCGTAGCGTCGAGGTTCGCCTCCGCACGCGCCAGTCCACGGACTCTAAATAAGACGTAGCGTCGAGGTCCGCCTCCGCACGCGCGAGTCTTCGGACTATAAAGAAAGTTATAGCGTCGAGGTTCGCCTCCGCACGCGCCAGTCCACGGACTCTAAATAAGACGCGGATGCCCTCCCTGCGCGCTCTACGGAGTATAAACAAGATGCGGAGGACTTCTTCCCTTCGCGTTCGGCGGCAGGTAACACCAAGAATAAGGTACTACTTGGTTTCATTGTAAAAGCAAAGGGGTTACATGGTTACAAGCATAAGAACCAGTACATCATCCCCCTGCCCTACCCGACCAACCGCTCAGCCTTGGCGCGGTGCGGACGAACCCGTGCCGTCGTCGCCGTGACGTGGAAGGACTCCTTCGAGCCAGTGGAGGAGGTCCCCCTCCCCATGCAGCGTCTGCTGCACGGCGACCCTCGCTGCATCTTCCCCGAAGCGGCCCCAGATCCGTTGATGGAAGTTCTGCAGGCTAGGCCCGATGGAGCGGATGGCGTCCGACATGACCTCTGGTCGGTTGGGAGGATCCAGTTGCGGATTCGCCAGCTCATGGGTATGTCTACACCCACGAGCGTGAAGCAGGGCGAGGGCGAAGCACGCACCAAGATAGCCGCAGTGCTCGCCAAACGTTCTGGCGCCACGAAGAGCAACGCCTGCCCCCTCCTCGATCAGCCCGAGCGTCTCCGATAGGGCCTCCGGCCCATGCGTAGCGTCCGGCACTCTGACGCACAGATCTCGGAGGGCCTGGTTCAGAGACTCCATGGCCCGCCACGCCGACATGGACGCATTTTTCAAGACAAGACTATTCCCTGCAGCAGACTCCGCCAGGTGGGCGTTCTCCCCTTCTAGGACGGCGATCTGCTGCAGGAAGGCGGCGCGCTCCTCAGCCGCGACGCACTTGGCTTCCGTGGCCTCGAGTTGTGCGGCCGCCATGGCGCCCTCCAGCGCGCGAAGTTCTTCATCCTTCGCTGCGAGAGCATTGTTTGCTTCACGAAGGCTGGCTTCCAGAGCCCTCCGCTCCCGAATGCGGGCCTCGTCAAAGGACCGGCTGAGGGCAAGCGTCTGGCAAAAACAACAAGTCAGCAGGCGTCCAGCAGTACCTGACAAGCTGAAGCGCACATATTTACCCTCATCTCGGAGGCCTGCAGCGCGAGCGCTAGGAGTTCCCCCTCGCATGACGACAACATCTCTCGGTCAAGGCCGTTGTCGGCACGCTCTGCGGCTGCGGTGAGGACGCGAAGTATCTCTAGGCGAGGGAGGAAGTCCGAGCGAGCGAGCCCCGGTCCCAACGCGCTAGGATTTACCGAGGCCGCGGCCACATCAACAGCAATGGACACCTGCGGGGCACCTTGCACAAGGCTTTGGACTTCGCGCATACCTCCGTTGCTCGATCCTTCGCCATGTCCGAAAGACCTCGTCTCGCCTGATGTTGGCAGAATGAGCGAGCAGATCGGAGAGAGTCTCGCGAAGTCACGAGAAGAAAGGGACTCACGCCTACCTCCTGCGCCTCTCGTCGCGGTAGGAAGTGGCGCCGTTTCGACTGCCAAGGGGGAGACGGGCGCCTCGGTGGTCGGCGAGGAGGTCTTCTCGGCCGCGCCAGACGCTGTAATCCCGCGGCAAGGCCCCGCAACGGCGTATCGACCCCTCGCTGGCGGCGGGGACTGCGTCCGAGGGCGTTTCGCCTGCGGCGGCACAAACGACTCTTCCGGGGCAACACCAGCTACGGTTCCAGTCGCCCCCACGGTTTCCTCCGTAGGGGGCGCGCCCCCGCCAGCCGCTGCGGTGGATAGTGCACCATCAACTGTGGTTTTCTCGCCGGGAACGGTGCTCCCCCCCGGGTTGGCGCCTTCCAGCTCAACGATGGCCGCGAGCACGGGTTCGTTGGCGTCGGTAGAGGGTGCCGGGGGATTCGCGGCGGCGCGCTCCTCCGAAGCAGTGTGGCCGGGCCCACCGCCGGTCGCACGCCCCGTCTCAGCTGTGCTAGTCGCCGAGGGGCCTGCGGGGTCGCATACGGCAGACGGGGAACGGGCCTGACGTCGCGAAGATAACACCCCCACAGGGCTCTCACCCTCCTGAGCGCCCGGAGTCTCGGTGGGAAGCTCCCCCGGCACCGCGCGCTCGGGCACAGTAATGCCCACAGCCTCGCTTGTGCGGTTTACCCGCCCTTGCTTAGCCGCCTTGACTGCGACCTCGCGAGCTTGGTGCTCCTTAAGCGTGCACGGGCCAAGGAGCGCCGCAACCACGCACTCCGCATCTTCTAGCCGAGCCACTGCGCAGGAGATCACGTCAGTCAGGCGGAGACCAAACAGATACAATAGCACGCGTCAAACGTGCTGGGCGACTTACAAGGAGCGGAGGGCAGAAGCAGGCGAGATACGGATGGGCTGAACCCGTCCTCGCGGGGGCCGTTCTGTCCAACATACTTCCCCCGGGAGGAGAGTGGCGCCGCCCCATACATTGTGAACTCCTCGGCTAGGTCGCGCAGGCTCATTCAACGGGCGACACCAACAAGACTCTGTAGCTTTTGCGTGTTGTCAATCTCCGCCTTCAGACTCGGCGTACTGTTAAACGAGATCGGCCCACCTCGGCATTGCATTCCGCTCTTGTCGGTCACGGTGTAGTAGAACCACTACCGAGTCCAGCCGGACTCCCATTGCCTCGGCGAGGCTGGTGCGGGGAACAACGTCGCGCACGACGCCCGGAGCACGAAGTCCACACCGCCGAAGTTGGACTCCGCCCCGTCAACTTTTCTAGGTCGACAGCGTGCGTCGTGCAGTGTGGCGAATAAGCTCGCGCTGGGACGCCACCCCTCTATCCGCATCGCCCACGTGAAGACAGCTAGGCGGAGTATTGCGTGGGGCGTCAATTGGGCTAGCTCCAACTTGTAGGCCCGCAGGACTTCGCCCACGAACAACGTGGAGGGCATTCGAAGGCCGGCGTCGAAGAACGCAACAAAAACAATCGCCTCCATTGCCCGGGGCTTCAGCTCCGTCTCGTCCCGACGGGGTAGGCGAGCCCCATCGCGATCCACAATCTTCCTCTCATCCACGAGTCGCTGCAGCGTCCCTTCGGTCATGCGGCTCTTCCCCAGCACACGGGAACAGCAGCCTCCCGAGTGCTCCATGGCGTCCCACCACTTGTTGGCGCGCGAGCTCCCCCGCGGCACCAGCTCGTACTTCCTGGAAGGATGGGACACCTTGCCCTGGCTAGGCAAGGAACCACTGCGGGGATGGTAGGTGGCGTCGTCGTGGCTAGCCATCGCTCTTCGCGACTAGGGAGGAAGAAGCAGGGAAAGGAGCAACTGGCGTTACAATTAGCACGGGCGGACGCAAAGCGGCAGATCAAAAAGCAAAGCAAGAAAGCGTGCCTCCACCTCAACACTAGCACCTTATAAAGGCCGCTCGCCTCTCATATGGCTCGAAGCACAGACAGATCAAACTCGCAGCGATTCGGCTGCCCAAGATTTGGAAAGAAGAACCGCCGGGGCCTAGAGGGCCGTGCCTGGTAGGTGACCAAGCAGCACACAACGCCTACACGCCTTCAACACGCGTCCAACTTCCCTGGGGAAGAGGCGAACGGCCGCGGTCACGCAACCGCTCATATCCCACGACGCACCAGTCGTGAGTCGCCACGTGTCCAACCTCCAGAATAGCAGACTGCGTGACGCGACAGCCTGACTCCTGCCAGGCCAGGCGTCGGCGTGATTCCAGTCGCCATTAAAAGCGCACTACCAGACTGCAAGGTCACAACAGCTCCGAAGCGCAACAATATCGGCGCCAAGCGCCAATCTTAGCGCGGGGCCGGAGCGTGCGCGCGCGTCTACTTCGAGCTAGGCGCCAGCCTCCGCTGCCACCCGGTCGACGGGTAGGGGACGGAGCGCGCGCGCGTCTACTTCAACTAGGCGCCAGCCTCCGCTGCCACCCGTTCGAAGGGTAGGGGACGGAGCGCGCGCGCCTCGGCTTCGACTTAGGCGCCAGCCTCCGCTGCCACCCGTTCGAAGGGTAGGGGACGGAGCGCGCGCGCCTCGGCTTCGACTTAGGCGCCAGCCTCCGCTGCCACCTGTTCGAAGGGTAGGGGACGGAGCGCGCGCGTCTACTTCGAGCTAGGCGCCAGCCTCCGCTGCCACCCGTTCGAAGGGTCGGGGACGGAGCGCGCGCGCCTCGGCTTCGACTTAGGCGCCAGCCTCCGCTGCCACCCGTTCGAAGGGTAGGGGACGGAGCGCGTGCGCCTCGGCTTCGACTTAGGCACCAGCCTCCGCTGCCACCCGTTCGAAGGGTAGGGGACGGAGCGCGCGCGCCTCGGCTTCGACTAGGTGGCAGCGGAGACTTAGGCGCCAGCCTCCGCTGCCACCCGTTCGAAGGGTAGGGGATGGAGCGCGCGCGCCTCGGCTTCGACTAGGCGCCAGCCTCCGCTGCCACCCGTTCGACGGGTAGGGGACGGAGCGCGCGCGCGTCTACTTTGACTAGGCGCCCGCCTCCGCTGCCACCCGATCGACGGGTAGGGGACGGAGCGCGCGCGTCTACTTCGACTAGGCGCCAGCCTCCGCTGCCACCCGTTCGAAGGGTAGGGGACGGAGCGCGCGCGCCTCGGCTTCGACTTAGGCGCCTGCCTCCGCTGCCACCCATTCGAAGGGTAGGGGACGGAGCACGCGCGCCTCGGCTTCGACTAGGCGCCTGCCTCCGCTGCCACCCGTTCGACGGGTAGGGGACGGAGCGCGCGCGTCTACTTCGACTAAGCGCCCGCCTCCGCTGCCACCCGGTCGACGGGTAGGGGACGGAGCGCGCGCGCGTCTACTTCGACTAGGCGCCAGCCTCCGCTGCCACCCGTTCGAAGGGTAGGGAACGGAGCGCGCGCGCCTCGGCTTCGACTTAGGCGTCAGCCTCCACTGCCACCCGTTCGAAGGGTAGGGGACGGAGCGCGCGCGCCTCGGCTTCGACTTAGGCGCCAGCCTCCGCTGCCACCCGTTCGAAGGGTAGGGGACGGAGCGCGCGCGCCTCGGCTTTGACTTAGGCGCCAGCCTCCGCTGCCACCCGTTCGAGGGGTAGGGGATGGAGCGCGCGTCTACTTCGACTAGCTTGCAGAAATTCACAGGCCGCGGGACGGAGGGGGCCAAAGGACTCGGCGACATGGCTTCGACCCTGTGAAGCCCTTCACCATGAGAGGCTCCTGTCGTAGGGGTGGCCCCCACCTAAGCCCAGCAGGCCTGTTAGGAGGTTATAAGAACCAGAGTAACATGTGTAATGACATAAGTGCCCCTAATGGGGAGGTACGGAAGTAAGGGCATAACTGTAAAAGCATACTCCATGTGAATATATATATATATATCAGGATGAGGGGGGGCTGAGACAGAACACTCCCACCTCTCCACTACCATCTCTCTCTCTGTTTGGTCTGTAACCACAACATGCATTGTTATATACATAAATGCCAATTCACATATACATCACATACATGCATTGTTATATACATAAATGCAAATGCCCACATATATGTTGCACATTCTCATTTCACTTGCTTATTTTCTTTAAAAATTAGCCCTTCGTGATGATCAATGCGTACGTAACTAGTTTTGTCACGTTGTTCGTTGTCGACCCTTATGCCATTTCCAGAAGGAGGTAACTCGTCAAATTGATTGTATTCTTCCTCGTCCACTACATTCTCTACTCTGACAATTCTCCTTTTTCCATGAAGAACTACATGGCGTTTCTTATTTGCCGGGTTGGTTACATAGAAAACTTGAACAAATTGGTTGGCGAGTACGAATGGTTCGTCTTTGTACCCGACACGTTGGAGGTCCACGGTGGTGACACCGTACTTGTCAACCTTCACATGTGGGAGATGCACCTAACGTCAGCGAAATAAGGGGATCTTGAAAACCACGTAGTCGAGCTCCCAAATCTCTTCTATGAAACCATAGTACGAGTTTCTCAACCCATCGGTACTGAACACATCTATGCGGACACCGCTGTTCTGGTTAGTGCTCTTTACATCCTGAGACTGTGTATAGAATGTGTACCCATTTATGTCATATCCTTGCCATGTCACAACTGTAAATATTGGCCCTTTTGCCACCCATGTCAGTGTCTCACTTGGCGAGCTCCTAGCGATTTGCTCCTTCAACCATTGGTTGGACCGACTGTTGTGTTGCCTCATGATCCAAACATCCAGCCGCTCCAGATTCTATTGCTGAAGCACATCCTTGTGCTAGTCGACATAAGGCGCCACTTCAGTCATGTCTTGCAAGACCGTGAAATGGGCTTGAGTATACGCGTCCATATCTGGAGTGATTACTTTCCTTCCGATAGTTCCGATACCCTTCAGCCTCCCCTCATGATGAGATTGAGGCATACCTATCGGTTAAATCTGAGCCATATAATCGACACAAAACTCAATGACCTCTTCGCTTGCATAACCTTCGACTATGCTGCCCTCCGGCCGAGATCGATTCCGTACGTAGGACTTGAGAATTCCCATGAACCTCTCAAATGGGTACATGCTACGTAGGAATATAGGCCCGCACATTTTTATCTCTCACACAACGTGAACAATGAGATGGACCATGATATCGAAAAACGAGGAGAAAAATACATTTCAAGATGACATAGAGTCATCACCACCTCGTCCTGCAGAGCATCTAGTCCTTCGAGATCGATGACCTTCTGAGCAATTGTGTTAAAGAAATAACATAGCCTCATGATTGTCTCTCGGACTTTGATCGGAAAAATATTTCTAATTGCAATAGGGAGCATTTGTGTCATCAACAGTAACCAGACGGAACTTTGACACCATGCAAGCACTAGCATAGTTATGTTTTCTCGGCCTTGGACAGAGTGTAACACGCAGGGGGAAGGTACGTTCGTATATTATCTATTTTTGTCGGTGCTAACTCAGGCCTGATGTCCATATGAACCAATTCAAGCCATGCGTTGACGTTGTCCTTTGTTTTATCACGAATGTTCAGTAAGAGACCAATCAAGCTGTCACATACATTCTTTTTTACATGCATGACATTAATGCAGTGTCGAACATCTAGGTACTCCCAATAAGCTAAGTCCCAAAATATTGATCTCTTCTTCCAGGTGTTCTTCTCATGAGCCCTCAATTTACATCCCTTTCCGAGGACAACATATATATCCTTAACCATATTATAAACCGTCTTCCTTCTCTCCGTCAAATTGTTTCTTCATCTTGCGGTATGGGTGAGCCCTCCGAAGGAACCGGCGGTGACGCATGTACACGGTTTTATGTGAGTGTTTCAGCCACACACTCTCGATACTATCTAAACAGTGAGTACAAGCTTGGCACCTTTTGTACTCTGGCCCGACAGGTTACCAAGGGCAGGATAATCATTTATGGTGTAGAACAATAAGGAGCGCAAAGTGAAGTTCTCTCGCTTGTATGCATCCCATACCTGTACCTCTTCGTTCCACAGTACTTGTAGATCTTCCACCAACGGTGCTAGGTACACATCAATATCATTCCCAGGTTGCTTTGGCCCTTGGATAAGTATCGACAACAAAATATACTTTTGCTTCATACACAACCAAGGAGAAAGGTTATAGATACAGATAGTCACGGGCCAAGTGCTATGTCGGCTTCTCATGCAACTGAACGGATTCATTCCATCTGTACTCAGTCCAAACCTTATATTCCTTTGTTCTGCACCGAAGTCTGCAAAACTCCTATCGATGTTTCTCCACTGGGCGAAATCAGCAAGGTGTCTTAGCATTTCACCCTTCTTGCGCTCCTCCGAATGCCAACGCAGCAGTTTTGCCTCCTTTGGATTTGCAAAAAACCTTTTCAAACGAGGAATTATAGGAAAATACCATGCCACCTTAGCAGGAGGTCCTTTCTTCACCTCTGTTCCCTCGCCGTCATCTGATAGATTGTTACGTTTGTATCAGTATGTGTTGCACACCGGACATACATGCATGTTTGCATACTCTTTACGGTAGAGGATACAGTCGTTCGGACATGCATGTATTCTTTCTACTTCCATTCCCAATGGACAAAGAACCTTCTTGACTTTATACGTGGTTTTAGGCAACTCATTTCCCTCTGAAAGCATGTCCGCTAAAAGACCTAGCAGCGTCGTGAAACTCTTGTCGAACCAACCGTTGCTTGCCTTCAATGTCAACAGTTCAAGCACGGCCGACAACCTCGTGTACTTTGACCTGCAACATGTGAACAAAGGTTTCTCCGAGTCCTCCATCAAGCCCCGGAATTTAGCATACTCTCTCTCATCATAGTTCTCTTCTACATCGCGAAGCATCTGATCCAGATTGTCATCGTGCAACCTATCCAAATCCGAACAACAATCGACATCATCCGGCGGCATGTCATTCACTTCATTGGCGATGTCATCCGGCAGCATATGCTCATTGACTTTGCCATGACTGATCCAACACGTATAACCCTTTTTGAAACCCCTCCGAATCAAATGCGCTTCAATTTGCCCTCGGTTCTTAAACATCTTTAAATTCTCGCAGTCAGTGCATGCACAGTACATATATTCCACCCCCTTATTCAACATATCCTCCTCGACAGCTCTTGTAAAAGCAGACACACCGTTAATATACTCTTCACTCGCACGATTCACGGCATACATCCAGCTTCGGTCCTACGTTATGTATATATATAACAACTTAGTATTAAAAATTAAATTAATTAATTATTACTACATATATACCACATGCATTAAGGTTTTGCTAGCTTAATTCATATTATAAACACAACAGCTATTTCCCCAGCGATCGTTGAAGGTATATAACCAACAATTTTGACAAATTTGGCCTCCCACATAACGGGAACTGATCACGTATGGTCAAGTAGATGCAAACCATCTTCAATAACACTCACCAAAACTTAGATCTAAATTGTAATGCAAAGAAAAATAAATTTCATTACTAACCATATCTAGAGCAACCAGGAACATATGAATCTTCAAAGCTCAATCTCTGCCTCCTCCCACCAAATTAATTGGCCTGAAATCGCCTAGCTTGCCTCCTGAGCGAAAGAGTGCAGCACCGGCTAGATCTGGATCGAAATGAAGACAAATGCGGTTCTGAGCGGCGCAATAAATGTCTAGCGCCATAATTCTGAGATTATCACAGACGGTTTTTAATACAAACCGTCTGTGATAATCAGCTTATCACAGACGGTTTTTAATAAAAAAATCGTTTGTGATAATTCCAGATTATCACAGATGGTTTTTAATAAAAAAAACCGTCCGTGATACTAAAATATCACAAACCGTTCATCGGTAAGAACCGTTTGTGATACTCGTTTTCTCCGATGCCATCAACACAGACGATGTCCAAATTAAAATTGTCTGTGTTAGTGTCGGTCACAGATGGTTTTGTCAAACTGTCTGTGATTTGACGTCTAGTATTAGGCTTTTTTAGTAGTGAATATTCAATTGGTAGAAATATTCGATCTCAGCTAACAAGATTATCGCGAGTGTTTTAAGCCACACAAAAAAACAAATTGATTTATTCGAGCGCCTCTCCAAAGTCCCGCTCGTAGAATGGGTAGACGATGCCGCAAAAAAATGTATGTGAAGTAGATGCCATATTCATTCAAACCAATCAAATCATCTTTATTATAGAATAAGATAACTTCATCATGATCGCAAATTCTCAAGTGTATGAAAAGAACGATCATAAATTCTATCACAATATTTTATGCAAACATGAGATTCACGTGTACACTAACTAGTATTTTTGTATTAAAGTTATGACTTAGTTTCATGCATGGGTGCTGCTAATACGTCGGCGTCTGCCCCCGTTCCCCTCCCTCCCACCACCATATTGCCCGCAGCCCCTTCCACCTCCCATCTGCCTCTCCGGCAACCTACTGCTGCCGCAAATTTTCAACTAGGCAATTTGAACATTCCACACGAGGATTCCAAAACTTTCTAACTGAAATGCCAAGCTCTTAGCTCGAGTTTTAAAAACTTCCAAATGGGGATTTCGGAGTTTCACCTGCCAAAACTTGCGGTGCCGTGTGAATAAGGTGGAAACCGCATGGACTCACCATGGAGGCTATATGAGGAGGCGGCGCCTGTGGCACGCAGTCAGCGGCATTAGTCCCTAATGTTCTAGTGGGCGCCCACGGAAACAACGAGGCCCTCGCTAGAGGTGGCAGTCCTCGCCGGCAGCAAGGGGCGCCACGGGAGACAATGGAGTGATGATAATGTTTAGCCCTTCAAAGCGAGCGTGATGTCTTTTTTCTCTTTTTTATGGCTTTAATAATAGAAGATTTGTGACTACGAAGTAGATCACAGTGACACGAACGGCAATTTCAATTGTTTATGTCGCTGGACGTTTCAACTGTATATGTAATCTTTTTAACGAGATATTCTGATCATGAGATAGCATGAGATTATATCCTACTATAGTTAGTTCATGTCTGTAATTACCTAGTGACCCCAATGACTATTTTTTGTGGCTTCGGCCGGATGGAGTTGAGCAGGTCTAGCCCAGCAGTTGGGGGAAGAAGCAAAGTAGCAGACACCTCAGGTGGATCTCATCACCATATCCTACGGCTATGGGCACACGATCGAGCTTGATCGGATTGTCACGAACGTGTCCGCTGAGTTATATTTTGGGTTTTTGTTAAACACCACCAGATATTTTCTTCCTAACTATCATTCAGATTTATGACTGTTGGATTAGATATCTAATGGCCATGAATTCTCCCCACTTCCCCTTTAATTATATCTTTTCTTCCTTGAAAAAATCTCCCCCCTTCAAAAACAAGGACCCCTTGATTTCTAATCTAAGAATTACAAATTTGGATGATAGTTAAGAAGAAAACATTCAGGTGATACCTAGACACTCCCTTGTATTTTTGCAAAAGTGGCACCTCATTTAGCGTTGTTATTTTCAAACGTCTACAGAAACAATTACGAAGCTGATTTGCTAGTTGCCTCCATCATAGAAACCACAACTAGTAATTAAATTATTTTACAAGTACGATTGTACTTTTGTTTTGAGGAAGTAAACGAACACTTATTAGTCCTCATGAACAAAAGCAGCTAGCTAGGCTCCCAGACAATTTAGTAACTCACAGCATGTACGGGGAAGTACGGGGGTACATAGTGCATTCATGCGGACGCAAGCCTATTTGCATGCACACGAGCACATGCTCGTGCAACCTTTCGGCTTCGCGAGTTCACATACAAAAACAACGGAAAATTACGTCTTCGTCGTGTGAGCATCATAATGATGTCCACGGCATGCACCATCGAGAGCTTACATTGTTGGCGACGCGCGCGGCCGGGGAGGCGACGGCCGGCGTACGTTCATCGCAGGTGTCTCGTCTCTTGATGCTTGTATTCCGTCGCATCGCCACCGCCGCCGCAACACGAACACGGCGGACACAGCGTGCATTTCGGGATGCACGGGCACAGCGTGCATTTGATGGTGGGGCAGCATGCGCAGGTAAGGCATTTCGGGATGCACGGGCAGCAGCACGATGAGGCGTCTGGGCAGCAGCTCGACGGGATGCATGGGCAGCAGCATGAGCACAGGTTTCCCATCAGCTGTCAGTTTGCTCGATCTACAAGGGTTTTGGCACTCCTTGCGGCGCGCTAGGAGCTAGGGTTTTTGTGTCTGTGTGTGCGGGTTGATACTATGCCGTGTAAGAGTGAGGAGATGATAGGTTGTCATTTATACAGGTTGAGGCGGTGAAAGTCTGCTTTGCTGTTGGCCTCTGAATTATCTGCACCCCAAATCCAATGTAGACCTTAATTTACAGGGATCATATTATTTAGGTGGGGCATATTTACGAAAGGTACCTCCAAGGCTGGCAAAAGAATCGGACGCATATTAGTGATATGCTCTAGAGGTAATCATGGAGATGATTACACAATTTCTATGTTTATGTTCTTTTGAGTAATGTGTGTATTTTGTCACATGAATAAATATTTTTCGTATTGATCAACATGTATGTAACTTATACATGGAACTTTATATTCGTGTTTTGATATTATTCTAAATTATCCCTGATCTTATATCATTATGTAGGACAATAATGATTTAGAGATCAATACATGTAATGATTGATGATCATATTTCACGTATCATGAATATAAGAATATCAAATTAATAATATGGACATATGTTAGAGAACATGATATTAGACTGACCCACCTTGAGACACTGTTGAGATTGTTATGTTTTATGTGTCATCAATTGATATCAAGTAATGATGATGTATAATCCTTATACCTGATATCAGTATAGTTTAGTACATGTCTAATAGTACACTTAGAGATTGCTAAACACTACCCCGTAACTGGGTAGTTATAAAAGGTAGCTTTCAAGTGTGCTATGAAACATGCGAATGAATATAACTGGTCAGATATGTGATTTGTCCCTCCTACATAACAGGAGAGATATCTCTAAGCACCCTTGATGTAGTCAGATAAGGAAAGTGCATAACCATACCACGAGTGGTCAAAGAGTTAACCCATGAAGTTATCCATCACAAGATTAGAAAAGACTGAACTGTCCATAGATGACACGTTCACCTGGAGTTCGATCAG
Source organism: Dendrocalamus latiflorus (assembly GCA_017311315.1). Lineage (NCBI taxonomy): Eukaryota > Viridiplantae > Streptophyta > Magnoliopsida > Poales > Poaceae > Dendrocalamus > Dendrocalamus latiflorus. Next base: position 14,711,093 of record CM029641.1, read on the forward strand.
ATATTGTGAGGCAAAAGGAGAATACACAAGCAGGTCGTTTATTCCAACCAGATATGAACTTGTCATATAGGTATACTGACTGATCATGTGCTGGTCGGGCATATCACAAACTAGTTGTCTGGAGATACGGACTGGTCGTAACTAGAGAACTAATTGTGAATGACTAATATCTGATTACAGATCGTATTGCATAACGTTCGTCGAGTTTGATATTTGTGTATATTTGGGGATTGATATGTTCTACTAGAAACCGCTACTGACCAGTGATCACAAAGGTGTTTTCAAGTTACAAACAAGTATATATGAACCTACAGGGTCACACACTTAATGGGTTGGAACAATAAGGGTCCATATGATAGACTCCAAGTGGAATACAATCTCTACTCATATTGGATAAGGATCCGGTCGGAGGCTCTTCGAGTTAGATACGATCTTTAATCGTATTGGATACGGATCTGGTAAGAAATTATATATAAAGGGATGCATTGGGCTATGGATAAAGTAAGAGATGTCACAGCACCCACTGAAACGTTAGCCGCCTCCTTCCGAAAGTCCCTGCTGTGCGCGCTGATGTTAGCATACCGATGCATGGCGTTCAATCCTTGGATGTGTAGACTTCGATAGAAGCAGTACTCTGACTATGACGCTGATCGGGACGATTTGAGGAGAAGATGATTGGCTCATGGAGATCAACTATAGCTAGAACACGATCGGCTTCCGATGATTGCTTTCAAAAGGCATTAGATGATCGACTACTTTCACTAAACCGACACACACTACGTTGAACCAGGCTACTTCAACTCTTTTTCCACTGTACTATGTGTTTAGTGGTAACGATTCATGATTTCGTACTTGCATGACTTCCTGATTTACGAAATAAAAATTTTAATTTGCGCAAATATATAGCCTCACTTGTATATCAATACGCCATTGGTTCCTAACACAGCGCAACTTGCCTGTTCTATACCTAGTAACCTACGACCACGATACTGTACGAAACAGGGGAATAGAGCATTAATTGGTCTTCACTCTTCAGACATATGCATGCTAAGAACAAATTAACGAGCACATTAGCGCAATAAGTTAAAACGATCGTAGTACTATAGTACATGTTAAATTTGCCAGTAAATACAACAGACCACTTATGAACGAATCGGATGCCAGCACTACAGGCAATGCACAAACCAGACATATATTCTGGCAATGACTAGTTAGTCTCTCTCCTTTTCCTCTTGCAGCGCTACTTTCTTCTTTTCTCTGCGTCTTTGTTTACACTTTATTTGTTTGTGATGTGTGGACTCAGTACAGAAAAGGACACGGGAGACACTATGTGCAGCAGCAGCAGCAGTAGAACTAACTAGGGGAGCTCCTGTATTGTGCAATGTGCATGATATGTTCTTGGGGGCTATTGCAACTTTTTTCGTGGCCTGGTCAGTTTTGCATGTCATGAGCAGCAATGCTGCTCAAATGCTCGCTATCTGCTACTGCAAGTAGATACAGGAGGTAGAGTTTGTTCTATGTGGTAAGGTGTGTCACACTGATAGGCATTTTTATTATGTTTCATTTTTTTGGTTTCTACCATCAATTCAGAATGGGCAAAGCTTGCATTAAATAAAATGGGCCTTCTAACAAGAAATGGGGAATAAAGGAGAGTACTTTATTCTACACATCTGCAGTACAAGATTCCTTCTTAATATAACTGTGACTAGCTACGTAAGCGTGACGTCACGCCGCGCTAGCTACCGTGTGGACCGAAGTAAAAAAGAAGATAATTTGTGGGGAGTTTTTTTTAAAAAAAATCGAGGACGCAAGCGTAATTTCGGAAAAACCAAAGAGCTTTTTCGCAAAAAACCGAGGACCTGCAAGGACCTGTACGTAACTAAACAAGGACCTATACATAATTTTGGAAACCGCGGGGTGCTATCGGTGAAGTGGAGGGTGCTTTACGGAAAAAACCTGACAGGGACCTGTTTGCGAGAACGGAGGACCTCTATGCGATTCGCAAAACACAGGGGTTTTTCGCATAAACGCTGACGTGGCACGCCTCCCCGGCCGGAGAGTCCCTATCTTTAATATATGGAGTATTTGTGAGGGAAGCACTGCATTTTGGTCTTCATTCACCACAAACTTGGTTGAGGGGGAAAAGATTATTCTTTTTAGGATGCTTCCACGTCGGTCATTGCGCGACTCATTTTGGTCTTCATGCACCACAAACCTGGTTGAGGGGGAAAAGATTATTCTTCTTAGGATGCTTCCACGTCGGTCAGTCAAGCGACCATTGCGCGACTGAAGCAACGGTCATGAGACTGGCGGTTTTAATTTTTAGGTGATTGTTGAAGTCGATACATATGGATGAAAGTAAAATATAGAATGTTGAACTTTATAAGCTCTTCACTTTATCTAGAAATTCATCACTTTTGATCATAAACAATTTAGTATCTTCTATTATAATAATTGGATAATTTGTGGTTTTTCTTTGTTCCTTATAGTTCATAATATTGCTAGTTGATGTGTTTCTTAGCATAGACTTATTTATGATGCATCCAGGTGGACTTATTTATGATGCCTCTGGGTGATTGTTTGGTTCTTATTAAATTCAATTTGCGGCCTATCATGTTGCTGAAATTTATATTTATTATCAAGTTGATCATTTATTTCTGAAGTCTAGATAATGTTGATACTTAATTATTGGTTAAAATTGGTACTAATATTAGTTGTGGGTGACATCTTGGGTTTTGGATAAGACAGTGTTACACCACGTGTTAGCCATGTCAATGGCACCTCATCACTTAGCCACATCAGCCAAACCGATGGACAACTTCGGTAGACTTAGTTTACTATGGACCGAGCCACTAACATATGGGCTCCACTTGTCAGATTTTTTCTTTCTCTTTTATTTAAATCCAAAGGGAATATTCTAGAGAATACTCTTCTTTCTCTCTCAATTTTTAGGAATTTATTCTCCTAGCAATTATTTTGAGAGTCTATTCTTCTACATACAAACTCCGATTGACCCAATTCTTTATTCTAAATTCAATTACAATTAAGCTCTATCTTTTGGTTCTAGTTTTATCAATTTTGGATTTTATTTCTATTTTATTTTGAGTTTATTTGTATTTTATTCGCTTTCTCTCTCGTTAGATAACATCTTCGAAGAAGTAGAAGCAAGACTTGAAGATCAATAAGTGGTAACTGAGCAAGACTAAGACAAGTCATGACATTTAATTATGTTAAGCCTATTATTTCAACTCTAAGTATTATTATTTTGTTTTAAACTATTATGCATTTCTAATTTATTACAAATTTTGTACTTGGTAGTTATTAACCAATTTTGTTTAAATTCCTCCTTTAATAGTTTGAATGTCATGATTCCATTGTCACCATAGGATGCTTGATTTATCTAGTGATACAATATTAGTATCCACTTGGGTTGTATGTCTAGCATGCTTACCCATGCTTATTGCTATGTTGGGCTCATCGTCACATTGACTAATTAATTAATTTTAACTTAATGAGATATTGAATTATGGTGGTTAGCTACAGTTATAAAATTTATGTACCATGATATGTATAGTGTCATTGGTCTTGGTTAAACAAAATGGTTTTCACTTGGGTGAGTGATCGTGTAGTAAAGGGGGTGCAGTTAGCACATTGGGATGTGGATGTCTCTCTTGGGTAATGATTAAGGACTTAACTTTGTATGCTATTGATCTGAGCCTTAATGTGTAACTACATGTCTAGTATAGGATGGATCTGACTAATTAATTTGTGATGTTTCAACTTTAGCTTTGCCATTGAGATGAATGTGTAGGTATTGGTTGGACATTTCCACATAGTGCAAGAGGGGACTTTCCAACTAGGTAGTTAGAGTGAAATCTTAGCAGATAGAATTGGGTTGAGACTGAGTATTGTAAATGCTTTGTTGTGATCTTCTTGATCAGCACACCTAAGGAAGTGTGTTATACCAGTAAAGTTGTGGAACATCTGCAGAGTGTAAAACTATTCAAATAGCCATGTTCTTGGTTATGGACAATGCTCGGTGGTTTCACACGAGGGGTAGATTTTCATAAAATTTTGGTTTAGTTGGGAAGTGAATGGGTAGTTCACTTGTGATTTAATAATTCCTTTGGTTCATTATTATTTACTTATTATCCATTCTCATAGTTTGTTTTCAATATATTTATTGTATTTACTTTAAATTATTGCTTTCTACAAAATAACCACTCAGTCATTTTTTGATAAATCTTGCATCATTATATATTACATCTTGTTATAAATGACTTGCTGAGTACTCTACGTACTCACGGTTATATAGGTACCCATCTGTTTCTTGACTGATTTATATATTTATATCTGATGTTTATTTGCAAAGCGAGTTGGTTTTATGTTGGCATTTGTGGTCCTTTCTTTTTAAGAAAAAGAAATTGTAATTTGAGCATTTAAGTGATTTTGTTTTTGGCTTACGTGGTTTTTATTTGCGACTGCTTATTTAGAAGTTAAGGGTTTTTATAGTGAATCCTTTGTTTCCAGAACTGGTCCTTTTTGGAAGAGAGTTGGTTCAATGAGTGTTTTATTAGCTTCTCTAGCCAAATAGATACTCCTTGCAAATTGAGGTGGTCTCGCTATGTCATAGGTTATTCTCTTCTAAGAATGGTTTATTCTAAAACAGAGTGATTTTAGAGGTGGATTTCCTTGTTAGGGAGGAGTGAGTAATTCTTTACCTAAGACATGGGAGTCAGAGTAATTCCTTGTTAGGTGTGTTAGACCCTTCAAGATATTTGTATGGAGTCGGAGTGCGTGTGATATCATGAGTATTTTTTCTCCATAAATTTATGATTCAAAATGTTTGGGTTCCTGGGTTACGAGTTATGCTTGTTTGAATACTTAGACAGCAATCTCTGTAAATTGGAGAGAAGGGAAGAGAGGCATGTTTAAGCGTAAAAGTATGTGATTTTATTTGCATGTTATGGATGTGTATTGAGGTGCTATACCATGATTGTTATTTGGTTCTAATGCTTCATTTCAATGGTTAGTCACTCGTAATCACGTCTTTCTTCATGATTAAGGAAAGTGTATGGTAGAACAGTACACTACTACAAAACAAGCTATACTAGACGTCTTATCACATACGGTTCATGTGGAGCCGTCTGTGCTTTGGTTATTACAGACGGTTCATGGCTAAAACCATCTCTGAAATTATCACAGACGGTTAAGTTTAAAAATCGTATGTCATATACGAATTATCACAGACGGTTTTTAACTAGAACCGTTTATGAAACTATCACAGACGGTTAGGTTTAAAAACCGTCTGTGATATATGAATTATCACAGACGGTTTTTAACTAGAATCGTCTATGAAACTATCACAGATGGTTTTTATTTGCAACCATCTGTGTTTTGTCGTTTGTCATATGAACTACAGAAGCTACTGAGACGAGAGACAAATTCAAGGAAAATTTATTACGAAAGTCCCAAAAAAAGATATTCCCATATCTTCGTCTTCTAGGCGTCATATGCTTCTTCTTCGACTTTTGGAGTTGGAGGATCAGCCGCTAAGTTCTCGAATGTCGTGAAGTTTGCTCTTGCCCTGTGCACTTCCTCCTCCAGCCTGGGCAAATCATTAGCATAGTCCATAATCTCATAGAGGATGCCATGATAAGCTTCCTCAGAATCGGCCGTTTCTGCTTGATCAGCAATGTTATCCATGTGTCTCTCCACTGCCATAAGAGCTTCTTTGGCTTTGTGCACATTGCAGAGAAGAACGAGGCTAAGGGTGGTTTCCCTTTGCTGAGTAGCAATGAGACCAGTTCAAATATTCTCAAATAATAGGATCTCTAATGTACCTAACTAGTGCAACGAGGCCAGACATCTCATATGTTGTAAGCAGATTGAGTCGTTATACGTCCAATCTAGGAGATGATCATTGGATAGCACTAGAAAGAGTACTAAGGTATTTGAAGGGAACCTCTAATTTGGGAATAAATTATTCTGGCCATCTGGCAATCTTGGAAGGATTCAGTGATTCTAACTGAATCAGTGACTCAGATGACATGAAGGCTACGAGTGGTTATTTTTCACTCTAGCAGGTGGGGCCGTTTCCTAGAAGTCTTCAAAACAGACTATCCTTACATGGTCCACCATAGAGGCTAAATTAGTAGAACTTGATTCAGCGGCTGTAGAGGCAGAATAGATTAGAGAACTTCTTTCTAATCTACCTTTGCTGGAAAAGCCTATCCAGCCATATTGACCTACTGCGATAACCAAACTGTTCTGGTTAAGGCAAAGAGTAGGAAGGACAATATGAAGTCCTCAAAGCACATAAAGAGGCGACTTAAGTCGATAAGGCGTGCCAAAGAGATGGGTGTTATTTCTGTAGAATACATCTAGTCTGAAAAGAACTTAGCAGATCCTTTCACTAAAGGATTGGCATGGAAGGCCATCCTTGCAACATCTTAGGGAATGGGGCTCATACCCGTATAAAGGCTCACATTGGTGGTAACCTATCCTAGAAGATCAGAGATCCCGTGAACTAGGCTTTATGACAACAAACTATGTGAGATTAGAGAGCATGTCTAACGGGTCCCATTAGCTACAGTGCTCTTTCTGTATGGAAGGTTGAGCATTGGCTCTTAATGAACTCGATGTCTATATGACTTAAGGAGTCATCCTATAGGATTCCTAGAAGAGTTCACCTACGTGAGTGTGATTGTGGGGGTCCCAATCAAAGAAAGATAAGGGTATACTTTCTTAAGCACTCATGAGTTAGATACGGGGACATGACCGTAACGTCCCAACCCAAGAGGGAAAGGGCAAGCTGCCCAGTATAGAATGTGACTTGGGCGAAAACTTTCACACCAAGGCATTGGATCAAGGCGAAGTCCTCCTTTGTCTGTGCAGAGTCGTAGTCTTCGTCGCTAGACTTTGGGTTCAAACCCGCAAGGTACCCATCGTCGAACAGCTGTATATTAAACAAGATGTTGAACATCTTTTATCAATTGATAAATTGGTGGGGACTGTTGGCTTCTGTGAGGGCAATTTGGTAATTTTCCAATTGAAAAAGAAAAAAAGAGAGGGAGAGGTGGGGCCCACCTATTAGTGGGCTGGCCGAGCGGATAACCGGCAGGAGACTGCGTCTCTTCCCATTCCCCATGCGCGTGCGCGTTCGCATCTGTTCGTCTCCTCGCGTGCGAGTGCAACGGCGGCATCCGCGTCATCCGGGGAACCGAGTCGAGCGTCGGCAATGGCGGTGAAGGAGGCGCCATCAGTGCGGACGCTTCGGCGTCAGCCGTGGCAGCAACCCGTCGGCCTCCGCCCCGCTCCCTTTATATGGCGCCTCTCCTCTCTATGATGAAGCAGAAGAAGTAAGTCCTCCTACTCCGATCTAAAATCTCTCACCGTGGTTCTTTGATCTTGAGCTTTGAGAGCCGCCGACTGGGTTATCTCCTGTCGCCGTCGGCTGTATAGAGTAAATCACCGATTCTAGGGTTTCCCGTTTGGTTTCCTTGAGCCTCTTCTTCGATTTGGCCGAGAGGAAAGGTTTGGGATAACCCCTAGAGGTTGATTTGGCTCGGGCTTGTGCTGTGTTTGTATGAGATTTGTGATCTGTTCTTGTTGTTCGCGAGCACTCTTGGCCGAAGCTCTCGGTGGTCTTGTGCGGCGTCAACCCTAACCCTCGTCTCCAGCATCGGCAACTGAGGTTGGAGTGGGCATTGTATCTCCGTCTACCTCACACCTCTACTGCGAGCGGCACAAGGGGTGCTAGGTTTTCTGGGTCAGCGTCGTGAGCGTTCCTTGCCCCTTTTTTCAGATTCCTCTTGGTGATTTCGAATATCACCACTACTTTGAGTATATTAGTTGTTGATTCTTTGCAATTTTGTAAAATATTTCATTTGTTTGTGATTATCTCTAGCTGAAAGATTGCAAAAAATTTTCTGTGATTTGATTGCTCTGTGATGAAATGACAAATTGCTGAGATTATATATGGATGTGATGGTAGATTGATCTTGAGCATTCAATTAAATCTGCTATATTTTCCTTCACTGGTCATTAAATCTACTTGATGTTCATGCTTTGTTGATCTCTATGTGAGGTCTGTTTGGTGGTTTGCCTTAGTCTTTTCTGACCTTTGCCGAACCTTGTTAACCTGTAAAATCAATAGTGTTCTCTGTAAAGGAATGAAAGATTGATTTTAGAAGGGTTTCTGCACTATCCAGCAAGCTCATTTCTTGTTCTGTTAATTTTTTGCAGTAACAAGATTTAATACTAGCTCAAGATCTAATCTATAACTGTCATATATAATCAAGATTAAATTTTATCATGGCGGAGATGGCCAAGATTAAATCTTGTGCAACTAGCCTTCTGAGAGCACTAAAAACAATTCAATCTGTTGAACATATGCTGAATGAGGTCATATATGTTAAGTTTTTGGGATTAGCATTTCACTGCGCTTATTCACTTGAGGTTATGCTAATCATGAACTATTATATGACATTTAATTTGGGCGTATGTTTAATTTGCAATGGCTTACAAGATTCATATGGTTATATGTTGATTAAGACATTGTTATGCCCCATATTTGTCATGTTTGGATATTTATTATAATTATTGGAATTAAATTCAAAAATGTGTTTATACTGCAAGTTTTACAACATAAAGAACAATTTCGTAAATATATCCAGAGGGAGATTAGTATGCATGATTAACTTCAACTCAAGAATGATATATTCCTATTTCCTAGATCTGAAAGAGATGATTTTGTTCAGTGGCTTCATAGTCTCCAAATTGCGGATGATGATAACTGGCTGATAATGGGGGACTTTAATTTCTATAGAGCTCTCTCAGATAGAAACAAAATTGGTGGGAATATAAATGACATCATGATCTTCAATGAGATAATTAGCAACTTGGGTCTGCTAGAAATTCCACTAAAGGGAAGAAAATATACTTGGAGCAATATGCAAAATGAGCCTCTCCTAGAACAAATAGATTGGGTTTTCTCTTCGACCAACTGGACAACTGTGTACCCCAACACTCTTCACCTCCCTTTGGACCAACCTCTGATCATATCCCTTGCAAGGTTCAAATTGGCACCTGCATTCCCAAGGCTCAGGTTTTCAGATTTGAAAATTTCTGGATTGAGCACCCTGGTTTTTATGACACAGTTAAATCTGTTTGGTCTTCTCATGTCATTGCCACTAATAGTGCCACAAGAATTTCTGCTAAGTTAAAACTCTTAAGAGCAGCCCTTAAAAAATGGAGTAAGAATATGTCGAATCTCAATTGTTTGATCAAAACTTGCAATAATATTCTTGAAGTCCTGGACTCTCTTGAAGAGCAAAGAAACCTGTACACTCAAGAGTTTAACTTTAGGAAAATTTTGAAGGAGCATATTCTCAATCTGCTAAGATACAAGAGAGCGTATTGGAAAAAGAGATACACTATCAGATGGACCAAACTGGGGGATGAAGGGACCAAATTCTTCCATGCTGCTGCCACTGAAAGGTACAGAATAAATACCATCACCAGTCTGGACACTGAAGATAACAGAACTATATCAGCTCATAGTGAGAAGGTTGCCCTTCTCCTTGATGATTTCAAAAAGCGAATGGGCTTTACCTCAAACCCTACAATGCTGTACAATCTCAGTCAACTAGTTCAGCCTAGCGATGATTTGGAACATCTTTCAGCCCCTTTTTCCACACATGACATTGAGAAAATAATCAGGCAGATGCCTGTGGACAAAGCCCCTGGCCCTGATGGTTTTAATGGTCTTTTCCTCAAAAGTTGTTGGGATATAATAAAGGAAGATGTCTATACATTGTGCTTTGATTTCTTTAATGGCTCACTCAATCTGGAGGCTATCAACAGCTCTTTTATCACATTGATTCCCAAAGTTAATAACCCAACAACAGTTGGTGATTTCAGACCCATTTCTCTCTTGAATTGTACTCTCAAACTCATCACAAAGCTCTTAGCTGATCGTCTGCAGTCCAAGATAATTCCCTTAATACACACAAATCAGTATGGCTTTATCAAGACCAGAACAATTCAAGATTGTCTTGCTTGGGCATATGAATATATCTATCAGTGCCAACACTCCAAAAGAGAAATCATCATTTTAAAGTTGGATTTTGCAAAGGCTTTTGACACAATTGAACATAACACAATCATTCAAATGATGCAGCATTTGGGCTTCAATGATAAATGGATTGACTGGATTCAAAGAATTCTTGCCTCTGCTTCTTCTTCCATTCTGCTTAATGGAGTTCCTGGAAGTCATTTCCATTGTAAACGTGGGGTTAGGCAGGGGGACCCTTTATCTCCACTGTTATTTGTTCTGGCTGCTGACCTCCTACAATGCATCATCAATAAGGGTCATCAAGATGGTCTCTTTGAGCTCCCTATCCCTTCCTATGATCTGGACCATTACCCCATAATCCAATATGCTGATGATACCCTTTTGATTATGAAGGCTTCCCAAAGAGAATTGTTCACACTTAAGGGATTATTAGAGTCCTTCTCTATTTCGACTGGATTAAGGGTAAACTACCATAAGTCCTGTCTTGTTCCCCTCAATGTGTCTGATGATAAAGCGCAGTAGCTAGCAGGAGTGTTTGGTTGCAAACTAGAAACTTTACCCTTCACCTATCTGGGACTGCCTTTAGGCACCACCAAGCCGAGAGTGGAACATTATGGCTTTGTAATGAACAAGATTGAAAGAAGACTTACTGCCACCTCCAACCTCCTAACCCATGCTGGAAGGCTCCAACTTGTCAATGCAGTTCTCTCCTTTATTCCTACTTATACCATGTGCACTCTCCAAATCCCAGCGGCTGTTTTAGAATGCATTGACAGAGCAAGAAGGCACTGCTTGTGGAGAAGAGCTGATAGTAATGCTAAATCGCAACCTCTTGTAGCCTGGCACAAATGTTGCAAACCAAAAAGAAAAGGTGGACTTGGTATAATCAATCTCAGAAGGCAAAACAAAGCTCTTCTTCTCAAGCATCTGGATAAATTCTATAACAAGAAAGAAATTCCCTGGGTTAGGCTCATTTGGAACGCTCACTACCCCAATGGTCAGATCCCTCATGTCGCTCCTAACAAGGGCTCTTTCTGGTGGAAGGATGTTTTGAAACTATGCGATTTGTTTAGAGGGATTGCCAAATGCAAAATGGGTGATGGTTCAACTGTCCTTTTCTGGCTTGACCTCTGGAATGACAATATCATGCAAATCAAGTACACAAGACTCTATACCTTTGCAAGAAATAAGAACATATCAGTTGCTCAGTTCCTGACAAGTAATACTTTGGAAACTCAGTTCCATCTACCTCTATCTGAGCAAGCTTATCATGAGTATCAGAGTCTACAAGATTATTTGCAAACAATTCAGATTCAGCAAGACAAAGACATTTGGTAGTACATCTGGGGAAACAACACATACAGTTCTTCTAAGTTCTATAACCTTCCCTACAGACATGTTCAACCTCCTAAGCCATTCATTTGGATCTGAGATTCCAAATGTTGTAATAAACTCAAAGTCTTCACTTGGTTACTCTTAATGGATAGGCTGAACACAAGGAACATCCTCAAGAGAAAGAAGCAGAAATTGGAAAGGAACAACTATGATTGTGTGCTTTGTGATAGAAATTTAGAAGAAACGGCCTTTCATCTCTTCTTTGGTTGTCCGTTCAGTCAAAGCTGTTGGCAGCAACTTGGCATACATTGGAATCTTGATGCAGATTTCTTTCAGATGATAATCCAAGCTAAGCAGCAGTCTTCAAGCACTTTCTTCATGGAAATCTTCATCATTGGAGCCTGGCAGATTTGGAAACAAAGAAATGAATTCATCTTTGACCGGGGACGTCCCTCTCTTGACTCGTGGAAGCAAAATTTTTTGAAGAAGCCAAATTACAAGCCCATAGACTTTGTGGCCCTAAAAGGGAGGCCTTTCTCTCTTTTTAGGCCTCTAAGTTTATCTCTTCTCCTGTGGCCTTTTTTCTCCTCTCTTTTTCCTGGGTTTTGTCTAGATGTATAGCTGTTTGTTTTCTCCTCCTCTTTTAGCTTTTTGTACAGCTTATTTTCTTTTAATATAAAGCTCTACAGTGGGGGCCTCCCCTGCTGTATTTATGGTTCAAAAAAGTACTGGGAACCCCTCACCTTTGATATATCAATAATTATGACTCCATATTTCTGCAGACATCTATGATTATGGAGATGAAGCAATCAAGCATGTTGCATGTGAATGAGCTCACAAATAAGTTTGTCATAAAATATATGGTACATACTGATAAATAAGAGAACAGTTCCACTGAACTATTTTTGTAACAACAATAAAATCTAATACACCTGTAGTCAAAGCTGAAAGAACCTAGATTTTTCTTTCCGAATTCATCAGTAACATCCCAATAACAATTCTTTTGTGTTAAGACTTCAATTCCAAGATCTAGATATTCAGACCTGAAAGATCGAAAAATGAACAAATAGGTGAAGTATTTCAACTTGAATGATTAATACATGTAGCAATCTGGATGGTCTCACAACTAATCACTTCACATCCTTTACAAGGCAATATTAAATCCTGCCGATTTCAAGCACAGGGTGGTTTGGATGAACAGTGGAAGCATTCCTGATGGCAGCCTCAGCAGCCACCATCTCCTCATTGGTGGCACCATCGCGAACAATTTCAACAATTATATACCTGAGGCTTTTGAGATGCTCAACGCCAAAGTTGAAATCACCATATTTCGACATCGTTTCGCCTACCAGGAAATTAAGACAAAACCATTGTAGCTTTGGCATAGCTACAGGTGCAAATGCCAGGCACCCACAACATGAGCAGGTTAGATGCAACGTCTTTAGACACTGAAATCCTTGTCGGCCAATGAAAACCCTTTGATCAGGGCCACTCGTTAAATGTAACTTAAGGAAAAGTAGAGCGGAGATATCCTTCAGCACACCTAAGTCACTCTTCTCAATTCTAGTAACCATGAGTTCTAAGTGGACAAGATTGACAAGCATGCCTATCCATATAGGAACCCTAGGAAGGACGCTAGGTATGCGAAGTTGTTGGAGATATGGAAGAGGACAGCACGAACCCATTAATGTATCAACAAAGGAATTCCTATCCTCAGCACAATAAATTCTAAGCCCTTGAAGGTTGTGTCTTCCCAGCTCACATAGAGAACAGACCAGAATCTCTCTGTACATCTGCTCATTACTATCCATCTCAGCGCGGTACACAGCTATTTTGAGTTCCCTCAGTTTAGTGAGCCCACCAAGCTCTTGAACAAATTTTACGGAGTTGCATGGGATGGAAATACAGGACAGCTCCTGTAAACCTTGCATATTCCCAATCTCAGCAGGCAATATCACCCCAGGTTCCACAAAAAGGCGCACCAATTTTCGCAATCGAACAATAGTTTCTGGCAACTTTTCTATTAAAGAATTCCTTACATCCAGGACCTCTAAATATTGTAGGTTCCCAATTTGATAAGGAAGTTCATCAATATCTGTACAACTGAGCCTCAGATATCTCAGCTGAAATAAACATCCAATGGGTTCAATTTGGTGGTTATTCAACCAATTGCAATCAGACAAGTCCAACACACGCAAAGCTTGAGATTTCAAAATATGAGACACTTGCTTAATAACTCCAAAGACAACAATGGAGCGGACGTGAGATTGGTTTTCCAGGACTGATTGCACTGCTGCATGTTTTGCAGTAGTGGATTGGATTGACAACCGGCGAATTTTGTTTGATAAAGTTACACCCTCTTGTTCATCTATTACGGTAACAAAATTCTCTTCATTTGATAGAGAGATGATAATATTGAGCACCATATCATGGATGCGGCAACATCTCACCCTACCATCATATTGAATATCAACCGGTTGTATCATGCTCCTATTGATAAGATCATTAAAGTAGCCCTCTCCAACTTGGTCCAATCTTTTGCCCCTCACTTCATCAATGAATCCTTCACTTATCCATCTCCAAACTAATTCTTCTCTTTCGATCTCATAATCCTCTGGATAAATACTTAGATATAAGTATAACAAGCAGGTCTTTAGATAGTGAGGAAGATCATGGTAGCTAAGCAATAATATCCTTTTCATTCCTTCTAAGGTGTGACTTTTTTCAAGTGCAGAACCAATAGAATTTTTCACTTGCTCCCACTCATCCCTTGTATCAGATTTGCTTGCCAGCAAACTGGCTATACTAAGTACAGCCAATGGCAAGCCACCACATTTCTTTAAGATTGCAGCAGATACTTCTTCCAAGTGAATAGGGCAACTATGCCTAGAGCGAAAAATTCTTTTGAAAAATAACCTTCGGGAATCTTCATCACTTAAAGGTTTGATATTGTAAATATGTTCATGGATTATTCGACTACATCAATAATGATTCGACTGCATTATTCCCATGATTTGGCTACATCAATAATGCGCGCGGTTGTAATTATTCGGCTGCAGAAATGGTTCTCAGGGAAAGCAGACTTCACATATTCCCATGCTTGTGTGCTCCAAATATCATCAACAACAATGAAGTACCTACATAAAATTTGGCACCAGTGCATAAAAGGCATTGTCAGTTTGTCACAACTGTCAAAACCTGAATTATTTGTTGCCACCCTATTGTCTCAAACATTGACATGTGGCTCTAGGAACCACATGTCAGTAAGACATTAAGGAGCAAATCCTAAAGTTCCAATGATTGGAGTGGCAAATCCTTAAAACTCCATTAAAATAATATTAAAATTCACTTTCCCTTTTAAGAAAATGGGTAATTCCAGTAGGATGAAGACCAAATATTTTGTCCCCTTTATTTGTGGTTACTTTAGTAATTCAGCAAACAAGAATATTTGATGTCATCTTGATCAATGTTGTGCCAGGAAGAATGGAGAGAGACTCACAATGCTAGTATAATTTAGTCTCCTGACAGTATTGCACAACATGTTCACTGCTAAGTATTGTATTTTTGCTTTAGTTCCTTATTGTTGTGCTGTTTCACGAGCCCTTATTCTTGAGTCCCTCTTTTTTTAAGTAATCTGGATTTTGATACATTTTGGGTTTTGCTAATCATGTGGAGAAATTATGTCAAGGTTAGACAAATATCAGCTAACACTAAAAGATTGAGCATATAAATCAAAATTTATCTCAGCATTTAGAAGCGTTATAGTTTCTACAATAATCTAAAAAGAGAAAACATAGAAATTTCTTTGTTAACTAATATTGAATTGTATATGTGCGTTATAGTTTCTACAATAATCTAAAAAGAGAAAACATAGAAATTTCTTTGTTAACTAATATTGAATTGTATATGTTGTGCCACATCTTAATTTCTGTCAACATTTAGAAGAGTTATATCTTGAAACAAAAAAGGGTGGTAATCAATTCATATAGACTGCCACATCAATTTACACAGGTGGTCTACAGAAATTTCTCTAGCGAATATTTCTCAATTATAGTGGAATGCCGAATATTTCTCAATTATAGTGGAAGAGAAGAGAAAAAATTATTTGCATACCGCTTCACTTCAAGGTGTTCTCTAAGTTTGTCAATGAGTTTCCTCTCATCATCTGATGGGTTTCCCCACAGACCAACTCCAGAAAGCATATCTATAAGAACTTTCTTCATATTAGGTCTCTGAGACATAGATACAATAGCCGAGCAATCAAATTGGCCTTTGATTTTCTTGTACACTTGGTTGGCAAGAGTGGTCTTACCCAGGCCTCCAAACCCAACAATTGACACCACTTTTAGTTGTTGCACCAAGCCACTCTGTTCCTCGTCCTCCTCCATTAACAACCCGATTATTGTGTTTGTTGGTTCCTCGATACCTACAAGTCCAGTTGCCTCAACAAAGAATGCTGTTAGCCGGGGGTCAATGACCACAGAAGGTGTGGATGTGGCCTCATCAAGCTTATATCTTGCACGTCGCTCACTCGCATCAACAACGAATTCCTTGAGTTCCTGGATCTCGTTAGTGATGCTATGACGGGATGAAAGTTTCTTTAGCTTACCAATGTTCTTGCGGATAAACCCCTTAATACCAGCATTCTCGCCAGGCATGATCTCAGCACTCACCATAAAGGCATCGATGCAAGGATAGCTCCCGAACCTCCTTCATCCAAGCCTTCACTTGGACGTCAGGCTCTTCCATCATCGCATACTTATCCAGTACGGCATTCATGCTACTCAGCTCTTTTCTTAGGGCATCCATAGTGTATATAATCCAAAGGGTCTTAAGGTGGGTCCCATCTAAACCTTAAGGCCGACTCCATAGTGTATATAACCCAAGGGACCTTAAGACGGTCCCACTCGGCAGATAAAGAAAAATTGTACTTTAATGCTTGTGGCCAGGTCTTTAGCTTGAGGATCAGCCTTAAGCTTTTTTTGCTTATAGCCTGCTTAAGGTCACCCCTGTAATATATAAGGTTGACCTTAAGGTGGCTTAAGACCCTCTATTTTCATACACTACATATGCCCTTAGGAACTCCACATCTTTCTTCAGATTCTTGTGCTTGGCATACTCTTTCTCCAGTAGGGTCGAGAGCTTGCCAAGCAGGGCGTTCATCACCCCTGTCGAAGCGCTCACCATCGCTCCCACCATTGGTTAGCTGGCTTAATCTCTCACCAACGAAGGGATACAAGTGGGAAGAGGTGTTAAGTGAAGGTTTCTGCCCTAGGACTGGGAACATTAGATAGAGCATATATATTGCCCCTCTACTATTGTGCTTCATGTGCAATTTGGAATATCAATTAACATTGCTACACTGTTGTAGTACATATCAACAAGTCTTTGCTGGTGGCGAATCTAGAATGAAAAATAAGGGTGGGCTAGAAAAATATACATTCTACTAGATCATAAGCTTTTACTAGAATTGTTAGCCTTACACCTCGATTGACTAAACTAATTTGTAAGAAACATAGTTTTTGTATTCTTGTGCAATCAAATTCATAGTTTCATACATGAATAAAAGCAAAGAAAAAAGAGAGATACAATAGAGGTACCTCGCTAATGGCAAGTGAATCCCTAAAACATGTAAATATGGTTCCAGTAGGTAACAATCTGTACATCAAAATTAAAAAAAAATTGGTGATACAATAGCAAATTGTATTTAATTACTTAAATAATCGTGAGCATTTAAAATAAAAAGAACCATACCAATAGCTTGAATCATGACTTTCACGAGGCAAATTCATCCTGCGATTTTTCATGCCTTAAAAGGATTTTATGATTGCATCATATCAATGGATCTAAATATGTCTGGCCAAATAACAGCAGCCAGCAGGCAGCACCGGTTGCGGTCGGGCCAAAGCTCCAAAACCTCCAAGCCAAATCACAGACTCACAGTACTTCACGGTTGCGGTTGGGCCAAGGCTCCAAAGCCTCCAAGCCAAATCACAGACTCACTCACTCACAGTACTTCATGAAATCACGAGTTCACGGCTTCACCTTCACGCGGCCGGCGACGGCGACGAAAACACGCAAGAAGCAATCCTTCGCCGGTTTGCCCCTCTGCAGCCCTGCGCCGCCGGCCGCCGCGTCCCGCCTCCCCGGCTCAGCGCCTCCCGCCTCCCCGCCTCCTAGCGTCGGCGCCTCCCGGCTCCTGCCTCGCCCGGCAGCCCCCCCTCCGGATCCGGCGACTGGCGTCGGCACGCAGCACTGGTGGGGCGGTGAGCAATTGATTGGGATTTGGGGCAACCGGGAACGGGATGGATTTTGGTCTTTCGGAATTGGGGGAAATTTGGGAGCACGAAGCTGAACAGGGCGCCATGTACTGGATGTATGGGCCGGTGGGCCTGATGGCGGTTCGGCCTTGTTTCTTCTCCCCTGGGCCCTGGCTGTGCCTTCTCCCCAGACAGTTCTTTCGTCGACGTCGTCGCCAGTGAGGCAGTGAGCTAGTGACTGCTGGTCGCTGCCGGAGGAGGGCCGGGGGGGGGGGGGGGGGGGGGGGGGGCTTCGGCAAACCATTGGAGGGTAGGCTTCAGCCTGATGAAGCCTACCCCATGGATTCGCCCCTTGCACGAGACACCCTGAAGTCTTCCATCTCAGCGTCTTCACACGTCTGTTGCAAAGAAACATCCAGGAAGGTCAATTCCAAGGATAAAAAACAGTGGCCGGCAATGCAATCTTGCCCCCATGAAAATGACAACGAGACACCCTGAAGTCTTCCATCTGAGCGTCTTCACACGTCCGTTGCAAAGAAACATCCAGGAAGGTCAATTCCAAGGACAAAAAAACAGTGGCCGGCAGTGCAATCTTGCCCAGTTGCCCCCACCCGATGGACAATAAATCTTTTCCTTTGTTCAAGCATTGCACAATACACGGTGTATTAGTTCATAACAACACATGCGTCACGGCTCACAAATTTGCAATTAAGGGCACCATGTTTCGCGCTCTGTACCAGTGACCTGACGGAACCGGGAATTGATCTTTTCACTATATTTATCACAAACACAACCATCCTTTTGTGTGGTTATACCTCAGCAAGTCACATCCATTCATATCTATCCTATCCGTATGAGTTGAATCAGTGTGTATCACCGTTTGGGTCTGTGACAAAACCTTGGGCGTAGATATCATACAACTAGATGAGTGTGGAAGCCCCTAACACCAAAAAGCATCTCTAACTAATTTGATGCTTCCACAGAACCGCTAATTTGATTCATAATATTTCTCACAAAGATACGGCTCACAATTCAACAGAGAGAGGGGATAATTTACCACGGACGTGCAGTCCGGAGCGGCTAGTCGGGTCGGGGAGAGAGGCGAGACCGGCGAAGCTGGGGGCTCGAGCCTCCTCCGCTTTGCTCCTCCAAATCGGGGTAGAGAGGCGCCGGCCGCCGGCCGCGGACGGGTAGCTGGTCAAGCGACGACGGCGGCGGGCATCGCTCTGCTCCGACTCCGAGCGGAGCATGATCCCTTTTTCCTCTGTTTTCTGGGCATCAGCCCAGCATGATCCCTTTTTCCTCTTCTTTCGGGCTATAGCGATGGTTTATTGCTCTGACCATGGTTTTTAGTTCTGATATAAACACTTGTACATATGCTGGTAAGATAATAAATTATTTTAAAAGAATTATTTTAATAAATCGTTTCAAAATAGTAACAGAGAAACCGTTCTTTTTTTATTCTAAAGAAGCTATAGGCTGAAAAAACTGGACCTTGTCGTGTCATATTTAGTGGATTTAATGGGTTAGATGTTTAGATATGATAAATTTAGCAACGCCACACTGGGCTTTTTGAAATCGTGTCTTACACCCTTGAATTAAGTCATTACTTAGGATACACCTATTTGTGGCCCTCTCTTTTTTTTAGACAATCTGTATACGTTTGGTTCTGGGTTTGGACGGCTAGACTGTGCTCAAATTCGGCTTGGCCCAAATAGAAATCACCCGTCGGGAAATTTCTCTACAGGATAATCCCCACGTGAGGCCTGTCTTCATCACTGTCAGATTGTGATAGAGGCCATTATTTTAGGTTACAGATTATAGTTTTTATTATAGCTTATTAATTTAATAAATAATGATTACTAAAAGATTAAAGCTAAAAACTAACTGAAAAGCTAAATGATTACTCAGTGGAGGTTTCATATCCCAGTTTCCAATACACCTATATTTTGGAAACAGTGCAAAAGAGTTTCATCCCCATGAAACTCTCTCTACTCCCATGAAACTTTTATCATCTCTCTCTTCATCAATACAGTGCCATGTCAGCGCCATATCAACGTATTTAATGCCCATAAAACTCCATGAAACCTCCACTGAGACTGGCCTAACACAACATCAGGCGTGATTACCACTGAGCACACAAATGCACAAGGGATCACCACTGGGCGCTAGTAGATTGGAAACATGCCAGCCTTCCTGTTCGTGGATGAGGACTCACCGAGCAGTGGGCACGGCCATGAGAAGGCAAGAATCACATCCTTCTAAGCCTGCGAACGACGGTTTGATCCACGCTAACGTTTTCAGGTTTCATCTTTGATTCGGGTGATTCGAGAAGACGACGGCCAGAGATCGGAGACGCCGAGGCCGGGGCCAGAGATCGGAGAACACATGCTTGCTTGGCTGCTATCCCGAGAGGTGTCAACGACGCGTTGCATATATCGACAATAAATCCGTTTGAATCATTTGCTCCTGCTGATGCAAAAGGCTTGTACATGGCTTGTACATGTATGCGGTGTGGCCTTAGGCCACGGAATGCAAAGGGTGGCGGAGTGTTTCTAATCGCGCGCCAAGTCTAATCCTTTCATGTGATCGGTGGTCCAGTAATAATGGACTTGTCCCCTTTGAAAACTGTGATAAGGAATCTAGGTCCTGATAATTTTAGCTTGAATTTCTGATTTATTTTTTATTGTTTCTAAATTTTATCTTTTTTTTAGCTTTTTAGCTTTTTTGTGCTTTGTTATCGATTCTTTTTTCCCATATTCATTTATATTATCTATGATAGGTTAACCTGTTTTTTTATTTTTAAGTTTTTTAATTTAGTTACGCCAAATAAGCTACCATCAGGTACAGTATAATTTCAGCTAGCTACAATACAATTTCAGTCATAAACCAGCTTATTTCATTCCAAGTGGCACTCTAGTTGACGCACAAGAAATCCATGAAAACGAAAAATAACATAATTCCTACGTAAGTCCTTTGATTTTTCAGGTGGTCATTCTTTTTTTTCTGAGAGAGGTAGTTAATCTATTTTCTTGGGGAAGTCGTTGTTTCACAATGTAAATCCACCGACGAATTCAAAAGTGTACTTATACTTCAAACACTGCTCTCTTTTCTTTTTGCGAGGTCGTAGGTGGTTACCGTAGTTATCGCTAAGGCTAAGCAACTGAGAGCTCACGAGATCAACGTGGCCTTATTCTATATGCAGATGTCGTAACATGGACGTGTGGCTCGAGAGACATGCATTGGCCAAGGAAATTTCTGGACCCATTAAAAGGAGCCAATTACCAGTTTGCCTCTCCCAAGTCCAATAATGATATTATAGCCAAGCTAGTCAGCATTTTTGCTGATGTGGAGGAGAGAAGAGAGAAGAGAGGAGAGAGATGAGAGCTTGGCTCTCATGCAAGCAATAAGCTGGGCACGGGAGCCTATGCAGTGATAGGCTCAGATAATAAATGTATGTGAGGAGAAATAGGAAACAGAATGTGAGACATGGTACCACATAATAATAAAAACCTTTTGCAAACAAATAGAAGACAAATTATTGTATAACTTGACTCTTATAACTTGACTTATAGCCAAACACTTGGCTCTAGTATGAGCTAGTTACTAGCTCTAAGGGCATCTCCAATGGTTATAACTAGCAACTAACTATAAGACTTCCACATCATCTATATAGTACACACTAAAGCTAGCATTCTAAAGAACTATCTATAAGGATAGCTATTTGATGCTTACATGCACACACAGAATTTATAGAGGCTATCTCGTTTGGCGTTATAGACTAGTGCTTAGAGCAAGTTTAATAAGGCTGACTGTGCTAGCTATAAAGGAATCCATGTCAGCATAGTCCTATGTGGAGGGGAGAGAAAAGGAGAGAGAGAGTCAAGCCGGCTCCCATGCAAGAGTCAGGCTATAGCACAGGAAAAGAGGCGTTATCCATGCATGTACCAATAGAACTAACTGCTATACCATGCATGTATTAAATAACCAATACCCATGTATGTATTAAATGATTGAGAGCTCTTGTAGAGACAACTTATAGCCAGCTTATTGTATGAGTTGGCTGCATCTTACCTTTTGATGACATGTAAATGTATTGGAGGTAGCAGCTATCTATACTATTAAACTTGCTCTTAAGGAAGAGTTGGCTCGATTTTTTTTGCATACTCTCTTTCCTCCACATAGGATATATGCTGATGTATACATGCATATAGCTAGCTGACTCAGACCATTGGAGATGCCCTAAGACAACTTCTCCAATAGTACTAACTTTTAGCACATAGCTCATAACATAAATAGCCTCACATAATCTTGGAATGTGTGTATGAGACTAGCTCTTGATCAAGAGCTAGCTTTTCTGTCTTTTCTATTAAAATATGAAATAATATGCTTAGAGCTAGCTCATAAGTCACTATTGGAGATGCTCAATGCACATAAAAGACGAGTTGCACTCGAAAAAAAAAGAAATCAGAAAGGGAAAAGAATAAGATGGAAAATGATTGGTCCGTCATCTGCGTTCCTACATTTCGATCATCGCACTTGAAGTAGACAAATTTTTCACTTAAATATAACTAAGTTAAATGTTGATTTTGTTTGGGGTAGTCCGGTTGGTACTTACTACTTAGTAGAGAAAAACGTTGAACAAATATGGTACATGTTGTATATTAGGACTCTAAGATAGACGTCAAGATTAGGGGCCAAGCATCCCTTCTAGCGAGGTGGGGCGGCAGCCAGGACTCCCCTCCCCACTCGACGCGATGATTTTGTTTATTTTGATTTTGTTGATTTTGTTTGTGGGCAGTGGTATTGTAGCAATGTACTGTAGCGATCTACTATAGCACTGAAATAAAACCATCGCAAGATATATTAACAAAAAAAGAACGAATTTTTTTCGATCGAACTGTAGCAGTACTATTCCGCACTGTATTGATCACTGTTCGACTATAGCGATTTACTGTAGCGATCTACTGTATCACCGAAACAAAACCATCTAGATAACAAAAAGTATGTTTTTCACTCAATCTAGTTATCGATTTTTAATTGAAACTAATTCATGCATGTAAGCAAGAAAAATACATTGATAGAGATCAATGCATAGAGAAACCATACAGATCAAAAAAAGGAAAAAAAGATAATATATACGAATTAAAAAACTCACGAACTTTTATTCAAAAACGCAAGCACTGTTCATCCATCAACCTCATCACGTATGCATGCATCCGTTACAAACTTTTTCTCCTTTTTTTTGTTCGCTCGGTACAACGCCACAGCACAAGCGTATCTCCTTTATGCAGCCTCCTACGACACCTATTCAATCTCTACTCAAAACCCTAATACAACTCATTCAACTAGGCCTAAGCCTTTTTATCTCAACCAGGCTTTCGGCCCAATACTTTTCAAGGGACCCGAAACCCAACCTAACATGGGTTTTCCAAAATTCTGAATTTTCTAACACGTCATGTGTCGAAGCCTCCAGGACCGCACCTCCTGTAGTTTCTCCACGCATCATCCATCACGTGTTGTAGCCTCCGGACTGCACCTCCGTACCTCCAACATGTATCATCCATCTCTGATCTCCATGTGCCCTAAGCATTAGCCCAACCATCTCGTAACCTCCTTGACCGTCTAAACCTCGGATCTCCCATCCTAGTCCCGATCTATCTCGTCACCGACCATAATCGCCTCCATGCTCAACCTGCACATGCAAATACCAAAGAACATTTTTCCGGCACAAGTTCGTCCAAACTTGACCAACATCAATCAACACACATGCGACACAACTCGCATAACCAACATCAATCCACACACATGCGACACAACTCGCATAACACTAAACAAAATTACCAATTATTCATCATCACAAATTAACCATTGTCAATTATTCATCACCAAAAATCCTAGACCTAGCCACATGGTCTAACAATCTCCCCTTTGATGAATACATTGATAACACCTTAAGATAGCATGATGAATTAGCTTCAAATAGATATAAACGCAGGCCGGTCCTGGGATTTTAGGGGTCTGGGGCGAAAATAGAATAGGGGCCTAGTATAAATATCTAAATATAAATCTACATACACACATATATATGTATCTAATTTTACCAACAAACACTTAAAATGCGTTATGTATTAAAGAAAAATTAATATCAAAGAGTTTATAGATATTACCTTAAAAATTTCTTCTAACATTTCTAGATGTGAAGTCATTAATGATGGTATTGATATTAATCTCATCCAAAAATTTCTTCTCAATACATAAAGTTGCCAAACCGTTTAACCTCTCTTGAGACATTGTTGACCTTAAATGATTCTTCAACAATTTCAACTTTGAAAAGCTTCTTTCAGCTGATGCCACAGTCACAAGCATAGTAAATAAAATCCGATAAGCTGATGCCACAGCAACTATCGCCAATTCATCAGGATTTCTTGAACTGGTCGTATTACATTTAAAAAATTTGTCAATGGATCCTCTCTGTGATTCTATCAACTCATCTATTTGTTTCCTCTTTTTCTTTTTTCACTGTCGGATGCATATTTTCTAGTTGACATGGTATTGAAAATTTAAAGAACAATAGTATAATTAGTAACTACAAAGCACTAATTATTGATTAAAAAATTCCTAATATGCAAACTACAAGAAGCAATGACAAAGTGATGTAGATGTGGACCTGCTGGTTTGGGAATTCCGCGGCTGATCGCTCGCTCCGCTCAGCTCGCCTGTTGCGGTGTTGGCTCGCCTGTCGCGGCGGAGAGAGAGACGGCCACCCTCCGCGGCTCGGTGCGGCGTGCGGCGTGCCCTAGACGGCTAGACGGAATCACGGAAGAACTAAGAAGTCGGAAAGTCAGATTTCAGAAAGAAGACCGAAGACCCCAATCCCCCATATACATAGTATATATACTATGTATACTATCGGTCTATGAGTCTATCCGTCTTCCGAATTCCTAGCTGGGCCGACTTCTCATCTTCGGTCTTCTTTCTGAAATCTGACTTTCCGACTTCTTAGTTCTTCTGTGATTCCGTCTAGCCGTCTAGGGCACGCCGCACGCCGCGCCGAGCCGCGGAGGGTGGCCGTCTCTCTCTCCGCCGCGACAGGCGAGCCGACACCGCAACAGGCGAGCTGAGCGGAGCGAGCGATCAACCGCGGAATTCCCAAACCAGCAGGTCCACATCTACATCACTTTGTCATTGCTTCTTGTAGTTTGCATATTAGGAATTTTTAATCAATAATTAGTGCTTTGTAGTTACTAATTATACTATTGTTTTTTAAATTTTCAGTACCATGTCATCTAGAAAATATGCATCCGGCAGTGAAAAAAGAAAAAAGAGGAAACGAATAGATGAGTTGATAGAATCACAGAGAGGATCCATTGACAAATTTTTTAAAAGTAATACGAACAGTTCAAGAAATCCTGATGAATTGGCGATAGTTGCTGTGGCATCAACTTATCGGATTTTATTTACTATGCCTGTGATTGTGGCATCAGCTGAAAGAAGCTTTTCAAAGTTGAAATTGTTGAAGAATCATTTAAGGTCAACAATGTCTCAAGAGAGGTTAAACGGTTTGGCAACTTTATGTATTGAGAAGAAATTATTGGATGAGATTAATATCAATACCATCATCAATGACTTCGCATCTAGAAATGTTAGAAGAAATTTTTAAGGTAATATCTATAAACTCTTTGATATGAATTTTTCTTTAATACATAACGCATTTTAAGTGTTTGTTGGTAAAATTAGATACATATATCTGTTTGTATGTAGATTTATATTTAGATATTTATACTAGGCCCCCTATTTCTAGTTTCGCCCCGGACCCCTAAAATCCCAGGACCGGCCCTGCGTTTATATCTATTTGAAGCTCATTCATCATGCTATCTTAAGGTGTTATCAATGTATTCATCAAAGGGGAGATTGTTAGACCATGTGGCTAGGTCTAGGATTTTTGGTGATGAATAATTGACAATGGTTAATTTGTGATGATGAATAATTGGTAATTTTGTTTAGTGTTATGCGAGTTGTGTCGCATGTGTGTGGATTGATGTTGGTTATGCGAGTTGTGTCGCATGTGTGTGGATTGATGTTGGTCAAGTTTGGACGAACTTGTGCCGGAAAAATGTTCTTTGGTATTTGCATGTGCAGGTTGAGCATGGAGGCGATTATGGTCCGTAAGCCCGTATTTCTTCATTTTAACTCAGATTTGACCTGTTCAAATTTATAAATTCTTCTAAAATCGTAAAATATGTATTTATGGACTCTTTTTGAATTTTATTTGAATTTTGTTTGAATTTCTTTTGGTTCTTCACGTGTAGATTACAACGAATCCGGAGAGTTTTTCTTCGACGAATCGTAGCAAGACTTCAAGCAAGGCAAGTTACACCTTTGACCATATTGATCCCAGTAATTTAAATTATTTATGTTGTTTTTAAATTAATATGCATGCGTACTTTTGTTCAAATTAGTTCAAATGTGCTTTAAACTTTAGTTACACCAAATTTCTTTGTGTATGGCAATCTTGATATTGAACAAACGTACCTTGTCACCATAGATGAAAACCTAGTTGGTACACTAGTATTAACTAGAAAAGTTTATAGAGTTGCTTAGCCATGCTTAGAATAATTTAGGTGGGAAGAATTGTTTCACACAAAATGATGATTATTAAAATCTATTCTTGACCTTGGTGAGTCAAGAAAGTCTATGAAAGTTTGATAAAATAAAATTATAAAACCTGATTTAGACTTAGGCATTGGTATGGTGGTGGGTGCTTGCTGGCATGCATCGTAGTTTGTTGACTCGATGTTGATTGCAGGCACAAGGGGTATGTGGGTAGGCCTAAGTCAATTTAAGGACTAGTTTGTGAACTACTATTACAAAGTCACACCGTACTACCACAAGTCTAGTATGGGGCAGACCTGGCTAAGTAATTTGTGAAGTTCTATTTTAGTTTCGCTATAGGCTGAATGTGAGCGTGGCGTAGGCCATAAGAAGTCTCACATGGCACAAGAGGGGGCTCCAACATGTGGATTCATGTTGTGGTGAAACCTTAGTGGCGGCGTAACTAATTTGGTAATGGAACATTGGAATGGCCTTGTCATGAACTCTCAGCCGCACACCTAAGGCAATGTGTTAATCGCATGGCAAAACGAGATGACATGTCTTGTGGGTAAAGTTGTACACCTCTGC
Organism: Dendrocalamus latiflorus; assembly: GCA_017311315.1. NCBI lineage: Eukaryota > Viridiplantae > Streptophyta > Magnoliopsida > Poales > Poaceae > Dendrocalamus > Dendrocalamus latiflorus. The sequence continues at coordinate 14,737,949 of CM029641.1, forward strand.
AGAGTAACAAACTATCCTGGATAGCCGTGTCCACGGTCAAGGACATGCTTAGTATGGTTTTTCACGGATTAGACTTTGGTTTTAATAAAATCTGGTTTGTGGAAACTTGTAAAATCTTTTGGAAGGATGGTCCGGGTGGAATACCCGTGGATAGATTAGTGTTAGGTTGTTTCCTGCACTAACGTTATTATTTTAGTTAGAAAGAATGTTTTACATATTGTATCAACTTCAGCTTTTGCACTACTTTATTATATTTACACCAATGTTGCTTTTCATGCAAACAACCATATTATGTCTTCCTTTGTAAATCCTTATGCAAGCATCAAATCTGTTAAAACTCCTGGTGTAACTTGTGGAGTACTTTATGTGCTCACCTTGCTTAAACTTGTTGCCAAAGGACGACGGCATCGACTTTGGTGAGGATTGCGACGAATAGGCCACGTCTTACAGTCAATCACCTATGGGTAGGCAGGATGGGCTGCTCCTTTTATTTATCTTCCGCTATTTACTTTTATGTTTGGCCATGAGCCACCTTATTGTAAACTTGGCCATAAGGCCCGTACTCTTGCTTTATAATAAAGTTTGGTTATCATGCATGATATGTATCACTGTTAACATGTGTGCACTAGCTTTTCCTGGGATAGTGCGATTTACACAGTGGGTTCTGGAGTTGTTGCTCTGGGTTCCGATATTCGAAACTTTGAAGTTTGTCTTATGAAACGAAATTGAAATTCTTTTGAAACTTATTTATAATCAAGTTTCAGATTTGAAACTAGATGAACTTGTAGTTTCATATTTTAAACCCATTGAAATTTGTTGAAACACGCTGAAACTTTATGAAACCCGTTTGGAACTCTTTTGAAACATGATGAAACCCACGAGACATGAATGAAGCTCATTGAAACCTGGTGAAACATACCTATACCGTTGGAAATAATTCCAATGGTATAACGTGGGGTAGCATCTCCCATATAGTAATGGTTGTAGTAATATTTAGTAAATAAAAAGTAATAGGGTAATAGCTACAGTGATTACCGCAGAGGATCTACGTCCAGTCAACAACACTCGCCAGAATAAACCTGCCAGCTCCATGCATCAGCACAACTAGCTACGTAAGCGTGGCGTGACGCCGCGCTTGCTACCGTGTGGAACAAAGTAAAAGAGACGATAATTCGTGAGACGTTTCTTAAAAAAAATTAAGGACGTATGCGTAATTTCGGAAAAGCCAAAGGGCTTTTTCGCAAAAAAACAAAGACCTGCAAGGACCTATACGTAATTAAACAAGGACCTATACATAATTTTGGAAACCGCGGGTTGCTATCGGTGAAGTGGAGGTGCTTTCCGGAAAAAAACCTGATAGGGACCTGTTTGCGAGAAGCAGGAACCTATTTGCAAGAACAGAGGACCTCTACGCGATTTCACAAACCGCAAGGGCTTTCTTGCAAAAAAATGATGTGGCAGCTCTCTGGCCAGGAAGTCCCCCAACTTTAATATACGGTAGATGCACCAGTCAGTGCTACTGAAAATGACACACAACCACAATAATAGACTCCTTTTAGGCTAAAACTTATGATTTTTTTTCAAATAAATCAATATATTATTTCTCTATTGTATTTTTGAAACAATTTACCGAGACAACCTTTCCATCACCGTGAATTTATCATCACGTCGGTTTCTCACACCGCTCACAAATCCACCTTATCACTTCCAGTTACAATATATATTGACGACCTAGAAGCTTTCGCAAACATCACAAATACTACTAGCTCAAATTAAACTGCGTACGTATACCTTAATAAGCGTTCCCTCTTTATGCACGCATAGATCATCGAATCATCTTTAGCTGTTTTCCTGTGTGCTCCTGCTGCTGTTCTGTGATCACTGCACAGACCTTAAAGACAGTGTCGAGTAATTGTGAACTGTGAGAGCATCAGAGCACGACACAAGAGACAGCAAGGTAAGCCAAGCCAAGCGAGATGAGAGAGACGGTGGTTCTGAATCCAGGCTTCGGCTTGGGGCACATGGTGCCGATGGTCGAGCTGGCCAAGCTCTTCCTGCGCCGCGGTCTGGCCGTCACCATCGTCGTCGTCGAGCCGCCGCCCATCATGTCACCGACGGGCGGCTTCTCCACGGCGCTCGCGCGCACCGCGTCCGCCAACCCGTCCATCCACTTCCACGTGCTGCCGGCGCCCGACGCCGCCCCGCCTGCCGCGGGCGGCGCCAAGCCGGCGCATCCAGTGGTGCAGGCGTTCGAGCTCACGCAACGCACGAACGCGCCGCTGCGCGACTACCTCCGCTCGGTCCTCCCCTCCGTGCGCGCCCTCGTCCTCGACTTGTTCTGCGTCGACGTCCTTGACGTCGCCGCCGAGCTCGGCGTGCCGGCCTACTTATTCTACACCTCCAGCGCCGGCACCCTCGCCGTCAGCCTGTACCTCCCGTACATGCAGGCCAAGGTAGGCGCCAGCTTCGGGGAGATCGGCGACGCGCCGCTCTCCTTCCCGGGTAACGTTCCGTTCAAACCCACCGAGCTCCCGAGACAAGCGCTCGACCGCAACAACGACGCGTACAAGATGATCCTGGGCAAGTTCGAACGGCTCCCGGAATTCCGTGGCATCCTCGTGAACACATTCGAGTCGCTCGAGGCCAGGGCGGTGCGCGCTCTCAAGGACGACGAGTGCGTCCCCGGCCGTCACACGCCGCCGGTGTACTGCGTCGGGCCACTGGTCTCGGGAGGCGGAGAGAACTGCAGGCACGAGTGCCTTGTATGGCTGGACGCGCAGCCGGAGAACAGCGTCGTGTTCCTCTGCTTCGGGAGCATGGGCACCTTACCCAAGAAGCAGCTCCACGAGATCGCCATTGGGCTGGAGATGTCCGGCCATAGGTTCTTGTGGGTGGTGCGGACCCCTCAGGACGACGGGCCGAACATTCTCTCTGACGCGGTCGCCGTCGCCGAACCGGACCTGGGCGCGCTCCTACCGGAGGGGTTCTTGGAGAGGACCAGGGGCAGGGGACTCGTGGTCAAGTCATGGGCGCCGCAGGTGGACGTGCTGCGGCACAGCGCGACAGGCGCTTTCGTGACGCACTGCGGGTGGAACTCAACATTGGAGGGGATCACGGCTGGGCTGCCTCTGCTCTGCTGGCCGCTCTACGCGGAGCAGAGGCAGAACAAGGTGTTCATCGTGGAGGAGATGAGGGCTGGTGTGGAGATGACAGGGGGCGGCGACGAGGAGATGGTGACGGCAGAGGAGGTGAAGTTGAAGCTCAAATCGGTGATGGAGTCGGAGGGCGGACGTACGCTGCGGGAGCGGGCGTTGGCGGCGAAGGAGAAGGCGTCGGAAGCCATGAAGGAAGGTGGTGCCTCTCACATCGCTTTCGCCGAGTTTCTGAGAGACTTGGACAATGCTTGGTTGCAGCGGCCCGATGCGTGAAGATTCTGTACAGAACGGATTAGCGACCAATATAAGGTCATCACCTGCGATGGAACCTATGCGTGTTGGAACCCAGCGGCCGCGGACGAGATGAGCGAACTACCTGCAGTAATATTGTTGTTGCGAAAGCACAACCAGTAAGTTGGTACATTGTATCCCGTAATATACGACTCAGGACACATTATAACATTGTATCCCATAGTATGCGAATATGAAACAAAATTATAGCACGGTTCTTCAGGTCCAGAGATCAAAAGCTGTAGATTCAAGATTTTTTTTGGGTATTGATAACATCATCCGGATGTTTTCTTTCTAACTATCATCCAGATTTGTGACCATTGGATTAGAAATTCAACGGCCATAAATTCTCCCCCACCCCCTCCAAAAAAAATCTCCCCCTCCTCAAAAATAATCTTCCCCCTCCAAAAAAAGGGCCGTTGGATCTCTAATTCAACGGTCTCAAAACTAGATGATAGTTAGAAAGAAAACATTTGGGTGATACCTACACACACCCTTTTTTTTTTTTTGAAAATGGTGTAAGGAGTAGTCAAGATTTGGCTTTTCACGTTCGTCACCAAGGATCCTGGGGTGGTATCTCTGATCATCAAGTTGCAAAGGATTTTCTTGCAAGTTCGGCAGCAGCAGGGTCTCCCAATGGAGAACAAGAACAAGCATATAGCGAAACAGACCAAACAAGTCAAAAGAAATTGATTATTGGTAAAAGGAATTATTACCTGCAGAAATATAAGATCACTCACAAGTCACCAGCCACAATCCCTCGACCTTCATGTTTGCACTTTGTTGCCTGCCCAACTGCTTGATAACCTTTGGAATCATCAGCATGCAAGTCCATATTTTTCTTCAGGTCAAAAGAAACTGATTGTTGGTAAGACCACTCACAAGTCACCAGCCACAATCCCTCTTGTCCTTCATGATTTGCACTTTGTTGCCTGTGCCCAACTTCTTGATCTCCTTTGAAATCATCAGCATGCAAGTCCATATTTTTACTTAGGGTTTTGTTAAATATCATCCGAATATTTTGTTTCTAACTATCATATAAATTTAGAACTGTTGGATTAGATATCCAATGACCTTGAATTCTCCCCCTCCCCCTTAAATTCTATCCCCTCCCTTTGAAAAAAAAATCTCTCCCCTTAAAAAACAAGAGGCCTTTTAATCTCTAATCTAAGGGTTACTTATTTGGATAGTAGTTAGGAAGGAAACATCTAGGTGATGTCTAGACACTCCTTTTTACTTATGGCGCATGCATTCACAATTGAGCCCTTCTCAGCCAGCGTTTCCTCATGATGTGCTGGAGGATCGAAAGATGCCCAATACCGAAATCAACGTCACCATATCTAGACATTGTTTCCCTTGCTGGCATGGCTCCAGGTGCAAACACCAAACCCATTTCAGAACCTTGACACACACTGGAACTCATTCAGATATTTGAATACTTGACAGCCGATAACAAGCCTATCTTTGGGGGAGATTTCGTTAACTGTAGATGGAGAAATAGCAGTGTGGAGATCTCCTTCAGGATCTCCTTCAGTACATGGATATATTCCTCTTCAATTCAGGAGCAGCAAGCCAACGCTATACAGTTTCAATGGTACTAGAACATTGGGCACGCTTCGCGCGCCTTGCCATGACTTCAATTGCCATGAACATAATCCATTTTCCCCACTCGACATGATTAAGAATGTACAAATATGTAGATGGTTGCTTCAGTGTATAGTGGAGCCTTTTAAGGGACAGGCTAATCTGGTGAATGACTCTTGTTTTTTGAAAGAGACACTGACACAAGAGCTAAGAGCTCAAGAGGTCTATCCTTGGAACTTATATAAACCATGTTCGGTGACAAAGATTGATGGGACAAAGCACTGGACAAAGCGTGAGCAGTATCAGGCTAACTGTTACAAGAGTTGTGGCAAAAATCAAACCTGACGCAAGAGGTGTTGCAAAATACTGAAACTGAACAAAGGAATGCCTTGACCAAAAGCAATGCTAACATAATAGCGTGCTGGACAGGAGAAAGCAAGTGCATTGCAGAAGACATGGCTCAAAAATAATCTTTCAAGCAGCAGCCAAGAAACTTGGTTGGCCTCAGACATCGCAGCCGTGTAAAAATGTTTGAACTCACTAAAAACCGTGGGCAAAACAGCATCAGGGTGGCCTCAGTGTTGACATATGGCAGACCTTGTTCTTTACCATTCACAACACATTAGTTGCCCAAGGCGACAATTGAACCATGTATGCATCATCATTGGTCTCATGCTGTGTAATAGCATCTATTGAGCTGATTCCATGCATGCACCTGGGCCTCCACGCGTTGAGGCCATGCCCCGGAGGGAATCTTGCACGCGCCCAGCCGCTCGACCAAGCAATCAAATAAGCGGGAAGCTGCATCCACTGATGCGGGTCAAGCCCATTACATACAATTTGCATATACAGGGAGTTGATTGGTTGGCTGCATTGGTCCATACTTGTGGGCTTGCGGCATACCATAGCGAGAATGGTGTTCCTCAAGGCTATACAATGTAAAAGCCTTGAATCATTACGTTGAGCAAGCATGCATGAAATGGTAATACATTGGCAACAAACTATATGGCAATTTTGCATTTCTATGCTTAATTTGTTTCTTGCTTAACAAAGATATATCACGATACTGTAAATAACACAGAAAGTTGTAATTCAATATTATGTAGAAAAACACACTATCGGCTTTCTATGCTTTGGTTGTTACTCAACAAGATATACTCAAGATATGACAATATGGTAGTACCTGGAGCTTCCTTTGAACATTGTATTACTTGCCTGAAGAAACCTTCAACTAATCATACATTATCGGTGCAGGGGCCGACATCCCAACCTAGCTTTTTTAGATGGTTGCATTACCAAGAAGGCAAACCACCCAATGAGAAATGAGTCGATCTAAGCACCAACCTGAAATGTGCAATCGCCGAATTACAGGAACTGCATTTTGCTGGTCATGAAATGTCAGAATCTTTTAAAATTTTCATGTAAATGTGGTTTGATAAGCAATATTTCTAGTTTTCATTGGTAATCAGAGATGAAGTTTTCTGAAGATTGAACTAAAATAATTCAGCATATATGGTGGAGTGTGTGGAGTTTTAGTATTCTAAGTTTTTAACACGTCCATTGACATATACATGAAATACCTTATTTTTGTTTTCCTGCAATCTAATAACCAATCTATGCAGCATGGAAACACATTCTGAATATCATGCTTTGTTCTTACTGACAGGTACTTTCAAAATAAAACTTAACCTGCAACTCGTATCAGTAACTTGGAAGAGCTGCAGTTCTTACCATGAAGAGTTGCAAACCTGTCTTGTAGGAAACAAAGACGTTTCCATGTTGGAAGGCCAACCAAAAGCTGAAACTTTCAAGGAATCCTTCAGCTGCACTAATCTAGAGGCCAAAAAAAAGCAAAAAATCTCCTAAGGATTTTAAGCAAATATCAATATGGAGCTAGGAGTGCCTGAGATGTAGTGATGGCAAATATCAATATTCATACAATCCATTGGCAACTTCGGTTAAAAGGAAAAATCTTTAATATAAGGACTAATATGGCTACAGGAATGGCGAATTGTTTATCTAAGATAAGCGTGTAACAGTAAAATTTGTCGGATTTACTTTTGTGTGCCTGAAATATAGTGTTCCCAAGCATAACATGATGAGAAGGCAGTCCCCGGAAGTCACAGCCTTCACCTTACCCCTGCAATCAAAAGGAAAGAAGAAACCACGAATCCTTTATAGCCGTGGAAGGGAGAGAGAGGCCATGCGGTGAGCTGTGGCTGAGCTCAGCGTGGCATTGGCGGTGGAGTGGACGGCGCATGGCCGGAATGGCCGAAGGGAGTGGGCGCGGCAGGGTATGGGAGACGACGCGACGGGGACGTGAGGAGAGAGAGAGAGAGAGCAGGAGCGCAAGGGGGCGACGGAAAATCCGGGGGAGGCGTCGACCGGATCCGGCCTCCCCATCCGGCCTCTGGCCTCGCCCTCCGGCCTCTGCGGCTCCCCCTCCGCCTTCGTGCCGACCGGATCCGGCCTCCCCCTCCGGCCTCCGCGGCTCCCCCTCCGCCTCCGCGCCGACCGGATCCGGCCTCCCCCTCCGGCCTCGGCGCCTCCCCCTCCGCCTCCGCGCCGACCGGATCCGACCGCAGCTGAGTCCATCCACCCCCGTGAGCATCCCATCCCGCGGCGGCGGCGGGGGAGGCGGCGGGGGATGGGGAGGCGGCGAGGGAGCGGGGGAGGAGGGGGTTGGGGGGAGGCGGCGGGGGAGCGGGGAAGGAGGGGGGACCGGGGGAGGAGGGGGCGGCGGGGGAGGAGGAGGCGGCGGGGTAGGAAGGGGGAGGGGGAAGCGGCGGCCGGCGGGTTAGCGGGGGAGGAGGGGGGAGGCGGAATGGGGGCACGGGCGGCATGGGCAGCGCGTGAGGGAGAGGGAGAAAAGCGGGGTTCGGGCGGGCGCCAGCGCGTGAGGGAGCAGGTCGCCAGCGGGAGCCTCGCCACGCGTCGCCGCGCGAAGGCCTCCCTGGGCGCGTGAAACGCTCTCGCGCGAGCAGACCGGGGGAGGTTTTAATAACTCTGATAACAAAGCTTCATGATATTTCAAGAAGTTTCATAAAAGTACTAACAAAAGTTCACAAAGTTTTGAGTCGGCTTGATTGAGTTTCGCACGTTTAAAGAAGTTTCAGATTTCACGTATGTTTCAAGCAAAATTTTCAACCAAGTTTCATCAAATTTTAGGGATTTCAGTAAAAATTTCCGGAAGAATTTCAACAAGTTTCATGAAAGGAACTTTGAGTTCAAAATCTAGAACTTTGATTTGAAAGGTGAGTTTCAAATTTGAAAACTGAACTTCGAGTTTAAAATGTGAGTTTCAAGAATGTGACTTGATGTTTCATCGAATTTCAGATCTCAAACTCAATGTTCCACCTAGCTTTAAAATCTGAAATTTGATGTTTCAATGAGATTTGGATGTCTGAGCTTAAAAAAGGAAGCTTTGGACAAGTTTCAAACGTTGGAAAGTAAGTTCCACACAAATTTCAGTCAACTTTCTGTTAGAGATTAATTTATTTTCTTGAATGTAAAGATATTTTGACAAAAACTAATAACTAATGTCAGTTGAAGCTAAAGACTTGAAACCTATTTTGAACTGGATGTCAGCAAAGATATCAGAAGCAAAACTTGTAGCCGTATATGCCAAATTTGTGTCAGCCGACATGCAAGATGTTGTCGATCCTTGAAGCTTCTAGCTAAGACTATTTGAGTTGTGCTGTCAGTTTTTTGGACCGGGCTGGACTGATCAGAGGCAGGAAGGAAAACACGTTTTTGCTACTAGAAGTGCAAGCGTGCAAGAAAGAGTACTCTTAACTAGTACTTAGCTAATCAACTGTGGTAAGATTTTTTGCTGGAGTCGGTTTGGTTGTGTCGGTTCATTGCTTTATAAAAGCACCCCATGTATTCAGTAGTTGTATGTGCGTGCGCAAATGGAAGCTAGTAGTTGAATTGTAATGCTAGGGAAGCTAGATAGCTAGTAGTAATGTGTGTATGAGCAGATCAATAAAAGAACTGCTGCTGTTTTTGATTTACATGCTCATCTTTTAAGGTATCCTCCTGTCCCATTCTGTCTTTTGAGTGTTCCAAATCTCTGACATCTGGTATCAGGTATCAGAGCCTTAGGTTCGAATTGGACGTAGTGAAGTAGTGTGGCGTGTTCGTGCTATTTTTCGAAGCCAAAGTTATGGCTTCAAATTCGGGGTGGCATGATGGCGTAGTCGATAGTTCCCGCATTCTCAGGAGAGAATTACGATATATGGAACATCAAGATGAGAATGCTGCTACTCTCGCAAGGGTTGTGGGATATTATGGAGAACTGCTATAAAAGGTATGTCGTTGAAGATGTTCTTATACCGGAGCAGAAGAAAACTCTAGCGGAAAATCAGATGACGAATGCCAAGTCCTTGTTTCTGATTCAACAAGGTGTTGCAGAAAATTTGTTTCCGCGGATTATCGGCGCCAAGACCTCAAAAGAAGCTTAGGACAAGCTAAAGGAGGAGTTTCAATGTTTTGCAAAAGTTTTAGTCGTAAAGCTACAAACTTTGTGAAAGTAGTTCCAAAATCTACAAATAAAAGAGTCCGAGAAGATTAAGGATTACTTCTCGAGGGTCATCGAGGTGGTAAATCAAATGCACACCTACGATCAAGAGATTTCTAATCAAAAGATTGTTGAGAAAATTTTGATCAGTTTACCAGAAAAAATTGAGTATATTATTGCTGCAATTGAGGAGTCGAAAGACCTGGCGACTCATATTGTGCAACAATTAATGAGTTCGTTGGAATCTTATGAAGAGAGAAAGCTACAAAGGGAAGAAAGCTCGGTTGAAAACGCCTTCCAATCAAAGTTGAGTTTCAAATCCTATGATTCGAGAAATAGTGGGAATTATCAAAGAAGCGGTGATCAAAGGCAAGATATGCACAAGCAGTCTATGCCAGATAAAGGAGAAAAATGTATGACTAGTTCTAATTTTTGGTGTGACTAGTTACGTACCCGTGGTTGTAACAGAACTCATTGAATGTATAGAGAATCGTGCTATAGAAGAGAATTGCTCTGATCGGTTGAAGGTGGAGAATGGTGAGAAATTGAGAGAATAAAGCGGTTGGAGGAGAATAGACGTACAACCACTAACTTGTTCTTTTATAATAGTAAAGATATTTGCAAAAAAAATCCCGTCACACTACAGATAGATGTTAGAAAAAGATGATTTGCAATAAAATGCTAGAGGCAAGGTCACATTACTAGATTTTGTAGATCCCGAGATGATAATTGAGCAAATGTGTAAAACATGGTCATATAGACCTACGTATGACTGCTTATTAAGTTGTGCTACTCCATTTTAATAATCATGTATAGATGTGATGCAACAATGTGCAATATGTGTACAAGCTACTGATTACAAGACTAGTACGGAACTTTGTTGCAGCTCTAGTGTAAATCTAGAAGCAACTCACATAGAATTGAAGGCCAACTTACATATAAATTTAGGGGAGTTACTTAGTGACACAACTAGCGGCAGCTCTGTAGCACGTCTCATTTTAATTCAGGGAAGCAATGTAATGCCTCAGCTCAGGCTTAGGCCTACTAGCACGTCAGATAAACCATGCACTCACATCGACCCTTATATCGTTCCTGCTTCGTGTAAAAGGATTAACATGTGGTTAGAACGCACTTCGCAATGGGGTTATATGTCAATGCAACACTTGCTAAACTAGCAAGGTGTGGGAGTAAATCCAACACACTTGCATTCATGCCCCTACATGGTCACAAATGGGCTCAATTTACTCTCATTTTGGGCAAGATCTCACATACACCCACCATCAAATAACCCTACATCCTCGTTAGAAGTTGTTCGAAGGAGCTAAAGATGAGGGAACTAAGGGTCAAGTAACTAAGTATCAACACTACTACAGAAAGCCTAATAGTAGACGTCAAATCACAGACGGTTTTGTGAAACCGTCTGTGATTTACACTATTACAGACGGTTTTAATTTGGAGGCCGTCTGTGCTATTTGTGGCGGGAAAAAGGAGTATCACAGACGGTTCTTACCGCCGAACCGTCTGTGATACTAGAATACCACAGACGTTTTTATAATAAAAACCGTCTGTGATATTCCAGATTATCACAGATGGTTTTTATTATAAAACCGTCTGTGATATTCTAGTATCACAGACGGTTTTATAATAAAAACCGTCTGTGATACGTTTCCCGCCTTGCAATCCCTCAAAATTTCATATTTTCCCGCTTAAATCCGAGTATGGTTCAGTTTTGAGACACCTTCAGTAAAACGGGCATAATTTTTGCATACGGTGTCCGTTTTCGACGTTCTTATACTCGTTGGAAAGCTAACGACGAGCCCGATCCAACAAAATGACCCGCTTGCGCCCGTCGCCCTCCAAGACCCCGAAAATCGGCCATCTTTGGACCTAAATCTGCGTCGCAAGTTTTTGGTTTCTGTTTTTGCCCTTTTTCTTGGTTTTATTTTCGGAATTTGGATTTTTCTTCAACTGCAAAGTTGTAGATCTCGTCGAAAACTTTCCAATGAGTATATATAAACTATATAAACCTTTGCTATTTTATCTTTTCAGACTAGTTGTGTATATTGCATCGGTATATAAAATTTGTGCTCCAATTCACAGACGGTTCTATATATAGAACCGTCTGTGATGAATGATATCACAGACGGTTCTATATATAGAACCGTCTGTGATGAATGATATCACAGACGGTTCTATATATAGAACCGTCTGTGATAATCTGACCGCTGGACCCGTCGATCCTCAGCCCCACGAATCGTAGCTCCGCCTTTCCGTTCCCGCGCCAAAAATTTCGAATTCCCGCCTCTCCCTCTCCCTCCCCTATAAATATAACCAAAATCCAGCCTCTTTGCTGGTCTCCTCTTCCTTGCTGTCCTCTTCCTTGTTGTTCTCCTCCTCCTTGCTGTCCTCCTCCTTGCTGTCCTCTTCCTTGTTGTTCTCCTCCTCCTTGCTGACGACGCAGAAGCATCTAGCTCGTGCCAACCGGGCAGACGCTCAATCAACGCCGACGACGGTGGTCGTCAAAGACATTCAGCTCATGCGTTGCATCAGGGGCGAGAAGGCATAGAGGATCTTTGCTTGTTGTGTAACCTGCTCGTTGTTCTTGTTGTGTAACCTACTTGTTGTTCTTGTTGTATAATGTAACATCCTGAAAATTTGAATTTGAAAATGTGAAGCTTTTTGAATTTATTTCTGCAATATGTTTTATTTGAAATTGGAGTTGTGGTATTTTTCTGAATAACTTAATGAAGGTTCCAAAAAGTCAAAAGGACCAAAGGGAAAACAAGCATGTCTAAATATTAGAAAATTAAAATCTAGAGTAAGAATCTGAAAAGATGATCCATAAAATACCAAAAGGGAATTGGGTGTAAACATGAAATCCCATCTCTAAACATAAGAGCATAAATGACAAGGAGGTGAACAAAAGGGGAGAAATAATGTACAAGGGTATTAAGGAGAATAAGAGCAAAAAGGGAGAAATGTAAATAAGCATGAAATATCATCCCTAAAAATTATGGCAAGCAAATTAAAGGAGGCTAGCATTTACATATATATGCAAACACATATGAATATCAATACATATATAAATAAGCATGTATGTACATACACAAAAATCAGAGAGAAATGAAAATATGTGTACATGTATATGCCCCTAGGATATATGTGTAAATATATATATATATATATATATATATATATATATATATATATATATATATTCAAATGTAAAAGTAAAACAAAAGTAAAAATAATAACATTTACAAATATATGTATGCATACAATTAAATATAACAAGAAAATAATCTTTATGTAATAAATATCAACAAAATGGTAGATGTAGAATTACAGGGAGCAAGGAAGTGAATATACATATATACCTATATACACACATGAATACCCAAAAAGAAAATCAAAGAAATACAAAATAGAAAAAAAAACGCACAGCCGGACCGGCCATCACCCTGGCCCAGCCATCTCTCCACGCGCGGCCTGCGTGCACGCGCGATCGCTCGGCTCCGCCAGCACACGCCCGTGCGGCCCAGCGCCCGTGCTCCGCCCAGCTTCTCGCGCGCGCGCCCGCCAGCCCAGCTCGCCCTCGCCTCTGCCGCTGCCATGCGGGCCCCGCTCCCTCGCGCGCGATGACCCTCTGGCCGGTGGACCCAAAGTGCCAGCGCCTTCTTCCCCGGCGCCTTCTCCTCCACGCGCCCGCAGCGCTGCTCTCCTCTCGCACTCGCTCTCTCTCGCGCTAGCCGCAGCTGATCGCTCCCTCTCTCTCTCACACCCCGCGGGCAAGATTCAACGCACCCCGTTCTCTCTCCCCCACAAAATCTCGGAGGGGATTTGGTTCACCTCCCCCCGCTGGTGTGAGCAGGGCGGAGGCCGCCGTCGCATCGCCACGCACCCCTCTTCCCCGGCTATAAAAACCCCCGCCCGGGAGCCACTAACGCATCGCCCATCTCCGCTCGTCCTCCTCCCCCGCGGAATCGAGCTTCCGTGCCCTATTGCTCGCCGGCGTGCCCATTCTTCTCCAAAGCCGGCCGATTCCATTCCGTCGATTGGAGCCGCCTCCATCCAATTCCTCGGCACTGGAGCACCACCGTGGCTCCGCCGACCCATCCCCGCGGACGCCGGAGCTTCTCCTTCGCCCCAGTTCGCCGGCGCCGTGCACCTCCGCCGCCCGATTCCGCCTCACGTCGCCGGCTCGCCTGAGTTCCTCTCCCGCTCAACCGATGCCGTGGTAAGATTCCCCTTTACCCCCTAGTGCTCACGCCCATGATCGTTTGTCTCTTCTCCCACTCCGGCGCCACCGCCTCCGTTCCCACCTCACCGCCACCGCCCAAGCAGCCGCCCCGCCGACCTGCGCCACCCCGGGCCGCATCGCCTCCCCCATCAGCTTCCACAGCACTCCGGGAACCCATTTTGCCACCCAACCCTCTCCCTCTGGCCTTTCCTCGCCGGAGCACCCGCCGCCGGCCGTGCGCCCCGGCTCCCCTGTTTTCGGCCGGTGACTTTCTTCCTTGGCTCTCAGCCCTGCGTGCTATATTGGTCGGCTCCTCTCCCAAAAGTCACGAAACATCGATCGTTCCACTGGTTAGCTCGGCTGCGCGTTAACCCCTTGCCCTCTAGTCCCGGGTTCGATCCCACCGACCACCCCTTTTTCCATTTTAATTCATTTCAAGTTTTGTACCTCACTCTAATTAGTAAAAATTATGGAAAAATTTGGAAATAATCTAGGAAAGCTAATAAATTTAATTAGGATATAAGACCAGATTGTTTAGTATTTAAATGTGGAATAGTTATCATGTATGAATAATTGTGCTCTCATTTTTATTTAAACCTACATATTAGTTAAGGCATTGCTAAGGAGAAACAACTTTGGCTAAATATCCAAATTTAGTAAAGATGCCTTAATAGTAATAATAATAGAAATATGTACTCCATATTTATCATGCCATCTTAAATAAACCTTAGACGTAGATTTTGTAAAAAAAAACAACGAATATTAAAATATAACCCTATATAGCCAGCATTGCCAGATATCTAAATTAGAAATAGAACTAAGCCTAATAGAAACTAAAAGCCTAGATTAAATAATAATGGTACTATTAATTAAGTCTTAATCGTAGGATTAATTAAATTAGGTCTCTTTATAGAATAAACTATTCAGTGGGGCGTGACCATAAAAATTTAAGTTAGAGATCATATTAACATACAATTACTAAAATATAATAGCCCTAGGATGTCGTACATTAAAATGACCTAATCAATATGTGTATATACTCTAAAGTAAACATTAAGCCATTAACACAAGTAATTAGGGTTACATAAAATGATACATATCAAACCTGGTTCAGATTGCTAAGTTTAAACTAAAATTTAAAATCAAGCATAATAATAGCTAAAGTATGAGCAACATAACAGTAGCGCCATCAATTAAATCTTACACTAGCTTTAGTACATATTTATGTGGAGCATAATTATCTATATACAGCAAGTCGGGACTCGTATAAATAAACTATCGATTAATAATAAATAGAGGCACATGAAATATCATACCACAAAAGGTTATAGATATAGGCTATAAATTTAACTCGGCAAACTAAGGTTTGCAAACATCACTCATATAGATATACATATTCATTATATGCCCTGAAAAGTAACGCTCGACAAAATGATACCTACTCATAGGTCCATCCTAACTCATGGAACTTCCTTGATAAATATAAAAATAATAAAAAGAAACTATTAATAAAAGATTGAGTTATCATTTTCTAACACCAGCCTTGCCTCAAATTACTCAAATCACCTAATAACTCATAATAATACAAAAGGTGAATTTATTTGGATTTATTTGGATATTTTAAGTTATTTGCTTTCATTTTGAATTCAGTCGTTTGTCGCGTAGTTAGAAACTGAAGTCCGAAGATTCCACGGATCAAGCGAGATCAAGAGTGAAGTGAAGAAAAGATCCGAAACTCAAGAGAAAGCATTGTGTGAGCTCAAGACCGCGGTAAAGCGCGCCAGGCGAGTCAATACTTTGATCATGTTGAACCTATATTTCCTGCAAATTACTTTGTGTTAAATTAACAAATTGCATGCTGTAAATTTTATGCAAATACATGCTAAATTTAATACTCTAGTTATATGCCACCATTACTTTGAATAATACTACACCCTCTGTTGAAATGTTTGGATACATGAACCTTGTCGCCCTAGTAAAATTATAATGGTAGCAATTTGAAAATAAGTCCCTAAGAATATGCCACGCTCAGAACTGCATAGATACACACGGGGTCGCTGAAATACCCCAAACCTCATTATCAGTTTTTATCATGAGAAGTTAGTTTGAGCAGTCATAGTGGGAATGACTGGCATATTTTGATATGATTATTTTATGCTTCCAAAAATTCCCAACTTGCTTAAATGTCTGGGCGGATTGGTTCGAGGGTGTGTATGTGTATGTGAATGAGTGGTGCAGTGGATGCACAGTGTGGTGCAGTGGATGCACAAAGTGGGCTAGTGATAAGACCGCCCAGATACCACTAAGGACTGAATCTTGTCATGCCAACCCGTGTAAAACAGTACAACCACAAGTCTGTAAAATACAACTTGGCTTAGTAGAATTACCGGACCCTGAAAGTCATCCTTCCAGGAGGAGGTGTGGGATAGTGCAAGCGGCAGTCTGTGTGACGGCTTGAATGGGACACCCGGGTAGGGTGAAGTTCTGCTGTGGCGGGCTAGCAGGGGCGGGGAGCCAGCTGCTAGACGTTCAGAAGGAGAACATCCCGCACAACGTATGGGACCCACCGCAAGTGGGAGCGACCCATAGGGTGAAATGATGGAAGGGGCGAGGTACTTTGAACGATTATTGTGATGGTCTGCTCAACCACATGACCAAGGAATCGTGTGGGGCAACGAGTTGATTGTCTCTTGTGGGTAAAGTGTACAAACTCTGCAGAGTCAAAAACTATTCGAATAGCCGTGCCCACGGTCAAGGGCAGACATGGGAACTTAACCAGATATAGTTCTATTTCAAAATGCTTTATGATGGGTTGGAAAAATGGAAGGGCGGTGTAAGGCCCTAGTTTGGAATTGTCCTGGGTGTCGTCCCAGTGGTAAGTTAAGCAGCTATAACGCAGATGCCATGTAACGGTGGATGGAATCTGGATCGCTATTATTATTGCATATTCTGAACATTATGCTTTTGTTCAAAATGCTAGGTCTCAGGAATTTTTAAGTAATTGTATTCAAAAGCACTCTACGCAAAAATAAAATAACCTGAGCCTTCCTTTGATAAGCCATGCATATTATCTACTTGCATTCTGTGTATTGGCTCGCGGAGCACGGGGTCGGAGTGCTCACGCTCGCTTTTGCGGCAAATTCAGAAGCAGGAATCGGATCACTACGCCTCAATAATACTTTTGGATCACGATGGCGAAGAGGATGAAGATGTCAAGAACTAGGTCGCGAACCTCCAGTTGGCTGCCTGTGGGCATGTCCTGAAGGTCCCACCTGTGTGCTTCGTTCTTCCGCTGCTGCAATTTATGGATTTCGGCCTCATCGGCCCATGTGTAAGTTTACTATTATATTTACGTTTCCGCATGATATATACTTTGATATTCAGAGCTGTAACTGTGTGCACTATCTACTGATCCAGGGAATAGTGCAGTTAAACACAGTAGATTCCGGATTGTAAAATCTGGGTCTGACATATAACTGGCTCGTTGTTCTTGTTGTGTAACCTGCTCGTTGTTCTTGTTGTGTAACCTGCTCGTTGTTTTGAGATATTGTAATGGTATACTCTAATCTTAATAAAAATTGATGTTTTATGTTTGTGAAATGAATTGAGATATGAATTGGATGTATACATGTACATGTTGATCTGCTTGTTTCAGAGGGCATGGCTAGCATTTCCTGAGGCTAGCCAATAAACAGAAATAGGTTTAGGAATAGAAGGGAATATCACAGACGACGGTTTTTAACTAAAAACCGTCTGTGATATTTGCATCACAGACGGTTCGAAAACCGTCTGTGATGATCTCGTATTATCACTGACCCATAAATTCAGACGGTTCACAAAACCATCTGTGATGACGTTTTTGAACCGTCTGTGATGACCTTTTCTGTAGTAGTGCAAGCAGCTGATGATAAACAAGATTCAGATCAATGAGCAATTGTGTACAAGCTAGGCAAATTGTGTTCTTGATCATGTTGTGAGTATTGTTTCCAAAACTTATTTTATGTTCAGCTAAACTTGTATGCTACTTTTATATCTGTTATACTCGTGGGAATATTCAAATATCTAGGTGTTCTTTTATTCACCTTGACTATTCGTATGCCATGTATCCATTGTTAACCTAGTTTGGAAAATAATTTAGTGATGTAATACTAGTATCCACTTAAGTTGGTACGTTCATTGCTTAGCCATACTTAGTCATATGTTGGCCTCATTACTCATACGATCAATCATGTTAATCTTGACTTAATGAAATATGGAATTATGGCCGGTAATCACTGTTGTAAAATTGATGTACCGTGACAAAGGATGTCATTGGTCTTGATCAAACAAAACTATTTTAGACTTGAGAGAGGGATCATGCCATAGTAGGTGCAGTTTGCACATTTGAAAAGCGATAGTACCACTTGAGTTGATTAATGACATAACTTTATATACCATTGAACTGAACTCTACTGTACAATTATATGTCCAAGATGGGGTGAACTTGCCTTATTAATTTGCCATGTTTCAACTTTGCTTCTATCATTGGTGGTGTGGTGGTCAGTTTAGACAGTTATTCCCGCATGGTGCAAAAGAGGGCTTTTTACCGGATGGATTAACCCTTCAGCACAGGGCCGTGCCGAGGGGTGTGCGAACGGTGCAAGGGAACAGGGCCCCCAATTTCCAGGGGCCCTAAATTCTGATAGATCCACCAGCTGTAGGCCATCACTCCATCATTAGTTCGTCACCAGGTGCATGTGAACTGCTACCAGCTAGGCCTAGCTAGGGGATCAATTCAAGCCCACGCCGTTAACTTTCGTGATGGATTATTAGCACTGAACGCAGACAGACATCAGTCAGAAGTGCAGGAGCAGGACCAGTACACCTGGAGTCAGCGACAACTCCTAGGTAATTTAATCTTTCCTTCAATTTGAATCCTTTTTTTCTAATTTGAATTATTTTTTTCGAGGACATTGAAGAATTCTACTGTCCATATCATTATATGAACTATAATTATCCTTCATATGATCCTTATAAAAAAAACTATCTTTCGTATGATAGAGGATTTAACTTAGCTTCAGAAGTGCTATGGATTGATAATTATAAAAGAATATGTACGATTCTTAATATTTCTCATTACTATGCACGTAAGATATGTATGTAGAATTGATAATTACTATAATCTTATTTATCAAGAGAAAAGGTCTTATTTTATAGTTTGGTACAGGGCCTTAAATTTTGCCGGCACGGCCCTGCTTCAGCAGTTAAACCTTAGTGAACGGAATCGAATTGGAATGGAACATTGTAAAAGCCTTATTATAATTTAGCAATGTACACACTGAGCATATGTTGTGGGTAAAGTTATACAACCTACGCGAAGTATAAAACTGTTCGAACAGTCATATCTCCAGTTATGGACAATACTCTAAGATTTCGATACCTACAAGTCCAGTTGCCTCAACAAAGAATGCTGTTAGCCGGGGGTCAATGACCACAGATGGTGTGGATGTGGTCTCATCAAGCTTATATCTTGCACGTCGCTCACTCGCATGAACAACGAATTCCTTGATCAGTTCCTGGATCTCGTTAGCAATGCTATGATGGGATGAAAGTTTCTTTAGCTTATCGATGTTCTTGCGGATAAACCCCTTAACACCAACATTCTCGCCAGGCCTGATCTCAGCACTCACCATAAAGGCGTCGATGCAATCCTCGATGTCGTAGGATAGCTCCCGAACCTCCTTCATCCAAGCCTTCACTTGGACGTCAGGCTCTTCCATCATCGCATACTTGTCCAGTACGGCATTCATGCTACTCAGCTCTTTTCTTAGGAACTCCACATCTTTCTTCAGATTCTTGTGCTTGGCATACTCTTTCTCCAGTAGGGTCGAGAGCTTGCCAAGCAGGGAGTTCATCACCCCTGTCGAAGCGCTCACCATCGCTCCAACCATTGGTTAGCTGGCTTAATCTCTCACCAACTAAGGGATACAAGTGGGAAGAGGTGTTAACTATATATTGCCCCTCTACTATTGTGCTTCATGTGCAATTTGGAATATCAATTAACATTGGCACACTATTGGGGAGAGAGAGGCGAGGCTGGGGGCTCGAGCCTCCTCCGCTTTGCTCCTTCAAATCGGGGCAAAGAGGCAGCGGCCGCGGACGGGTAGCTGGTCAAGCGACGACGGCGGCGGGCATCGCTCTGCTGCGACTCCGAGCGGAGCATGTCCCTTTTTCCTCTGTTTTCTGGGCCACAGCCCAGCATGATCCCTTTTTCCCCTTCTTTCGGGATATAGCGATGGTTTGTAGCTATAATTGATTGGTTTTTAGCTTTGATATAAGTATTTATATAAATACTAATAAGGTAATAAGTCGTTTTAAAAATACTGTCTCAATAAATCATTTTAAAACAATAGTGAAGAAGCTATCTCGTTTGTGTTGGATATTTGATCTCAGGCCAAACGGCCGAGACAAGGGAGACGTGGGGAAACCCACGTCCCTGTTTTTTTGGGCGCCCTGATCGGGGGTCCCTAACCAACTCATGGTTACGGTCCCCCTTTGCAACAGCGTATATAGATGGATGGGTACCGGCCTCTCCCTGACGACGTCGTTCGCGTGAGAGTCACAAACCCCAAACAAAACCCTAAGGATCCGATCTCCTACACGCTGCTAGCAACGGGAAGGCCGTCGACCGCTGCCTCTGCAGGACTTCGCCGGCGACCCTCCGGATCTCGATCTGCACCGACTCGTCCCCACGCCTGCATCACGCAGGCACGAGGTCTTCGCTCTCAAATGGCGTTCATCGGCGACCGTGAGTCTCCCGACCCCTCTAACCCTAGGTGTTCTAGTGATGGACTAGTGGCTTTATGTGATGACATGCATGATGATTAAGGAACCTAACATTTGGTATCAGAGCCTCTCTAGTCTACCTGGAACCCTAGTGCATTTTTGTGTTAGGGATTAGGATGTTCTTGGGCTCGGGTAGCAATTAGAAGGAGGGGATTCGAAACCCTAATAGAAACTCTAATGAAAATCCCCAAAATATTGATGTATCCCGAATCCTAGAATCCCAAATCATGATGAACCCTGAGTTTTTCCACCAAATCCCTCCCACCCGAATCAAGATCAAGAACAAAAAAAAAGGGTCGGTAAAGGGAGGCCTTACGGGCGCGCCGCCGCTCCCCGGGCGATGCCGCCGCCGCCGCTCCCCGGGCGATGCCGCTGCCGCCGCTTCTTACGGTCGCCACCGCCGAGAGCCGCGCCTCCCGCCGCGCGCCCCGCGCGCTCCGCCGCCGCTTCGCGGGAGCAGGGCCGGCCGCCACCGCCACGTCTTCCCCATGGCGTCGCCCCTCCCGTTGGCGCCGCCTTGCGCGCCGAGCACGGGCGCTGCCGCGCCGCCATTCCCCGCGCGCGAGCTGCTGCCGCCGTCGCCGTCCATTTTTTTGCGGGCGCAGGGGAGCCGAATGGTTTCTAGGGTTAGGGATTTTGGGGACAGCCGGCCGCCCGCGGTTTTGTTCACGCGAACTTTCCTCCGAGCCGTCGGATCCTGATGGATGGCCGAGATCGGGCAGGCTCTAATGGGCCGACTGGGTTTGCTGATGACCTGCGGGGGCTTTTGGGCCGTGCGGGCGCGCGTTTTTTAGGCCCGCGTGGAATTTTCTTTCGGCCGTGGGCTGCACGTTTTTGGCTAAATGCTATTGCACAGCAGTGCATTATTTTATGTATTTCAGCATATATTTCATGCACATACTTAGGCATATATACATGAAATTTATGATGTATTCTTCAGGCTGTTGAGGTTTTTTTTCAGTATGTATATTTTCATGTATTTATGGTACATCTCATGTTTAATTAATGATGTCTCTTATGAAATTATTAACGGATAATGTTGCTAAGCTGCTGAAAATTATTATGCATTTTTTCCGCTGCGTAATGTTCTGCCCCTAATTGAATGGAACCAACGGGAAATTCAATTGGAGGGCTGTATTTAATTTTACATGCTATTACATTTTGACCAACGTTAATTGTAATTGCATGTACTCAATTATGTTTATTTTATTCATGCTATTACTCTTTGACCAACGTTAATTGTAATTGCATGCAATAATTTATGTTAAATTTTTCGTTTCTGCCCAACGGTGATGCGAAAAATTCTTATGAGCATGTTGTTAATCATACCAACGTAAGATTAATTTTCATGCAAATTAATTATGCGTTTTTCCTAATGTAAATTTTAAAATTTTTTCAGCTGCTTCTGTTTCCGCTCATGTAAATGCTATTGAGCCACTTAATGGTAGTAACTTCCAGAAATGGAAGTTCACACTTATGACGACTTTTCAGCTCTTGGATCTGGACTACGCGTTCAGATTCGATGAGCCTGTCGCTCCTACTGAAGGGGAGGACAATTATGATGACAAAAATGAAGGAATATAAAGCTAATGCTGAGAAGTGGGAGCGGTCTAACCGTGTTTCACTTGCTGTGATGAAAAACTCTATCAGTGAGGCCATAAGGGGAGCAATCCCTGAAAAGGAAAGGGTAAAGGACTATTTGTCCTCCATCGAGGATCATTTTAAGGGGTCCTCTAAAGTTTATGCTACCACACTAATGCACAGGCTCATGAACACTAAGTACAATGGTACTGGAAATGTTCGTGAGCACATTATGACAATAATCAATATTGCTGCCAGACTTAAGACAATGGACATGGCTATTTCTGATGGTTTTGTTGTCCATTACATTATGATGTCTCTTCCCAAGCAATTTGAAGCTTTCAAGGTGAACTACAACACCATTAAGGACAAGTGGAACATGAGCGAGTTGATCGCTAATGTTTCACAGGAGGAAGAGATGCTCAAGGCTGAGGGGGCTACTGATTTTGTGAATCAAGTCGGCTCTTCAAATAAGGCTGGTCCCTCTAGAAATAGAGGTGGCTACAAAGGAAAGGGAAAGAAGGAGCAAACCTACTCCCCTTATCAGAAGCCACAGCACCCACAGCATCCTAAGGCGCCTAAAAACGCTTCAGGACCTGAGAGCTCAAATGAACAGAAGAAAAGTGGTGAATGTTACTTTTGTCAGTCGAAGGACCATTTCAAAGATGATTGTCCTGGATGGCTGAAATGGCTCGCCAAGAAAGGTACTTATGAAATCACTTTTGTTGATAAAGCATTTTATGATGATTTTCTTATAAATTCTTGGTGGATTGATTCTGGTGCCACTGTGCACGTTACGAATTCCTTGCAGGGATTCCATATGTTGAGAAGTCTCAGAGGGGAAAGAAGCCTTAGAGTGGCTAATGGGATGGAAGCCGAAATTCAAGCTATTGAATCGGTTTCTTTAGTTTTGAATAATGGTTTTGTAATGAAACTTAATGATGTTCTTTATGTTCCCTCGATGAGAAGAAACTTGATTTCCATTTCATTATTAGATAATGATGGATATTCTTGTAATTTTGGACACGGAATGTGTTTGATTTATTTTAATAATGATAATGTTGGTCGTGCCATCCGACACGACAAGCTTTATATGTTATCCCTGCAAGATTCTCCTATATCCATGAATGTATGTGATGTGAATAAAAAGCGCAAGCGAATTGATGAGACTTCGTCGAAATTGTGGCACTGTCGTTTGGGCCACATTTCGAGGGGGAGAATTGAACGTCTCATTAAAGAAGAAATTCTCCACCCTTTAGACTTTAATGATTCGGATAATCATTGCCTCGATTGTATCAAAGGCAAGTATGTAAAGCAAATAAAGAAAGGTGCTACTCGAAGCATAGGGATTTTGGAATTAATTCATACCGACATATGTGGTCCTTTCCCTGTGACATCAGTGGATGGTTATGATTCTTTTATTACGTTCACTGATGATTACTCACGTTATGGTTATATCTATCCTATTAAAGAAAGATCGGAGGCACTTGATAAATTTAAGATATTTAAGGCTGAAGTTGAAAATCAGCACAGTCTAAAGATTAAAGTAGTGCGCTCGGATCGTGGGGGAGAGTATTATGGGCGACACGCAACTTATGGGCAGATTCATGGTCCTTTTGCCAGGTTTCTACAAGAAAATGGTATAGTCGCCCAGTATTCAATGCCTGGTGATCCCCAGCAAAATGGAGTTGCGGAAAGAAGAAACCGCACACTTATGGACATGGTTCGAAGTATGTTGAGCTACTCCACTTTGCCTGTAAAGTTATGGATGGAAGCATTAAAGACCGCTGCACATATACTCAATCGGGTTCCTAGTAAATCGGTGCCTAAAACACCTTATGAATTATGGACTGGGAGAAAACCTAGTTTGAACTACCTCCATGTGTGGGGTTGTGCAGCTGAAGCTAAAATATTTAACCCACATATTGGGAAATTAGATCCCAAGACTGTGAGTTGCCATTTTATTGGCTACCCTGACAGGTCTAAAGGGTACCGATTCTATTGTCCAGATCGTACCACAAAATTTGTAGAAACAAGACACGCTGTGTTCTTGGAAAATGATGGCATCAGTGGGGACTTGGAGCCCAGGAAAATTGATCTTGAGGAGAAACGGATTTATGTTGCTTCTCCGCTAATCCGACAGACTGATTTTCCTGTGCCCCAAGTGGTTGTGCCCATAGTTGATCCTGTAGTTGCAACTCCTGTTGCATCTCCAGTTAATTCTGTGGCTACTCCTTCTGTTGAGGGCTCTGAAAATACAAGTGCAATACCTAATGCTGAGCCTTCACAGCCCTCTGTGACAATTAATGAACAACCTGATGAGCCTACTAATGAACCTGTCAGGAGATCACAACGAGTGAGGAGATCTGCTATCCCAAGTGATTATGAGGTTTACTTGAATGAGGATGATCTTGGGAAGGCAGATGATCCTAGCTCTTATAAGGAAGCAATGAAGAATAAGGATTCATCTAAATGGCTAGATGCCATGAAAGACGAGATTGAGTCTATGGGCGCTAATGACGTATGGGACTTAGTGGAAATTCCTAATGGAGCCAAAACAGTAGGCTGCAAATGGGTCTACAAGACCAAGCGTGACTCCAAAGGGAATATCGAAAGGTTTAAGGCGAGACTTGTAGCAAAAGGGTTTACGCAAAGAGAAGGCATTGACTATAATGAAACCTTTTCTCCTGTCTCAACTAAAGATTCATTTAGAATAATAATGGCACTCACAGCACATTTCGATTTAGAGTTGCACCAAATGGACGTTAAGACTGCATTCCTGAATGGAGACTTGTATGAAGACGTTTACATGACACAACCGGAAGGTTTTGTTGTGGAAGGCGAGGAACATTTAGGATGCAAGCTAAAGAAATCCATATATGGCCTGAAGCAAGCTTCTAGGCAATGGTACCTTAAGTTTGATGAAGTCATAAGGAATTTTGGATTTAAGGAGAATGATGTTTATAATTGTACTTATGTTAAGTTCAGGGGGAGTAATTACACCTTCTTAATTCTTTATGTGGACGATATATTATTGGCCAGCAGCAGTGTGGACATGCTGCGGGAAACTAAAAGATTTCTCTCGTCCAATTTTGATATGAAGGATCTTGGTGAAGCATCTTATGTTCTTGGTATTGAAATTCACCGAGATAGGTCCAAAGGAACATTAGGTTTGTCACAAAAGGCATACATTGACAGAGTACTAAAGAGATACAATATGCATAAATGCTCTGCCTCGCCTGCTCCTATTGTTAAGGGCGATAAGTTTGGGAAATTTCAATGCCCAAAGAATGACTTTGAATCTGATCAGATGAAGGCTATACCTTACGCTTCTGCTGTCGGAAGTATTATGTATGCTCAAGTATGTACGCGCCCTGATTTTGCTTTTGTTACCGGGATGCTTGGCAGATATCAGTCAAATCCAGGACCGGACCACTGGAAAGCCGTTAAGAAAGTCCTACGCTATATGCAAGGCACTAAAGGTCACATGCTCACATACAGAAAATGCGATAACCTTGAGGTTGTCGGCTATTCTGATGCTGATTTTGCGGGGTGTAAAGACACTAAGAAGTCCACATCAGGTTACATTTTCACCCTCGCAGGAGCAGCAATATCATGGAAAAGTGTAAAGCAAACACTTACTGCATCGTCGACAATGCAGGCTGAATTTGTGGCATGTTATGAGGCTACCGGGCAGGCTGTATGGCTTAAGAACTTTATCCCGGGATTGAGAGTGGTAGACAGCATTTCTAAACCACTCATTTTGTACTGCGACAATCAACCCGCAGTTTTCTATTCGAGTAACAACAAGTCGAGTGCAGCTGCCAAGCACATTGACATAAAGTATCATGTTGTGAAAGATAGAATCCAGGATCAAACAATTACGGTTGAGCATATTGGAACTAAATTTATGCTTGCGGATCCGCTCACAAAAGGCTTACCACCCAATATTTTTCGTGATCATGTTGCCGGCATGGGTTTATTGGAGAGCCTGTGATCCTGGAATAAGAGGACCATATAAAGTAACCAACTCCCATGAAGTATTATGTTATCCGATTGATATAGAATGGAGCACTATAAGTACTGTTGTCCAGCGGTATTTAATTGACTGTTGTGACGCATTATTTTGGTGTGAACTTTTATTGAGAGAGGGCTTATGATGTTTAGCCTTACGATCAAGGGGGGAGAATGTTGGATATTTGATCTCAGGCCAAACGGCCGAGACAAGGGAGACGTGGGGAAACCCACGTCCCTGTTTTTTTGGGCGCCCTGATCGGGGGTCCCTAACCAACTCATGGTTACGGTCCCCCGT
This sequence comes from Dendrocalamus latiflorus, assembly GCA_017311315.1. Lineage (NCBI taxonomy): Eukaryota > Viridiplantae > Streptophyta > Magnoliopsida > Poales > Poaceae > Dendrocalamus > Dendrocalamus latiflorus. The sequence goes on from CM029641.1 coordinate 14,764,456, forward strand.
TGCAACAGCGTATATAGATGGATGGGTACCGGCCTCTCCCTGACGACGTCGTTCGCGTGAGAGTCACAAACCCCAAACAAAACCCTAAGGATCCGATCTCCTACACGCTGCTAGCAACGGGAAGGCCGTCGACCGCTGCCTCTGCAGGACTTCGCCGGCGACCCTCCGGATCTCGATCTGCACCGACTCGTCCCCACGCCTGCATCACGCAGGCACGAGGTCTTCGCTCTCAAATGGCGTTCATCGGCGACCGTGAGTCTCCCGACCCCTCTAACCCTAGGTGTTCTAGTGATGGACTAGTGGTTTTATGTGATGACATGCATGATGATTAAGGAACCTAACAGTTTGTTTGTTCTAAAGAAGTCATAAGCCAAAAAAACAGGGCCTTGTCGTGTCATATTTAGTGGGTTGAATGGGTTAGATGTTTAGATATGATAAGTTCAGCAACGTTACACTGGGCTTTTTGAAATCGTGTCTTACACCCTTGAATTAAGTCATTACTTACGATAAACCTATTTGTGGCCCTCTCTTTTTTTTAGACAATTTGTAGACGTTTGGTTCTGGGTTTTGACGGCTAGACCGTGCTCAAATTTGGCTTGGCCCAAATAGAAATCACCTGTCGGAAAATTTCTGTAATGCCTACGTGAGGACTGTCTTCATCACTGTTAGATTGTGATAGAGGTCATTCTTTTAGGTTACGGATTATGGTTTTTATTATAGCTTATTAATTTAATAAATAATAATTACTAAAAATTAAAGCTAAAAACTAACTGAAAAGCTAAAAGAACGGAGCCATAACACAACATCAGGCGTGATTACCACTGAGCACACAAATGCACAAGGGATCACCGCAGGACGCTAGCAGATTGGGAAACATGCCAGCCTTCCTGTTCATCACCGAGCAATGGGCACGGCCATGAGAAGGAAAGAATGTGACCTTCTAAGCCTGTGAACGACGGTTTGATCCACGCTAACGTTTTCAGGTTTTCATCTTTGATTCGGGTGATTCGAGAAGACGACGGCCAGTGATCGGAGACGCCGAGGCCGGGGCCAGAGATCGGAGAACACATGCTTGCTTGGCTGCTATTCCGAGAGGTGTCAACGACGCGTTGCATATATCGACGATAAATCCGTTTGAATTATTTGCTCCTGCTGATGCAGAAGGCTTGTACATGTATGCGGTGTGGCCTTAGGCCACGAAATGCAAAGGATGGCGGAGTCTTTCTAGTCGCGCGCCAAGTCTAAAACCTTCCATGTGATCGGTGGTCCTGTAATAATGGACATGCCCTCGAAAATTGTGATAAGGAAGCTAGGCTCCGCTCATTTTGGCTTGAGGTTCTGATTTTTGGTTTTTTACTATTCTTAAATTTCGTTTTTTTCTGATTTTTTAGATTTGTTGCCAATTTTTTTACCCGTATTTTTTTATATTGTCCATAATAGGCTAACCTGTTTTTTTATTTTTAAGTTTTTTTTAATTTAGTTACGTTAAATAAGACACCATCAGTGTAATGCCCCCCATTTTTGGGAACAGGGACGTCGTACGGCCCGCAACAGCCCAGGAGTTCAGTTGCGGGTAAAAAGTGTATCATGCCTGCTCACGAACAGTTAAAAGAAGTTAATAGGATTAAAATAAAGACCTAATGGCCAAATTTAATAACAATACGGGCGTCCAAGTCCAAAACTTAACTTACATACAGAAGAGCCGAAGAAAACTCCACAGGAACACTTGAGTGCAGACGTAACCCTAACACGAACACTCGCAGCATCTTCTTTTCTTCTGGTATATGTGGGGGAAATTTTGCAAGCCTGAGTACTCCAACCCCGTACTCAGCAAATCACATGTGGAAAATAATATATAACTATATGCCAGGATTCTCAAGGGAAGGGAGTATAGTGTTTTATTAAGAGGTGGATGCAATTATTTGCAAACAAATAAAACTTTTAAAACAATTGCTCCTTAAGATCAGGGGGTTTTCTGTTATCAGATAAATTCTCATCATTACTGAAATTAACAACATCAGAAACACTACTTATGCCTCATTGCTGGAATCACCCAATTAACACAGCTTCATTAACCAGAAGCACGGCGTATTCGAATACCATTTATTTCACTCTGCAGAGTTGCCCAACTTTACCCACACGCATCATTAACCCTCATGACTGAGTTAAGGAACCGGGTCTTTTCACTGCTCAACTCTTGGTATACATTCTACCCGATAGGTTAGGCACCCGCACACCCTCGGGTATCCGTTGGCCATCACGGAACACTATGCCCGAGTTGTGGGGACCTACCGTTGTCATAGTCTGAGTCCGCAACCCACACCGACTTTTAATGTAGAACTTCACGTATGTTGAGCAGCTACTAAATCAGGGTTGACGTATCAACACGTACTTGTGGTTGGGCGATCACTGTGTCTTTTACTTAGCACAAGGTTCTCACCCTTATATTTTTCCTGAGGTCCGCAACCTCAGGCTCAGGGTAAGCGGTGGACGAAAACTGCCTCACAGTTCCCCCACAACACCTTTACCCTAAACTACACACCAGCATCACCGGCCTAGGGTACGGTGTCCCATACTGTAACAGCCCAGCTGTTTATTTCAAAAATTTTAGTGAAAAAAATTAATTTAATTTAAAATAAAATCAAGTGTTCTTTGGTTGCTTGATTTTTGGAGTTTTTGAATTTATTGGAATAAATTAAAGCTTAGAAAGTAAAAATGTTTAAATGGTTAAAATATACCTCAATTAAATCCGAAATTATTTTATTTGATATTTTCGGGTTCCAAGGATATTTGTAGAATTTTCTTGAATTTTTTTTCGAATTTATTTTATTTTATTTTTTTGGGAAAAATATATTATTTTAAATTATTTTTTTCTCTCTCCTGCTTTCTTCTCCATTCCAGTGCGTGCGTCCGTTCGTCTCCAGAACGTGGCCGCCATGGCCATTTCTTTGAGCTTTCATTCCTCTTGAATTTCTCCACCGTTTTTCATGAAATCAAGTGCATTCACTTGCTCTCTTCAAGACTCCTTTATTCCCAACCGTTTCCCTCCACCTTTATGCTCATTTACACGAAAATAAAACCGTTGCTCTAAAAGACATCATCGTTCGATCTCCCTCTCCCGTCCACCTCCGTCCCTATAAAAGGAAGCACCGTGAGCCCCTCCTCATCCTCACTCAACCCCGAAAATATCAAGTCCCCACTCCTCTTCTCTTGGGCGCAATCGGAGGTTTTCTTTTGTGTTCCAAGCGGCGTTCTTCGGCTTATTGCGCCTTGTCCGGTGGAGCCCCGCCACTTTTGAGCACATCCCCGGATTCGCCTCGTCGCGTTCTACGCGGTGCTCACCTCGCCTTCGCCGGAACTTCGCCGGAGCACCATCGCCACCGTGGGCCATAGCGCGTCGTCGTTCCTCGCGTCGCCACCGGCCGTCCGTGCATGCCCGACCAAAACCAAGGTGAGCATCACGTTCCCCACGCTCTACTCTTCGTTTCGCCGCAAGTCTTGCATGTTAATTCCTCTCCGTTTGCCCGGAATGTCGATGTCAGCCTGTCGGCTACATAAAAGCTTGTCCCCGCGTTTCACTAGTCCGTTGGCCGAGCCGTCTGTACCGTTGAGTTTGCCTCGACGCGTTCTACATCGTGCTTCCATCGCCATCGCCTAAAGATTCCCCGAGTCCTCGTCGACCTTGTCAGGCCCAGACACTAAAATTGTACCTTCGCGCGTACCCACTTTTTCGGTGAGCGCTTTAATTTTTGTTCACGTCATATTGTGTCCTAGTCTCTAAGAAATTTTTCTACCATTTTGTTTAATTTTTCGTGGAGCCAATTGTCAGGAATTGAGCTTTCCGCGAAAATGGCCGTTTTTGACTCCCGACGTCGATTCGTCGCCTCCGGTAAGCCTTAGCCCATGCCGTAATTTTTCATAAACTTACCTCGGCATGTTTTACACCATGCTTCCTTCCTTTTCCCCAAAAAGCCTCCACAAATTTTCGCCTCCGACACCTTGCCATGGCCGCCAATGACATCTCATGTCCCCATCTATCCGTTGGTGTTTTTCCCAATCCGTTCACGTCATAACGTGCCAAACCATCCCATTTAGCTACCTTCCAAATGGTTTTAGATTCGCTTCACCGAGCACTAAGATATTAAGTTTTTCCTTTCTCTCTACCGTCGCCGTTCAAACGTCAATAGTATCGTCTCCGTTTCTCGTCGCCGTATCCATGTCACCACCTTCATCTCATCGCCAGGATTCCATTTTGCCCATTCGCTAGCCACCTCGCAGCCTACCGACACCATATGTTCAAAAAGTAATTCTCAGATGTCGTTATCATTTCATGTGATGTCCAAAACCTCCATATATTCTTTCTCCCTCATACAAACTCCGAATCTGTTGATTCTTTCTCCTAAATTCATCTAAGATCATTATATCTATCTCCCAGTATATATTTTATAATTTTCAGATTTTATTTGGATTTTATTTGAGTTTATTTTGTTTGGTTCTTCGCGTGTAGACTACGACGAATCCGGAGAGTTCGATTTCGACGATTCGTAGCATCAAGTCTTTGAGCAAGGCAAGTTACACCTTTGATCATGTTGCTCCCACTAATTTAAATTATTTATGTTGTTTTTAAAATTATTATTGCATGCGTACGTTTATTCAAATTAGTTCAAATGTGCTTAAAACTTTAGTTACACCCAATTTCCTTTGTATGGCCAATCTTGATATTGAACAATCATACCTTGTCACCTTAGATGAAAACCTAGTTGGTACATTAGTATTAACTAGAACATTTTATGGAATTGCTTAGCCATGCTTAGAATAATTCGGGTGGGAAGAATTGTTTCACATAAAATGATAAGCTTTTGAACTGTATTTTTGACTTCGGTGAGTCAAGAAGGTTTATGAATTATTTTGAAAACAAATATAAAACTGGTTTAGACTTAGGCAATTGGTTAGAGTGGTGGGTGCAGGCATGCCCTGTTGGTTGGAGCCACAGTGGTTGATTGTCGTGCACAGGGGTTTGTGGATGGGCCTAAGTCAGATTAAGGACCGGTCTGTGAGCTACTGTTGCAAAGCCCTATCGTACTACCACAAGGCTGGTATGGGACAGCCCTGGCTGAATAATTTGCGGGTCCCAACCTGAGCCATTTCGTAGGATGAAAGTGAGCGTGGCGTAGGCCATGAGAAGTCTCACTCGGCTCAAGAGGGGGTCCCGGTCTGGTGGATTCCTTACCGGGGTGAAACCTTAGAGTTGGCTTGGCCAGGTTGAAGGCTTTGCATTGTAAAGGCCTTGTCACGACTCCTAACCGCACACCTAAGGAAGTGTGTAATCTAGTGGTAAAACGGGATGATCGTGTCTTGTGGGTAAAGCTGTACAACCTCTGCAGAGTGTATAACCTATCCTGGATAGCCGTGCCCACGGTCATGGGCATGCCGAGTAAAAGTTTTTCATGGATTAGACTTTGTTTTTCAAAAATGGTTTCGAAAACCTTGTGGATGGATGGAATCCACGAGAGATGAAAACCTTGCGGATGGATGGAATCCGGGAGAGATTGAAATCTGGTGAATGGATGGAATTCATCAGAGTTGCGCAGTGAAAGCGTGTGGATGGATGGAATCCATACGTGAGCTTTTGGAAAAGATGGTCCGGGTGGGATGCCCGTGGTTAGGTTGGTGTGGGGGATGGACCTGCACTAACGGTATCTATTTTGTTTACAACATTGTTTTACTTAATGTATCAAATTCAGCTTTTGCACTTACTTATGATATTTACTCCAATGTCGCCTTTTATGCAAATAAACCATATTATGCCTTCCTTTGATATTCCATATGCATGCATCTATTCTGTTAAACCTCCTGGTGTAACTTGTGGAGTACTTTTTGTACTCATGTTGCTATATCTAACTCTTTCCAGAGGAAGCCTTCGACGACTTCGGTGAGGATTGCGACTAGGCCACGTCTTACAGTCATTCGCCTTGTGGGAAGGCTGGATGGGCTGCTGCTTTATGTATTTCTTCCGCTGTCTTCTTTTGCTATTATTGTAAACTTTGGCCATCAGGCTCATATTAGTTAAATAAAGTTTGTCATTACGCATGATAATTGTCTTTGTGATACTGTGTGCACTAGCTTTTCCTGGGATAGTGCGATTAACACAGAGGGTTCTGGAGTTGTTGCTCCGGGTCCCGACACATACCACCCTACCCTCTCCGGGTTTTCCAATTCTATCAGCCCGCAGCCAAAGTCACTTAGTAGTGTAAAGATTTTTCATGAGATGTAAATGTCATATAATTATATATGTTACCAAGTAATTATAACTAGGGTTATCAAAGGTATGGCAACAATTGATCATGGCATTTGCAGGTGGTAGGAAATATCTAAATATCATGTCATTCTAAACATTTTATTTTACGCAAACTATCATTTCGCAACTATCAATAATGAAAATACATAAGTAAATAATGTAAATTTCCTGGGATTCAATATGATCAAAAACATGTGGCTTGCCTTCTTTCGGCTGCTCTTGATCTTCTTGACCCGTTCAGATTCGTTTCACCTGCCTTCTTTAGTTGACCAACCCGCTTGGTCCGTACACTAGCGTAGAAAACGAAATCAAATAAGTTCCTGCTTTGCGAGATGCAAGCTGGGAACAAAATGCAATTAAAAACAAGAAATGACATAAAGAAGAAAAATCGGTTGGTGGGAGTTCGATAAAGTTGGATTGGCTAATAGGGCGGGAATTAGATTGGATAGGTTCAGGACGATCGGAAAGGTAGTATGTGTTGGACAAATTTTGGGGATAGGAGATGGACGTTTAGAATTGGATGGTCGATCTTTGAATTGGGTGGATTTGAATTTTATCAAGATTTAAATTGGCAAATGGGAAATTTGAATTTATCTGGAATTGATTTTGGTGGAAGGGTGAAATTTAAATTAATAGAAATTGAATTTGAAAGAATGGGGGTCAAATTTGAATTTAGGGCATTAAACTGGTCAAAAGGGTGTATTTTTGTATTTTTGGGGTTTGTGGATTTTTCTGGGATTTTTGGGGATTTTCTAAAACCGGTGAACAGTAGTGGACTCGGCCCGGATGAACAGTGTGGCCCGGCCGATTCCCTCGCGCGGCCAAACGGGCCATTCGGCCGGCGGTCCAAACGGCGCGCGCGCGCGGTCAAACAGGCCACTTGACCCACGGCCCACGCGCGCGAGATCGCCCGGTCCGAAGCGCCTTCGCGCACGTCCGTCCGATTGGCAACGCACGAACGGCGCGGATGAGCGCAGAGAGACCATGTGGAGAAAACCTCATGTTTGTGATGAGTAATTGACTGTGTCTCGGGGAGTTTTAAGTTTGTCTTGGTCGTTTACTGCATAGTCGTAGCTCGGCCATGGTTGAAATGACTCGCACGACCACTTTGCCAGCGGTCGGAACCCAGCCGGGATGTCTACGACCACGTTATGCAGTATCGAGAGTCAGCCAAAGTTCATATGACTGGACTGACCGTTGTCGGATGTTAGCAATGCTCCGTACGACCTCTTTGCCAGCAACTGGAACCAGTAAAACCTTTTCTTTCTCTTCTTGGTTGTGGTTGTAGTCTTTCGGGAGGCGGAACGACCACAGTGAAGCTTGTACGACTATGTTGGTAGAAGAATTGAACAAGTGGTCGGAAGGGTTTACGACCACGATGGTCATGGTCGAAAGCCATGCGCACTGTTTACGATCATTTTGAGTGTGGTCGTAGGTCATCAGGAAAATTTTCGACCACGTTGGCCGAGGTTCGTAGTCGGAAGAGCTTACGACCATATTGGCCTTAGTCTGCAGATGGTGGTCGGTGCTCGGGCGTACGACCACGTTGGGAATTCGACCACGTTGGGAGGCAGTCGAACGTGGTCAGATCACGCGCAGTTGGAGGTGTATGCGGTCGGTTGTGGTCGTAGCTGGTCGGACGTAGTCGTAACCCGTCAGAAGTGGTCGTGGTTGTCTAGCGTGCGGTCGAACGGCCTCGGACTTTGTCGGATGCGATCGGAAGCGCCCGAGAGACTTGAACGTGGTCGTAGCATGGGTTAGCGATGGTCGTAGCCTCTTGGATTTGGTCGTATGGTCTTCTGGGCTGATCGTAAAACCTGAAATGTGGTCGTAGGACTTGTGATAGTGGTCGTATGTCGTGTGCAATATTGTTTTATGGTTTCGATTGATCATTTGCAGGTACGACGTGGTAAGAGTATGGTTTAAGTTTTGTTCTTCTCTGAGGATGTCGGTACACAATGTTTTGTGCGGTGCTATGTATGTTTTCTTGTCTAGCATGTCTTGCAGGACTTTGAGACTAGTCGTGGCGAGGCATGGAGGGCCGAGACTAAGCACGGGTGGTGCTGAGGTCAAGAGCGGAGGTCTGCGAGGTGGTTGCAAGACTTGAGCAGCAAGACAGGAGGAAGCTTCCGGGAAGGCAGCAGAGTGGCATTTTAGAGAAATGCGGAAAGCTGCAAAGGGAAGCTATGTCTCTGCCAATGCACAGGAGTTGTTGGCGCTAACGGGCAAAGCAGTGGAGCCGTTGGGTTTAACGGGTAAAGCACTGGAAGCTTGTTTTCGCTAATGGGTAAAGCGAGTTGTAAAACCCGGTGTTAGGTGGGGGTTTACGGGTTCCCCCCCGGTAGCAGAAGACTATAAATAGAGAGGGTAGAGCTCGGGTGCTCGGTGAGGTTGTTCCCGAGTCACTCTGGATTTTTCGTTTCTATTTGTGTGAGTTGTCTCTGGGTAGAGCACGGTTGCTCTTGTACCTCCGATGGAGTGGCTGTAGAAACCTCCATGATCAATCATTCATCTCTCTTCCTCAAGTTGATTTCTGTCTTTATGAGATGTTGTGATTGTTTTGTTTGCGATCTGTTTTGAGAGTTTTTTTATGCTATCCTTTTCTCTCTTCTCTTCTTCGTGAGTCTGTATTCGTTTTGGTGTGGTTCGATTTGCTTAGAACTGGGAATCTGTCTCAAGACCACTTGGCAAGTTCATTCCCGAGAGCAGGAGTCGAATCAGAGAAGTTCTCTTTGCTGAATGGTCGTGCACCTCAAGTCCTCTGGTTCGAGTTCGACCATGTCGCTCTAGCCGACCATAGCAAAGACTTTGGATTTTCTTAGAAATTTCTCTTCCAGAGGTTGGATTCTGTCAGTGCCCCAAGTTTGAGGACCAAAAGATCAGAGAGTCTCAATTACTCGGAAATCTGGCTTTGCGAGTCCTTCCGCTGTCTCCCCAAAGTATTCACTATTTGCTTTCTTTTGTCGGCTCGGTAAGCTTTCGACTAGGGTTGGCCTTCCAGTGAGCTTTTCAACCCGAGACTTCATAGCTCAGTGGCTATTGGAGAAGTAAGGTTGTTTGGATACTTGGAAAATTTTTTAAAGGGCTCCATTCACCCCCCCCCCCTCTGTCGCCATTTCCGATCCAACAGTATATCCTAAGGACCATTGCATTGCAAGGAATTGAAAAATTATGGACGAAATCATGAGATTGAGATTAGGGTTAACCGGACTCAGGGGTGGCGGTTGCCGGTGGCTCAGGCGATGAGGATGAAATCGGCTGCTTGAGCAGAGGTGTGAGAGTGTCTAAAGGAGTTCCCTAGTGGCCAGGGGGCTTTATAGGCCGTGTAAGTCGGTTTCCCTGGGAGATATTTTTCGGCTGCGTCGGGTTCACGCTGAGCAGGGGGAGAGAAGGCACTGGGGCGGCGCAGAGGGGGTGAGATAGGGGCAGTGCGTCTCCTCTGCAAGTCTCTGACCCCACTTTGACTTGGACACTGGCAGAGAAGGATGGAGAGGAAGGAACCTGCGGCAAGGAGAGGTGAACGCGAATGCGGTGGCGCACGGGGCAAGAAAGGGGCAGGGGCGAGATAATGACTGGTGGGGCTGAAATATCTCACGCGAGGTGGCGAGGCGTGCGGCGAGTGGAGTGCAGAGGCGGTGGGGTGGCGCTGGGCGCACGGGAGCGCCAGGAAGAAGGGGAAGGCGTAAACGCCGAAGAAGGAAAGCGTATTTTCATTGGATTTTACCAAATTGGGAAAGAAAAGAAAATTCAAGAAAAATTCAAGAAATTCAAAAACTTTGAATTTTTGGGGTGTTTCAATCAGTTACTATGTAATTTCAACTATAAATCAATTTATTTTAGTTCAATCGAGTGGCACCCTGGTTGACGCACATGAACTCCATGAAAACGAAAAATAACATAATTCCTACGTAAGTCCTTTGATTTTTCAGGTGGTCATTCTTTTTTTTTCTGAGAGAGGTAGTTAATCTATTTTCTTGGGGAAGTCGTTGTTTCACAATGTAAATCCACCGATGAATTCAAAAGTGTACTTATCCTTCAAACACTGTTCTATTTTCTTTTTGCGAGGTCGTAGTGGGCTGCCGTAGTTATCGCTAAGGCTAAGCAACTGAGAGCTCACGAGATCAACTTGGCCTTATTCTATATGCGGATGTCGTTATACGCATTGGCCAAGGAAATTTCTGGACCCCAACATTAAAAGGACACTTAAAATAAAGATAAGAGCCCTAGGCTAGCACGTTTCCTCCGACGACCAGTTTGCCTCTGCTGACGCTTATACGCACACAAAAGACGAGTTGCGCTCGAAAAAAAAAAGAAATCAGAAAGGGAAAAGGATAAGATGGAAAATGATTGTTCCGTCATCTGATTTCCTACATTTCGATCATCGCACTTGAAGTAGACAAAATTTTCACTTAAATATAACTAAGTTAAATGTTGATTTTGTTTGTGGGTAGTCTGGTTGGTACTTACTACTAAGTAGAGAAAAACGTTGGACAAATATGGTACATGTTGTATATTAGCACTGTGAGATAGACGTCAAGATTAGAGGCAGAGCATCCCTTCTAGCAAGGTGGGGCGGCAGCCAGAACTCCCCTCCCAACTCGACGCGAGGTGTCGAGGTAGAGGATGACTACTGTGGCGTTTCCTTTGGTTCGTTTGTGTGGTTCTTTTGTGCCTTGTAGGCCTAGCCTGCACCCATGGCCTGCTAGCTAACCCAAGTAGCCCAAGACGAGTAGGAGTAGTGAGGTTTGATTGAGCATCGAGGGGGTCCCTAAGCGGACTCGTCCGGTCATCTCGTCCTAACCCTAGTGAGCGCCAAGGTGAGCAAGCTATGAGCAGCTACACCGATGGGCCAACGTTAGTGGGTGGCACGCAACAACCAGAGCGGCGGGCAAAGATTGGAGTAGCGAGGAGTCGAGGGGCCACGGCCAGGGCCATGCATATTGGCTTCCCCGGATCGCAGTGGTTGGCGCGGTCATCTTCGCGCGCATGCTTTACATCCCCAGGCTCCACAAGATCGCCCACCTTGTCATCCTCAAGGCCGTCTGGAGCCGCACCTAGGTCAGACCAGCCATTGGCCTTCGGTCAAACCTACCTCAGGCTGAAGTTTTCTGATTTCTGTTGGCTCGGGTTTATTGCTTTGTCGTAAAGTCTAAGTGGTGTAATCTGCACTTAGTGATTCTCATAGTCATTGAGCAAAGATTTGAATACCGAAAAGGAGAAAAACATTTCAACAATATTTTAACCTCTCTGATTGCTGGCACCAATCCTACATCAATGGATGATGTCTACTAGCATAGTCCAATCTCATTAATCATTTTCTTACATTTTAGTGCCTCTTTTGTTTGTAATGGAGGGCTTTGATTTAAACTGTGAAATGAAGTTGTGTGGTAGATGAATCCCATGAATTTCACTGTATAGGTCAATGTGCTGGTAAGTTTTTTGTCTTCCTAGCGAAACATATACCGACAAGTGGGGTGCAAATGAAACATCTAAAAACGAGTGTGACGCAACTTATACTGAAACAATCTAGATTTTCAAGGCGAAATTGAATTTTTCTAAACTTCAGTTTCAATGGAAACTTCACCCAAATTAGCACCTTTCTTGACTGTTCCACATACCTCTCTAGCCTTGACATCTCCTTCGTTCACCGACACATTCCCTAAACCGGCCTTGCTACTATTCATCATTCAAAAACGGTAATGCACCACTCGCCACCGTCCCTGTTTTCACCTGCCACCACGTTTCACCCCATTCACCGTCACCTCAAGCACACGCCGTTCACACCGCCTTTGCAAACCCTGATTAGCTTATCGTACCTTACCCCTAGCAGCCTCTAATAGTCCCCCAATTGAACTCAGACCCAGCATCGAACAAAAAACCAAAACTTACCACCCAACTTGCCGCCGCCAATTCCCACCACGCAGTCAAACATTGTGGCACTAAGTCAGCAGGCCGTACCTCGAGCACAACACCTCTGATCACCCCTTAATAACCCAGACAACTGTCGAATACGACAAACCAGAGCTCTCCATGCCACCACCTCTCCCCTGCTTCCCGACCGACTTCCTCTCGCCGCAATTTCTAACCACCGCAACACACCGTTCAAAGGGATGCCAAACTCAAAGAGCCACATCACTTGCCAACATTCCCACCACCCTTGCCAAACACGGTCGAAGCCACTCGAGCTCTCTTGTCCTAGCCACGTGCCAAAACCCAGAGAGAATGCCTCCCTTGAGCCGAACCGCAATAGCTACCTATAAAAGGGACCAAGCTCCTCCATTGAGATGCATTGGTGTCTAGGTAAGCCTCAAACACCCCGTCACATCTAGATGACCACTGCTGCACTGTTGACACCAAAATTCCCCAAGTAAGCCTCAATTTCAATTTTCCCTATACAAATCATTTCATTCCAATTGCCTACTCATGTAGCTTTCTCACGCCCCCTAATAGCACCACCGAAGCACTGCCATGCCCCCTTGCCCCTTTCTTCTCCGCCGCATGTGTCCACTGCTTAACTGAAGGAGGCCATCGTGGACAGCCCAACTCACCCATCCCCAGCCCAAACCACCACCGTCGTAGGCTTTCCCTTATCCACGAATTGTTCAGACTGCCCCTGCTGCCGACCAACTCTAATGTCGTAGTCATGCTCCGAGAAGGCTACCTCACAGCCAGCCACATATAGTGGTCACCGGCTGTCCTCAAGTGCCAAAATGGGTTCTCGTCAGTCCCCTGAGTCCATCCATGTCTTTGGTTCCCATCAAAGACCACTACCACGTTGGGAATTGTTGCCGCAAAGGAGCTCTATTCGACTGCTATAGTAGCCGGCCGAAGGAGGAAGAAGTTGACTGTTCACCTGGGCTTTGAGTCGCATAGTAAAGCCCAATCTTTTAAGCCAATCGGGCTGAGCCATTACTATTCACTATTGTTCATACCCGATCCATTAATGAACAATACCGCCCAAACACTGTAGCGACCGATCCGCTAAGGAACAGTACCAGACCCGTTATGGACAGTAAACCCTTTACTGTTTATCCATACCCAGAAACACAAAACATACCTGTTTCATCTGTTTCAAGTTTGCCTACCCTATTCTTAGCTCTGTTTTCTCATACCTTACACCAATAAAACTCAAAACCACTAAAACACCACTTGAAACCCTAAACCCAACACGGTCCAAACCTCCACTATTCTCCCAAACCTACATGTACTTGCCTTAACTATTTTGAGCCATCAAGTTCATATTCAACATTGTTTAGCCTGAATACACTTCGATAAAACTCTAGCCCACCTTGATGTTAGTTCGAATTTATGTCCAATACTGTTTTCGCTATCACTATTCACCGAACCCTAAAAACACATATATACCCGTTTTGGTTGTCTTGAGCCTGTCTACACCCTTCCCAGCTCCGTTCCATCATCCTAGACTCCGATAAAGCTCTAAACCACCCACATAATAATTTAACATCAAAATCCAATACCGTCCATATCTACAACCATTCACCGAAACTCATATAACACATATATAGCTATCTCGACCGTCTCAAATCACCTAGCCCTAATCCAACTACATTCAACCAAACCAAGCCAAGGCCATTACGGTAACCTAACGCTAATCACAACCTGAGTCAACATTATTTCAATCCCAAAACTGGTATTATTCTAGATCTATCACTATTCATAGAAATCCATCTATAATCACTTCGTCCATCTCAAGCCCATTAATCTATTTCCACCCCAACCCAGCCAAATCAAGCACCACCTAAACCCTGACCACCCAACCTATTTTTCTTTGTGTCTTTTGGTTATTTTATTGTATTTTGTTCCCAGCCTGTATTATGCAAAGTAGGATCTTATTTGAATTCGTTTTCCACGCTAGTATACGAACCCAGCGAGGTAGTTAATAAAAGAACTACAAGAACAATTAAAAAAGTGTTCAACTAAAGACTACAGAGACTATGGACAAGGAGGCATGTCACATGTTTTGATCATGTTGAACCTACATTCCTTTAGTTATTTAATTACCATTATTTTCATTATCTTATTTACGCACTATTATTTCTTGCACAAGACTTAGTAGTATAAAATATACTATTAAAATAATCATGATAGACCAGGAACTCAATAGTTTTATACTACAAAGAGATTTGGCATTTTACTAGTAGCATTTTAAAAATGATTCTAAGATAAGGAGACATCATGGGAAGCCACGGGATGGTTGGGTCCCATGACCTTATCCTAAGGTGGAGGCTTAGACCGAAAAAGTGGCAGTGCGATGGGCACTGAAACAAGGATTTGTAGATGGAAATTGCTTGGTGAAAATATATGGACTAGAATCTTATGCCAAGTAAAGAACATGGTGATCGCTCAACCACAAGCGTTGATTCGTCAAACCTAGTATAGTAGCTGCTCAAATTCGATTGAATATTTACAAAGAGTGGAGGGAGAATAAGGGAGTCTGTGATATGAAAACGATAAAGCTATATTTAACAATAGTAAATCTGCTTCAAATCGGGCAAGACCGCGGGCCACCTAGGTTTGTTTTGAAACAACACCTACTGGGTAGAGGCTATATAAAGAATTGAGCGGTGAAAAACATTATTTTCTTAACTCTGTTGTGGAAGTTAAGAGATCTTATGAGTAAAGCTGGGCAGCTCTACAGAGTCATAATTAATGGTATTCGAATATGTCGTGCTTCCGGTACATAAAATTGTGTTTAATGGGTGATTCCAACAACAAAGTATAAGTAGATTTGGAAAGGTTGAAATCCGGTAATCAAGTTTTGAAACCCCAATCCCTTAAGGAGTTATTGTTCTTTGGTGTTTAAAAATATTTACAAATAAAATTACATCGATAAATACTTTAATAAATCCACTATATCCCCATCCCTTGGAAATCCTGACATGTAATTAAATAGTATTTCCACATATGACTTGTTGAGTACGATTAATTGTACTTATTCTTACTTTATTTTCCATCAAGACAGAGATAAGAAGAAGAAAGAATGTTGCAAGTATTCATGTTAGGGTTATGGCCGCACTCAAGCATTCGTGTGGAAATTTTCTTTGAATCTTCTAAAAGTAAGTAAGTTTTGAGCTTGGATTCCCGTTAAAGTTGCTAAAGTTGACCATTAGGTCTTATTTTAATCAAATTAACCCTTTCAAATGTTCGTGAGCAAGCATAATACTCCTTCTATCCGCAACTAAACTCCTGGACTGTTGTGGGACGTGTTTATTTCTACATTTCATTCAACAAAAAGTCTATAGGAAGTTCACCATTCCGATATGCAACAGTGAAAAGAACACAAATCATATGGCGCACATCTATAGGAAGTTGGAGTAGTAGCTGCGAGCAAGTTCAGTGGCGGCACAACATCGGTGCATGAAGGTGTGTTGCATTGTGGTGAAGGCAAACAACTATAGCGGCCCAGCGGCCATGGTCGGTGCAACACGGGTAGCATACACAGTGGCCGATGGCGGCTGCGGGGATTGCTACATGTAGCCATGGGCAGCTACATGTGAGTTTGACGATGTGCAACTCGCCGATGACATCCCTGATGCCTCACTAATAACTTTTCTTAATATTGATGTTTCCTTTTTGAAACTTGAATAAAACTTATGAAATTTTTCAATGAAACTTGTTGAATCTCTTAGGAACTTCGAAGTTGTTTGTTTGAAACTCAGTTGAGATTCTTCTAAAACTCATTTTAATCAAGTTTTAGATTTGAAATTGGACAAAACTTCTATTTTCATATTTGAAATCCATTGAATTTTTTGAAACACGTTGGAACTTTATGAAACTTGATAAAACCAACGAAACGTGCTCTGGAACTTTGAAATTTACCTTTTAAAACTTAGTTGAAATTTTTTCTAAAGATCATTTTTTAATCAAGTTTCAATTTAAAATTGGATGAAATTTATAGTTTCAAATTTGAAACTCATCAAGTTTGTTGAAGCGGGTTGAAACCTTGTAAAACCTGTTTGAAACTTTTTTGAAACCTGCTAAACATGCTCTGAAACTTTGAAGTTTGTCTTATGAAACTAAGTTGAAAGTCTTTTGAAACTTATTTATAATCAAGTTTCAGATTTGAAACTGGATGAACTTATAGTTTCATACTTTAAACCCATTGAAATTTGTTGAAATACGCTAAAACCTTATAAAACCCGTTTGGACCTCTTTTGAACATGATAAAACCCACGAGACATGAATGAAGCTCATTGAATCCTGGTGAAACGTACCTATACCGTTGGAAATAATTCTAAGAGCAACTCCAAGAGATGGGCTAAAACATCCCCTAAAACAAATTTTGATGATTAGTGAAAAAAAACCCCTCCAAAAGATCCCCAAAACCACCACTAAAAATTTTAACACCCCCAATATCTCACCCCACCGGAGCCAAATTTGGCCTCACCCCACGCGTCCCCAATCACCGTTGCCGCGCGCGAGTAGGCGATTCCGCGCCCAATTTTTTTCCTTCGCGTTGCGTGAGACCTACCTGAGGCTGGGAGTGGATTTCCTTGTCTCTAATTTTCATGTGGGCTTGAATAAACTCATGAATATCAGCACTATGCTCATGTGAAACTGCGACGGGTTCACCCGTCCAATCAAAGTTCAAATCATTTTGTTCATCTCGCTCGTCTTCTACTATCATATTATGCATGATGACACAAGCATTCATCATATCATTGAGCGTATGCACAACCACACTGTACAAAATTTAAAACTAGCAGAAAATCTATTGTACAAAACACTAGCAGATAAAATAAATTTTAGGCTCCAACTAGCTAGCTAGTTCACATGCACGTGGAGATTATAGTAAGAGCAGTGGCGTTCGTTGAGATTATCGTGATAAAATAAATGGAGGAGCAGGTTGGTTGAAATGGGCGGCGCTACGAAGAACGAACAGGGGCGGCGCTTGGTGGTGAACAGGCTCGGCAGCTGGGCCGATTTATGACTAATATGGCCCATAAGCCCATGTAGCAGATTTAAAATATTTAGGGGACCAATTTTGGGGATGACTGTTGGAGCAAAGGAGTTATATTTATCCTCAACTTTTTAGCATGTCCCCTAAAATGAGATTATAGGGGATCAAATTTAACTCATCTTTTGGAGCTGCTCTAATGATATAACGTGGGGGTAGCATCTCCCATACAGTAATTGTTGTAGCAAATAAGCAGTAATAGGGTAATAGCTACAGTAATTACTGTAGAGGATCTGCGTCTAGTCAACAACACTCGCTAGAATAAACCTACCAGCTCCATGCATCAGCACAATGAACCAGCAGTGCTGCCGAAAATGACACACAACAATGATAGTAGACGCCTTTTAGGATAAGACTTATAATTTTTTTAAATAAACAAATATATCATTTCTCCATCGTATTTTTAAAACAATTTATCAAGACAACCTTTCCATCACCGTGAATTTATCATCACGTCGGTTTCTCACACCGCTCACAAATCCACCTTATCACTTCCAGTTACATATATTGACGACCTAGAAGCTTTCGCAAACATCACAAATACTACTAGCTCAAATTAAGCGTACCTTAATAAGCGTTCCCTCTTTATGCACGCATAGATCATTGAATCATCACTATCTGTTTTCCTGTGTGCTCCTGCTGTTGTTATGTGATCACTGCACACACCTTAAAAACAGTGTGGAGTAATTGTGATCTGTGAGAGCAGCAGAGCACGACACAAGAGACAGCAAAGTAAGCTAAGCTAAGCGAGATGAGAGACACGGTGGTTCTGAATCCAGGCTTCGGCTTGGGGCACATGGTGCCGACGGTCGAGCTGGCCAAGCTCTTCCTGCGCCGCGGTCTGGCCGTCACCATCGTCGTCGTCGAGCCGCCGCCCATCATGTCACCGACGGGCGGCTTCTCCATGGCGCTCGCTCGCACCGCGTCCGCCAACCCGTCCATCCACTTCCACGTGCTGCCGGCGCCCGACGCCGCCCCGCCTGCCGCGGGCGGCGCCAAGCCGGCGGATGCAGTGGTGCAGGCGCTCGAGCTCACGCAACGCACGAACGCGCCGCTGCGCGACTACCTCCGCTCGGTCCTCCCCTCCGTGCGCGCCCTCGTCCTCGACTTGTTCTGCGTCGACGTCCTTGACGTCGCCGCCGAGCTCGGCGTGCCGGCCTACTTATTCTACACCTGCGGCGCCAGCACCCTCGCCGTCTTCCTGTACCTCCCGTACATGCAGGCCAAGGTAGGCGCCAGCCTCGGGGAGATCGGCGACGCGCCGCTCTCCTTCCCGGGTAACCTTCCGTTCAAACCCACCGAGCTCCCGAGACAAGCGCTCGACCGCAACAACGACGCGTACAAGATGATCCTGGGCAAGTTCGAACGGTTCCCGGAATTCCGTGGCATCCTCGTGAATACATTCGAGTCGCTCCAGGTCAGGGCGGTGCGCGCTCTCAAGGACGACGAGTGCGTCCCCGGCCGTCACACGCCGCCGGTGTACTGCGTCGGGCCACTGGTCTCGGGAGGCGGAGATAACTGCAGGCACGAGTGCCTTGTATGGCTGGACGCGCAGCCGGAGAACAGCGTCGTGTTCCTCTGCTTCGGGAGCATGGCAACCTTACCCAAGAAGCAGCTCCACGAGATCGCCATTGGGCTGGAGATGTCCGGCCATAGGTTCTTGTGGGTGGTGCGGACCCCTCAGGACGACGGGCCGAACATGCTCGCTGACGCGGTCGCCGTCGCCGAACCGGACCTGGGCGCGCTCCTACCGGAGGGGTTCTTGGAGAGGACCAGGGGCAGGGGACTCGTGGTCAAGTCATGGGCGCCGCAGGTGGACGTGCTGCGGCACAGCGCGACAGGCGCTTTCGTGACGCACTGCGGGTGGAACTCGACACTAGAGGGGATCACTGCAGGGCTGCCCCTGCTCTGCTGGCCGCTCTACGCGGAGCAGAGGCAGAACAAGGTGTTCATCGTGGAGGAGATGAGGGCTGGTGTGGAGATGACAGGGGGCGACGATGAGATGGTGACGGCAGAGGAGGTGCAGTTGAAGCTCAGATCGGTGATGGAGTCGGAGGGCGGACGTACGCTGCGGGAGCGGGCGTTGGCGGCAAAGGAGAAGGCGTTGGAAGCCATGGAGGATGGTGGTGCCTCTCGCATTGCTTTCGCTGAGTTTCTGAGAGACTTGGACAGTGCTTGGTTGCAGCGGCCCGATGCGTGAAGATTCTGTACATAACGAATTAGCGACCAATATAAGGTCATCACCTGCGATGGAACAACGGCCCGATGCGTGAAGATTCCGTGCGTGTTGGAAGCCAACGGCCGCGGACGAGATGAGCGAACAACCTGCAGTAAGAATGTTGATGCGAAAGCACAACCAGTAAGTTCTGTAAGTAGACTTATAGTTGGTGGTGCATAATTTAAGACGGATGTGTTTAGGTATCATTCGATGTTTTCTTCGTAATAATCATCTAAATTTATGATTATTGGATTAGAGATCCAACGGTCCTTTTTTTTCAGGGGAAGATTTTTTTGGAGGGAGAATTCGTGCCCGTTAGATTTCTAATCCAACGGTTATAAATCTAGATAATAGTTAGAAAGAAAATATTCAGGTGATATTTATCGATACCCTTTAAGACGCATGAAAGATGAACTGCGAAGACAGTGCTCACTAGCTGCTGGTTTGGAATGGTGATAGCCCGTGAATCAGCTACATCTCCAGGTGATACGTCCACTATGAAATGTCGTAGCGGCTGATCATCGTCCCTGATGCGGAACGGGGCTTCCCTGTCCCCAGCTGCGTGTTCCCTCCCCTGTCCCCTTCATCTGAGCCGTTCACAGCTGATCCAACGGCTTAGTTTTTATATTTTCCCAATTTGCTCATTTTCATCTCAAATTTAAAAATAAAAATATGTTAATCCATAATAAATAATAAAAAATACATAAAAATAAAATTTTATTTAATTTTATTTTTATGTATTTTTATTATTTATTATGGATTAACATATTTTTATTTTTAAATTTGAGATGAAAATGAGCAAATTGGGAAAAATATAAAAACTAAGCCGTTGGATCAGCTGTGAACGGCTCAGATGAAGGGGACAGGGGAGGGAACACGCAGCTGGGGACAGGGAAGCCTCGTTCCCTGATGCGTAGTCATGATTCTTCGGGACATGTAAGAGAGTGGAACTCTGTATATAGATTTTGATCATAGGTTACAGGAGATTACAACTATAAATAGGCATGAGTCTAAAGGTTCACAGTGTGAACACTATCTAATGCATGCAGGGCGCATGGATGAGGCCAGAGCCCGAGGGGCATGCACAGGAGTCTAGGAGATAATCATAATTGTTAACATCCCCCCGCAGTCTGAGCATATGTGCAGCGGACGTTCAGACTGGTTCGAAATTCAGTGAAGAGCGAAGACGGCAGTCCTTTGGTGAAGATGTCAGCATACTGAGATGTTGTTGGAACATGAAGAACGCGGACAGCACCAAGAGCAACAAGCTCCCGAACAAAATGGAGGTCAATCTCGATGTGTTTGATGCGTTGATGCTGGACTGGATTTGCGGACATGTAGACTGCACTGATATTGTCGCAGTAGACCAATGTAGCACGCTGCAAGGGGACTGTAATTCGCTGAGAAGTTGACGCAGCCAGGAAGCTTCAGCAACGGCGTTGGCAACAGCCCGATATTCAGCTTCGGCACTTGATCGGGACACTGTGTTTTGGCGCTTGGAGGACCAGGAAATGAGGTTGTCACCAAGGAAGACCGCATAGCCGGAAGTGGACTTGCGAGTGTCCGGACAGCCTGCCCAGTCGGCATCAGAATAGGCAACTAGCTCATGCTGTGTTGTAGGACGAAGTACCAGACCCAAATGAAGAGTGCCGCGAACATACCGAAGAATTCGCTTGAGGGCAGCCAAGTGAGGTTCCCGGGGGTTATGCATGTGGAGACAAATTTGCTGAACAGCATAAGCAATGTCCGGGCGAGTGAATGTGAGGTACTGAAGGGCACCAGCTAGGCTGCGAAAATCAGAGGGGTCCTGAACTGGGTCACCAGTAACTGCAGAGAGCTTTGGATTGGTGTCTACTGGAGTAGAACAAGGTTTGCATTCAGCCATACCAGCCCGATCAAGAATTTCCATCATGTATTGCTGCTGTGATAAGAAGAGGCAGCCATCATGGTGCTGAACTTCCATTCCAAGAAAGTGGTGCAGCTTGCCAAGGTCCTTCATGCTGAATTCTTGCTGTAGAGCAGAGATGATGCGATGAAGGACAGCCGTGGATGAGGCAGTGAGCACGATGTCGTCCACATAGAGGAGTAAGTATGCTGTGTCGCTGCCATGATGGTAGACAAATAGAGAGGTGTCTGCCTTTGTATTCACAAAACCAAGAGATAAAATGAAGGTGGTGAAGCGACTGTACCATGCCCGAGGAGCCTGTTTGAGGCCATAGAGGGACTTGTTGAGGCGGCAAACATATCCGGGATGAGTGGAATCCTCAAAACCAGCAGGCTGTGCAGCAAAGACAGTTTCAGTCAGAGTCCCGTGAAGGAAAGCATTCTTCACGTCGAGCTGGTGAACTGGCCATTTGCGAGAGAGGGCGAGTGAGAGTACAGTCCGAACTGTGGCGGGCTTAACAACAGGGCTGAACGTCTCGTCAAAGTCGATCCCAGGGCGCTGAGTAAAACCACGAAGAACCCATCGAGCCTTGTAGCGCTCGAGAGACCCGTCAGCCCGGAACTTGTGCTTGAAGATCCATTTGCCGGTGACAATGTTGACTTGACTCGGGCGAGGGACAAGTTCCCAAGTGTTGTTCTGAAGAAGGGCAGAAAACTCTTCTTCCATGGCAGCCCGCCAATTGGGATCGGCAAGGGCGCCACGGAAGGTGCGGGGCACCGGTGATAGTGTTGTGCTGTTGTAGACACGAGGAAACCGATGACCAGCTTTGGCACGCGTCGTCATGCCATGATTGTTGTTGATGGGCGGCACGGACACAGCACCCTTGGGCATAGCCGGTGGGCTGGAGGCAGCCGGCGTGGTGGATGCAGCCGGTTGTGGAGGGGCTGCTGCCCGGCGCCGTGAGTAGACCAGGAGCGGTTGAGGTCTGCCCGGGACAGCAGCAGTAGGAGGGGCTGGGGCGCCGGGGGCAGCAGCAGACCTGCCTGGGACTGCAGCAGCAGTAGTGGCAGGTGAGGCGCCTGGGGTTCCAGTAGCAGTAGGGGCGGTGCCGAAATCCGGAGTGACAGCCCCTGTTCCGACGGCAGCACCTGCACTGGATGCCACACGAGGACATCGGGCAGGTGGCGGTGCAGCAACGCCAACGGGAGTGCCTGTAGGAAATAAAGGTAGAGGTGCACCAAGAAAGCTGGGCATAGGATCAGCATCATCAGTTAGAAAATTAGGGGCAGCTGGGTTGGTAGAAGATAGTTGTAAAAAAGGGAATGAGTGCTCATCAAACACGACGTGTCGGGAGATGATAACTCGATTGGACTGGAGATCAAGGCAGCGGTATCCTTTATGATGGGAGGGGTAGCCAAGAAAGATGCACAGGGAGGATCGAGGTGCAAGTTTGTGAGTGGCGGTGGCGGAGAGGTTAGGATAACAGGCGCAGCCAAAAACACGAAGATGGTCGTATTTGGGCTGGACTCCAAAGAGGACAGAGTGAGGTGTGGAGGATTGAAGAGTTTTGGTGGGTAGGATGTTGAGAACATGTGTGGCGACATGTAGGGCCTCAACCCAGTAGGAGGAGGGCATGCAGGCTTGAAAGAGAAGGGAGCGAACTGCATTGTTTATGGTGCGGATCATGCGTTCAGCCCGCCCATTCTGAGATGAGGTATAAGGGCAGGACATGCGGAGATGAATGCCGTGGGTGAGGAAGAAGGAGCGGGAAGCAGAGTTGTCAAATTCCCGTCCATTGTCGCACTGGAGAGCTTTTACAGTGGCGCTGAATTGAGTGCGAACATAGGCGAAAAAATGAGTTAGAGTGGGGAAGGTGTCAGATTTGAGACGAAGGGGGAACGTCCAAACATAGTGGGAATAATCATCGAGAATAATTAAGTAATATTTGAAACCGGATACACTAGCAGTTGGAGAGGTCCATAAATCACAGTGCACAAGTTCAAATAGACTAGAGGCTCGAGATGAAGAAGAAGGAAAAGGAAGACGAGTATGGCGTCCTAATTGACATGCATGACAGAGAGAGTCAATTTCTTTAGTACAGCCAGGAATAACAGCAGCGACTTTGGACATGGCGTCGCGACCAGGATGGCCAAGTCGTCGGTGCCAGAGGGAAGTCAAAGAAGCAGCAGCGAGGGCGGTGGCGCTGGGAAGGTGCAGCGGGTAGAGAGGCCCGGAGCTATTGCACCTGATGATCACCTTCTGAGACTCCAGATCCTTCACAGAGCAGCCATGAGGGTCAAATTCAACAGCACAGTTGTTGTCAGTAGTGAACTGACGAACGGAAATGAGATTCTTAATGAGACGAGGTGAAACAAGAACATTATTAAGGAGTAGGGAGTCGGTGAGGGCAGCAGTGCCAGTCGCAGTGACAGGAAGCAATGAGCCATCGCCGACCACAATAGAAGAAGGGGAGGGATACCGCGAAGAGGTGGGGTGTGAAAGAGAGTGGGAATCAGAGGTCATGTGTGAGGTGGCACCTGAGTCGAAGTACCAGGCGTTGTTTGGCGGCTGCTGAAGCGTCATGGTGCTGAAGGTTGAGGCGAGGGATTGCTGATCCCACGCCGCCGGAATACTGGCCTGCAGGTTGTTGAAACCAGGAAGAACCGAGGCGCCAAGAGAAGGCAGTGGAGTTCCCTGCTGACCATAGAAGGCAGCAGGAGGAGCCTGCGACAGATAATGCTGAAACAGCGCCGGTGGGAGCTGCTGCGAGGCAGGAAAGGACCCTTGTTGAGCCAGCAGTGCCTGCTGATGTGGTGGCTGGCGAGTTGGGGGGCGCGGCCCGGGAACGATGAGCCACGGGTTGTAGTGCGTGGGCCAAGGTCCACTCGTCCCCTGGTTGGGTGGGGCAGACGAGCTCCAGCCACCTCCTTTGCCGCCCTTGTTGCCCCCTTTGCCGCCTTTGCCGCGGGCGCCGCGGCTGTTGCCTTTGCCGCCTCCGTGAGGACCCCCTGAGCCGTTGGTGTGAGGCCCAGAGAGCTGCTGGGAGGCGGGACGGGAGGACGAGGAGTCGCTGCCGGTGCCGGCGACGAGAGCTGTAGGAGGAGATGGGGTCAGGGGCCCCATGGTGAGTTCCTCGAGCAAGAGCTCATCGCAGGCCTCCAAGAAGGAGGGGAAGGGACGTCCACGTCGGAGATGCCGGCCAACAGAGGCAAAGCGCTCGTTCAGGCCACGGATGAGGTTGAGGACGAGAGCGCGGTCGCTGACTGGTTCACCAAGATCAGCGAGGTTGTTGGCGGTGGTCTTGAGGAGCTTGCAGTAGTCGGTGACAGAGAGGTCGCCTTGGACAACCGTACGAAGTTTGGCGTCGAGGATGAGTGCCCGCGCCTCTCGGTTGCCAAGAAATTGGCTCTCGACGGCAAGCCAGATGGAGCGGGCAGTGGCGCCTTGGTCGCTGCCGCTCCGGACAATGTCGAGGAGGTTGTCGGAGAGGGTGCCGTAGAGCCAAGACTGGATGACGCAGTCCATGCGCTCCCAGTCAGGCGAGTCCAGAGGATGATCGTTACGAAGGACATGGTCTTGAAGAGAGTACTTGCCCAAGGTGATCAGGAACTGCTCGCGCCAGCGAGCAAAGTGGCCAGAGGTGACGTCGAGGACGACACGAACCATATGACGGATGTTTTGAACAGCCACAGCTTGGGCGTGGAGGTTCAGAACTGCGGTGGCCTCCTGAAGAATCATGGCGGCGTGGACAGAGGGATGAGGGCCATCCGAGAGGGAGGAGGCATTCCCATTGTCCTCGAACGGGTCTTCAAGGGGGGGCGCGGCGGCAGCGCGCTCTTGGGCAGCGCACGCCAGGGCAGCGCGGACGCGCTCAGCGGCAGCGTCGCGTTCGTTGGCCGCCGTGGCGGCTTCAGCTTCAGCAACCTCTGCGCGAGCGAGGGCGGCGCGTCGGGCTTCGGTTTCGGTGGCACGGGCAGCAGCCAGGCGTTGGCGCTCGTCCTCGTCGCCAGGAGCAGAGGGATGGAGAGAGCCAGCCATGGAGGGAAGAAGGAAGGGGAGGGGGCGGCGCAGGGGCAGCACGCCGGAGGAGGCGGCGCTAGAAGCAGCACGCCAAGGTTGCGGAAGGTGGAATGGGTGGAACCCGGATTCGTGATACCATGTAAGAGAGTGGAACTCTGTATATAGATTTTGATCATAGGTTACAGGAGATTACAACTATAAATAGGCATGAGTCTAAAGGTTCACAGTGTGAACACTATCTAATGCATGCAGGGCGCATGGATGAGGCCAGAGCCCGAGGGGCATGCACAGGAGTCTAGGAGATAATCATAATTGTTAACAGGACAAGATGTGGTTTTTTTTAGTTTATGGTACATTGTATCCCGTAATATACGACTCAGTACACATTATAACATTGTATCCCATAGTATGCGAATGTGAAACAAAAGTATAGCACGGTTCTTCAGGTCCAGAGATAAAAAGCTGTAGGATTCAAGATTTTTTTTTTGTTTTGAAAAAGGTGTAAGGAGAAGTCAAGATTTGGCTTTCTGGTTCGTCACCAAGGATCCTGGGGTGGTATCTCTGATCATCAAGTTGCAAAGGATTTTCTTGCAAGTTCGGCAGCAGCAGGGTACAAGCATATAGCGAAACAGACCGAACAAGTCAAAAGAAATTGATTGTTGGTAAGACCACTCAAGTCACCAGCCACAATCCCTCTTGTCCTTCATGATTTGCACTTTGTTGCCTGTGCCCAACTTCTTGATCTCCATTGGAATCATGAGCATGCAAGTCCATATTTTTACTTATGGCCCATGCATTCGCAATTGAGCCCTTCTCAGCCACCGTTTCCTCATGATATGCTGGAGGATCGAAAGATGCTCAATACCGAAATCAACATCACCATATCTAGACATCGTTTCCCTTGCTGGCATGGCTCCAGGTGCAAACACCAACCCCGTTTCAGAACCTTGAGAGGCACTGTAACTCATTCAGATATTTGAATACTTGACAGCCGATTACAAGCCTATCTTTGGGGGAGATTTCGTTAACTGTAGATGGAGAAATAGCAGTGTGGAGATCTCCTTCAGTACATGGATATATTCCTCTTCAATTCAGGAGCAGCAAGCCAACGCTATACAGTTTCAATGGTATAACAAAGCTTCATGATATTTCAAGAAGTTTCATAAAAGTATTAACAAAAGTTTACAAAGTTTTGAGTCGGCTTGATTGAGTTTCGCACGTATAAAGAAGTTTCAGATTTCAAGTATGTTTCAAGCAAAATTTTCAACCAAGTTTCATCAAATTTTAGGGATTTCAGTAAAAATTTCCGGAAGAATTTCAACAAGTTTCATGAAAGGAACTTTGAGTTCCAAATCTAGAACTTTGATTTTCAAGGTGAGTTTCAAATTTGAAAACTGAACTTCGAGTTTAAAATGTGAGTTTCAAGAATGTGACTTGATGTTTCATCGAATTTCAGATCTCAAACTCAATATTCCACCTAGCTTTAAAATCTGAAATTTGATGTTTCAATGAGATTTGAATGTCTGAGCTTAAAAAAGGAAGCTTTGGACAAGTTTCAAAGGTTGGAAAGTAAGTTCCACACAAATTTCAGTCAACTTTCTGTTAGAGATTAATTTATTTTCTTGAATGTAGAGATATTTTGACAAAAACTAATAACTAATGTCAGTTGAAGCTAAAGACTTGATACCTATTTTGAACTGGATGTCAGCAGAGATAACAGAAGCAAAACTTGTAGCCGTATATGCCAAATTTGTGTCAGCCGACATGCAAGATGATGTTGATCCTTGAAGCTTCTAGCTAAAGACTATTTGAGTTGTGCAGTCAGTTTTTTGGACCGGGCTGGACTGATCAGAGGCAGGAAGGAAAACACGTTTTTGCTACTAGAAGTGCAAGCGTGCAAGAAAGAGTACTCTAACTAGTACTTAGCTAATCAACTGTTGTAAGATTTTTTGCTGGAGTCGGTTTGGTTGTGTCGGTTCATTGCTTTATAAAAGCACCCCATGTATTCAGTAGTTGTATGTGCGTGAGCAAATGGAAGCTAGTAGTTGAATTGTAATACTAGGGAAGCTAGATAGCTAGTAGTAATGTGTGTATGAGCAGATCAATAAAATAAGTGCTGCTGTTTTTGATTTACATGTAGGTATCCTCCTGTCCCATTCTTTCTTTTGAGTGTTCCAAATCTCCGACATCTGGTATCAGAGTCTTAGGTTTGAATCGGACGTAGTAAAGTAGTGTGGCATGTTCGTGCTATTTTTCAAAGCCGAAGTTATGGCTTCGAGTTTGGGGCGTCATGATGGTGTAGTCGATGGTTCCCGTATTCTCAGGAGAGAATTACGATATGTGGAACATTAAGATGAGAATGCTGCTGCTCTCGCAAGGGTTGTGGGATATTATAGAGAACTGCTATAAAAGGTATGCCGTTAAAGATGTTCTTACACCGGAACAGAAGAAAACTCTAGCGGAAAATCAGATGACGAATGCGAAGTCCTTGTTTCTGATTCAACAAGATGTTGCGGAAAATTTGTTTCCATGGATTATCGGCGTCAAGACCTCAAAACAAGCTTGGGACAAGCTAAAGGAGGAGTTTCAATGTTTCGCAAAAGTTTTAGTCGTAAAGTCGTAAAGCTACAAACTTTGTGAAAGTAGTTCCAAAATCTGCAAATAAAAGAGTCCGAGAAGATTAAGGATTACTTCTCGAGGGTCATCGAGGTGGTAAATCAAATGCGCACCTACGATCAAGAGATTTCTGATCAAAGGATTGTTGAGAAAATTTTGATCAGTTTACCAGAAAATTTTGAGTATATTGTTGCTGCAATTAAGGAGTCGAAAGACTTGGCGACTCATACTGTGCAACAATCAATGAGTTCGTTGGAATCTTATGAAGAGAGAAAGCTACAAAGGAAAGGAAGCTCGGTTGAAAACGTCTTCCAATCAAAGTTGAGTTTCAAATCATATGATTCGAGAAATAGTGAGAATTATCAAAGAATTGGTGATCAAAAGCAAGATATGCACGAGCAGTCTATGCAAGATAAAAGAGAAAAATGTATGACTAGTTCTAATTTTTGGTGTGATATTTGTAAAAAAAAATCCAATCACACTACAGATAGATGCTGGAAAAAGATGATTTGCAATAAAATGCTAGAGGCAAGATCACATTGCCAGATTTTGTAGATCCCGAGATGATAATCGAGCAAATGTGTAAAACATGGTCATATAGACCTGCGTACGACTGCTTATTAAGATGTGCTACTCCATTTTAATAATCGTGTATAAATGTGATGCAACAATGTGCAATATGTGTACAAACTACTGATTACAAGACTAGTACGGAACTTTGTTGTAGCTCTAGTGTAAATCTAGAAGCAACTCACATAGAATTGAAGGCCAACTTACATATAAATTTAGGGGAGTTACTCAGTGATACAACTAGTGGCAACTCTGTAGCACGTCTCATTTTAATTCAGGGAAGCAATGTAATGCCTCAGCTCCAAATAGGCTTAGGCCTACTCGCGTGTCAGATAAACCATGCACTCACACCGATCCTTATATCGTTCCTGCTTCGTGTAAAAGGATTAACATGCGGTTAGAATGCACTTCGCAATTGGGTTATATGTCAGTGCAACACTTGCTAAACTAGCAAGGTGTGTGAGTTAATCCAACACACTTGCACTCATGCCCCTACAAGGTCACAAATGGGCTCAATTTACCCTCATTTTGGGCAAGATCTCACATACACCCCCCATCAAACAACCCTACATCCTCGTTAGAAGTTGTTCGAAGGAGCTAAAGATGAGGGAACCAAAGGTCAAGTAACTAAGTATCAAGCAGCTGATGATAAACAAGATTCAGATCAATGAGCAATTGTGTACAAGCAAGGCAAATTGTGTTCTTGATCATGTTGTGAGTATTGTTTCCAAAACTTATTTTATGTTCAGCTAAACTTGTATGCTACTTTTATATCTGTTATACTCGTGGGAATATTCAAATACCTAGTTGTTCATTTATTCACCTTGACTATTCGTATGCCATGTATCCATTGTTAACCTAGTTTGGAAAAATAATTTAGTGATGTAATACTAGTATCCACTTAAGTTGGTACGTTCATTGCTTAGCCATACTTAGTCATATGTTGGCCTCATTACTCATATGATCAATCATGTTAATCTTGACTTAATGAAATATGGAATTATGGCTGGTTATCACTGTTATAAAATTGATGTACCATGACAGGGGATGTCATTGGTCTTGATCAAGAAAAACTATTTTAGACTTGAGAGAGGGATCATGCAATAGTAGGTGCTGTTTGCACATTTGGAAAGCGATAGTACCACTTGAGTTGATTAAAGACATAACTTTATATATCATTGAACTGAACCCTACTGTACAATTATATGTCCAAGATGGGGTGGACTTGCCTTATTAATTTGCCATGTTTCAACTTTGCTTGTCATTGGTGGTGTGGTGGTCAGTTTAGACAGTTATTCCCACATGGTGCAAAAGAGGGCTTTAGACAGTTATTCCCACATGGTGCAAAAGAGGGCTTCTAACTGGATGGATTAACCTTTCAGCAGTTAAATCTTAGCGAACGGAATCAGATTGGAATGGAACATTGTAAAAGCCTTATTATAATTTAGCAATGTACACACTGAGCATATGTTGTGGGTAAAATTATACAACCTACGCAAAGTATTAAACTGTTCGAACAGTCGTATCTCCAGTTATGGACAGCTCTAAGATTTCACACAAGGGTTAAAACTTTTATATAAATGGGGTTTGGTTAAGAAGTGAACTGGGAATTCACTCTCGGTTTAGAAATCTAAAGCTAGTACTGGTGAATCCAGTGGTTGATGAGGTTGTAATCGGTGAAGGGTGATTCCTTATCAATTTATTCATTTCATCTATCGTTTGTTTACCAGATATTTCTAATTTTTGGTGTGATATTTACAAAAAATCCAGTCACACTACAGATAGATGTTGGAAAAAGATGATTTGCAATAAAATGCTAGAGGCAAGGTCACATTGCCAGATTTTGTAGATCCCGAGATGATAATCGAGCAAATGTGTAAAACATGGTCATATAGACCTGCGTACGACTGCTTATTAAGATGTGCTACTCCATTTTAATAATCGTGTATAGATGTGATGCAACAATGTGCAATATGTGTACAAGCTACTGATTACAAGACTAGTACGGAACTTTGTTGCAGCTCTAGTGTAAATCTAGAAGCAACTCACATAGAATTGAAGGCAGTCTCGATTTAGCAACTCACATATAAATTTAGGGGAGTTACTCAGTGACACAACTAGCGGCAGCTCTGTAGCACGTCTCATTTTAATTCAGGGAAGCAATGTAACGCCTTAGCTCCAAGCAAGCTTAGGCCTACTCACGCGTCAGGTAAACCATGCACTCACACCGACCTTTATATCCTTCCTGCTTCGTGTAAAAGGATTAACATGTGGTTAGAATGCACTTCGCAATGGGGTTATATGTCAATGCAACACTTGCTAAACTAGCAAGGTGTGGGAGTAAATCCAACACACTTGCATTCATGCCCCTACATGGTCACAAATGGGCTCAATTTACTCTCATTTTGGGCAAGATCTCACATACACCCACCATCCAATAACCCTGCATCCTCGTTAGAAGTTGTTCGAAGGAGCTAAAGATGAGGGAACTAAGGGTAGTAACTAGGTATCCAGCAGCTGATGATAAACAAGATTTAGATCAATGGGCAATTGTGTACAAGCAAGGCAAATTGTGTTCTTGATCATGTTGTGAGTATTGTTTCCAAAACTTATTTTATGTTCAGCTAAACTCGTATGCTACTTTTATATCTGTTATACTCGTGGGAATATTCAAATACCTAGCTGTTCATTTATTCACCTTGACTATTCGTATGCCATGTATCCATTGTTAACCTAGTTTGGAAAATAATTTAGTGATGTAATATTAGTATCCACTTGAGTTGATACGCTCATTGCTTAGCCATACTTAGTCATATGTTGGCCTCATTACTCATATGATCAATCATGTTAATCTTGACTTAATGAAATATGGAATTATGGCTGGTTATCACTGTTATAAAATTGATGTACCATGACAGGGGATGTCATTGGTCTTGATCAAGAAAAACTATTTTAGACTTGAGAGAGGGATCATGCAATAGTAGGTGCTGTTTGCACATTTGGAAAGCGATAGTACCACTTGAGTTGATTAAAGACATAACTTTATATATCATTGAACTGAACCCTACTGTACAATTATATGTCCAAGATGGGGTGGACTTGCCTTATTAATTTGCCATGTTTCAACTTTGCTTGTCATTGGTGGTGTGGTGGTCAGTTTAGACAGTTATTCCCACATGGTGCAAAAGAGGGCTTTAGACAGTTATTCCCACATGGTGCAAAAGAGGGCTTCTAACTGGATGGATTAACCTTTCAGCAGTTAAATCTTAGCGAACGGAATCAGATTGGAATGGAACATTGTAAAAGCCTTATTATAATTTAGCAATGTACACACTGAGCATATGTTGTGGGTAAATCCAACACACTTGCTAAACTAGCAAGGTGTGGGAGTAAATCCAACACACTTGCATTCATGCCCCTACATGGTCACAAATGGGCTCAATTTACTCTCATTTTGGGCAAGATCTCACATACACCCACCATCCAATAACCCTACATCCTCGTTAGAAGTTGTTCGAAGGAGCTAAAGATGAGGGAACTAAGGGTAGTAACTAGGTATCCAGCAGCTGATGATAAACAAGATTTAGATCAATGGGCAATTGTGTACAAGCAAGGCAAATTGTGTTCTTGATCATGTTGTGAGTATTGTTTCCAAAACTTATTTTATGTTCAGCTAAACTCGTATGCTACTTTTATATCTGTTATACTCGTGGGAATATTCAAATACCTAGCTGTTCATTTATTCACCTTGACTATTCGTATGCCATGTATCCATTGTTAACCTAGTTTGGAAAATAATTTAGTGATGTAATATTAGTATCCACTTGAGTTGATACGCTCATTGCTTAGCCATACTTAGTCATATGTTGGCCTCATTACTCATACGATCAATCATGTAAATCTTGACTTAATGAGATATGGAATTGTGGCCGGTAATCACTGTTGTAAAATTGATGTACCATGATAGGGGATGTCATTGGTCTTGATCAAACAAAACTATTTTAGACTTGAGAGAGGGATCATGCAATAGTAGGTGCAGTTTGCACATTTGGAAAGCGATAGTACCACTTGAGTTGATTAAAGACATAACTTTATATACCATTGAATTGAACCCTACTGTACAATATATGCCCAAAATGGGGTGGACTTTCCAGATTAATTTGCCATGTTTCAACTTTGTTTCTGTCATTGGTGGTGTGGTGGTCAGTTTAGACAGTTATTCCCGCACGGTGCAGAAGAGGGCTTCTAACTGGGTGGATTAACCCTTCAGCGGTTAAACCTTAGCGGACGAAATCGGATTGGAATGGAACATTGTAAAAGCCTTAATATGATTTAGCAATATACACACTGAGCATATGTTGTGGATAGAGTTATACAACTTATGCAAAGTATAAAATTGTTCGAACAGTCGTATCTCCAGTTATGGATAATGCTCTAAGATTTCACACAAGGGTTAAAACTTTTATATAAATGGGGTTTGGTTAAAAAAGTGAACAGGGAGTTCACTCTTGGTTTAGAAATCTAAAGCTAGTACTGGTGAATCCAGTGGTTGATGAGGTTGTAATCGGTGAAGGGTGATTCCTTATCAATTTATTCATTTCATCTATCGTTTGTTTACCAGATATTTATTATCATTTCTTAAATACACTTTGAATTTATTTGCTGTATTTAAATTCAAGTTATTACTTTCTGTAAAATAAGCCATATCAAACCAAACTTGTAGACAGCCAGGTGGCCTGCGAGTTATCTGTGTTTCTTGTTTTCTCGTTGCTTCAGAAGCCAGTCTCCGCATGCCGAGAGACAAAAGTCGTTCTCAGCATCTTCCTATGAGAACGGAACAACATACAACACATCTGATCGTAAGTACCGTGCTGCAAGTGATTGTCTAAGAATTTCGATGTAACAACTAAAAACCGGGACATTATGAGCTGGTGACCAAGTAAGAAGCCCTGACCCTTAAATACAAGTATTACATGCATATTTTTCACCTGAAGAAATGCATATGCACTACCTTTTTTAAGATTATAGTTAGACCCTTTTTCGTGAAGAGCAACACAGAAAGAAAATACCACCAAGAATATGCCATTTAATTGTTTTTAAATTATATGGAAAAGTTATGTAACATCTATATGGATTGGGCTAAGCAAATATATATGTACAATTCCAACTCCTAAATAGTACAATAAGTCTTCAGAATCCGTCTCGCGAGATCAGTTGCTCCGCTTTTCTTGTAGATTAGATGTAAATTGAACGCGGCCTCTCTTCGGACGTCGCAATAGCCTGGTCTCAGATCCTGCTGTGCGCACGAATCCTCCTCGTATGGAAGCTTGGGTATGGGCTGATCTTTCACCTCAATGGCTAAAGCCTTCTCGTAGTAAATGACTGCCAAGGTGTTCAGGCCAACATGGTGATACGCCCGAGCAATGTTGTACAAGGCTTCCTACAAGGCCAAAACATAATTAGTAATGGACCTTAAATCATATGACAGTTGTTTATTCAAGTCCAGAAGCCTGCTTGGATGTTGTAGTATTTAAAGGAAAATAAAGTTCTCTTGAGTACTGACTCCAACCTACGATATCGTAGTATAGTTTATACCAGTACATTTGAATTTCACGCAATACTCCCTCTAGCCAACAAGAATGTCATTTTTCTACATGTGCCAATCAAAATTTTAGAACCTTGACATTTTGTATGTTTTGACAGTTAATATTGGCCACAACAAATGACAATTCACTGTAGAAAGTACTTCGATAATGTTATGCTTCTATATTTTTTTTCTGTAATAACAAAATTAAGGCAAAGTTGTACATTAGAGACAAGGCAAGTCAAAAGCGGCATTGTTTTTGAACTGAGTAATTTGCGTAAAGAGTTGGTATCCAATGCAAAGTAGTCTTGCTGTGTAAAGTTGTGCAAGGTACAATTAAAAATTATCAAAAAATATATATTGAAAAAGTAACGCAAGACTATGAGAAACCAAAAAAAAAGGGGAGAAATGTAGCAATATTTTGTCCTTTTACTTTCTCCAAATCTATAGAGTTGGATCATGAAACAAAAAAAAAGAGGTGAGGAGTCTGCCCCTGTGTCGCCAGCGGATGTTAGCCCCACCTCAGCGACCACCGCGGGCGACGAAGCTTCCCCCTCCCGATCGTCCATGGCGCATTCTCGGTCCCCAGCGCCACCCAGAGACCCCTCGCCTTCATCATCCGCGCCTGTCTCCAGGTCCGAATCGGCGTACTTCACCGAATCGGACTCAGCGTCCGTCGCGTCGACGGGAGCGACGGTAGCCACCGTGCCGGGCGCGGCCGCAGGAGTCCGAGCCGTCCCGCGAGACGGCGCCTTTTTTCCTATGGCACCGTCATCCCGATGTTGAGGCTGGCTCGGGGCCGGAGGGGCACGCTCTGGCACACGAATGCCCAGGGCTAGCTCCACCTCCGCGGTTGCAGCTGTGTGCAGGTCGTGCTCCCTGGCAGTATATGACCCAAGGAACACGTTCACTGCGCGTTCCGTGTCCTCCAGGCGAATCCCTACACGCGACAAGAGGCAAGGTTAAGCACGGCACAGCGGGCAGAAATGGAAAACAGGACACGGCCGAGACTTACGAAGGCCGAAGGGCGCCGGTAGTGAGGACACGGACAGGCGGACATTATCGCCCCGAGGTTTCCCGGCAGCGATGCGCCAGTCACGGGCGAGCAGCGCCACGCTGTACATAATGAGCTGGTGACCAAGTAAGAAGCCCTGACCCTTAAATACAAGTATTACATGCATATTTTTCACCTGAAGAAATGCATATGCACTACCTTTTTTAAGATTATAGTTAGACCCTTTTTCGTGAAGAGCAACACAGAAAGAAAATACCACCAAGAATATGCCATTTAATTGTTTTTAAATTATATGGAAAAGTTATGTAACATCTATATGGATTGGGCTAAGCAAATATATATGTACAATTCCAACTCCTAAATAGTACAATAAGTCTTCAGAATCCGTCTCGCGAGATCAGTTGCTCCGCTTTTCTTGTAGATTAGATGTAAATTGAACGCCGCCTCTCTTCGGACGTCGCAATAGCCTGGTCTCAGATCCTGCTGTGCGCACGAATCCTCCTCGTATGGAAGCTTGGGTATGGGCTGATCTTTCACCTCAATGGCTAAAGCCTTCTCGTAGTAAATGACTGCCAAGGTGTTCAGGCCAACATGGTGATACGCCCGAGCAATGTTGTACAAGGCTTCCTACAAGGCCAAAACATAATTAGTAATGCACCTTAAATCATATGACAGTTGTTTATTCAAGTCCAGAAGCCTGCTTGGATGTTGTAGTATTTAAAAAAAAATATAAGTTCTCTGAGTACTGACTCCAACCTACGATATCGTTGTATAGTTTATACCAGTACATTTGAATTTCACGTAATACTGTCATTTTTCTACATGTGCCAATCAAAATTTTAGAACCTTGACATTTTGTATGTTTTAACAGTTAATATTGGCCACAACAAATGACAATTCATTGTAGAAAGTACTTCCATAATGTTATGCTTCTATATTTTTTCTACTATGTAATAACAAAATTAAGGCAAAGTTGTACATTAGAGACAAGGCAAGTCAAAAGTGGCATTGTTTTTGAACTAGAGAGTAATTTGCGTAAAGAGTTGGTATCCAATGCAAAGTAGTCTTGCTGTGTAAAGTTGTGCAAGGTACAATTAAAAATTATCAAAAAAATATATTGAAAAAAATAACCCAAGACTATGAGAAACAAAAACAAAAGGAGAAATGTAGCAATTTTTTGTCCTTTTACTTTCTCCAAATCTATAAAGAGTTGGATCATGAAATTTGGTCAATACATAGACTGATTCAAACACTATTTACTATGTATGTTATACTTTTTTTTAAACAAAGCAATCCTGTGGTACTTTGCATGAGTCTACACTGTACAACTACTTTGCACGTGATACCTACCCTTTTATAAAAAAAACTAAGAGGCATTTGCAGAGTCACCAGCATCACGGGCTCGGGTTGAGGAATGGGGTCGCGATACTTGGGTCGTTTGTGGCTACAAATGTGGGTCAAAGGGGGGTAGTGTTCTTTGGGACATGGGAATGATCCCAACAATCCAGGTTGATGGCCCAATTAAACAAAGATATATTATTCTAGTCATATAATACCATAAGTATATTTGAAAAAACTAAAGGGAAAAGGAACAAGGATAAGGGAGTGAGTTGGCCCAGTCCACTAGGACCAGGCCAACCGCCAGCTAAATCCCTTCCCCTCACCCAGCGACGTCCCCGTGGCGACCCAGATTGCCGACAACCCACGATCTGGGACGCGAACTGGGATCATGGATCGCGGCATCAACCTCAATCCCGGTGACTATGGGCACTTGGTTGCACACCAGCAATGGGATAGGAATCAAGACAGATTCATGATTGGGATATGAGTTTTTAGTCACGCTCTTTTGTTTGGTATGCGTCAGATTGGATTTGGGAATCAAGGGTGGACCCACTTAAATCCCAACGTGGGCCCAGGCAACCACTCAAATCCTGATTTGCAGCTATAAATCCCAGTTTTCACCATGGGTTCCCCCACTGGGCCAACTGAGGTGCCCTCGCTCCTGACGATCTAAATTCTGCAGCAGCCAGGCACTGAGATGTGCAAGCAAGGCCCTGGCAATTGTGTGGCCTAGTCACTGCCCTGACCTAAGAATTGCTGCGGCCTGCTGCTCAATGGTTAATTTAGGCCTGCCGACCTGTCCCTCTTGGCCCACACGAGGTCACGAAGCGTTTACAGCTCAACCCTAAACGATGCAAGCGCTGCAAAGCACATGCTAAACCCAGCCATTAAATCAGTAAGAAAATAACCAGTCCTACTAATAACTGCTCAGAGACTGAAAGTAAGAGCATTATCCACACGAAATATCAGGAATCCAGCACAAAACCTGACTGTTGTCACAAAGCCGCAGGTACCGGTAGAGGAATGCAAAAGCTTGGACGATGCACTGGTTCTTATTCTGAAGCCTGAAGCCAAGGGCTAAATTAATTAAAGCAGAACCTGCAAAGAATGAACAACCAAGTGAGTAGTGTTCTCATATATTGATTCATATTAATACAACATGCCATGGTTGTAGCAACATGCCAACACAAAGATTAATAAGTGGATTTTCTGGGTCCAATTTATAAGCTTCCAGATAATCTCGAGCAGCTGACTGATGCTGACTGATAGCAGTAAATCGATGCCCAGATATAATTATAGGAGGCACACAGTCGGTCTTTTCCTCTCTTGTCCGAAGAAGAAACTTAAAATGACGTGAAAACCTATCCTCTATTCTGCAAAGCAAATGCCAAAATAGTTTATTCGGTTATCATGTCGTGCAACTAGAAATATACGAAAAAAAAATAAGTTGGCTTTAATAATATTAAGGAGTATCATAACAAAATGGAAATTGAGGAGTCCAGCAAGCAAGTGCAATGCCATAGAAAACCAGGAGGCCCATTAGAAGGTCCTCGAGTATATTGCATGTCAAATTTATTAACCATACCATGTTATACTGATCTGAAGCACTGTATTTTCAACAAAAGCAGGAATTGGAAAACTAGTAGTGACAGGCCAATTATCAGCTTTTTAACAAGATTATCCTAGTCCATGGAGAGGTTTCAAATCCTGATTGGATTAGGATCCAGCAGAATTGGTGAGCCAGTCCAAGTTAGGCTGAGTATGCTCTAGTCTCAGAACAAATTAATCATTGGTATAATATTTTAAAATATTATGTAAACTTGAAGAATTGACAGCAATTCAGCCTTTATTCCTGGGTTTACCCAAAACAGAGCAAAAATTGATTAACCAGTTTCTAGGAGGCTCTATCCAATTCCCAACTGGGTTTTGTTCTTGCATCAGTTTTTTCACACTGGTCACCACTAGATTCCAGCTGAAAAACATTACCAGCAGACTGGAAAAAACTCAGTAAATTGTCTTTCAACCCAACACAAAAGTGGCTAAGTAAGGGCATATGCCTCACAAAATTGTACTACAACATGCAGTCATAAAAGATGTGGTTGCAACTTACAAGCATAAAATTGCAGAATATATAGTCATAAAGGGTGTAATCATTAGTTTAAAACAGCATAAAGTTTTAAAAGTAGGGATACTTTAGTGATAAACAGAAAATTACAAATTGGGAGCCAATCATATAGCATGCTAACCAATCACCTTGATGTCACTTTATAGTAGGAGTTCCATGCCGAGAGGGAATATGGGTGCTGCTGAACTACATAACGGACATAATTAAAGCCATGCCTGGGATCTGGAGCTCTATATGCTATTTCTGCAAAATGGCAAGAATCTTTATTTATAAAGTTAAACAAAGTGGCTGTTGTCTTGAGATCTTGTCCTAACCAAAAGATAATGTTTCCTGAATAACTCAATTTCATAAAAGAACATTATATATTGCCGGGAATAGATCTTACGAGCACCCAAGGATCTGAGCTCCTCTTTGTTGTCATCAGAGAGAGTATCATTTCCAAGTTTGAGAGTACGATTGATAATTTGCAATGCCTCCCAGTATCTCTGAAGCAAAGCTAATGTTTGACAAAGCTACAAAACCAAGACAAATAGGTGTTAATGACCGGCATAAGATTGATAAAGAGCAGCAATAAGTGAGTTCAACTAAATTCGCATCAAATTGACACCAAAGAAAATGATCAAACAGTGAACAAAATAAGAACAGGAGACGTATCAATGATGTCTGCTTATGTGCCATCTTAAGCTTCTGCGTAAAGTCTAATTTGTCATTGCACATTAAGCTATCAGTGCTAACAAGTACTTCACATGTCATGGTTCATTCTGATGGTAGTATGCCTTTCTATAGACTATGACGGTAGTTGTCATGATCCGGGGTTCATGCAGGATAAACACCACCAAGAAGATGGCCGGATGGCGTCGGCGTAGGGGGAGAGAGAGAGACTTTAAACGAGGAAGATTATGTTATTTCTCTGATTGATCTCAAGTTCTCAACAGCATGCGGTAGCCCTCTTATATAGATGGCTCCCCCCCTAACAGATGTAATCTAACTCCAATCATATCTCTAAGTATATCTCTAATACAAGGAAACCAATCTCTAACTCAAATAGAAACCAATCTCTAATTCCTAATAATAAACCGACTAGGCCCACAGCCCACCTCTATGACATTACACCTCTCCCGGACATGCAGCTCGTCCTCGAGCTGCTAGGCGGAGGCCATGGCGCCAATGGACGACCTCTGACGTCGGTGTAGAAGACAAACGATGGCGGGGTTCTGCATCGGATGGAGACGGCCGACCCGATCCAAGCGGAACAAGGCTAAATGATGCCTGCAAAAGAGGACTTCGTTTTTGAAAAAAAAAATTGAATTTTTTTTTTTGCCTTTAAGTAATCAGTCGGTTTCTAAACCTGACCGAGACCCACAAAGGCACCAAGGTCAGTCGGTGTTGACCTTCGACCGGCGACATGCGGAGCGGCCAGCCGGAGGAGCGTCTGCGGTGGCGGCTCGGGCGAAGGCGAACCCGGCGGCGGCGGTTGCAAAGCGGCAGAGGTGGTCTGGCGGCGGCGACGAACAGCGGCGGCCGGCGGAGCAGCAGAGGCAGCGGTGCGGCTCGGCGGAGATGGACCGAGCGGCGGCGGCTGCGACACTGGCGGAGGCCCTGGCAGTGGCGGCGGCACGGGTGGAGACAGCCCGGGCGACGGCGGCGGCGCGGGAAGAACGAGCGGCCAGCGTAGCGGCGGCCGGAGGAGCGGTGGCCAACAGAGCGGCGGCCTGCGGAAGCGGAGACAGCCCAGGCGACAGCGGTTCCGGGCGGCGGCGGATCTGGCAACCGCCAGGTCTGGCGGTTCCGAGATGCGGCCGGCGGCGGCGCCTCCCGGTCGCGAGCTCGGATGCCGAGCGGCGGCAGCCATGAGGCGCGTGTAGGAGCGACTTCGGCGACGGCTCGGTGGCGGCTGCGGGAAGCGGCAACGGCCGAGTATGGCCGCAGCGGCGCGCGAGCAGAGGTGACCCGAGCGGTGGCGGCGAACGCAGAGACAGCGGCGCGGCGTCGGGCGTAGGGGGAGGCCTCGCGGCGTCCGCGGCCTCCGACGGCGGTGGCTCAGGCGGAGGTGGATCCACCGGCGGCGGCTTCGACACGGCCGGTGGTGGCCTGGGCTGCGCAGACCGGTGGAACAGAGCAGGCGGCGGCAACTCCTCTTCTTCCGATCTGAAAGCCAAGTATCCTCCGGCGCAACTCCTCTTCTTCCGGTCTGACCGCCGGGTCTTCTCTAGCGCAACTCTTCATCCCCCGGTCTGACCACTGCGTCTTCGTCGGTTAGACCGCTGCAAACCCTAGTTTGCCGGTCTGACCGCTCCGGTCCAGGACGAGGCTGCAGCGGAAGTTCGCTGGGGGAGACGGAGGTGAGGGGCCCGCCGTCGGGAGAGGGGAGGATGGATGCATCCCCGCCGTGCCCGGCGATCTCAGCGAGGGGGGGGGGCGAGAGCGGCCTCTTCCTCCTCTTTCTCATCTGCTCTGCGAGCGGCCTCTTGCTGCGCCTTCTCCCGCTCCTTCCAGATTTTCTCCAAGAGGGCATGCATGTTGAGGAAGGCGTCCGCCATCCCCTTGTCGATGCTGGCCATTTTGTTGGCGCTAGCTTTTATTATGGCCAACAACTCGGCAGCAGGACGAATCGCAGAAACCATGGTAGCAGAAGTCGTGGGAATGGATCGACTGCTCTGATACCAAATTGTCATGAACCGGGGTTCATGCGGGATAAACACCACCAAGAAGATGGCCGGATGGCATCGGCGTAGGGGGAGAGAGAGACTTTAGACGAGGAAGATTATGTTATTTCTCTGATTGATCTCAACAGCATGCGGTAGCCCTCTTATATAGATGGTTCCCCCCTAACAGATGTAATCTAACTCCAATCATATCTCTAACTATATCTCTAATACAAGGAAACCAATCTATAACTTGAATAAAAACCAATCTCTAATTCCTAATAATAAACCGACTAGGCCCACAGCCCACCTCTATGACAGTAGTAGGCCTCTAATTGTGAACTCAGACAAATATGGATTTAATTCGTGCACCATCATTAAGGTCCCAAAACCAGCATGGATGTGAATCTTACATTTTAATATGGTGTGTCCCTAAACTTGCATTAGAGTAGCACTTAGATCCTTATACTTGTCTCCGTTACACAAGTACATCATTTTCCCTGTTAACTAACGGTAGTAGTTGACATGGCCTTGCTAAGGTGGCCAATGTGGGCAGCTCATGCATGTGTGGTGAACACTATCACCAAACAGACGACAATATCCACCCGATCACAACGCTGTGAATAAATAAATCCCTAATTTCTCCAGTGCAAGCATATCTACCTAACAGCTGCAAAGAAAAGAGAGTGGTTTGGGAATGCAATGGGATAAAGACAGAACATTGGTTAATTGTTAGCAACTATTACAATTGGGGACAGTAGCGGCTAGAAGTTGGAAGATGAATAGGGTGTGAGGAAGAACAAATGGAACTGACATTTATTAAGAACGCACAAGTTGAACTGCAAACTTCTTGCACCAAATATGCATGGTTATGTCCTACATCCACCTAATTAGCACCCCTGCAAACTTCGTACAGCAAAAAGGATGTATTTACCTAACATTGACAAGTTTACGGACATAAGTGCCACACCTATGGATGTTTATGGTCTACTAGATTAAATCGCAAGTTTAGCAACCCACTAGATCAAAATGCAAGTTTAGGGACCTAGTGCCACACTTATATAAAGTTTAAGGGCCAACCAAATTAATGTGCCATACTTAAAAGGGTTAGGAACCTATGGTGGTGCAATCCAGGGTTCAAAAAACCGGCGGTTGCCGGTAACCGAAATTACCAGTGGCAACGGGTAAAAAAACCGCCCGGGTTACTTTTGAATTTATGACTGAATAGTGCACTTTCTATGTTGGTTTAGGCATTTTTTGTAGTAGATTAACTATTGTATGAAGTAAAATGCATGAATTATTGTCCTACCATGCATGGTTCCAAATACCGGCGGTAACCGGTTTTACCGGTGTGGACCGGGAGAAAAAAACCGCCGGTTTTTTATTTAATTCAAATTTAAACTTTTGAATGTAAAAATTGATTTCCCTAATGATATTTACATTATTAACACTAATAAATTGATTTCCTGCATGTATTGCATGGAGATTTAAAGCTGCGCATGCATGGAGATTTAAAGGCATGCATGGAGATTTAAAGCTGCGCATGCGTGGAGATTTAAAGTGGCGCATGCACGGACATTTAAAGGCATGCATGGAGATTTAAAGCTGCGCATGCATGGAGATTTAAAGGCATGCATGGAGATTTAAAGCAAGCAGTATGTGCGCAGTATACTAAGAGACAATAACTGCAGCGCATGGGATACATGCAGAGTTTAAATGGCATGCACATGCATGCACAGGACTCCAAGAGACAAGTCATGCGTAGCACTTAAGCAATGCATGAATACTAAGAGACTACATGCACACAGGATCAAGGATAAAAAAACCGGTACCGGGGCGAATCCCGGCCGCCGGGCGGTACCGGTAACCGGCCGGTTACCGGAAATCCCGGTTTCAAACCGGATGAAATTTGGCAAATTGTTTTTTTTGGCGGGGTGGGAGGAGACCGGTTACCGGCCCGGTTACCGGTTTTACCGGTGAGAAAACCGATGGAATGAGTATGGAAAAAGCTGCTGCTGTTAGCAATTAATCCTGTGTGCATGTAGTCTCTTAGTATTCATGCATTGCTTAAGTGCTGCGCATGCCTTGTCTCTTGGAGTCCTGTGCATGCATGTGCATGCCATTTAAACTCTGCATGTATCCCATGCGCTGCAGTTATTATCTCTTAGTATATTGCACACATACTGCTTGCTTTAAATCTCCATGCATGCCTTTAAATCTCCATGCATGCACATCTTTAAATCTCCATGCATGCCTTTAAATCTCCGTGCATGCACCGCTTTAAATCTCCATGCATGCGCAGCTTTAAATCTCCATGCATGCCTTTAAATCTCCATGCATGCGCAGCTTTAAATCTCCATGCAATACATGCAGGAAATCAATTTATTAGTGTTAATAATGTAAATATCATTAGGGAAATCATTTTTTACATTCAAAAGTTTAAATTTGAATTAAATAAAAAACCGGCGGTTTTTTTTCTCCCGGTCCACACCGGTAAAACCGGTTACCGGCCAGTTACCGCCGGTATTTGGAACCATACACAGGATTAATTGCTAACAGCAGCAGCAGCATCAGCTTTTTCCATACTCATTTCATACTCATTCCACCGGTTTTCTCACCGGTCCGCCAAAAAAAACAATTTGCCAAATTTCATCCGGTTTGAAACCGGGATTTCCGGTAACCGGCCGGTTACCGGTACCGCCCGGCGGCCGGAATTCGCCCCGGTACCGGTTTTTTTATCCTTGCTACCATGTCCCCAAAAAAATGCAAATGTAAATTTGAATTTATGACTGCATAATGCATTTACTAAGTTGGTTTAGGCATTGTTTGTGGTAGATTAACTATTATATGAACTAAAAATACATGAATTATTGTCCTAGGATGTCCCCACATTTTGTAGGACATCCAGGCTAGGTAGTGCATGCTAGTTTGAGATCATTCTTGGTCACAAGACTCTTCTTCCTACGAATCCTATGATAGCTCAAAATCTATTCTGACTTATGGACGTCGATATTAATATTCCATATATTACCAACTAGTTTATAATCACTGAGTACATTTTCTAATTAATATTTGCATTATTCCAATTTCTAATTACCCAAAACCGGTTTTCTACCGGTTTTTCCACCTATTTTTGGCCGGTTACCGGCTGTCAAACCGAACAAAATTCGAATTTCGTTTGACGAATTTTGCCCGGTTTTTCTCTGGGTTTTCCGGTAACTAGCCGGTTACCATTACCGATCCCCCGGCAGGATTTGCCCTGGTACCGATATTTCCAACCTTGGTGCAATCTACCCAATTTTTTGACTAATGCTATATGCATGTGACAAGTGTAAAAATGGAACACTAGAGGGGGTGGAAGCATCTGGCAGATACACACATGTAACACAAGCTGGTGATTCT
Organism: Dendrocalamus latiflorus; assembly: GCA_017311315.1. Lineage (NCBI taxonomy): Eukaryota > Viridiplantae > Streptophyta > Magnoliopsida > Poales > Poaceae > Dendrocalamus > Dendrocalamus latiflorus. The sequence goes on from CM029641.1 coordinate 14,809,153, forward strand.
CCACATTTGTCAGCAGACCAGCAACAGGAGGTATTTGCTTTGCACTTCGCTAAAAAAATCAAATAAGGCATGAATAATTTAGTAAGGGAAAAAACACTTCCAACTAGAAACAACAGCAGAAAACGAAATACCAAATCATCTTTTATCATATCTTCGTTTGAAGCTGCTCTTTTCTCTAGCAATTTCTTTGCTCTGTTTGCCTTTTGTCTGGTGAAAGATTTAACACGATATCAGTAACAACACAAAAAACATAGTTAGGACGAAGGTGAGATAAATAATCAACAAGCCTGTAATCAGTGGTAAAACGGAATCAACAATAAATAAACTAACAAATTGACATACATCTGATTATCTGTAGTCAGCATGATAATTGATAAAAGAACTTAAAGGCAGCGAACACATAAACCATACAATGACAAAGACGAATGTGCAAGTGCAACACATTTGATCACTTGCATGGAGGAAAACAAGATAACATCATAACCAGATGGATACATTATCTCCTTTTCCAGGTTTCTGTTGTGCATAATATATAGCATCAAACAACAGTGGACCTCTAATATTTATTGAAAAACAAGAGAAAGCTGTGTATGTTTGGCTATCAGAAAATAATTTTCCTCATCTTTACTACTTATTAAAAAAAACACTTGATGAATGGTGGTGATGAATTGATGATACATCATCCCCTCCCTCCCTAAAAAATCTCTTAACAAAAAACTAGAAAATAGAACACATCCCAAACCAAATTTTATTCTCCCAACAATCTCCTCCCTCTCACAAATTCCTTTTCGTGCCTCCCCAGTTCCCATCAACCCCTACCTCTCAATTTTCCTGGTCACCACCACCGAATCCTCTTCATCGGTGTCGACTGAGGCCACATCTCCCAGTCATGGCCCGCTGGGCCCAATTTGTCTACTAGCAATGCGAGCATGGCAATGCAGCCTAGGTGTGGTGGGGAGGCCAAGCATGGAAGCAGAGGCATGGCACACCACAGGGGCTCAACTAAGTATGGCGGCAAATCCGAGGGAGAAGTGCTGGCCGAGCACAGTGCCGTAATGTGGGCTGCAGTGAAGCTCGGTCAAGCACCGTGGCGGAGACAAGGCCATGTCGTAGGCTGAGACCGACAACAATGGCTCGACATATTGGGGTAATATGATTATTTTTTTATACGTAGCAACACTGGCATTCAACTAGTAACATGTAAATTACAAGTGAGAATATGCACAGGTGAATTCTTCTGAGTCAATTTTCAAATAAAAATTTAAATTCTTCATGGAAATAATTTTCTATCGTCTCCAAATATATAAGTTCAAGGGTATACTCAAAATTATGAATCTAAATTTCCATTCGATATTTCAGGTTTAAATCGATAGCTCATATTTCATTTCCAAATTTGTGAAAGTAAATCATACTTTTCCAAATATTACCAAAATATTTCGTGGATATACTATATGTAATGTTATGTAAACATGTAAAATTTCAACATCTGATTTGTCCGTACTGTGGAGAACTGAAAGAGACAGGCAATGCGTGTGAATAGAGCAGTGCATAGTTTCCAGGTAATGGAGTGTGGAGGTGCACAAGCATGAGGTCCTGGGTTCAATCAATGCAGGGGTGGAAACACCTTCTTTCCAAAAAAAAAAAGTACGAATAGTGCATGATAAAGCGTTTGTCAACCATTGTTTCGACTGTCACGATGACATATCAAGATTTCAGGAACTCATAACAAACAAACAGCCAACCAACTAGATGAGAGAGTAACGTATCCAGATCCAGGCAAACAAATGCACTACATAAGGTACTAGGAACCATGGTATAAATATTCAGAATTGCACGGGCTTGAAATAAATTAGTTCGATCAATTAAAGATTACAGAAAATGTTGCGAACGAAAGTTGTACTTACAACTCTGCTGGTGACGCTATTGGCCTGAATCCTTGAAATACACTGTCTGGACGTTGTTCACCCAGAACTTTAGCTCTTTCATATAGAACAGTATTTGGAACCTTTTTAGCTGTCTTCACCTGCTTGAAAGTACTTAGAAACTGACTAAATCTCTTCAAAAAAACACAGTAAGCTCCAAGCTCACCAGCAAAACATAATTTCAAGAACTCTTACTTACACATATTGTTCATCAGGAAAAATAACATGACTTTTGTCTTGTAAATTTACAGAATAATTATTACATTGATTCAGAAAAAACACCATTTGCTGACATACAAGAGAGCCAAACCTGGACTAGATGGGCCATATGGGCCAAGAAATCATATATACATGTTACACTTAACAATATGCTACCATAATAAGGAAGATCATCATCATCTTGAACCGTTCATAAGGTGTGTGCAGCCATTACAAGACAAATTATGGTGCAGTGTTTATTGCTTGTACAAGACAATCATGCCTAGTGCAAAGGAAGCAGATGACTGAAATGGAAGGCATATTTCCTACATATATTTTGACAATATGTGAACTTAACCTGTGATCACCAAAGAACCCAATGCCTTGCACTCGATCAAATCATACAGCCTCCAAATGCATGCACGGACGCACGCCAATGTTTAACAAGTGGTAAATGGGTGCTTAAGGGCAAGTTTGTGGTGACAAATATAAAAGAACGGAGGGAACAACTTAGTAAGGACAATTACACCAGTAAGAACCAAAACAAATAGCAGCCATCTTATGCACAGATTGATCAAGCAAACACATGAACACCATACATGGAAAAGGAATGTTTCTACCTTTCGATTAGCATACTCGATATTCAGTGTTTCGAGAATGGGAAGAAAAATGGTGCCCACAAAGTCCTTCAGCATGCCTTTTTTGTAATAAAGTTTCGCGAGCTGCATCTTTATTTTCCCATCAAGCCACCAAGGTTTCTGTTGATCTGGAGTATTAGCAGACTGCAACTCTGCATAAGCCATAGCAAACACTGAACAATGACAGCAGTTAGTTGCAATGAATCGCTTATAAAATAGTGTACCTGAATTTTCAGGAGGAGAAAGCAAAGTGATAGCTTCATCATTCTTATCCTCATCGACAAGAAGACAGGATAAGGTTATCCGTACATCAACATTGTCCTCCATTCTTTGTAAGGCTAAGAAAAAAAACCCATACAGTACATCAAAATTGACAATAAAGAACTCAACTCCAACCAACAAAGAAAAGCAATAGAACGTCATGCCATGCACGCAGATTTCCCGCTATTAGGGGTGGCTGCTCCCATTACACAGGTTAGGGCATGAGATATGCCCCAAAAATTCTAAAAAAATTCTCACATGATGTGGGACATGTAATGTCCCATGTACCTTCCAAGTTTCACAATCATATGAGAGATCGTTTGGGATTAAACAAAATAGACAAGGCTCAGGCCATATATATTTTTATATTTTGGCCCAATTTGTCTTTTCTTTATTTCCCACATATGATCATTGCATGTGCGCATTTCCTAGACTCCTAGTGTCTTATATCCATAGTTTTTAAAGTTTTTTGGAACACTAAATGGGAGTGGCCGCCCCTAATAGTAAAATTGTTTTTCTCATCATGCCATTAGTAATTATTTTAAGAACAATGCATATAAGGAATCAGGTATTGGACATACAAAGCATAGACAGTCAGGAATCTTTAGAAAAAGGTTCATCAATGATGAAATGCCAGATAGAATGATCTTAAGCATCTAATAACTCCATATAAATAACAACCAAATATAGTGAGAATATCTGAAAGCAAATTGATTCAAATATCAAAGAACATGTAATAAAGAATGGATTAAGCTTCTCTCCTTTAGGGCAGCACAGAAATAATGCCCCTTTTTAGCTGTTTCAAACTTTCAGATTAAGTGCGTCTAAACAGATTTGTGATTAAATTTGTGCCAGCTATATTATCTTTTTAGAATGTATCTGTAATTAATGTCAAGCATGCTAACAGAGAAGTGCTTCCTGAAGGAAATCAAACAGAACCTTTATAAAAGTAAGGAATAGCTTTTCTTTTCTCCCCTACGACCATGTAGCATTGAGCAACTTTCACATATGAACTACCCTGAAACAAATTGCAGTATATCAAACTAGAGAAGGGTAAAGGAAACAAGGCAAACATGCAATTATCTACAAGAGAGAGAGAGAGAGAGAGAGGCTAAAATTAGAACTTTGAACTAGATGTACCAAATAAATGTTTCCGAAAAGATTATAAACTTCATGACTCTTCACAAGTTAACAAGCCCCTTCCTCATGTATTGCAATGCAATATACATGGACAAAATGAACTGGACCTTGTGCAGATGCTATTTTAGCTTATCATTGCTAACAAAGAAAATGTCCATGTAAGCATTAATCCATATATCAATATGAAAACATATTATGTTACTACTCAGACTTTGTCACTTTGCATATGCTCCAACCAATAAGACAATAAACTACAATGCTATCATGCAACAGCGCCACATTTTTGGAATCATGTTAGCATCCATTAAACCTTCTATGGAGCATGTACATTCTTCTCTGTCCAGCTAGGAGTTCTACAAGCTATTATAAAGCAAGTTCTCAAACACAGGAATTTATATTTCATGCCATTTCTGTTCAAAATCAACTATAGAACCTGCTTTCCATTAAACTATTTCTGTACCAGCTACAAAGGCCTTCAGATTCCCCATGCATAATCTCCTCTATTGGATTATATGTTTGATCCAATAACTTGTTTAACTCACTAGCAATGCATAGATAATTCAAATTTTACTCTATCCATTGAGATGGACATTGTTCTCCCTTGCAAAAAAATTCTGTACAAATCTAACACCAATGCTGTTCCAACTTCCATGTTTATCGTACTTGTGTTATCTATATGTCTCAAAAGATTCACAGGACTGAATTGCTCCCTTGAAGATTTAAAAATTTACGGTCTTAATTCACAATGCATCGTACATCAATTGAAAAGGAAGAAATTGTTGATGGCAAAGAATACCTGAATTTTAAAATCAACCTCTGCAAACATATGTTAGGGAAAGAAAATTTCAAAAAAAGCAAATCAAGTAATCAACTACTCACATCATTACAAACAGCAACATCTTCAATCATCAAGTAAAACTTTATTGCATACTCATATTGTCCTACATTTTCCAGAGCGTTAGCAACCTCCTTAATCAAATCAGTGTTATCTTTTGAACGCTCCAAATGCACATCCTGAAGGAAAACCTGCAGAAAAGGTAATGCTGATTGAACAACTATGAACTTAAAAGTGCAATTCTTTAAGTAATTCCAGAAAACAGTTACTTCATGCAAGCACGAAGCTAATCCTTCAGAGTTCATATCAGGGAATTACATTGTTGATATACTAGAAACCAAGGATAGAAAAGGGGGGATTTGAGTAAACAAGTATGCATTGTGTCAAGTGACCTACAACAGAACAGTACTGGAACCAACCTCAGCATGTCTCATGTCTCCAAGATAAGCATGGCAGATTAGTGCTTTTGCCTGCAATTGTACTGGTAATTTGTGTTGAGATCCCAACAGTAGGTGTGCCTTCTCGATCTGACTCAGTGCTTCACTATGGGCATTATTTCTCAGATAAAGGGATATCAGTAAATCTAGAAGGCTCCAGTCGGTGCTTGTAGCTCGAGAATTGACATAATCCTCCAACAAAGTGATAGCTTTATCAATTTGACCAGAGTCTCTGTACATCTGGAGAGAAAAGGCAAGAAGCAATAAGTGAAGTTAACTCAACATTCCATACAACTGTTAACACAGAAATACTAAGTAGAAGAATCCAGGATTTTTGAAACCAGAGCAGCGCTTTAAGGATTTCGCCCAGTTTCCGGGCAAAAAATCGGAACAGTTTTGTGGGTGCATTTCGAATTTGAAACAAATCAAATTATTTGAAGTTGGGATCTTGGCAGTTGGCAAATTGAGAGCAAGTGACATTACTGACCTCGCAATGAAATGGAGATGTAATCTTTTGAGTTTTGGCTTCTGGTGACCATGACTTAAACATGTCCTTTGGTTTGTAACTACAATCTACATTTAGTACTGTACAATTGTATATCGACAAATCTTAGAATCAACATTTCTTATAGCTACAATGTCAGGTCAAAATATATGGATAGCACATGAAAGTCATATAAGCAGAAGATTAAACAGGAGAAAACATATATTAGAGCAAGATATCATGTTTTCATATCAATTTTGAAGGTCCATTCTGAGACTGCAGTATGAGAGAGAACAATCAACAAAAAGTGGGAAATGCTAAATGAGAAGGTCTGGTACTTCAACTAGAATCAAGGTATAACATATAGGCACCAACAAATAACACAACAACAAACTGTCATAGGCAATAAACCTGTGCTGCTGCTTTACGCGCGACAATGTTGGAAGGACAAATTCTGAAAATCTGCTCATATATCTCTGCAGCCTTCTGGTAGTCACGAAGGGCGCGATATATGTTAGCACAATCAAACTTCAGTCCAGCATCTTCCGGATCTGCTCTCATCGCTTTTAAAACACAGTGTCTTGCTAGAGCAGCATCTTCTTTTTTCCTGACAAAAAGAATAAAGTAGTCAGTGAGGTCATCGTCTCTCTCAGGGTTCGGGTTACCGGCGGTTACCGGCCGGTAACCGCCGGTAACCGGATTTACCGCCCGCAACCGGTAGTTTAAAAACCGGCCGAAATTTGAAATTCGAAAATTTGAATTTGTAGATGCACTGTAGCCTCCATTGGATGCTTAATAGTCAGTTTGGGGGCATATGAGGTCCATGGGGCTGTTGGTTTTGCTTTTGCTTGTTGTTTTCTCACTTTTTGCATGTGGGAGACAAAAGGGGAGGGGGCAGCCTGCTGGCAGCAGCATTTGGGAGCTCCCAGGCTGCATTATTGAGTGCTTGGTAGCAGAGAGCAGCCAGCAATTGCAGCAGCACGCAGCAAGCAAAGAAGCAGCCCGGTTTTTCCCGGGTTTTGACCGGTAAAACCGGTAACCGGCCCGGTTACCGGCCGCCTCCCGCCCCGACAAAAAAAAAAGTTTGACGAATTTCAACCGGTTTAAACCCGGGATTTCCGGTTACCGGGCGGTAACCGGCCGGTTACCGGTACCGCCCGGCGACCGGGATTCTCTCCGGAACCGGTTTTTCAAACCTTGGTCTCTCTCTCTCTATTTTCTTTCATATTGCTGTATACTTTATGTCCAGGAAAAAACAAAGTTTTATGTTAGATAATCAGTAACTAAGAAAATTTGGAATTGCCTGCATTAATGAGAACAAGAACTAAGAAAATTTGGAATCGCCTGCATTAATGAGAACAAGATGTTTCCTATAAAATGCATATAACATAATATCAAAGCAAAACTGCGGGTGAAAAGAGAGTAAAGATCACCTGTAATGCAACATTTTTACCCAGCAAATTATCAGGCCAGGTAATTTACCAAGAAAAAACAATCAAGTGATTTGAACAAAAATAAAGACCCAAAAAAAAGGGATTAGTATGAACTCACAATGCCAAGTCAATGAGTTTCTTCCACAGAGATGCATCCTTTGGGGAGACATATGCGGCAAGCATCAAAAAATTTATGGCTTTATCTAGTTCACCGTTCTCTTTATAAATGTTTCCAAGTAGATGATATGAATTTGGCAAATTTGGTGCAATCCGCACAATCTCATGTAATATAGGAATTGCCTGCAGTGCATGACACCAACACAAAGGTTTCTGTTAGACAAATTCAAAAATCATAACAAAAATGTATAGATTTGCATCTACATATACTAAAATTCCACAATATGGTAGGTATGTATTATCGGTTTGTTGCATCCACAAAGATATTATCTAAAACTGTTATAAAAGCATTACAAAACCAGAATGACCATTTGGGCATGCACATGATATACAACCTAATCAAGACAGACACAAAGATAGCTACAGACAAAACTGCTGTAGAACAGAGTTCCATGGAACTTAAACAGACAACAAATATCAATGATAATTCTTAATTTTGTAAATGTTAAGTATCTTAAATGAAGTTGAGTTATTATTCAATAATCTCAGAAACAGCAGTAAGATGATACAAAATGAGTTCACCTCCTTCACAACAATAGATAGTATTAGAGTATTTGGAATGTATATTAGACCCTTCCTTCTATTATTGTACTTGCCTAGCTTAGCTCCTCTAATTGAGGTATGTAATCCCTCTCATGACTATTAATACAAGGCCACCCCTTGGCGTGTGTGGTGATTGAGCCAATCCCTCTATTCTACATGGTATCAGACTTACCTTCCTGAGGCCTCCTCCGCTGCTCGCCCGCTCCTCTGTTTTCTCCGCCGCCGCTCGTCTTGTCCCCTGCGACTACCTCGCCTCCCCCCGCCGGCTCCCGTCCACCGCCTCTTGCTGCGCCCCTCCACCATGTCGGCCCCCATCGACGCTTCAGCCGCCGCCGCCGCTGCTGCAGCCGCTGCTGCTGCAGCCGCCGCCGCCTCTGCCTTCCCGGGCACCGCCGACAACGGCTCTGTCTTCAGCGCCGGTGTGCCAGCTGCGCCGCCGCCGGTCGTCCTCAACCCCTACTGCACGGTCGCCGTCAAGTCCCACGTCCCGACCACTCTCGACATGAAGGCGGCCAATTACTCCCGCTGGTCCAAGTTCTTCCGGACCATGTGCATCAAGTTTGGCCTCCTCTCTCACATCGATGGCTCCGACGTCGCACATCCGGACGACCCCGCCTGGATACTCGCCGACTCTGCCGTCCTCAGCTGGTTGTATGGCTCCGTCACCGACGACATCCTGGACTCAGCAATGGCCGACGACGAGACTGCGCGCGATTTGTGGCTCGCGATTGAGGGCCTCTTCCGCGACAACAAGGAATCTCGTGCTATCTTCCTCAGCAGTCAATTCCACTCCTTGCTGCAGGGTGACCAGACCATTGCCGAATACAGCCAGCGCGTCAAAACCTTGGCCGATGCTCTCCGCGACGTCGGCCACCCTGTCTCCGACTCGCAGCTCGTCCTCAACCTGCTGCGCGGCCACAGCCGCTCACAAACTTGCTCCTCGCTCTATGACCTGTGTCTTTCTTGGCTACCCTCCTCACCACAAAGGATATCGTTGCCTTGACCTCGCCACCAACAAAGTCATCATCTCACGTCATGTTGTCTTCGATGAGAGTACTTTTCCGTTTGCCAACAGTAGTCATCCGCCTACATCCTCTCCTGTCACTAACGCCGACTTCGATTTCCTAGTTGATGACTGTGTCGTGCCGGTGCCTTGCACTACTGCCGTGGCACCCCTGCAGGTCTCCCCGGCGACAGCTCCACCTTCGGGTGTTGTGCGCTCGCTACCCCTCCAGACGGCGGCGTCCCGATCGCCCGTGCGTCTGGTATACACTCGACGGCCTTCTGCGGCCAATACAGTTCCTGCCGCCCCGCCAGCTGTGGTGGTCTGCCCAGACGAGCCTTCTGCAGCCCCGCTGGTCTACACCCGACGGTCATGTGCGGTCCCCACCGCTCCTGCTGCCCCGCCGACTGTGGTGGTTCGCCCGGACGAGCCTGCAGCACCGCCGGTCGTCCCCCCTACTGCAGCTGCACCGGCGCTACCTCAGATGGTCACGCGGTCTCGGGTTGCCTCTGATCCTTCTGTGGACTTCTCCCTGACGGCCCAGCATGCTCCTGTGTCTGCCGTCCCGGCCAACTACCGTAGCGCTCTCGCCGATCCTAATTGGCGCGCTGCGATGGGAGATGAGTATCAGGCCCTCATGGACAATCACACTTGGCGTCTCGTTCCTCGTCCACCTGGTGCCAACATCGTCTTCGGCAAATGGATCTTCAAGCACAAGTTTCACTCCGGTGGTCGTTTAGCTCGCTATAAAGCGCGCTGGGTTGTTCGTGGATTCTCCCAGCAGCACGGCGTCGACTATGATGAGACCTTCAGTCCAGTCGTCAAGCCGGCTACTATCCGCACCGTTCTCTCCATTGCCACGTCGCGCTTCTGGCCGATTCATCAGCTCGACGTCAAGAATGCCTTCCTACATGGCACGCTTGCTGAGACGGTTTACTGTCAGCAGCCCTCTGGTTTTGTGGATCCTGCTCACCCTGATCATGTGTGTCTTCTTCAGAAGTCGCTTTATGGCTTGAAGCAGGCTCCTCGGGCGTGGTACCACCGCTTCGCCACCTGCATACGGCAGCTCGGTTTCGTTACATCCTCCTCCGACACGTCCATGTTTGTCCTACACCAGGGGACCGCCATGGCTTATCTCCTGTTGTACGTCGACGACATTGTCCTTACTGCCTCGTCTACAACACTCCTTGAGCGCATCATCAGCCAGCTTCGCTCGGAGTTCGCCATGACGGACCTCGGCGCCTTGCACTTCTTCCTCGGCATCTCCGTCACACGCACTTCGGACGGTTTGTTCTTATCTCAGCGACAATACGCCGTCGATCTTCTCCAATGGGCGGGCATGGTTGAGTGTCACTCCACTACTACGCCCGTGGACACTCATGCCAAGCTCTCCGGCCTTGATGGCGCACCTGTTGCTGATCCATCAGAGTACCGGAGCCTTGCAGGAGCATTGCAGTACCTCACGCTCACCCGTCCTGACTTGGCATACGCCGTTCAGCAGGTGTGCTTCTTCATGCATGATCCACGGGAGCCTCACCTCGCGCTGATCAAGCGCATCCTGCGGTATGTCAAAGGCACCCTCGACGTTGGTCTCCACATCGGCCTTTCGCCGGTGACCTCCATCACCGCCTACTCCGACGCCGACTGGGCCGGTTGCCCAGACTCTCGTCGCTCTACGTCCGGCTACTGCATTTTCCTCGGTGACAACCTTGTGTCTTAGTCCTCCAAGCACCAGACTACGGTGTCCCGCTCGAGTGCCGAGGCCAAATACCGAGTCGTTGCACATGCCGTCGCCGAGTGCTGCTGGCTGCGGCAACTTCTTCAGGAACTTCATGTTCCCCTTGCTTCGGCCACCGTGGTGTACTACGACAACGTTAGCGCCATATACATGTCCACCAATCCAGTCCATCATCGACGGACGAAGCACATCGAGATCGACATTCATTTTGTCCGCGAGAAAGTCTCCCTCGGCGAAGTCCGCGTCTTGCACGTTCCATCCTCTCATCAGTTTGCGGACATCATGACCAAGGGGCTTCCAACACAGCTTTTTCAGGAGCTTCGGTCCAGTCTTTGCGTCCGGACTCCTCCCGCTACGACTGCGGGCGGGTATTAGAGTATTTGGAATGTATATTAGACCCTTCCTTCTATTATTGTACTTGCCTAGCTTAGCTCCTCTAATTGAGGTATGTAATCCCTCTCATGACTATTAATATAAGGCCACCCCTTGCCCCTTGGCGTGTGTGGTGATTGAGCCAATCCCTCTATTCTACAGATAGGTCACTATGGCATATTATCATATGCTAAATGCCCAAAACAACCCACAACAAAGCTGTCAGCAGTTCCAAAGAAATTCCGAAGATGTTTTATTAAGCAAACAAGTGAGAGAACCATGAATGTTTAATATTTCAGTTAGGGATTCTAATCAAGTATTAGCTGATCAGTTATCAATAATCCTCCGAACCCTCAATTTTGTGGGGAACTAGCTTGCTGTATAGCGTTCAGACATAATAATCTTTGAAGTCATTGAGAACTTGGACAGACATAAAGATGAAGACAGTGTCAAAACTCAGCACCACCGCCAGGTGCACATCAACTTCCAGTCTGTTAAAAATTTATCCCAACTCCCAACAATAGATTTCTAAGTCAAGTGGTCAACCAATCCATCTAGCTGACCCATTTAGTTATCGTGCGACTCTCGCAGTCTTGAATTAAATCAGCGTGTAACACTGTAAATAAAAGTAATGTTCACAATCTTGACATAAGAAAAATTGCACTGAATATGGCACACCAACATAATCAACTGATGCCTCAAACCACTTATCAACAACATAGAGTATGCAAGTAATAGACCCCCAAGAACTATTGATAAGAGTAAGCAAGATAGAGATAAGACCTCCTTAAATTTGTTCTCTGTAAAAAGCAAAGTGGCATCACCCAATTTTTTAATAACTTCAGGACTGCACTTATTCCTTGTTCCTTTCTTTCTTCCCCTTTTTTTGACCTGATAAAAATAAACAATAAAGAAAGAAAAAAATACCAATTTCATCAATCCTATCAAAATTCTAAGTATAACACGAATGGATTGCACTGCATTGAGCACAACATGAAATTGTGAGTGTTCATTAATCTACATACCAACTGTTTTCCAGATCAAGTCAAAACAGTTTCTAGAAAGAGTTAGCAACAAGCACTCAACCACAAATGAAGCTATAAATGAAAGGGATCATACTTGATTTAACGGAATACAATTTCTTCATGAAAAAACAAACAATCAGATCACTTCAGTCTTCATTCAATTCCGAGAAAGTTTGTAAACCAAGAATGCTAATTGTGCATCCTAACGCAAAAAAAAAATTGGAAAACAAAACCAAAAAGGAAAGCACCAGCCACAAACCATACATAATGCAGTTATTTTTCTATGTTCTCCACATAATCAATACTATGAGGGGATTTTCCAAGCAGCATGTGTGGTAAGAATTTAACAACAGTATCATACATCTTTCGACCTTCTTTTTCGCCGAAGGCCAAAGCCTTCCATCAGCTGGTCAAACATGGTCGCGGCTTCCACCTCTGAAAGCTCATCCTGCCTTAGCTTCTTTGAACATTCTTCCCTGGATGATGAAAAAGATTTTTCATATATATCTACTGCAAATGCAGTTACACTTACTTGTAACAGAAATACAGAATACATGATGGATTTGACAATTCCTGAAACAAAAAGGTTTAAACAGCATGCGAAAACAAAAACAAATATAAATTGCACTTCAAAGAACATGATGAAGACAGGAAATCAATAAAACTTTACATCACAGAAAGGAAATAAAAAAAAAGGATACCCTTCCAAAGACAGAAGCACAATTTACACATCGATCTCCTAAAAGTGTTCCACATAAATGATAGTGTGAGCTACTAAAGCATAGTGAACAGTTGTATCAGTGGCATTTCACCAAATTATAACAAATTAGAATTAGAAAGGCACCATTACACTAGAATTAACAGTTCGCAATTTTCTGTTCTACGAAATCAGTGGAACAAACCAAAAACAATTTGTATCTTTAGTAGCAAATTGCACCAAATAGGCATAAAACAAGCCAAATTAGATGAAACTTGAGCACCTAAGTCCACTTTAATGTGCCGCAAACGGCGCAAAAGCTGGCACCTTTAGCAGGCTTAACGAAATTATGTTCCAGTTTTGTCATTCGAGCATAGATAGATAGAATGGAAGCAAACAAGGTGAGAAATGAAGCACCTTTCGGGTTGCTCCTCAGCGAGGGCCTTGCGTTTGCGCGTCGGGAATGCGTCGTCATCTTGGGCACCAGCGTGTAGCACCCCGGCGGCGGCGGCAGCACCGTGCCGCTCAGCCATCTCCACGCACTGCATTGCGTCATCCGCGTCGCCAAACTCATACCCCTCCTCCTCGTCCTCATCATACTCCTCCCCATCAAGGTCTTCCTGTTCATAGGTCTCCCCCGTCACCGACATCGCTAGAGGACACGGGAGGGGCTCGGTTTACAGACGATGAAAAGGACCCTCTGCGAGGGGTGGCGTACGCAGGACAAAAAATTAGGAGGTGCTTATAGGACAAAGCTAATATGAGACAAGCATACCATACATACATCTAACTAGTGTCAGATCCAGAAATGGAGCACGCCTGATGCTAATTTATGGCAGACTACAATTATTGATAAATTGGAACAGTAGTAAAATATTTAGCAATCTGCATTACAAATTTATATTTCACAAACTGAGATTTTGAAATCGGAATAGAATATCCATTTATAAACTACATTTGGAACTCAGCGAAAGAAATCCCCCAATCCAATCAAATGCGTCATTGTTTTGCACAGGAAATGCATCGAACACCTAATGTGCACTTACAATCAGTGGCGGATCCAAGATTGGTCACGCCTCGGGCTAAATTTCAATCAAATAAAAATCTAATATACTAGAAATATAGAACTATATTATGAAAATTTTGCTTAATGCTCAATACTTCAAGAGTTCAAGTCTTCAACTAAATCACAATAAACAAAGCATATCAAAATATAAAGAATATAGCGTAATAAAGATACATTGAGAACCTAAAGTCCTAAATGATGGAGATTTGCTCGCTATCATATGCAGCTAGCCCATCATTTCCTCCTCAAATAGGATGACAATGTCTTACTCCTCTTCATTTTATAATTTGTATACTTAAACCTTAATAGTTAGTTCCTAAATAGAAAATGTAAAACATTGAATATATAGCATTCATCATTTTATTTCATTTAATCATTCCTACTAATTCAAAACATAAAAGATAATTCCTACTAATTACTAAATATCATACAAAGTAGCAAACTATCAAAGATAATAGATTCAGTTTTAATAATGCTAGTGAAAAATAAGGGGGGAATGGAGATCATGATGAGACCTGATTTTTGAACAACCAACCAGTTGAGGGGCTCCCAAGTTGTGGCTTTTTAGCCTAATTACTCGAGTCATAAAAAGCCCCAACAATTCCAACTAGGTTAGAACTTAATGAGAAAATATACAGTGAATAGGAACGTAATCAGATATTGGATGCTTGTACAGAGCAATTGAGCTAAAATGGTGAAAGAAAATGCTAAGGCCATCAATCATATCAAGGTCCAGCAAGAAACTACCTGCAGAGCATAATCGCAAGAACATCTACAGAACAAAGTATAAAGGAAACAAAATTCAGACTTTAAATCCAACCAAGGGATAATTCATCATCTACCAAGAAGGCAAGAACTACACCGGCAATTCCAAGACTGGAAACTATTTGCCCTTACAAATTCATAGCCTATCTTTCGGACTGATTACCTAATGATTCCTGACTCGGTCTGTGCAGGCGATCAGGCGACGGCTCCGTGGCTGTGAGCCTGTGCGGCGGCGGCAAGGAGTGGCTGGCGAGCTGAAGGGAGGCGGAGTGGCCGGAGGCGATGGGGGGCCGCCGACGGCAAGGAGGCGGCAGAATACCGGTGGCTTGGGACCGTGGAGTCCTCAGCGGCTTGGGCGCTCGGCCGACGACGGCCTTGGCAGCGCCTCGCAGCGGCCAGGCGCCTAGGCCAGCGGATGGAGGCGGAGGGCGGAGGGCAACGGGTGGCAGGAGGTGTCAGATGTCGAGAGGCCATTGTGAGTCGAAGGGGAGTATATGGGTTTGGGATAGGCTCTATTCAAGGCTCATGCCCCCGTATGGCCCAATTAGTCATCGATTAATATATAGACCGGATACTTTTGGACTTGTTACTTATGGCTTTAACTTATACTACAGTAATTAGCTTCTAAACATATGTCTTTTTTACGAAAGACAGTAGGAGAGACTCCTACTACACTATATTAAGATTAATAACATATAGTAAAAAAGAGAAAAGAGAAGGAAAGGCGGAGAAGAACAGAACAAGAAAACAGAGAGAGATCAGAGAGGCTGAAGCCAAGAAGAAAGCAAATCGCAAGTAGCCGGCTTGACCCTATACAACGAAAGGGAAACATCTAGTCTAAGCCTTGATTTCCAAACATTGACGCTATGAAGTTGCTGCTGGAAGATGAGATCATTTCTAATTTTTCAAATGATCCAGGCGGCCAGGATGAAGTTCTCCATGAAGAGGTGACCTGTAAAGACCCGCTTTACATTATAAACTCTTGCTGGAGTATTTATATCTAAAGACCAATGAAGGGGGAGAAGAACGGTGTGTCTTTTCAAGATGGGGTCTACAAGTAGATTGTAGGAGATACTGTACCGAATTCATCTATATCAGCCAAAATGACATGCAAGTGTCTCTCTCTCCCTGCTCTCTCTTATGAATAGCCAGAATTTAAAAACTATAAGCCAAAAACCATAAGCCACAGCCTAAAAGAACTCACCCATATATAAACTAATGACATGCAGATATCACTTGAGCGAATAGTCACCGATTGCAACCCCCAGTAACCTAGCCTCTGACCACGAGCCCTCGCCTTTACTAATCATTTTCGCCGGGATTGAGTGGACACGACCTATTGGTTTCCCAAAAGTGATTTTATATTTCTTTTAGCTTTTCTGATTTGTCCTAAATTAAGTTATTTAGTTTTGTTATTCTCTAGCGAATTCTTAGCTGAATTTTATTTACATGTGATGGGTCTTATCGGATCAACTAAGATGATAGTAATGCCTATATAGAAATCGACACTATGCTGAGTTGGCTACAAATAAATCTCCTCTATTTTTAGATGAACAACACTGCTACCGAGACGTAGGTCCTACACATAAATGTAGATGCACCAATCGAGATGTTGTTGCAAGATCCAAAGTCTTTGGCGAGGAAGATAAAGAAGTCTAGCATGCTCACAGGCCATGTTCGTATTGGCTTCTGGTTTCTGCTTAGAAAAGCTAAAAGCTAATGCGAACACCCAACTACTCGAAGTAGTTTCTCTACTCTTCTTGCTATTGTCTCTCTCCGAGGATAAAGCAGTGGGCTACGGGTGCATCACGCACCCTTCTCCCTCACTTTAGCAAAAACTCGCCCCCCCCCCCCCCCCAAAGTTTTGGGTAATTATAACAATATTTGCAGAATAATGGAATTTTGTGGAAAAACCCTTGAATATCTGGTGTAGGACCCAGATTTTACAATCCGGAATTCTCTGTGATTCCACCGCACTATTCCCTGGATCAGTAGATAGTGCTCACAGATTACAGTTCTGAACATCAAAGTACATATCATGCGGAAGCATAAATATAATAGTAAACTTACTCAGGGCCGATTAGGCCGATATCATTAAATTGCAGCAGCGGATGAACGAAACTCACAGGTGGGACCC
Organism: Dendrocalamus latiflorus; assembly: GCA_017311315.1. NCBI lineage: Eukaryota > Viridiplantae > Streptophyta > Magnoliopsida > Poales > Poaceae > Dendrocalamus > Dendrocalamus latiflorus. The sequence continues at coordinate 14,826,024 of CM029641.1, forward strand.
TCAGGACATGCCCACAGGATGCCGACTGGGGGTTCGCGACCTAACCCTCGACATCTTCATCTTCTTTGCCACCATGACCAAATAGTGTTGCCGAAGCGTAGTGATCTGATTCCTGATTCTGGATTTGTTGTGAAAGCGAGTGTGAGCACAAACCACCGTGCTCCGCGAGCCAATACACATAATACAAATAAATAGTATGCATGGCTTATCAAAGGAGAGGTTCGGGTTATTTTATTTGCCATAAATTGCTTTTGGTAACATTATTATTATTATTAAATCATAGAGTTATTGTTACTGCCTAAACTCCACACCGCGATTGGCATAATTGACTTAATCCACCGAAAATACACTTTCTTTATTGATTGCTGTCTAAGACTCCAAACAGTGAGTGACATCATTTAATTAATCCACCGATCATACTCTTTCTATATTGATTGCTGTCTAAGACTCCAAACAGCAAGTGACATCATTTAATTAATCCACCGATCATACACTTTCTATATTGTTTGCTGTCTAAAACTCCAAACAGCGAGTGACATCATTTAAGTAATCCACCGATATCTTTTGTATCAGGACTTTCTAACAAATCAATCCTTTTTGTTATTAATCCAAAACCAATATTTGCTCTTCCAATAATCAACCTTATTTTACATTATCTATCTCTAACTAATTCACTAGTATACCTCCACCAAGAATATCATTGATCAAGTTTATGATTCATTAGTATACCTCCGCCAAGAATATCATTGATCAAGTTTATGATTCATTAGTATACCTCCACCAAGAATATCATTAATCAAGTTTATGATTCCTAGTATACATCCACCAAGAGTATCATTGATCAAGTCTATACTCCAATTATCATATCTCCAAACTCCCAAAAAATCAATTCATTCATTTAGTAATCGATCAAATCCTATTAATCTCATTATCGCCAATATCTCCCAAGAATTTATATTAGTTATCAGTGTCGTAATCCATCAAGTACCTTTGCACTCCCTAATTCTCCAAAAATCATTCAAATCATCTATCTAGCCTATCTATTCATTTAGACTCCACCAATTTATTTCTTTCAGAATCCACACTATCGTTTCCTTTTTATGATCGACATGAATCCACCAAAAATAGCCATCTTCTTTTCTTACGACTCTTTATTCTTCCTGATATTTTATTTTGTGAGAAGTATTATCATTATTTAAAAATATAATACATAGAAATTTCCTGAGACCTAGCAGTTTTGACCAAAAACATAATATGTAAGAGAATGCAATAATAATAGCGATCCAGATTCCATCCACCGTTACATGGTCTCTACACCATATGCTAGACCTTCAGCGTTATAGCCGCTTACATTATCACTGGGACGACACCCAGGACAACACAAAATAGGGCTTTCCACCGCCCTCCATTTTTTCATTTCCATCCACAAAGTTTTTGAAATAGAACTATATCTGGTTAAGTTCTCATGTCCGCCCTTGACCGTGGGCACGGCTATTCGAATAGTTTTGACTCTGCAGAGTTTGCACACTTTACCCACAAGAGACAGTTCACTCGTTGCCCCCACACGATTCCTTAGTCGTGCAGTTGAGCCAACCATCACAGTAACCGTTCAAAGTACCTCGCCCCTTCCATCATCTCACCCATATGAGCTTGTCCCGCTTGCGGTAGGTCTCATAGGTTGTGCGGGATGTTCCCCTCCTATGCGCCTAGCAGCTGGCTACCCACACTGCTAGCACGCCGCAGAAGAACTTCACCCTCAAGCCTGCCACCTAGGCCGCCACTTGTGGGTGTCCCATTCAAGCCTGCCACCCAAGCCGCCACTTGCACTACTTCCATGATGATGATTTTCAGGGTCCAGTAAATTTACTAAGCCAAGTTGTATTTTACAGACTTGTGGTTGTACTTGTTTTACACAAGAGGTCATGATAAAATTCGGTCCTTAGGGTATCTGGGCGGTTCTACCACAAACCACACTCTCGTGCACCACTGCACCATACCCCCGAACCATCCGCCCAGATAAATAAGCAATTTGAGGTTTTTGGGAGTATAAAATAATCATATCCAACATATTCCAGTCATTACCACCATGACTGCCCAACCAAATTTTCTTATGATTAAAAGTGATGCTTGGGGCATTTCAGCGCCCCAGAGTATTTATGCAGTACTAAGCATGGCGTATAATTACGGACTTATTTTCGAAAGGTTACTATTATAATTTTGCTAGGGCGACAAGGTTCACATATTCAAATATTCCAAAGGAGGTGTAATATTAATCAAGTTAATAATGGGCATATAACTAGAATCTTAAATTAAACATGTATTTGCTTATAAAATAACAGCATGTAATTTGATAATTTAAATAAAAGTAATTTGCAAAAAATGTAGGTTCAACATGATCAAAGTATTGACTCACCTTGCGCAGTTTACCGCGGTCTTGAGCTCACGTAAAGCTGTCTCATTCGAAGGGTTGAGCTTCTATTCTTCATATTCACTTCGCTCTGATCATGCTTGATCCATAGAATCTTCAGGACTCCAGTTTATAATTACGTGCTAAGCAACTGAATCCAAATAAATGCAAATAACTCAAAAGTCCAAATAAATCTAATTGAGCTTGATTAAATAGGTTATTAGAGACAAGGTTGATTGGACGCGGAGTTTGGTCAGTGTCGGAGTGGTTGGAGTGAGTGGGAAATGGCGGGGAAACTTGTCAAAATGGAGATCAAGGATGGGTCATGGCAAAGGTATATTCATGAGATTATTTTTGTTTACCATTCGGAGATAGCTAGGTATAGCTAATGGCAGAATATGACGACTCGACCTTTTTACTAATAACTTCTTTTATTATTTTTATATTTATCAAGGAAATTCCATGAGGCAGGTTAGACCTATAGGTAGATGGACGAGATTATCCGGGATACTAAGTATTATTAGTCAAGCATTACTAGCTTAGCGGCTTTAGGATATGAGCCTCATATGTGATGCGTATAAATTTAATTGGTCGAAGTGTCTTGATAATTCGGGATGCAATATTATCTGGGATTGTATCTGCTAGATAATTGAGCTATTAACTCAATAACTTAATTAAAGTATGGGGTTGGTTATTTTAATCCAATTCATTAATATGAATACGGTTGATTATTCTACTTGGTTAACAAGTTTATTAAAAATAACCAACAATCTACATTTTATTGGATGAGGAGTTAATATGTTATCTGGATTCTCCTTCAAGATTGAACTGAGCCATTTGTGTATTAAATATTCTTAAATATCATAAATTTAAGTCCTAAGGTAAGGACCAAATGATTAGTATAACTATTATTATTGTTCGGTGGTAAATTTTCAATTCATGTTCATAGACAAATTTTAAATTCTTATTCCCATTTTACCTATAAACCATATTCTATAGCATTGCTCCTGCGAATATTTCTTGAATATGAACTCACAATTTAGTCTTGTGCAACAAGATGTGGAAACGTGTATAAGCAAGTTAAACTTATATTTCACAGCTAGATTTATCCCTATTTTATAACCTAATCAATATTTATTACATTCCCTAGATTATTACCTAAATTTCCATCATTTTTCTGGATTTAATCGGATTATAGAAAATTAAAACAAAAATGCAAGAAAAAGGGGTTGCCGCTGGAACACGAACTCAGGACCTCGGCTGTGTGAGTGTTAGGCGTGCGCTGGTAACCAACTGGGCGAGTTGCCCGTTTTGTTAGAAGGAGGGGGTTAAATTAAATGTAGCAAGTGTACAGTAAGAGCCCGCAAAAAAGTGCCCAAGCAGTGATGTCGCCGGCGAGGGGCAGCCGGGGAGACGCCGGAGACCAGAAAAATGAGTTCCCACGCGGGTGAGTAAGCCCCTGGCGGTGTCGTCCTGGGCCGCGGTGGCGTCGGGGGCGGCCGGCGTCGGTTTGAGCGGCCGGAGGCGGAGCTAAACGCGGTGGTGACACCAGAGTGGAAAGAAGAAGAAAAGGAGAGGTGCATGAGCTAGGGGGGGTCTCAGTGTACCTACCATGGCGGCCGGTGGAGCCCGAGGGTGGCCGAGGTGGCCCGGCGGCGTGCACGGGCGGCGGCGCAAAGGGGTTCGCGTCGCCGGCGAGTTGGGGTGGACCACAGTCCCAATCGGTGGTGGGGACGAGCTGAGGGCATCGAGAGGAGGCTCCCCCAGCGAGGAATCGAGCGGAGACCAACCGAGGAAGAGATGACGCGGGCGGCGGCGATTTCGACCGACGACGGGGAAGATGGCCGTGCGGCGAGCTTCGACGCGTCATTTTCCAATTATTTTCATCCTTGGTCTGAGTTTAAAATTTTAGTTTTAGTTTGCATTAAAGTGTAATTTAAAATTGGTTTTTGAATTTATAATTTATTGTCTTATGTTATTCCTATATCTTTTATTAACACAATTATTATTATTACTTGGATATTATTTCTCAACATGTGCATTTTCATGTCACAATATTCAAAAGATTTTGAATGCCAGTAAAATACAAGAAAATTTTTAAAATATTCATATTTTTGAACCTCCAAAATTTGGGATGTTACATCTGGCAATTATGAAGAATTTTGAATTTTAATATATTCTTGCTGAATAACCCTTCTGGTTTTCTTTTTTGGCCAGATTTAACGATCTTAGCCCTGAAAGCTTAAGCAAATTACTCAACTATTTAGTTTTTCTGTGATAACCATAATTAATCCTAGAAACATGGTTTTTAGGCATATGAGCTTCCAAAAATTTATAAAACCTTAGACTCAGCACTTTTTGGAAGTGTCATATTTTATGATTTATCTTTATTTGCGTATTGTGTGGTGGACAACTGTTTGTTGGGTTTTTAATTTATATAATTGCCAAAAACACATGATTAATTGCTTCTAGATGGATGGTTCGCTCGAGTTATTGCTTCCTTGGGACTCCAAATTCCAATTACATGATAAACGATTGAAACCCAAAAAAAATTCCAAAGATCCAAATAAACTTAATTGAGTTTTATTATGTTGAGTTGGTGATATGAGATAGGATTTTGCGAGTGTGAGATACTTGACAACATCAAACAAAGTTCGAGTGAAAGGAGGAAATGGCGGAGAAGCTCTACCATGAAGGATAACAAAAGAACGATCAATTGTTGAAGGAACATTCACAGGAATATTTCATTCTGGATTGAAAGATGGCTAGACATAGCCAATTGGGTAATACCATGGCTCGGTCTTTAATTTAATAATGTTTTATTATTTTATATTTATTATGGAAGTTCTATTAGTTATGTTAGGCCTATGGTAGATATGAGAGTCCACCCGGATACAAGGTCTTATTTGCCCGAGTGAGATAACTTGAGGGTTGGAGCCTAGAATTATTGGTACATTAATTATTCTTATTTACCATTGGTGATTTTAAATCTAGAGATAATGATATAATGATTGTTATTAGGCAAGATCGTATTTTTATCAAGACTTCTAATTTAAATTGCATTTAAATTTAAGTGGCAAAGGCATATTTGTTAATTTCCTTAAATTTAACTTAATTGTTATTTATGCAAGGTTATATATATCATTAATGTCTTCGATTAGCAATTGGAATTGTGATATATTAATGACACAATAATTTTTTTATAATTTCTTAATATATACAAAGTAATTTTTAATTTAAATCTTAGCATTTATAGATAAAGATTGGAGACTTAAAATTTATATGGTTTACCTTAATTATTTAAGCATTATTTGAAAAACGGGCCTCATGACTTTTGAGATATGCAAATAATTTAAATCTTAGCATTTACTAGAAAAATATTTTACTTTAAATTTTAAATTTTAGATTTTAAATTTTAAATGATTTACTTTAAATATTTAAGCATTATTTGAAAAGGGACCTCACAACTTTTGAGGTATACAAATAATATTTATTAATTTTTTACATGGCTTAATTTTACACTAATTATCTTTAATTAGCATTGATAATATTAGATCTAGGGATAAAGACAAGATAGTTATTATTTGGACCACTACATGTTTTCATAGGATCTGTAATTAATATTTGAGTTTCCACAACAAATATTGAGAGCATCATAATTATCCTTGAATAGCTTCAAATTCTATTCCCAAGTAATTTGTAATTTAAGTTCTTGCATCTCCTAGCTTTAAACATTAGCGAAAAACTATTTAAATTAATTTTCTTAATTAAATAATCAATATTTACAAAGGGTTCTCAAGATATTTGAAAGTTATGAAATATGTTTTGCATGAACTTCAAATTAAATGATGAATTAATTAAACTAATTGCCTCAATTTAATTACCAGAGGAAGTGGGCCCACATGTCATAGATGGAGGGGAGAGAGGGCAACTCAATTAGAAACAGAGAAGCAAGCCCTAGCAGAACAGAGGAAGTAGGGTGCTTAGCTGGTAGCGGCATCATCAGTGAGGGGTGGTCGGAGGATGGGAGGCAACTGGCAAAACGGGTTGCCAAGGAGGGGAATAGGCCAGGGCAGGCAGTGTTGGAGCTCGAGCGGCATCGAGATGGGCAGGCGGCGGCGGCTTGGGTGGGCGGACGTGAGGAGGAACAATGTAGCGGTAGCCGGAGGGGAAGGAGAAGGAAGTGGCAGAAGCACGAGCATAAGGAAGGCAATAGGAAGCTTACGAAGCAAGCCATGGAAGTGGAGGAGCACCGAAGAAGGTCGGCAACATGAGTCAGAGGCAGCATGCAGAGATCGTCGTGGAGGCAACACCCAGGCGAGGGGAGCTCTAACCGGTGGTTGGGGAAGGTAGGGGACGCCGACGAGGTGCTCCAGGAGGGAGAAATCGACGGGAGGAGCTCTAGAGAGAGGATGGCAGTGGTGCGTTTCGGCCAAAACCAAGGAAGAATGGCATTCTAGTGAGCTCCACACATTGAATTCCACTTAAATTGGAGGGAAGGATGAAGAGGCTTGGGAACACATGATGTCATCCTTGGATTACAAAGGATCTCGCAAAGGTGGATGGAATGGCTTGGGGAAGCAGCGACTGACACAGGCATAGGCATGGGTGAAGAGGCTTGGGAACACATGATGTCATACTTGGATTATAGAGGATCTTGCAAAAGTGGTCGGAATGGCTTGGGGAAGCGGCGGCCGACATAGGCATAGCCACGGGCACAGTTTGGAGGGGAGAATGGTGGAGGAGAGGGGGAAACAAGAGGGAGCTTTGCTACTTATAGCTCAAGGGTGCTGTGGTGTTGCTGTTGCTCAATAGGGAAAGTTGGTGCAACTCAGGGGCGATGAGCACAGCCGGGCGACATGGGGTGGCGTGCACGACGCGATTAGGAGGTACAGCACGGGTGTGATGTGCATTGTAGTGTGCGGTATTGTGTGTGTAGCACGGGCGACACAGTTGGAGGGGCACGGCGTGCATGCTGCTGTGGCACACATGGGTCAGCCAGCTCAGACATGGGCAACACAAGGGAGGAGAAGGGAGAAAGAAGGTGTGGGGCCAAAAGACAGAGAAAGAAGGAAGGCAGAGAGAAAAGAGAAAGGTAGCAATTTTTTGGAATTCAGATTTTTTTTGCTTCGATTTTTTGTGAATCCAAATTTGAATTTCCAATTCAATTCTTAGTTCACTTATTTGGACACGAATTTTGATATTCCTTCACTTTTTGGTTTGATTAAATTTGATTTCAAATTGAATTTCAACTTAAAAATTTGTTCAAAATAATTTTTCCAATTACTTGGCTCATTCTCTTACATTTTATTTTTGCTTATTTGGATTGCTTGGCAAAGCCAAACCAAGATTTTTCAAATGAACACCAAAATTTTTGAATAACAATAAAATGCAATAAAAGATATTAAAACTTTCACAATTTCAACAAGTCCTAAACTTGGGATGTTACATATTCAATGATGACATCCTCAGGAGTAGATGATTGGGGATATTCATGAATGAGTTACTTACTTTAGGTTTATCTCTCTAGATTCTCATGCACATTCTACTTTTGTTGCATCTTTTGAATCCCGAGATGTCTCATATACTTTATCTTATTCCTCTAGGGTCAATGCCATGCATGAAGAGCTTCAAAACTTTAAAAGAAACTAAGTTTAGACCTTAGTTCAAGCTCATCCCAATCATAATGTAATTGGAACAAAATCAATTTTTAAAAATAAGTAAAGTGAAGATGGGTTGGTAGTTCGCAACAAGACAGGCTTGTAGCTCAAGGTTTTTCTCAGGTAGAGAGCTTAGACTTTGAAGAGACCTTAGCACGTGTAGCTAAATTAAAAACCATTCATATTTTGCTAGCATTCGCGGTGTCTATGAACTTTAAAATTTTTAAATGGATGTCAAGAGTGCTTTTTCTAAATGGTTTCATAAAAGAAGAGGTCTATATTGAGCAACCTCCTAGTGTTGAAAATCCCAAGTTCCCAAACCAAGTTTTTAAGCTCTCTAAAGCCTTGTATAGATTAAAGTAAACCCCAAATGCTTGGTAAGGTAGGCTTAAGAGTATCTTGCTTAAAATTATTTCAAAATAGGGATGGTAAGTAAAACCTTATTCACTTTCAGGCATGTAGTGACTTCTTACTTGTTCAGATTTATATGAATGATATTATATTCGATGGTTCCTCTCATGCTTTGGTGTCCAGGTTTTAGATTCTATGAGCAGGGAATTTGAGATGAGTATGATGAGCGAGCTGACTTTCTTCCTTGGTCTTTAAGTCAAGCAACAGAAGAAAGGGGTATTCATTCATCAAAACAAGTACACAAAGAATCTTCTTTGGTGCTTCGGTAAGGAAAGCATCAAGCCTATGTCTACTCCAATTGCCATCTCTACCGTGTTGGATCCTAATGAGGATGGAGAGCCCGTAGACCAAAAGGAGTACCACAACATGATCGGCTCCCTCCTCTACCTCACAGCTTTGAGGTCAAACATATAGTTTGCGGTGTGTCTATACGCTCAATTTCAGGCTTTCGCTCGTGCCTCATATCGTCAAGCAATGTGTTGCATCCTTAGGTATTTTCAGGGCATGCTTGACTTTGGACTATGGTATTTTTTTTGATTCTGCACTCTCTGTTCATATTGTTTCTGATGCTAATTTTATGAGGTGTAAGATAGATAGAAAGAATATTTTTGACAATTTATTATTTCCTAGACACATCTCTTGTTTCTTAGTCGTCTAGGAAGCAGTTCTCTATTGTACAATCTACTTCTAAGGCGGAGTATATAGCCACTGCTAGTAGTTGCTCTTAGGTTATTTAGATTTTATCTACTCTACAGAGCTATAGATTGGCCATAGATAGTGGTCCTCTCTTCTGTGACAACACTAGAGTTGTAAATATTGCCAAAAACTCATTGCAACACTCTAGAACAAAACACATTGATATTACATATTATTTTCTTAAACACCATGTAGAGAAGAGTGATGTTGTACTTCACTTTATAGAGCCAGAGCAATAGGTTGCAGATATTTTCACTAAGATTTTTGAGTTTTCTCGATTTGCTTCTTTACGAGGGAGTTGGGAGTTATTAGTTCTTTTATCCTGTTTTGCGGGGGAATCACTCTTTTACATCCGTTGTATCATATTGCATATTTTATTTTAGCAACTTGTATTGTAATATAATTACATAGAGTTTTGACTATTATCCTTGTGTAACATGATATCTTGTTTTTACATCTTGCTATGTCTTGTACTAGTTTGCTAGATTTATCATGTCTTTGTAGATGTAGCTTAGCCCTTACCATGCTAGCTTTATTAAATGTGAGAAACTTGAACTTGATCATGTTTTATTGGATCTTGTGACTAGTTTTGCTCTAATGATCCTCTTATGATTCGTGCCATGTTAAATAAGCTAAGTTAAGTCTTGACCCTAAATTGAGCTTTAGATTAAACTATACTAGTTCTTTATTGAAGCATGAGTTTACTTCTCTTAGGTTTTTATGGCTTGGATCAGGTATAGCTTACAGACTAAGAAGTAGCTCATTTTTCTTGAACTAAAAATGAAAACCGAAAATGATCTCTTTTTGTGCAGAAAAACTAATTTCCCCAATTCTTTCTAATCAAATGACTTGTCATCGCACTAGGCATTAACTCAGGGAGAGTTTTGGATAACCAAGACTACTCTTTTAAGCTTCTTACTTGAGATGGTCGTAGTAAGGTTTAAGATCTAGTACATCACTAAGAAAGCAAACATGTGAAAAACAGTCGAAGCTTAGGAAGCAGTTGTGGATGACCAAAATGTGTTTCAAAAATTGCAATTGTACTAATTATACTCAATTCCAAGTGCTTAAATAAAATAATTTAACATTGAACTTGTAACACTCTAAATATACTCAATTATAGTTTCTTGGTTCTATTTAGTTTATTGGCATGTCTTGACTTATTTTTAGTTATATTTGACTAAATTATGATCTTGAGCAAGTTAATATGCTAAAAATCTAATTACTTTTAGATTATTGCCTATTTGGTTTTAGCTTTTCTATATATGGTTTACCGTGATCTAGATGGTTCATTCACATAATATGGATTAGTGCAAACTTGTAGAGTTATTTTGGATAATTTTTATAGCTCCTTATGCTAAAAATAAATAAAACATATATACTACATTTCATTCATACTCTATCTTCTTCCACGCATCTTGATGACTCCACTGTCAAAGGGGGAGAAAGATTGGTAAAAATGCATATCTAGAGTATGATTCAGAATTTTGTGCAAAATCTTACTAAGTTGGAGCTTTATATTTTGTTGTGATTCTCTTGGTCTTTTGATCTCTTCTCATCATGACCAAGGTCAAATAGAACAATTGTTATTTCTTGTAGACCTAAAGTGATATTTCTCATGATTTTGGTGGTTTTGAAGCTTTTTATAGAAAACTTGCTATTTTTAGTAGTTTCACTCCATTTCTGCCTTATATGATCATTTTTAGTCTTTGCTTTGCTTTTCGTGACCATTTTAAGCTTTTATTTGCAAATTTCTATCTATTGTCAAAAACCACCTCCTATTTGCATTTGTGAGAAATTGCCAATAGTTTCATCAAGAGGGAGATTGAAGTACCACGTGAGAAGGTACAGAATTACAATGTGATGAACCATTGCCATTTGAGAAGTGTGGAAATTTATATTAGCAAATTTGTTAGATTTTTTGGACAATGTGCAGGGTGGCTAGTCATACCGCCCAATACCAGTGATTAGACTAGCCGGGGCAGGAGGTTTGACCAGCCAAGGTGTTCTAGTTCAACAAATTTTGGAATTTTGGGAGATTGAGGCTCGTGGTGAGTTTGGTTGACCTTGGTTAGTGCATATGTTTGCATGAGCCATGTTATAGTTAACGTGGGTCAAGCTGTGAAGAATTTATGCCCGAAAATGATTTCTTTATCTTTGGATGTGCAGAATTGTTTGGAATCAATCATGGTCAATGGTAAGGATTGGGACTATACTCATGGAGGATCCAAGGACCAAAACAATCAAGAATGCTGGGTGAGATGGCTAAGTTCAAGTATGGCACAAGAAAAGGTGAGAAATATTGAAGAGAAGTTCAAGCAACAGGTTGCACCATGTGGCTTGGTCAGTCCAAGTGAGTCATGATCTGATGGAATCGAATGAGAGAGACTTACCAATGTGTGGCAATCCAGTGGTGTATCTACACATAACAAATATGACGATTGCTTACAATAGAAGATTAAGACCATATTAAGAAAGCGTATTTTGGTAAGTTAAACAAAATACCAGAAACTATCTTGGATCAAAACTACAGTGCTTGAGTGGTGCTTGGGAGAGCGGTTTAGATTAAGGAGAAGCTGAGAAGATTAAATTAGATCAAGGCTAAGGGCTTACTGGATTTGTGCTTTATGTGCTTTGAAAAGCGTATATAAGTGCAGTGTGTGAGTAAAACTCGTACTGTGTGAGGTTAATGAATTTCTCCCATTTGTCCAAAGTGGATAGAATCCACTATGTTTAGGTGGATAGAATCCATACTATGTTTAGGTAGGTTCTAGTTGTTTATCTATTTAACGAGTTAAGATGGAGACTTGCTAGTTAATCATCCAACCTTGTTCATTGAAACCAAGTGTTTTAGGGTTAGGGTTTGAGAAGTATCAGTGTTTGTGTGTGCTCCCTTGTCCTCTAGGTGGATTGGCTATTAAATATTCATCCTCAAATAGCAATATATCAACTTTGTTTATCTACCATTGATCCCTCTTATTTTAGTTGATTTGCTCTTGATTTGGTTAGTTTGATCTTCTATCTCCCCTTCTTGATCTTGCTGAATGCCAAGAATGAGTTAGTAGTGGAGAAGTTCCATAGAAATCAATCTTCATCCATATAGACATTAGGTTCCTGAAGTTATCCTTTTTTCTTAGATTTGACCATCTCGAGTTATTTCTTGATCATGTTATTTTTGGCTCGATTTCTTTGGTGTTCTTACTTGTTGTGATACGTTGGAACTCATCTAGAGCAATATTAGCTATCATTCATTCACGAGCAAGTTATATTCACTGTTTTTTGTTTTTACTCGATTTTGGTGCAACATTCTTTCAAATTGAAAAAGGTCACAATTTGACAACAATTTTCTTGATTGTTGGTTGGAATATGTTCGTGAAATCCTACAGAATATGCATGCTAAGTTTCATGTTATTTGGATCTATGGATCAAAAGTTAATGGATTTTTGGTTTTGAAATAGTATTGTTTTACTATTCTTGTGTTGATTTTCCTATAGCTATCTGATCGGCTACTGTTCACCGATCTGATCGGATCTTATTCATTTAGTCTGACGTGCGAGCATGTTAAGGGTCATTTTGCTCAGTTTTTGCTTGGATTTTTTGTGTGGTGTTTTATCTTTGATCTTCATAGCTTCTTATAGCTATTGGAGTGAAGATTGACGAATACTTGGAAAAAAAATTTGGATTGCACCATTCACCATCTTTGTTGCCATACTAGTCATACAGACCATAAGCCAGTTACATTGCTAGCTGGTTTGACGGCCAGCCAAAGGCCAATCAGACCGCTCTCAAAACCATCGCACAATGCAATGCTAACCTTTCTCGAAAAAATACAGCCAACTACAGACCGGTACTACCACACACTGGTCAGACCGCCACCTAGAGGTCGGTCAGACCACCAGCTATAGACAACAAATTCGAAAGATTCAAATAACACAAAATTAAACTCAAATATTGACATCAAAGCATAAGTAAAATCAAATGCTCATCATCATCATGGGTTGCCACAACATAGTCTTACTCTTTACTTGCTTCACGAAAGGTGCATGCACCGACAGGAGCATGGGAAGTCAATAACTAACTCAACAATAGTGAGAAGCATGGCAGGTAAAACCACTTGGCAAGAGTGAAGCATGACATGCAGAGGGATCCTATTCCTGTGTTTGTGCATGTTCGGATGGAGTCATGGAAGACCGACAGTACAGGCCGGCATCAGGCGGCAAGGGCAAGAGGTAGCCCATGCTAGCATAGAATCCCAGTGCTCACACCAACCTGTGCCCATGATATATATTCTGGAAAATAGAGGGCCTTTTCGTGAATTTGCTAATGTGGCAGGGCCTTTTTTGAAATACAGAGGACCTTTACACTATTTTGGAAATCTCAGGGGCCTTTTTGAAAAAATATTGACATGGCACGGGGAGGCCAGAGTTCCCCCGCTTATAATATAGGGAAATCAAGGACATTTACACTATTTCAGGAAAACTGTGGGCTTTATCAAGTAAAAGGAGGGCTTTCCTAAAAATCTAGGGGTCCATATGTAATTTTTGGAAAATAGAGGGACTTTTTACGAATTTGCTGACGTGGTAGGGACTTTTTTGTAAACACCGAGGACCTTTATGCTATTTTAAAAAACCAGGGGCCTTTTTGAAAAAAACGTTGATGTGGCACGTGGGAAGGCTGAAGTCCCCACACTTATAATATAAGGATTATGCGTCTATACACGCATGGTGTCAATATGCTTTTGATAGTCAGAGCTAGGAACGACTAGAGGTAGCACTGACATTTAAGCCCTCCTCCAAACGGAATGCTAGGTTCAAAATTGTTTGTGGCTTATAGCTTTTCGCTTAAACTACAATAACTAGATTTTAAACAATACGTCTTTTTAAGGCAGGATTTACAAGTCATTGTAGTAGATACTATACTGAGCTCAGTTATATCAGCCAAAATCGCATGCGACTGTTTCTCTTTTCGTAATATCTCCTGCAATCAACCAAAATTCAAAAGACATAAGCCACAAGACACAGCCCAAAAGAATCCACCATTAGGCTTCTCGCTTCTAGGCACTTACAACGCATCAGCTTCTTAATTTCGGCTTTTTTAGTTTTTTGGCTTTTTATTTTTTATTTTTTCCTTTCATTCTTTTTGTATTGTCTGTGACGATATAACCATTTTGTTTCCAGTTTTTCTCTTTTTTTATGATTTTTTTATTTTTGACTCTGAAAAACTAACAGTTGCTGCAATGCATTTGCAGTCAACAAATGAAACAAGAAGACGAGTCTTTTAAGCTGGTTGAAGCAACCCCTTAATCCTACTTGCCTAGACCTTTAAGTTGGGACGAAATAGTGGTAATTACCTCCTCTTCCTTTCCTCCAGTGTAGGGCTGTAAACGAGTCGAGTTTGAGCAAGCCTGGCCTCCCAAACTTGAGAAGCTCGAGCGAGCCTGAGTTGGGTGTACCTAAGCTCGAGCTCGGCTCGAATAAACTTGATAACAATTAAAAACAATTGAACATACACTAATTTTCAACAATAAGAAAAATTCGAACTCAGCTAGAGTAAGCTTGATGATAATAAAAAATAATTCAACATGCACTGCTTTCCAATAATAGAAAAGCTCGAGATTGGCTCGAGTAATCTTAGTAAGAGTTAATATGCATTAATATTCAAGCTTGAATCGAACCCTGACGAGCTATTCGAGCTCGGCTCGTTGAACCTCGCTAGTTCGGGATCAAGCTCAAGCTCGATTTGTTTAGAGATCGAACGATCTCGAGCAGCTTACGAGTCTCGAGCTTTTTTTCTACAGCTCTACTCCGGTACACCATTGTGACAGGTTGGGCCACTGCCCAACAAGCCCCAGTGCCCCACTGTTGACTATGGCCGTACTGTTTGATATAATGTGTTAGCGAGCAAGGAGCAAAAATGTGCAAAGCACTTATTGTGCACTAGAATGGAATATTGGAGGCACAGTAAACAAAAATGAGACACGAGGGGCAAACTTAAAAGGTTTTTGTGGGTCTTTAACTGAAAAGGGGAAGCAATAAGATATTTCATGGCTACAGTGCACGTAGATATACTGATAGAGGAGCCCATTGTAACTTGTATCGAAATCTCTCGCCAAAGTAAGAAAAACGTTTCTAGCTTTTTTTCCTCAAGCTATTGCTATTAAGGCCATGTACACATAGAGTAAAATAAAACAATAGTATATTAAGATTCATGTATGATGTTTCACAAGTCTTGTAGTCTATTTGTAATACCACTAAATTGCAAAAGAGAGAATTAGGGAAGGTAAGGGCGGTTTTTGCCGTCAGACCCATCGGCTTTTAGAACGCCGATTAAGTAACGCTCGACGAGGTTCCCATACCACCCAGGAATGGTCGGCACCGTCTAGAAAGCCGCATAAAAGTAGCGCTCTCAGAGGTTCCCAGACCGTCCAGGGCCGGTCGGCACCGTCTCGCGTTGTGAGTTTTCGTCATTCGGCAAAAAATTCCTTTTTACCTGTTACCGATTTACCTGCCGCCGTAGAAGAGCACCAAATAGTTTAGGGCTGCCATTGGTCTAAAAAGCCCTTAGCGCCATATCCAGCCAAGGCTAAAGGGGAGGGGCAGAAGCGGCATTTCACAATGAGAGTGATAGCCATGCCTCTTAATTAGACAAGCTACCTCACCTACTCTACTATTCCAGCCACCCCCCACTTCTTCACCTCTGCCACAGCCAGAGCCAAGTCAAGCCCCAGCTCATTTCACTCCCCCAGCCGAGAGAAAGAGAGAAGGCAAGGAGAGAGGGGAGGCAAGAGGGAGAAGGGCAAGGTGGAGAGGAGGTCCCAAGGAGCTCAGAAGGCCGAGAGTGACAGCTTCATTGCCGACGACAGGGAACGTCGACGCCCGCCGAACCCACACCAAGACAACCCGTGAGTACAACCACCTTCCCTCCACAGCCCCATAGCGCACAATAGCACGCAAAAGAAGAAGTAGGCCACACTGAGCACGAGAATAGAGGGGAAAACCGTCCAGGTAGCAGTAGAGGGCGACCGACCGGCTGCAAGCTGTGGCAGGGAGCAGCCAAAGGCTGAGCCGCTCGCTCGCGGTGGACGTCGTCAAGCCCCGGCTGCGCGCACCCGAGAAGGTGGCGGGCCCGCTTCTGGAAGGCCAGATCTGGCCCTGGCTGGCCAGATCCGGAGAAGACGGCGTCGGTTCGGGGCGAGGCCGGCTGGATCCTAGGAGAGAGAGAGGGGTAGTGAAAGGCGAAGAGGAAAGACGGGGGGCCGAACGGAGGCCGGTCGGCGTGAGCTAGGGGCCGGCGGGCTCGAGCTCGGCCGCGCGCACCGTCGTGCCACCTGGGAGTCGTCGAGCCAGGCCGCACGCTGCCGTGCTGCCGGAGGGACGCCTGGGCGCCGTCCCGCGCGAGAAAGATGGGGAGGGAGAGAGAAACGGGGGGTGGGGAGATGAGGCCGTTCGGCCAGAATGAAGTGGAGAGAGAGGGGCCGGGTGAGGAAAGGAAAAGAAGAAGGGGGCCGGCCACGTAAGAAAGGAAGGAAAAGAAAGAAAAGAAAAGAAAAAGAAAGGAAATAAAAGGAAGAGAGAGAAAGCAGAAGAATAGAAAAGAAGAGGAGAGAAAAGAAAAGAGAAAGAAAAGAAAAGAGGAGAAAATGAAAAGAAAAGGGAAGAAAAAAGGGGGAAGAGAAAAGATAAAAAATGGGGGGGTTTGGTACCTGTGCGACAGGTCCCTGAAGCCTATGTATTTTACGCCAGAATCGGGATATGCGTATTGTATCGTCGTCGCCCATTTAATCTCTGGTTTCGTTATGATGCGTTAAATCGAACTATTTGCTTTTCCAGGTGGAGATCCTGAGTCGACGCCGTCCGCACGTCGTTCCGCTCCGCTTGGTTAACATGCAAGTGCATGGTAGAGCGGTAGATCGTAGAGATTATGATTGTGCGATACTTACAAGATGTGATAATGTTTATGTGGAATTGCGATGATTACATGACATGATGCTTATTTATGGATGACAATGAGAATGACAATGGCATATGCATTTGCATTATGTGCACGCAAGAGTGAGGGCGGTGAGAAAGTCCCTAGCTACGAGTAAAGCTAACGAACTAATCCGGAGTGCTCTTGAGTAAGACCTACTTAGGTAGGCCTCCACGGGAGTGGAGAGACCCCTGTGCCAAGATGGGCTAGCCCAGATGATGGGTGAACATCGACGGGTGTTCCCTCAGCAATACTAGTATTTGCAATGTGATGAGCAAATGTTCATGTAGAGCAGTGTTGCATTGCATTGATGATGATACGTGCATGGCATTGCATGCAGAGTATGTTATGGTTGGATTAAATTGCTTCCATGTTTGATAGTATTTATCGTCCTATTATGCACTTGCTGAGTCTTGGACTCACCCTTGCTTTGCTGTTTTATTTCTAGGTGATCGTTGAGGACGCCATGCTCGGGGCGGGAGTAGCACATGAATAATCTTCACTAACTAACAACACTCCCTGTACCACCTTTTGTCAGTTTATTTTAGTCTCTACTAGTCTGCTAGAGTAAGGGCTAAAAGACAAACTATGATGTATCTAGTCGTTGCTACCTAAATCTATTAGTGTTGAATTTCTAGCAATTGAAGGAAAGGGCAAAATTCACAATGGTGGTAGCATTCCAGGCCCAGAGGATGGGCGGGGTGTTATAGTTGGTATCAGAGCGGGCGTTAGGTCCGTGGTAAAGAAATGAGGTAACTTAGCTTAACTATTTAACTAAAATTTGACTTAGGCCTAATAATTAAATTAAAATTTGACACACTGGTACACCATAGGATGGGGAATGGGTCTTACATTGTATTTACGCTTTCGTTAGCATTGATGTTGATGTGTGCTATTGAAATGGATGTTTGTGGGCTTGTTGAGTGACTGACTATCTATCCTGATCAGATATGCTGAGAGTAAGAGGACGCGGGCGTGGCCGTGCCCAAGCGGAGCCACCGCTTGAGGTTCAGCAGGAGGCATCTGGTGCAAAAGTTGCTTCCGCCGAACAATCCGTAGCTAGAGATCCGGCAAGGTCTTCAGCCTTGCTGCAGGAGTTCTTAGAGGAGGTCCGTGCGCTTCGCCGTCAAGCGCCGGCAGCCGCTGCTGCGGCCGTTCCCACTGCTGCCCCTGTTGCTGTTCCGGCCGTACCAGAGGCAAGAATGGGCCTTCGTGAGTGGTTGGCCTTGTAGTTAGATACCTTTGATGGTTCGGGCACACCAGTCCAGGCTGCGGATTGGTTGCACTACATGGAGAGGCAATTCGAAGCCCTTGAGATGAGCTCGCAGCGGAAAGCTCGCTACGTGGCTTTTCAATTGAAGGGTCAGGCGTACATCTAGTGGGGAAGGAGTTCTTTCCGCCAGGACCCCTGCACAAGGTCCTGCTACCTGGGAAGTCTTCACTGAGCAGTTCAAGGCGAAGTATTACCCATATTCTTTTGTGGAGAGTATGGAGGTCGCCCTGTCGACCTTCGTACAGGGAAAGATGACCGTGGCTGAGTATGAGGCATTCAATAATCTGATCCGCTTCGTGCCATCGGTCGTGAACAATGACTTTGAGAAGGCCAAAAGGTTCCGCCGAGGGCTCAACTCCGAGTTTTGGCATGTCATGGGAGCTACTGCGCCGCGTGACTTTCGATACGTGGTAGAGCAGGCCAAGGGGATGGAGATGGAGATGCAGCTCACTAAAGGGCTGCAACCCTCTGGTGGTCCAAGCGCTTCTGGTGGTGACCAGAAGAGAAGCTTCACTGAAGTGGGTGGGTCATATCAGCGGCCCACTCCTAAGAAGTCCAAGTGGGGCCAGCGTCCCCCACAATCATCTAAGTCCAAGTCTTCGAGATCGTTTTCTTCAGTGCCTCGTTCTTCATCGGTGACCCCAACCTATCATCCTGTCCCAGGACAGGGCATGATTTGTTTCAAGTGTGGAGGTGGGCACCGTGCCGCTGAGTGCTCCTGGACGGGGGAGTGTCAGCGTTGCGGCCGATCAGGCCACATGGAGCCGGTTTGCCGTTAGAACCCCTCCAGCATTCTCAAGTGGGAGTCCGTATATTCATCTTCGTCAAACTCTTCACCTCGGGGGTCAGTCCAGATAATGGCGGCTGCCCCTGCTTTGCAGCCTCCACTCTCCTGGGCTCCACCCGCCGGGTATTACTGGCATCCTGCACCGACTCCTCCTGAGAGACCATGTGGAGGTATCCCCATGTTGGTGATGAGTAATTGACGGTGGTTTAGTGAGTTTGAGTTTGTTTTGGGTATTCTAGGGTTCAGTACCTTTTACATATGCTATTGTTGATATGCTGTTTCGTGCGGTGCTATGTGATGGTTTGCTTGTCTGTGTGACTGCAGGACTTCGGAGCTAGGTCATGGTGAGGCGAGGAGGACCGGGACTAGGCACGAGAGGTGTTGAGATCCAGACGGTCGGTGATGCCGAAGATGATCGAGGCTGGTGTGGTGGTTGCGAGTCGGGAGACGAGGAACCGAAGCTGGAGCTACCGGTGACGGACATGACGAGCGACGACAAGAGAACCGGGACTAGGCTCAGGGAGGAGTCGGAGGTCCAGAACGGTTGATGTTGGTTGCAGTCGTACGTGACGGAATAGACCGGGACTAGGCTTAGGGGGGAGTTGAGGTCCAGTCGGTCAAAGGCGCCGGTTGCGGGAAGCTTCCGGGAAGGTGCTTGTGGGGCAAAATGGTATTTTGACTCAAGCAATGGAGGTGGAGACAGATTTCCCTCCAAAAATCTGGTTTGACCACTTTTCCTCATTTGTGGTATGAGGTTTGAGTGGGTGGAGTATGACACTTCTTGATTTCCTTCTTTGGGGATGAGCCCTAGTGTTAAAAGGAGAAGGATGTGAGGCAAGAAGGTCATCCATTCAGGCTAGAAAGCTCTTTCTTATGCAGCTCATTCCAGTGAAGTATTCAGGTTAGAGAGCTCAAGCATGTATGTGTATGCAGTAGAGAGTGAGCTCAAGTGAGTACTTGGTGTACGTGAGTGTGAATCCCTTCTCAAGCATGTAGTGAGAGGGATGTGACCAAAACCTTTGTAATCATTCATCTCTCTTCCTCAAAATCAATATGAGAAGAATTATGTTGGGTTGTTTCCATTTCTTTCTCTCTATGATGTACTCTATTTTCAGTTTGCTTCTCTGCTGTTTGATCTATTCTTGGGTTGTTAGAGAAGGATTTTTGTTTGTAGAGATGGTTTTTGGGATTGCTCTATGAGGGGAATATGTCACAAGACCTTTTGGTTAATTAGTTCCCAGAGCAAAGTGACTGAATCAAAAGAATATCTCATTTGCACTTTTGCTCATCTTGCTCTGTTTTTCACTATAGCTAGGTTTTATACCCAGAGCATATTTGATTCTTGTGTTTTTCCTTCAAGAGATGGCCTAAATCTTATGGATTGTTGTTGTGAGATCATGTTCAAGTGAATTGCAAAGTCTCACAAGCAATGGATTGAAGATCCTTGAGAAATCTGAAAAATAGCTTCATTTTCATCTCATTTTCATATTTGTGCTCAAAATCTCAATCTCTTACTCTCTTGTTTGATTCCCTTGTCACTTAAGGTCCTTTTGGTATTTAGTTTAAAGTCTCTTTCAGCTGGGCCAAAAAGAACCAAAGAATCCCCTGAATTATTCGGTTTTTGAAAGATTTGCAAGTTTCAGTTTTGGTTTCAGCCGAAGTCTAGGGTTAGGCCGGTCTGACCGGTCTGCGCCTTGCGGTCAGACCGGCCGGGCAATAGCAGTCGAACCGCCGGTGTAAGTCCAGTCCGACCGGACATTGAATAGCGGTCTGACCGGCTATACCCGAGCGGTCAGACCGGCCTGGCAGTTGTGGTCTGACCGCCCGGCCCATTAAAGTCTGACTGGCCTGTTACCTTTTGAGCTGTGTGGTTGCTGATGCTTTCTCTTGCTTCTGTGCTAAGTTCATTGTTCCTTCTCTGCTGTTTTTATGGTTCTTTTTATGTGTGTCTGAGAATGATGAGCTTATGAATTCTCCTTCATAGTTTTCATAACTATCAGAGGGGATTCGTTTAGTGGATACTTTGAGGGGCGATTTTTAAAGAGGCACCATTCACCCCCCTCTGTTGCCATTTCCGATCCTACACCTCCATTCCAGCATGCTACACCGCCTCCAGTCCCGTTGCCACCACAGCAGAGCGTCGGGGCTCTCGCCACCCCGACACCACCCGGAGTCTACTCACTACCTGCTGCTGAGTCCGCGGGTCGACCTGACATGGTGACAGGTACTCTGTTAGTGGACTCATGTGAAGCCCTTGTTCTTTTTGACTCCGGTGCTTCCTATTCATTTGTGTCCTGGGAGTTTGCTAGGAAGGCCAAGCTGAGTGTTCAGCAAATTTCTCAATCGGTTATGGTTAGTACCCCAAGGGGTATCATTGCTAGCTCCACAGTATGCCCTGGTTGCATGGTCATAATAGATGGCGAGGGATTTGTTGCCAACCTCATGCTTATTTAGTTGGAGCCTTTCGATGTTATCCTTGGCATGGACTGGTTGTATCGCTACCAAGCCGTGATTTCCTGTTTCTGGAGGACAGTTGCCTTGCAAGCACCTTCAGGGAAGGAGATAATCTTTCAATGGAATGCACCCACGTGTTCCCTCCTTGTGTTGGCCAGCTTATTCCCTGGCCGACAAACAGTGAAGTCTGGGTTACTCCTAGCAATTGCGGAGAAGCCAAGTGCGCCTTTGCACATTGAGGATATTCCTGTGGTGCGTGAGTATCCCGATGTGTTCCCAGAAGAGCTTCCGGGTATGCCACCCAAGCGAGATGTGGAGTTCAGAATTGATCTTGTTCCTGGCACAAGACCTATTTCCATGTCTCTCTACCGTTTGGCATGACCCTTGCAGGAAGAATTGAAGAAGCAATTGGATGAGCTATTATCCAAAGGCTTGATTCGTCGTAGTGTGTCACCTTAGGGAGCCCCTATCCTTTTCATCGAGAAAAACGATGGGAGTTGGCGCATGTGTATAGATTACCGTGCTCTCAATCAGGTGACCATCAAGAATAAATACCCGTTGACTCGCATCGAGGACTTGTTTGATCAATTGAAAGGAGCCAATGTGTTCTCAAAAATTGATCTACAATTTGGGTATAATCAAATCCGAGTGCGGGAGCAAGACATAGAGAAGACAGCTTTCTCCACAAGATATGGGCACTATAAGTTTACAGCTATGTCCTTTGTACTGACTAATGCCCCTGCTGTTTTCATGGAAACGATGAACAGTATGCTACACAAGTACCTGGATGACTTTGTAGTGGTGTTCATCGACGATATCCTGATTTATTCCAAGACAGAGGAAGAACATGAACAGCATCTAAGGCTCGTGCTTGAGACTCTGAGGAAGAATCAATTCTTTGCCAAATTGAGGAAGTGCGAGTTCTGGATTTTGGAAGTGAGCTTCCTGGGTCATGTAATTAACCAGGAAGGCATTTCAGTGGATCCAAGCAAGATTTCCACTGTCATGGATTGGAAGAGGCCAACTAATGTTAAAGAAGTGAGAAGTTTTCTTGGCCTACCTGATTACTACCGGCGCTTCGTGAAAGACTTCTCCATTATTGCCAAGCCAATGTCTCAGCTCACACGGAAGAATGTGAAATTCCAGTGGACCGATGAATGTGAGCACAGTTTTAATACTCTGAAAGAGAAGTTAGTAACTGCTCCTGTTCTTACACTTCCTGAGCTAGGGAAGCGTTTCACGGTCTACTTAGATGCGTCTCTAGTGGGTCTAGGTTGTGTGCTCATGCAAGATAACAAAGTAATCGCGTATGCCTCGCGACAGTTGAAGAAACATGAGTAGAACTACCCTACTCACGATTTAGAGCTTGCCGCAGTGTTTTTTGCTCTAAAGATTTGGAGGTATTACTTGTGTGGAGAATCTTTTGATATCTTCACTGACCACAAAAGCCTCAAATACATTTTCACTCAGAAGGAGCTGAATTTGAGGCAACGGAGGTGGTTGGAGCTTATCAAAGACTATTATCTCACTCTTCAGTACCATCCGGGCAAGGCGAATGTAGTTGCTGATGCTCTTAGTCGCAAGATGACACCCTCAACTCTAGGTTGTCTCGTTGCTGACTTTGAACGGATGGGAATTTTCTATTGTTTCGCTGGTACAGCACAGGCTGAGATGCAATTGTCGCTGGAATCAGCGATTCCAGAACGAGTAAAGGAGGCGCAACAGCATGATCGGTTGCTTCAGCAAGTGAGGAAGCGCCTTAATGAAGGGAAAACGGGGGATTTCAGTCTTGATGATTCAGGTGCTTTGCGATTTAAAGGCCGCCTTTGTGTGCCGCAAAAGGCTCAAGTCAAGGATGATATTTTGAGGGAAGCTCACCGTACCCCCTACATGGTGCATCCTGGTGAGACCAAGATGTATCGTGATCTCAAGAAGAGCTTCTGGTGGAAAAGGATGAAAGTGGATATCGCCAAGTATGTGGCATCTTGTGGGGTTTGCCAGCAAGTAAAGGCTGAGCATAAGCATCCCGCTGGGCTATTGCAGTCCTTGGAGGTTCTTCAGTGGCCATGGGATGATATTACCATGGATTTCATAATCGGCTTACCTCGTACCCAACGAGGTAAGGATGCGATTTGGGTAGTGGTGGACCGATTCAGTAAGTCCGCACACTTCATCCCCATTCGCAAAACGAACTCGGCGGGTGAGTTGGCGCCCATCTATGTGCGAGAAATTGTGAGATTGCATGGTGTTCCTAAGTCGATAGTTTCGGACAAAGACGCTAAATTTGTCTCCACGTTTTGGGAGAGCTTGCAGGGCGCTCTGGGCATGAAACTCCAGTTTAGTACTGCTTTCCACCCGCAGACGGATGGACAATCCAAACGCACCATTCAGACACTAGAGGACATGTTGAGGTCCTGTGTTGTCCTGGAAGGGTAGCTGGGAGGATCATTTGACACTTGCAGAGTTTGCTTTTAACAACAGTTACCACTCCAGTGTTCGAGCAGTGCCATTCGAGGTTCTGTATGGGCGAAGATGCAGATCGCCACTTTGTTGGGATGCCGTGGGCGAGAAATCCGTTCTAGGCCCGGATTGGGTCCAGCAAACAGTGGAACGAGTGGCGGAAATTAGACAGAATCTGCTAGCTGCCCAGAGTAGGCAGAAGAGCTACGCCGATGTCAGGAGGCGAGAATTAGAGTTCAAAGTGGGGGATCATGTGCTCCTGAGAGTATCTCCCACTAAAGGTATAGTGCGATTTGGTACCAAAGGGAAGCTCAGCCCAAGGTACATTGGGCCATTTCCAATTCTGGAACGGATTGGAAAGTTGGCATACCGTTTGGAACTCCCTGACTCCATGCGAGGAGTGCATAATGTGTTCCATGTTTCGATGTTGAGAAAGTTCTTGCAAGATCTAGAGCATGAGATTGTGTTAGAACCGGTGTCCTTAAAGCAAGACCTCACCTTCGAGTCCCGTCCAGTTCGGATTCTGGAGGAATCAGAGAAGGTGCTGAGGAATAAAGCGATAAAGTATGTTAAAGTGCTTTGGTCGCATCAGTCCGAGCGAGAAGCGACATGGGAGTTGGAGTCTCGCATGCGCGAGAAGTACCCAGAGTTGTTCTCCTCGGGTGAGTTAAAGTTATGTTATGTGTAGTTCATTTTATTTTCTCTTTCGTGCGATTGTTGAACGCCAGAATTCGGGGTCGAATTCTGTTAAGGGGGTAGAATGTAATACCACTAAATTGCAAAAGAGAGAATTAGGGAAGGTAAGGGCGGTTTTTGCCGTCAGACCCATCGGCTTTTAGAACGCCGATTAAGTAACACTCGCCGAGGTTCCCATACCACCCAGGAACGGTCGGCACCGTCTAGAAAGCCGCATAAAAGTAGCGCTCTCAGAGGTTCCCAGACCGTCCAGGGCCGGTCGGCACCGTCTCGCGTTGTGAGTTTTCGTCATTCGGCAAAAAATTCCTTTTTACCTGTTACCGATTTACCTGCCGCCGTAGAAGAGCACCAAATAGTTTAGGGCTGCCATTGGTCTAAAAAGCCCTTAGCGCCATATCCAGCCAAGGCTAAAGGGGAGGGGCAGAAGCGGCATTTCACAATGAGAGTGATAGCCATGCCTTTTAATTAGACAAGCTACCTCACCTACTCTACTATTCCAGCCACCTCCCACTTCTTCACCTCTGCCACAGCCAGAGCCAAGTCAAGCCCCAGCTCATTTCACTCCCCCAGCCGAGAGAAAGAGAGAAGGCAGGGAGAGAGGGGAGGCAAGAGGGAGAAGGGCAAGGTAGAGAGGAGGTCCCAAGGAGCTCAGAAGGCCGAGAGTGACAGCTTCATTGCCGACGACAGGGAACGTCGACGGCCGCCGAACCCACACCAAGCCAACCCGTGAGTACAGCCACCTTCCCTCCACAGCCCCATAGCGCACAATAGCACGCAAAAGAAGAAGTAGGCCACATTGAGCATGGAAATAGAGGGGCGAACCATCCTGGTAGCAGTAGAGGGCGGCCGGCCGGCTGCAAGCCGTGGCCGACGAGCTCGACCCGTAGGGAGCAGCCGAAGGCCGAGCCGCTCGCCGGCGCTGCGTCGGCGGTGGACGTCGTCAAGCCCCGGCTGCGCGCGCCTGAGAAGATGGTGGGCCCGCTCCTGGAAGGCCAGCCAGATCTGGCCCTGGCCGGCCAGATCCGGAGAAGTCGACACCGGTTCGGGGCGAGGCCGGCTAGATCCCGGGAGAGAGAGAGGGGTAGTGAGAGGGGAAGAGGAAAGACGGGGGGCTGAGCAGAGGCCGTTCGGCGTGAGCTAGGGGCCGGCGAGCCCGAGCTCAACCACGCGCGCCGCCGTGCCGCCTGGGAGTCGTCGAGCCGGGCCGCGCGCCGCCGTGCCGCCGGAGGGGCGCCTGGGCGCCGTCCCGCGCGAGAAAGAGGGGGTGGGAGAGAGAAACGGGGGGAGATGAGGCTGTTCGACCGGAATGAAGTGGAGAGAGAGAGGGGCCGAGTGAGGAAAGGAAAAGAGGAAGGGGGCCGGCCGGGTAAGAAAGGAAGGAAAATAAAAGAGAAAGAAAGGAAATAAAAGGAAGAGAGATAAAGGAGAAGAAGAGAAAAGAAGAGGAGAGAAAAGAAAAGAGAAAGAAAAGAAAAGAGGAGAAAAAGAAAAGAAAAAGGAAGAAAAGAGGGGGGAAAAGAGAAAAGATAAAAAATGGGGGGTTTTGGTACCTGTGCGACAGGTCCCTGAAGCCCGTGTGTTTTACGCCAGAATCGGGATATGCGTATAGTATCGTCGTCGCCCATTTAATCTCTGGTTTCGTTATGATGCGTTAAATCAGGCTATTTGCTTGTCTAGGTGGAGGTCCTGAGTCGACGCCCTCCGCACGTCGTTCCGCTCCGCTTGGTTAAAGGCAAGTGCATGGTAGAGCGGTAGATCGTAGAGATTATGATTATGCGATACTTACAAGATGTGATAATGTTTATGTGGAATTGCGATGATTACATGACATGATGCTTATTTTTGGGTGACAATGAGAATGACATATTCATTTGCATTATGTGCACTCAAGAGTGAGGGCGGTGAGAAAGTCCCTAGCTAC
Organism: Dendrocalamus latiflorus; assembly: GCA_017311315.1. Classification (NCBI taxonomy): domain Eukaryota; kingdom Viridiplantae; phylum Streptophyta; class Magnoliopsida; order Poales; family Poaceae; genus Dendrocalamus; species Dendrocalamus latiflorus. Next base: position 14,852,757 of record CM029641.1, read on the forward strand.
GAGTAAAGCTAGCGGACTAATCCGGAGTGCTCTTGAGTAAGACCTACTTCGATGGGCCTCCACGAGAGTGGAGAGACCCCCGTGCCGAGATGGGCGGGCCCAGATGATGGGTGAACATTGACGGGTGTTCACTCGGCAATACCGGTATTTGCAATGTGATGAGCAAATGTACATGTAGAGCAGTGTTGCATTGCATTGATGATAATACGTGCATGGCATTGCATGCAGAGTATGTTATGGTTGGATTAAATTGCTTCCATGTTTGATAGTATTTATCGTCCTATTATGTACTTGCTGAGTCTTGGACTCACCCTTGCTTTGCTGTTTTATTTCTAGGTGATCGTTTGGCACGCCATGCTTGGGGCAGGAGTAGCACATGAATAATCTTCACTAACTAACAGCACTCCCTGTACCACCTTTTGTCAGTTTATTTTAGTCTATACTAATCTGCTAGAGTAAGGGCTAAAAGACAAACTATGATGTATCTAGTCGTTGCTACCTAAATGTATTAGTGTTGAATTTCTAGCAATTGAAGGAAAGGGCAAAATTCGCAATGGTGGTAGCATTCCAGGCCCAGAGGATGGGCGGGGTGTTACACTATTGTAGGACTTATGTTTTTCTTGAGCGGAGGATAAGTTCATTTCTATTTTTTTTAAAAAAAGAGGGAAAATGCCTCTACTGTGTAGAAAACTTCTATTGTATCATAATGGCACAGCCTAGAATATGTAACAAGCCAACCAATGTCTAACACGTGAAACATATGCACTGTAGCGCACTGTAGCAGACGCGTTTTGTATGTGTTTCTGCGCATGCTACAGTGCCTATGTGCCACATGTCAGATGCTAGTTGGCTTGTTACACGTCGTGGGCTGTACCACCGTGACACAATAGAATTTTTCCTACTGTGTATGTAGCCCTGACTTTTCACTTCACTGGTTACTACCAGCAAAGTACAAGCTTGTGGGCCCACATGCCACGTGAGCAAGAAAGGCTATTTCCTGTGATCCACACGCCCAACACAATAACATTGATGCTTTCAAAACACACACACACACAATCTACCCTACTCTATAATTCACCAAAATTTTCTTTACTAAATCCACCCCCTCAGCCACCCCCACAGTCATGCCTAATCTAAGTCCACCCAGATTTATGTACCAAAGAATTCCAACTTCATACAAATGAATGGTCTAGATCTCTCCTCAAGCCTTCTTCTCTTACTCATTGAAGATCCTAAGGCCAAAATCGTCCGGTTCATGCACATCATTGAATCATTGAACCGTACGCTGCCCACCCCGCCCCCCGCGCGAATCCAGCGCCTCCCCACGTTCTCTCCCGTTCTCCACGTCTCCCCCTCCGCGTCTGCCCTTCTCCGCGCCGCCTCCTCCCCTCCATCCTCCGCCCTCGCCTCCTCCCCTCCCTCATCCGCCGCTTCGCCCTCGCCTATCCTCCCCACCCTGCGCCGCCGCCGCCTCCTCCTTCCCCCACTTCTTCGCTCCGCCGCCTCCTCCTCCCCCGCTCCTCCGTTCCGCCGCCGCCTCCTCCTCCCCCCACCCCTCCGCTCCGCCGCCGCCTCCTCCTCCCCCCCCCCACCCCTCCGCTCCGCCGCCAACCCCCGCTGGCCTCGTCCTCTTCGCCATCGCCGCGGTCCAAGGGGATGGCGATGGTGTATCCATGGCGGCAGCGCAGATCCTTATCCCCTCCGCCTCCTCCCCTCCATCCTCCGCCCTCGCCTCCTCCCCTCCCTCATCCGCCGCTCCGCCCTCGCCTCCTCCCCTCGCCGCTCCGACTCCCAAGACCAAATCCCCAAATCGCCTCTAAAACCCTAGCCACCCGCCATGGCCGGCTCCCCCACCGCATCCGCCTCCGCGGCCGTACGCCAACCTTCTCCTTCACCCCGGCGCCTCCTCCTTCACCCCGCACCCCAACCTTCTCTCCTCCTCCGCCCGCGCCACCGCCATGCGCACCGCCGATACGGCCACCGCCAAAACCCACCGCGGCGCCTCCACCGTCTCCACCACCGCCGCCGGCGCGCGCCGCCTCCCCGTAGGCATCCGGAAGACGTCCCTGCGCGTCGTCATCTCCGGCGGCGCCGGCTTCGTCGGAAGCCACCTCGTCGACAAGCTCCTCGCCCGCAGGGCCAGCGTCATCGTCGTCGACAACTTCTTCACGGGCCGCAAGGACAACGTCGCGCACCACCTCACCAACCCGCGCTTCGAGCTCATCCGCCACGACGTCGTCGAGCCCATCCTCCTCGAGGTCGACCAGATCTACCACCTCGCCTGCCCCGCCTCCCCCGTCCACTACAAATTCAACCCCATCAAGACCATCATATCCTTTTTCATTTTTCATTTCCAGATTTCGTAAAAAAAATAATAACTTCTTTTTGCTTGTCTTTACTTAACTGCGGATATGGATAGGATTTCCTGAATAGATTTCCTGAATACTAGGTCAACAAGGTTCTGGAAAATTTGGAATTTTGTGCCTGCATTGCCCGGAAGAACCTGAATTTTGTAGTTGTTCGTTTCGATTCTGTTTTGTTTTCGTATGGGTTCCTTAACTGATGGTGTACAAGACAAATGTGATGGGGACCTTGAATATGCTAGGACTGGCAAAGAGCGTCGGGGCCCGGTTCTTGCTGACCAGTACCAGCGAGGTGTACGGTGATCCTCTTGAGCATCCGCAGAAGGAGAGCTACTGGGGTCATGTCAATCCCATAGGTGTGCTAATTTTGTCTCTAGGAGCAAACATTTGTCATATGCAAGAAATAGCTTAGGAGTCTGGCCCATTTAAGTCTGTCCACTCCACTGCATTGTGGTATACGGTTTCATTAGGTGATAATGTGCAGGTGTTAGGAGTTGTTACGATGAGGGAAAGAGAACGGCAGAAACTCTGACCATGGATTACCATCGTGGTGCTGGTGTTGAGGTAAAGCTTCAATTTCAAAACAGGGGTCTAAGTACAGACTGTCTTCTTGGCAATGACCAATGGGACAGAATACCTTGCCTAAATTAATTTTGCAGTTCCTTCAACATTAATTGTGTAGGGTTCAAAACTATTGTTATAATTTGGTAAAGTCTGCAGGTGAACGGCACAAAAAATCATTATGAATTTTTGGTGGTATTTATAGGTGAAATTTTTGGTACTTTCATGTTGAGTTAGTGAACCTAAGAAGGCTCCAAAAGTCAAATGTTGTGCCTGATTGCTCCATGGTGTCTTTTATTTTTTTCTCTATACTTTATTTTGGGTAATCATGATCAATTAGACTAGACCATGAATATGTCTTAAAAATTATCTTTATGATACATGGAATTAAGCTTATTTATGTTGATTTTAAGTAAGAACTAACAACAACGTTCGTCTAAAAATTGGCTTGCTGTTGAATTTGCGAAAGAGATCCGCTCCTAAGTTTGTCTAGACTCGATATTCAAAGTATGTTTACACATTTTCGGTAGAAGGAGGGATTCAGGGAGGGAGAGTGTGTTACACTCCTTTTATAGAGAAACAGATGGAACTTGGTAATTTGGAACATCAACATGTGATAGGGCGGCTGGTTTTTGTTTTGGCAAGATTTAGGCAATCTTTCCTGTAGTCCTGTATACATACACTCTTTGTTTATATGCTGCTTCTGAGTAATATAATATTTTTGCCATGTTACTGTATTCCATTTCTTGAAGAGCAAACTTAACTATGGAACTGTTTTACTCAGGTGAGAATTGCACGCATATTCAACACATATGGCCCTCGTATGTGTTTAGATGATGGCCGAGTCGTTAGCAACTTTGTTGCACAGGTTTGTCTCAACTCATGATTCTGATTCTTAGGAAAAGGAATATCATAAAAGTTCAGCATTACTGCAGCTCTTCTTACCCAACCAAGTAGAACTTTACGCATACCTTGTACCCTGGCTCACTTTTAAGGACTGCCCTATTAATTTCAATCAGAGCTTGCCTGTTAATGAGCTTGGACACAAGAGGATACGCTTAGTTTGGCTAAAGTGAACCTCAATTGTCCTACAGCGTGTATTATGCATTATATACTTGTGCAAATAAAGTACCATATTTGAATGCACTTGATGGAGACTTGCAGCAGTAAAATTAGGTATATCACTTACCCAATTGATGTAATTAGTTACTTTTACTTGTTAGAGACTTGCAACAGTAGAATTACTCCCATCATGATGAAGGATTGGTACGGACATTTAGCTCCCTTTATTTTTAGTAAGGATTTCAGATTGTATTAGCTATTGACCGTGTATGTCTGGATGAAACATGGCAGTGGCATTGTTAGGTATGCCTGCCTAGGGTGATGCTACGAATAATACATCTTTGGCTCTTTGCAACTTGTTCTTGCCAAGTCAAATTTGTCGTTCGTCCATTTTTATTTTGTCACTGTGTTGAGTAGTTGGACCATTGCCCTGCAGTCCTGCACAGTTCTTTAGCTGATTGTGTGGTGCTGCAAACGAGAAGATATTATATGACGATGATATGTCTGCATGTTTGGATGGCATTGTTCACATTGCAGGCAGGATGGTGTGATAGTCAAGGCACTGTGGATGACGTAAGATCAAAGATACACATGAGGCATGAGGGTGCAATCAAGAAAGGGCAATTGCTTATGCTCTTTCTCATCAGGTACATCTTGCAGCAATAATCTAGGCATAATAAATCTCATGTTGTTCTGAATCATATGTAAAGTGCTCATTTGGCAGTTCCATAAGTGCATTTTTCGTTTGTGGGTCCGGCTGAAATAGTAAATTAGTAACCCTGAACTTGTGTTGTTGCAAATTGCTGTTCTGAATGATGTAACTGGTAGGACAATAATAGTGCACACATTTTCTTCCAAACTGCTACTCCAAGTAACCCAAGTGCCTCATGTTTCTTGATTATGCCATAGGTGTTTTGGAAGCAAAGAGGCCAATGGAACGCAATATCCCATTGCCTTGAGCTTTTTCGGAATATCCAACGCTTTGTGAGCAATGCCTATATGGACAGTGAAAAGCAGAATGCTCTGAATGAGTAAGTGCCATTTTGTTATATCTGTTAAATATCTTCTCTTGGAATGACAAAAACAACGAGAAATTGTTGATGTTTGCCTTCCACTTTAGGTTCTTGGGTCATTTCCAACCCCAAGAAGGAAGGCCTCCACTTAAAAAGGTCATTTTGTACTGTCCTGAATCATTTTATTAAAAAGAAATTTTATTTTAAGAACTGGGTTGGAGTATTGAAAAAATTAAAACAACTGATTAAGTGAAAGAAACTAAGTTAAAAACTCATGGTATTCTATGCTTTTTATTGCATAGTGCGCACAAATGTGTTTGGTGCTTTGTTTTAATGGAACCCAAAGAATCATCTTAGAATTATTTGGACAGTTATATCTATTGGTTTAAGTTCAGCTTTAGAAAAAAGTTAACTTTCAGGGCTTCTTTGTATTGAGTAGATTTGATCTGATCCTATCGGAAATTTAACCCAATAACTGCAATCCAATCCCATCCCATAATCTTATTTTAGTTGGAATCATGGAACTCATCCCATATACTTGTTTGGGTGGATTGTGTTTAGATCCTAGAGCTATGCTGGCTGTAAGCTGTAACGGCAGTGCTCTCATCTTTGACATGTTTCTCTTTTCCATTTTGACTATGTGGTTTGTAATTTTTATTGATTCCTTATGTAACTCTACATGCTGGCATGCTGGTCTTGCTGATTGTTCATAACTCCTAGATTAAACATCAAGCCACTGCATGTTAGGTTACATAAACAATATATGTTTAGTTCTTTAGCTAAATTTCTAGAATTGCTCATATTCTTGTTAGCTGTGGACAAGTGGTTTGATGCACGACAATATTTAGGTTTCTCCATTATGTAAGCATGTTGAATGCAGATACAATAAAAAGCTCCTTTGCTATTGCAGAAACTGTTAAAGTTCTTGTGCTACATCCCATATATTACCAATGGCAAGGTTGCCTTTAACACGTTGCACAAGTTTAAATAGAAAAAATCTATATAATCTTTCTTAGGAACCGAAGGATGCAGTTGACATAGTAATATAATGTTTTCCTTCATTGTTTGCATTCATGGATGCACTGTCATCCTTTATATGGATTTTATTGGGGTACAGGCTGATTAAGTCTTCCCCTTGATAGGTACCACTATAATGTGGCCAACACAAGGTTAGCACAACATGTGGAGAAAGGAAATGAGGATGGTCTGCTGATAAGTTCAATATCATCATGTGTTGATCTTTGGGCAATCATTATGGATGCCGGAACTGGCTTCACAGCTCAAGTCTATAAGTTGTCTCCACATTTCCTTCATAAAACGAACAATGGAACTAATTGCTTAATTGCATTATTGTTTGCTTAATTAATACACAAGATATCTGAATGTATCAATATCATTATTTAATTTCTCATTGCTTATAATTCAAAGGTAGTCACAGATGAATAGAGAGATTTAGGAGGCCTTGTTGCTATGAAGTTTTATTCTTCAAGTGCACAGAAAACACACCAAATTTTGTGTATACTATGTTGCCTCAGATAGGTCTTTAGTCAAGTATTTTGAAAAAAGAGGAAAACCTGAAGCTATTGCACTCTGATAATAATATGTTCGCATTTTGGTTAACATTTCCAAATGCCTGAGAATATAAGCTTTTGTTAACTTATGCTGATGTTCATGAAGTAGCTGAAAGGCAACCAAAGAATTTTTTGGCCCAGTTCCATTGTGACTTTTTATGTTTTCTTTAGATATAATAGCTTGATTCCCCTTGTGCTGTTAATTCCCTGTCAATTAATGTAGTGATTAATTCTTAATGATGTTGTCCAATGATGTTGTCGTCTCCTCAAAGGATCAGTCGTTATGTGACATTCATTATGTGACAAAAATATTTGGTTATACAATATATGAGACGTGAATCTTAATGAATCTGATTGTTCGTTTTATTTTTTACAAATTTTATCTTGTTTTGTATTTTACCGTAGCGTTAGCACGGGCACACTACTAGTAACATTGTAGCTTCTCAAAATCCCACGACTTGGACGTAAAAAATATCGCAAAGAATGAGTTTCAATACCCAAAAAAAATATCCTAATTTTGTGCAAACTAACGAGTAGATTCATATCTGATAGCGAGTTCAGCATTCAGCATGCGCTAAGCCGTCGAAATATAGGTCAACTTACAAGAACATTTATACGGAGGTAACAGAGAGACTCGAAATGCTACGAAATCTGGCTCAATGTACGAGCTTGGTTACAAGGCTCTATTTGGAATGCGAAAATTAGATACAAATTCTGGATGATTTATACCGGTAGTTGCAAAATCTACATGATGAACTTGGTACATAATCCCGGGCACCCTGAAATAGCAAATGGTAGACTAAAAACTATTTCTGTCGTAATCCAACTACGATTTGTAAATCAACAGAGAATCTAGCTCGAAAACATTGAGCTACATTGAGCTAAGTTTTTTAGTATAGTTATTATTTTAAGAATCATGAGTTACAACTCATAAAACAAGACAGGACGCATGGCCAACCAAGATAAACAACAGACAAGCAGGCCCTGCCGTCCAGAGCGTCCAATTCGGCCATTTCTTGATAGATACACAGTTGCTTACACCATGTCCATAGACCCAGAAACCCAGGTCGAATAGAAAAGTGACCAAATTTTCGGCTGTCACTCGTGCTCATCGGCATGATATATAGCTCACTTTTATGAATCAAATAGAACCTGCACATGAATGTATGTTTACAACAGAGATGCTTTTTTAAAATTTTGGTAGCCAAAAGTTTGGATGATTTTTTTTGGAAGAATTTATGAGCTCGTGATTTTTTTAAAGAAACAGAAGTGTTCCCGAGTGGAACTTAGATAAAATGCAAAATAATATTCAGAATTTAGGTCTTGTTTGGAACGAGGGTTCCGTAGGACTTATGAGAAAAGTATTCTGTTTCCGTAAAATTCCTGTGTTTTAAATAGGCCCTTAGAAAGGACTAAAACAAGAATGGGAAATCAAAAGCTCTCGTAGAAAAAGGTCCATTGTACAAAAACTATTTGAAATGCATTGGTTTCTTAACGTGATTTTTTTTCTTTGCATTATCTGTGGAGATACAACAGTATTTTTTATTTTTCTTATTTTTAATTTTTCTTTAAATGAATACCTTAAAAAGTTAACAGTTGCCACAATGCCATTTCAGATAAAAGTCAAAAGACACAACACTTTGGAACATGGCCAAAAATCAATCCTTTTTAAGCAAATATCATGTAGAAACTACCCTTTTTATGTAAACTCTGTAAAAACATGTGAAGATTGAGAAGATGATATGCTATAACCTGTAAAATTTCAAGATCAAACTTAATCGTGGCCGGAAGATATGAAAATAAAATTTTAGAGGGTTATGTAACATTATCTCCTCTACATATGATATTTTTTTGAGAATTTTTTAAAACTTTTGCATCTGGTTTCATGGAGTTTACATGACATGGGTGGTTTCCACATGATATTTGACAACTTTACTATGTACCGTCTTTTAGTTCATGCAGCCACAGAGAGAACTGAGTTAACTTCCGGCATTTTACTCAAAATTCTCGAAGAGATTATTGACATGTTAGGTTCAGGTAAAGCTCAAGACTCTATTAGCAGAAGAGTCACGGTCTCACCATATAATTTGGTCATTACAATATAGTAACTTACATGTTGAAGCTAGCCGCACCAATAGGGTAAATTATTTCTACATGCAAAACCCATGTAGACTACCTAACACCAATGGTTTGAGTTATATTTCCTGGAAGAACTGAAAGATGAATGTGCGGCCAGCAATGGTCTCATTCTGAAGCTTTTTATCTTTCTGAAAGAACAAAAGAAAGTAGGATATGTTAAAGATGTTCTATGGACCCGGCCTATCCACCTCACCCTCCCTCCCCAGTAAACACCTCTGCTGGGCTGTGATAGCCAGTATCCTCATCTCACCCACAATCCACCAATCACAGCACTCCTCTGTATTCTCTCCAAGATGCAACCCTACAAAACCACCACCAGAATTTTTCACAGCACAAAGGCAACACACACCCAAGCCTCCACACCATCGCCAAGCACATCACGTGTACACACAATCCTCTCACTGAACCCCATCCACTTCCTTATCATCGTTTCCCTCCCTTTCCTCCTCTCTTCCATCCTCAGCTGTAGCTCTTCTGCCATGGCAAATGCTTCTCTGCAATCCTTTCTTCCTCACCACCACCATTCTTTCCTCAACACCAGCATCCATGACAGCTCCCCTTCTGTAATTCTCAAGCTCACCACCAACAGCAGCGCCAGCGCCAGCATTTCCTTCAAGCTCTTCGCCAACGACTCCTCGGTGACCACAGCCTCGACTCCCAACTCATCAGCTCCGACTCCGGTCACACCCGCCGCGACGACGTCACCCCCTCCCCCCTCCCTGGACCTACTAGGCCGCCAGCTTGCGGAGGGAGATTACCGCCAGGCCGACGAGACCACCCGTGCACTCCTCATCGACCTCGCCGGCGAGCCTGCACGCCGTCGAGGGTATGTTTTCTTCTCGGAGGTCCAGTTCATCTCTGCGGAGGACCTCCACGCCATTGACACGCTCTGGAGGGAGCACAGCAATGGCAAGTTCGGGTACAGCGTGCAGCGGCGGCTGTGGGAGAAGTCGCGGCGCGACTTCACCCGCTTCTTCATCAAGGTTGGCTGGATGAAGAAGCTGGACACTGAAGTGGAGCAGTTCAACTACAGGGCCTTCCCTGATGAGTTCGTATGGGAGCTGAATGACGACACACCAGAGGGTCACCTGCCTCTCACCAATGCCCTCAGAGGGACACAGCTCTTGGTAAACATACTCACACACCCTGCCTTTGGCGAGAGCCAAGAGGAGGAGGCAACAGAGGAGGATGACACAGCTACTACCGCTGCTCAGAGTAAAGATGATAACAGAGGGAGGGACAGGCCAAAGTTGATGAGAGATTTCAAGCCTGACTACTCCTTTTGAGAAGGGTAAAAAGCATGGAGGTTTGTGATGCAGAGATGCTGTCATGGTGCAATTGATTTAAAAAAAATCATGTATCTGTAGTTCTGTTTGGCTTCTTCTTTTGTCCTAAACATGCATGGAAAATTGCACAGTATAGTATGAATATAATTGTTTGAGAAGCTGTTTGCTCAGCACATGAATGATGCACGCAGACAAGCAAGCAAAAACAGCCTGCACAGGACAAGAACCACAAATATAAAATTTTGAGGAGAACATGATCGTGCACTCAATGGCATGTACATAGAGAAATGGCTCTACTGATGCATGCATTTTCATTGGATATGTAACATCCTAGCAAATGCCATGGGAAGATTCCCAGTTACTCGTTCCTTTCCACATCCACGACGCCGTTTGAAAACTCGGTGCAGGATGGTGGTGTCGTTTTGACACAACCAACAAGTAGAAAGGTTGTTCATCACGGAGAACCATCAATTTCGTTGCAGATCATCTCCACTTGTGTTCCTGGCAAGTGATTGTGACTGATGTGAGTGAGACCAATTTTGGTGATATCTTGGCAATTAAATGAGTCTCTAGAACCTAATGGAACTTTACAGGGAAAATTACCTCCCTTATGAATACCAATTTTCTTGTCCATTTCAGGCACAAGGACAGAGCCTCCGGGTATGTTGATGCGAGCCATCATATGTGACCCGCTTATCCATCTGCATGTACAAGCATGCTCCTGGATTCTGAAACAGCAGCCGAAAGAAAATTAGTTCCACACTAACTGTGAATATGCAATGGTTATACGAGCAATGTAAAAGTATCACAACATAACTGAATTTCTGAAATGTTAAGTCAATACTGATATGCCCCCATTTAACATTGAATGCTTAGCTTTTACAGTTCCTTGTGTTACTAAAATGAGCATCTCACTAGGGTGAAGGCAAATACATCACGAGCAAGAACTTCAAATGCCACAATTTGGAAATGTTGAATTCCAGAGAAGATTAAGAATCTAAATTTAGTTAGTTGCACAAACACTGACAGAATATCTAGGAAGGCAATGAAATATGAAATACTGCATGAGAAGAGAAGGAGTGAAGAAAACGGAGATTTGATCAGGGTACTGGATAAAAAAACTATGGCAAGAAACTATTGATGCATTGTAATGAATGACAGCTGAATGGCTTCTTAATGCTCCATTATCAGAGATATATCCATTCCTGTTCAAATTTGTATGTAATTGCAAAGACCTGGAAAGACAGCAGGTTGGGATTATCATTTTGGGAGGTATCTGATGAAGGATTAACAAAGGAATTCATGCAATCGATAGATTTCTGATAAATGTCACTTTGATTGATCGCAGCATTGTGGGGGGATGGCTGACTAAAGCTAGTGACATTATGTGCAGTTGTGTCAGATAGGATATAGCAAGGATTTGGAACTTTCGTAGTCCTCTTAAAACGAGATGCTTCCTGGATTCTGCTGATAAATAAATTCTTTAATAAAGGCAACTACGAGAATTAGGTATGGAAATAGGGTTTTGAGTTCAGTAAGGAGTCAAAATATATGATTTTGGTGGCTTTAAGGCAAGATATTGCCTCTACGAATATTTCAAATATACTCCTTCCAAGTTAGAAATTTATCACAATCCAACCAAATCCTCTCCTGTGTCCCTACCCACCCTCCTGCGGGCAAAGTTGGAGATCTCGCACCCAAGCTACATGGGGAATTTGCTCCCATGCCACACAGTTTAATGGCGTTTGTTAAAATGCCCCATGAAGTCTCACTGACATGTGGGCCTTGGACCCGCATGTCAGTGAGACATCATGGGGCATTTTAACAAACGCCATTAAACTGTGTGGCATGGGAGCAATTTTTCCAAGCTACATTTGTTGGGTGTCATATGATTCGTGTTTCAGGTGCTGCCTTATTTTTTCAGTGTGGAAGTGGCGAAATGGCATTATCAGTAAGCACAAAAAGTTTGAGCATATAGAGCATGTTCTAGTCGGCTGTATCAGCTTTACCAACTGTTCAGAAGGGTTGTCCAAAAAGCAGGGTAGAGTTTTAACAGGTCGACGAGATCATGAAGATTGCCCGGAAGAGTTTGCTAATGCTACCTGGGTCAACAGAGGATTTTTAATAGAAAATTCATGTGGCTGATGAAAATTTGTTGTAAGTTTTCGTGTTCTTGTAGTCGTGTATTTTATGTTTTACTTTTACACTAAGCAAGTGTCACGGCGTAACTTGGACGGTTATTTTTTTTTGGTAATCTCCATGAAAGTTATCCCTTTGTTCAGGAAAAATAAGTTCTAAAGATCATGCCAATATTCGTTCACTCTGTTAAATCAGCGAAAAATAAGTTCTAAAGATCATGCCAATATTCGTTCACTCTGTTAAATCAGCTTAGGTACTAGGCAGGCTTCATGAAGGAGAAAAATCAACACATGCGAAGTCTGGCTATTGACATGTAGCTACCATGTGCTAGATCTCTGGCATTCTTCAGGAGCTCAAGATTCAATAAGAATGCTAGCAGCCAGAAGATCAAGATGGTAGCAGCTGAAACTCTGGATTTGTGTTGTCATTGATGCTTTCTTTGTTTCTTTCATCCCTGGTCTCATAATGTAGGATGTAAGATAGACACTAGTGAGAGCTGTTGTTTCTGTCAGTTTCTTTTGCCAGGTGATGGCACCAGGTGCATTGGTTTCTTCTGGAAACCAAAAGGTTACAAGATGTTTTGTGCGTGTGTGTGTGTTTTCCCACAAAAAATAGATTAAGCTTTCTACATAATCATGGTTTTCATCATGCAATAAATATTTACACGCAGCAGCAGCAAAGAAAAATGATACAACTGTGAAATTCAATGAGGCCATTTGTACTGTGCTAAGGCTTGATTCCTTTCCTTGTTAAGATGATCACTTAACTGAGGTCAAGGGATGGCGGCAAATGATATGAGCAGGGCCGTTCTTTCCTTTCAAAATTTTAAGTATGCATACACGTCTCTTGCATCCAGGGGTGGAGCCAGGATTGGGCCATGAGGGGGGCCAAGGAAAGACATGAATTTGCTACTATCCTATAATATGTTACAAATTGATCATTATGAAAAAAGAGTAGACTTTTTTTTAACTTTGATAGACCCATGATTAATATTTCAAAACATGCTTTGCCATTGGTTCCTCCATCAAGAAGCCTATAGTAGTAAAACCATTGCCTTGTCTATGGCATCTACTAATACAACACACTCATGTTGGCGTTGCTAATTTGCTATGGGATTATCATACAAGCTGCTAAAAAAATCTGCATATCACAAAATAACTAGAGCTCAAACTATACTCAAGAATAGATCAATGTCATACACATCATAATCATGAAGAAAAACACTTTGAAATGTTGAATCCCAATAAAATCTGGATAATAGATAAAATGGTTTAATGGGTCATGAATTAAGCTTTTCAGCTCCACCAAAACATGCAGATCATAACATAAGTTGAATGGCAGGGGCCAATGCTAATTAAATCTTAATACTTGCTAAATGAGAGCATGAATCGTAGGGGGGGGGGGGGGGGCAGGTTCGGTCATTCATTACTGGAGATGATTCATAATGCATTGCCTTTGTTAAGCAAAAATTGAATGAGTAGCTCAAGATGTCAGATCTGAGATTCCTCTGTTACTTTCTAGGAATTGAGGTTGATCATACTGATGATGGCTACTATATCTCTCAGCATCGGTACACTCAGGACTTGACATCTCGCTTAGGTCTTACTGATACACGCACTGCTGCTACACCTATGGAACTTCATTTGCAGCTACGTCCTACTAATGGCACCCCTCTTGAGGATCCCTCTCGCTACAGGCATCTTGTAGGCAGCCTTGTGTATCTCACTGTGATTAGGCTTATATTGCTCATGCAATTTATGTTCTCAGTTAGTTTATCAGTGCCCCTATCTCAGTTCATCATGGTCACTTACCTCGTGTGCTTCGGTACTTAAGGGGGACAACATCTCGTTGTTTGTTGTATATTCACTCTAATCAGCTTCAACTTCATACTTACTCCGACTCCACCTAGGCCAATGATCCTATTGACCACCGCTCAGTCACTAGTTATTATCTTTTTCTTGTCTTTTTCTTGACACCTCTCTCATTGCTTGGAAGTCTGAGAAACAGACTGCAATGCCTTGTTCCAGCGTTGAGGCTGAGCTTCAAGCCCTTATCACTACCACATCAGAGATTGTGTGGCTTCGATGGCTTTTGGCTGATCTTGGTGTTTCATGTGATACACCCATATCCCTTCTTTGTGACAGTATCGCTGCCATTCAAATTGCAAATGATCTTGTCAAGCATAAGCTAACAAAGCATATTAATGTGGATGTTTCATTCACACGTTTTCATTGACAACAATCAACTATTCGTCTTCAATATGTCCCTTTAGAGCTTCAAGTGGTAGATTTTTTCACGAAGGCTCAAACTAGAGAACACCATAGGCTTTATGTTCTCAAACTCAATGTGTTAGATCCACCTTAAGTTCAAGAGGGGTGTTAAGAGTATCTCCTCTTTCCTCCTTGTTACATTGGCCCATAAGGCCCATATAGCACTTTAGACTCCCCTTGTACATACTCCTATGTAAACAACAGTAAAAATCAATGAAATCAAGTGTATTCGACAAGAACGAACAGCTCGTAGGCATCGACAAAGGTAAAGAATTGGACAATCAAAGCATACAAAATGCAGACAAGATGTAAGCATCTGGAGTAGAAATTTGGTACATGACAGCCTTGAATTCAGGCTACCAGTGCAAAATGTGTTGGTGCTGGTGGTCTGATAGCAGTTGAAACTTCAAAAGACCATGATATTTGCATGTTGTTAGTTAGATTTGTTAAAATGTTTCAGTCTTAGCAATCTAATACTGACTGGTTCATCCAAAGAACAGTCTAATACAGACTATTCAACCAAACAACAAGTCAAGAACCACATATAATCATGCAAACAATCTTATTTACTTTGATAACTTAACATAATAATAATCGAGCCTGCTACTTGACTAGTCAGTTAAGCTACAATTATTATCACGGGACAAGCCATTTGAGGACAATCAATTAAACTGCAATTTTTCTACCACATGTTATTTGAATGTATATCATGAAAAAAATAGATACTGTAACTAGACTTACGTCCCCCTGTGCATGGGCAGCAACGAAACCATTGATTGATTGAAACGGCAGAACATACGTAACCTGCAAAGGAAGTGCTTATTTAGTGTAGAAAAGGTTGTAAATGACTGCAGTATTTATCAGATAGTATATATAAGCAAGGGAAAAGGGCAGGTGTACTACCATTATCATCTGATATCAGATGCCACCCTTGAACAGTGCTCCTGCACATAGTGGGTGCAGCAAAGCCAATGTCCTTCCTATACAAGATTTAAAATTAATCTGTACCATTAACTTGATTGAAATAGATATTCCCATATCCAGCTTATATTCAAAATGACGAGAACAACTAAATATCCTAACACTAGACTGGAGCAATGCTGATACTCATGCTGCCTTATGAAATGAAACCTTTGTCCCGGTCCCAGAAATTAGGTGAAAGAACAACTTGATTAGAGAACTAGTAATAGATATTTAGCTAAATGCCTTCCACTTTTTATAAAAGTTTCTTGTATAAAGTCAATTGTTTTGATTTTGAAGACAGTGAATGAAAATTAGAAAAAAAAAACGTCAAGCATTATACCAAGTCCTAGCCCTAGGCAGGCTATACAGTATGTTGTATTTATATATTGGCTAGAAAAAAGTAGGTACAAACTTGCTCTTTGGTGCCATATAGTATAAAGCCCAGTGTTACGAACTTGCTCTTTTGTGCCAAAAGATATAAGCTACAACTAAAAGCTATCAGCAAAAACCAATACGAACGCCTCGTATATAAGATATATGAGCATTCATCTGGGAGCTATGGATCTTAGCAAGGTACGCACACCCCTAATAGAGCAAATATTTCTCTTCAACCCAAGAACACCCTTCCTCCTTATTAACCTCGCCAACCTCCTCCCTTCCCACTCCATTTCTCCCCAGACCTCCTCCTCACATCCCTCTTCCAACCCACCTGCCCTTCTAGTTAAATGAAAAGGTTCCAACCAATTAAGTAAACTTTGTAGAAAACCTATAGCATTTGATTGAAAAAAGGAGAAAAACCAAATAGGCAACAACTACAAAGTATGCTATCCAAAGTCATTAAGTCTAATTCATATAAAATATCACTAGGTTTATATGTGTATTGATATGGAAAGCACTTCGGACCACTCCAAAATTGACAAATACAACCACATCAAAACAAACATTATTCTGATATCACTAGCCATATGTAGCTTGGCATTTACCTTTTCTCGCAATATAAACTACTAGAATCAAGCATGAGGCCCAACCCCACAAACTTAATTATAGACAACAATGGGTGTGCCATGAATCAAATACTGGACAGATCAATCACGCAAATCTGAAACCAAGCGATTCCTTACTGATCTAAATACTTGTCATATCTACGAAGAATTTTAAGTTATAACACACACCTCTGCTTAAACTGATACAGAACTCAAACAAATCAAACTGCTGTGCACTTGGGGTATCGATCACATAAATTGAGAGGAGCACTGCACATCAGCAGAACCCAAATCGCGATAAGAATTCACATTGCGCCAGTCAAGATTTCAATTAGGCCCGAGTATACAGCCGAGCAAAGACTACTACAGCAAAAGAGGAATAAGAAACGTAAATAAGTTGACTATATTAAAAACAGAAACAAGTAAGACATCTACGGTGAAAATTATGCAGCACAATAACTGATTAACTGGTCTGTATCAGACTACAAAAAAAAGTAATGGATGTCGAAAGAATTTAGCTCCTAACAACGACGAAGGGAGGGCAGGGCGCGATATTGGATGGGGGGCTTTCATTCCGGGAAGCGGATCTCACTCACCGGATGGCGAAGACGGGGGCGGGGAGGAGGCAGGCGAAGAAGGCGATGGCGGCGCGGACGATTCAGGGGAGGAGGAGGAGGAGGAGGCGCGGGCGCGCCATCCGGTTGGGGGAGGAGGAGCAGGAGCAGTCTGCGTTGGGGAGATTCATGTTTTTGCCACCTTTAAGATTGCCACCGAAACTCTGTCA
Source organism: Dendrocalamus latiflorus (assembly GCA_017311315.1). NCBI lineage: Eukaryota > Viridiplantae > Streptophyta > Magnoliopsida > Poales > Poaceae > Dendrocalamus > Dendrocalamus latiflorus. The sequence continues at coordinate 14,869,891 of CM029641.1, forward strand.
TTTACATGTAAGGCCACCTAAGTCACTGATAACAGACCCAGGTGGCAAATATATTGCCATTCGAGTCGTAAGAGTGGCAAATACATAAATTTTCCTCTGCGTTGGGGTTGGGGGTTTAGGATGCGTGCGAGTAAGGTGTAGACGTTTTGTTGGGCATTGTTCTTCCTTCTGCGGACGCGGTGGTTCTAAGTTCTAACACACTGACGAGTAACGGTGAACAACAGACTGGTAGAGCGAGTAAGACACATGACCTTGAGTTTTTTTTTTTAACAAAATGCTTTATCTCCTATTCTCCTCCCCTTTGTATAGACCTTCTTGCATGATAAGACAGGAAATAGTACTATGCTAGAATACTAAGGTCAAAGTAATCTATTAGAGCAACTCCAGCAGTAGCCCTCAAATCAGGGCCTCTATTTTTGATTTGAGGGCTCCTCCTATTTTTGAGGGCCCAGTTTTTTTGCATTTACTCCAACAGCACCCCTCAAATCTAAGCTCTCAAATCTATTCCACTACACACTGACACATGGGACCCACTCCTCAAATCCGGTCGGAGGCGAGCGGATGCCCCGGGCGAGCAGGGGATTTTGGCGGTGACGGCGACGGGCGAGGCGACGGCGACGGGCGAGCAGAGGAGTCGGGCGAGGCGGGGGCGAGCGGAAGCGGCAGAGGCGTGGGATTTTGGCTGCGCAAGGGCGACACGGGCGGCGGCGGAGGAGTCGGGCGAGGCGGGGGCAAGCGGAAGTGGCGGAGGCGGGGTATTTTGGCGGCGCGCGAGGGACACGGGCGGCGGCGGAGGAGTCGGGCGAGGCGGGGGGCGACCTGAAGCGGAGGAGTCGAGCGAGACGGGGGGCGAGCAGAAGCGGTGGATTTTGGGGGGGCGGGGGATTTTGGGGGGCGCGAGGGAAGTTTCACCGAGCGGGAAAAAACCGAAGGATGAGAGTCAGGAGAGGGGCCCTAGGAATGAGGGCTTGGAGACCTCATTTGAGAGCCCTCCTATTTTTGAGAGCCAAGTAGGGGCCCTGTTGGAGCTGAGTTTTTTACTTTGGCTCTCAAATTTGAGTTTGAGATGCTAAGTAGGGGCCCTGCTAGAGTTGCTCTTAGGTCTGATTTATAGAAGTATCTATGTATCATAATATTACAATACTTCCTTTTGGACACTTAGCCAACACTTAGCCAACTCCTACCATCCATACCATCCCAAATCCATTTTGAAAACCAGAAAATCTAACCAAGTGTGGTATTACCATCAATGTCCATGTCCGGGAACATGGCTATTCAACTAGTGTCGGACCCCAAAATTCAATTCTGAATCATATGTGTTTACTATGCTAGTCTCATGATTAATAGCTAACACATAGATATTACATCATTGCATCACATCCATACATGGATAAATAAAATGAAGTAGCACATAATATTAAGCAGTTTAACATAGGTCTGCATGACCAAGTTTTACTCAAATGGGCAAACCGGTGCACAAAGTGAGCTTTCATTTGCAATAGACTTCGTAATTTGTAAGGAGCAATTTATCAAAACATTTGACATTAATATCACATAACGAGCAAAAAATAATAATATATAAGTACATGAATCATGTGACTTTCCTTTCCCCCAACATTTCATATTAGCGATCCTTCGCCAAAACTTTTTGTAGTATGGATTCCCACTATCCATGCCATTCCCAAAACCATTTTAAAAATAAAAAAATTAACCAAGTGTGGTATTACTAAGTGATGTCCATGACCAGGGGCATGACTATTCGAATATATTTTACACTTTGTAGAGGTTGCGTAACTTTACCTATATGATATGATCAACTTATATTCTCTGCTCACACTCAACATTAAAGACTGCGAGTAAGATGGTCATAATGAGGCCTTTATAATATGGTTTTCATTTTTCAATGGCTTCTAAAGCAGTTGATTTTCTAGTCTATTCTCAAAGAAAATGTATTACCAAGCATTTCACTATTCACTTTCATCTGTGGCGAGATGGGGGTGTAAATTATTGTAAGGAATATCAACTGTGATTAAATGAGCATGATAATGAATGGACTTTGGTGTCTTATCAAAACAAATCTCATTCTATAGATGTTGCTCAGTGCGAAAAAAAAAACAAAATCAATTCTACTTCGATCAAAGTTGGTTTGTTTTTTTTAGGATTAAGAAAGATCTTCATCTGGAAAGTTCTTCTTCTTCCATTGTGTCATTCAAATTGCTTCCGGTGGGATGTCGACCATACACAAGCAAGGAATCAAAATTAACTGACTAGAACACTGGGATTTGAATTTCAAATCTTATCCAATTATGAAATCTACTCCTTCAGTTGTGGACAAATCTAGCCTAACTTCTATTTGTGGGCATTGTTTACAAGCTACCACATCTCTTCGGTGTGTTTTAATCATATTAGGTGCCAAGCTTATTACAATTATGGCCACAAGGCAAGGCAATGTGTTTCAATCGGAAGGACTAACAAAAAGTTTTGGGCTCCTGTGCGTTCGCCTAATAGTAAAAGCCCGGCCCACAAGATTGGCAGGAACTTCCATACCAACGGCTTTTCATCTTCCTCCTCTCTACATTCAGTCTCCCCAAAACAACCATCTACACCAAAAAATCTCAGGAAACCCTATTGTCGTCGTCTCCTACTAAAATGGCTACCTATGAAGTGGTCAATCCCGGCCGCTTCATTTTGACAGGGTTGCAGATTAAAGATGGAGGCTACTTCAGATTACCAAGAGCTAACATTGTTTTTCAAGATTCTTCACCAAAGCACACGAGGACTACGCTATTGCGGTGGCGCATCTAGTATTGTCGAAAGAATAGATTGCGCATCTGCGTTAGACATTAAAGCATTTATCTAGGACAATATGGAAATGCAGGTGGTAAGATGCTCTCCACACCCCCTAGGAGTTGGTATCTTTTAGTTGAGCTCGATAATCCAGAGAGATGTGTTAGTTTTTGGCAACGCACATCATCTAGATGATCACCATGAGCTTAGATTCCATACACATGATGAAGTTGTAAACTCGTGTGGCGTGAATTTTACCAGAGTTGGTTGGATTATGATGTTAAGATACCCCCTGGACTATGTTAATCAACATTACATTGCCCATGCAGTCTCCACTTTTGGCAAGTTCTTGGATTGTCATTTAGGAGACATGATTAAGAGGTTTGTACTTATCAAAGTTCTTTACCTTAATTCTGAATCCATCCCCAGATATTAATTTTAAAAAAGAGTGGTGTGATGGGAGGTGTTGGGGAATCCTGGACGGTTTATGTTTTTATCCTGGATTTTGAATTTCTAGATGCCTGGGCAGTAGATGAAGATTTTCCATAAAACATCATTGATTTTAACCAGTTAGGTGGAAACCAAGACAACAAGGAGGTAGTAGGCGAGCAAGAATTTGCACCTAATCTTCACTGGGATGATTGGGAGCCCCAATAACAGAATCATGGATGATGGGATCATTTGCCAGCTCAAGCAAGGATGGACCAGCAAGAGTCAGCTTCTATCTCTTCTGCTCTCAACTTTGAAGCAACCTCTTTGACTGCTTCAGCATCACAATCAATAGAGGAGACAAATATGCTATCATAGGACATGTCTATTGTTCATGTATCATTTCATCAATTGTTTAGACCTCCTGCTCAAACAATGACTTATGTTTGTGAAATGGAAGAGTGAGCTCTGGTTAAGCCCTGGAAATCTCAATATATTCCCTATGGTCAAGAGCAAGTTCAAAACATGATATTCCAACTTATGGAAATACTGACTCCAAGGATTGACAAGCTACCTTCATCCTTGCATAGATGACCATTGCCTCTTTACTAGGTCAGTATTGATTTCATAGGGTTCAAACCAAAATGAATATGGCACATAACTTTTAACCCAAAGATCTTGTCGGCTATCCATTCCTTTGGTCTACCAACTGTAGGCCCTACATCTTTGCAAGCTAAACTTGCTACCACTCCAAAGAAGAAAACTATTAGGAAGCTTCAGTTTGGGGAGTCCATCTTACCAACAACTCAGTCCTTAATTTGGTTGGTAGATTCTTTGGAAAGATAGACAACTTCAATGGTTCACATTGAGGAATTGGAACCTAAGCAAACAATGAGTGCTCCAAAGACTAAGGGTGTTCAACTGCCCCCTTGCCTCCAAAGTCTAAAAGAAGCAAAAAACCACGTACCCCAATCGCAGTGAAACAACTACGCCAGAGCCCTTGAATCAATGAGCCAAAGGGTGGGTATCAGCATGAACAGCTCACTGATCACAGACGGCAGTGCTCCAAAGTGTCACCTAGCACTTTGCTAGTACAAGGGCCAATGGTGCTAAATTCGACAAGAAGGACAAGCACAGAAGCAATCATGGTTTAGCAGCTTTAGGAGCAAGGTCATAAAGCAATCAAGTCGTCAAATCAATCTCCTAACACACAGGAAAAGCTATCGGTGAAGCTTATGCAGGAATGGGGGATGAATTCTGAAATGCCCCCCTATGGAGCTGACTAAAGTCAACTTCAATGTCTTGCCAAAGGAAAAAGATGAAGTCCATCAGGGGGAGAAAGAGAGATTATTTGTGGAAGTGGCTGTCAGTTGAACTTTTGATTTCAAATTGGTCCTATTCCAGATTCTTATGTTCTTATCTTAAAGATTGGGTACTTTTAAATCCTGGGATATTTTGGATTGTCTTTTGTTTTCTTACTGTTGGGGTTTGTCATATTTGCTGCAATATCTATTATGTTGGGTATCCCCCCTAGGTTGGAATTTTGTTAGTATTGTTGTGCATGCTAGTCCTCACCACATTTTATTATGTGCAAAATGAATTTGGGACAACAATATATAAGCTAGAAATTTTTATGTTGGAATGTCATTGAGATTAAGTCAGATGAAAAATGGAGATCAATCAGAGAGAAAATCAAAGAAAGTGGTTGTTTTATAGTCTGTGTCTAGGAAATGAAAAGGTAAAGCTTTGATCACTTAAATCAGAAAATTTGCATCTAAATGTCTTGATAAGTTTATTTACTTGTCCTCTATGGGTGCTTCTGGTGGTCTTCGTCTTCCGTTCTTACTTTGCTTTGATGGTTAGTTCAAGTCAGTTTCCAATTTAGATTACTGGACCCTCACAAAAGTCTATGGGCCTTGCACAAGAGAGCATATGGATAAATTGTGGACTAGTTATATCACTTACATATCCCTTCAGATCAGAAATGGCTATTTCTAGGAGATTTTAAGTTCATTAGATTGGTACAAAATAGGAATAAGCTGGGGGTGATATGAACGACATTATGATCTTTAATAGCATACTTAGTCAGCTAGGACTAATAGAACAGCCTCTAAAAGGTTGTTCCTTCACCTGGAGCACAGGAGGGCCCACTTTTGGAAAAACTGGACTGGTCTTTACGTCAAATGAGTGAACTATTTCTTACTCTAGTATTGTTGTCCAGGTGCTCTCAATAAATGATTCTAACCATGCACCCTATGTGGTGAGTATTGATACTATCACACCAAAAGCCAACACTTTCATTTTGAAAATTATTGGGTGGATCATCCAGGTTTTCTTAAAGTGGTACATTTCTATTGGAACTTGCAGATTTTAGACACCAATAGTGCAAATAAGCTGTCTGCTTATTTTTAAAATATGAGAAGGGGTCTTAAGATTTGGAATAAAACAATATCCCAGTTAACTTTGGTTATTCAAAACTGTAGCACAGTGATTCTTTTCATGGTTACACTTGAAGAGCAGCAGGCTTTGTATAGAGAAGTGTATAACTTTCAGAATATGATCATGATGCACTTATTAAGGCTTTTGAGATATCAACAGATATACTGGAAGAAGACATGCACTATAAGATGGGTTAAGTTGGGAGATGAAAACACAAAGTATTTTCATGCAATGGCTACTGAGCGATACAGAAGGAATTCAATATCGTGTTTACAACTATAAGACAGTAGAATAATTCATTCACGTGAGGAGAAAGCTACAGCTTCATGGACATCTTTCAAAGGAAGAATGGGAATAACAACTGAGCTAGTCATACATTTTGATTTGAGTGAGCTACTACAACCGATTCTGCTATTAGAAGAGTTAGGGGGTAGATTTGTCAAGAAAGGAAGTAGATGATACTGTTAAATTACTTCCAGTGGATAAAGCCCTAGGACCAGATGGATTCAATAGTATGTTTATACGGAGATGCTGGGATATAATCAAAATGGATTTCTGTCCACTTTGTAATGATTTTTCAATGACAGAGTTAATATTAGAAGTATTAATGGTTCATACATAACTTTGGTCCCAAAGAAATCAAGTCAAGAAACAGTGAATAACTACAGGCCAATCTCTATTGAATTCAGTACTGAAGCTTCTAATGAAGATATTGGCAAATAGGTTATAGAAGATAATTTTATAGTTGGTACATAAAAATCAATACAGATTTCTCAAGAGCAGGATAATTCAAGATTGCTTATCTTGGCCTTTGAATACATCTATCAATGCCAACAGAGTAAAAAAGAAATCATCATTCTTATGCTGGATTTTGATGTAGCTTTTGACACAATAGAGCAATCGACCAATTGAAGAAATGCATAGAAAAGGCTTTCTAGACAAGTGGATATCATGGATATCACAAATTCTCTCATCAGGATATTCCTCTGTACTTCTGAACGGAGTGCCAGGTAACATCTTTTAGTGTAAGAGAGGAGCAAGGCAAGGGAATCCCCTATCACCACTTTTGTTTGTGTTGGGAGTTGATATACTACAAACAATAGTTAATGAAGCAGCAAGAAAAGGAGTGTTTCATCATCCTATATTAATTTCAAGCACCCATGACTATCCAATTGTTCAATATGCTGATGATACCTTAATAATAATGGTAGCTTGTGGGAGGCAGGTCTTATGTTTAAAAGGACTTCTCCAGACATTCTATACATCCACTGGTCTCAAAGTAAATTATCATAAGTCCTTGATGATTCCAATTAGTGTTAGTGATGAAAAGGTTGGTCATCCAACAGGATTATTTGGTTATAAGGTTAGTTCCATGCCTTTTTTGTCCTATGGTGGAAGGCTAATAGTTTAAGATTTTTCACCATTGGTAGATAGTGGAAAGAAGATTTTCAAGCATAAAAACTTTTTTGTCTTATGGTGGAAGATGGAGGGTGAGAGCTTGAATTAGCCATCTCTACTGTACCACATGAACAAGGCATAGCATAATTAATTGGTGACATCACTTAAAAAAGTAATTAGCAACAAAGTATTGATGTAAAGTCATAAAACTAATGCGACAAAAAATGCAACTACCCAATTCATTCAGCATTGTCATTACGACCATCTTTGATACAGGGTCGCCCAATCTTCTCGATGTAGGATCTGGATACTCATGTGCACTCTCTTAAATCGTAGTGATCCTGTATTGCCAATGCAAGAACAAACACTCTTTAATTCGCAAGAACATATGCGCTGAACTTTATGACCACCAAGCGAAGCCCCTATCGTGCTCCTAATTCCCAACGGAAATATTGAATGATCTTGATTAGAGAAGTAATCTCAATTTTCCCCATGATGTGATTTTAGCCATCATGAAGAAAAAAACAATCAATCTATTAATTTTGTGTTCGGTGGTCAACCCTTACAAAATGGAGGGGGTGCGTCTATATATAGGGCACCCCATACTTCTAGTCACGCACGCACATGCCATTAGGCTGACTTGGACTCGCCTTCATCTATCCGGACTCATGTGCAAAGCAACTCATGTGATTAAACAACTAGCTAATTACTTCATACAACCAAGTACACATGTGAACAAGCCATACAGACATGAATAAGACCAGGCCATAACTAGTTTCACAAGGTGTCATGGCTGACATGAATAAGTTCGGCCATCTGCTATTAGTTGAATTGCCTTCGACCTAGAATGCAATAGCACGCAAGCCCGTTAGTCCTCTTGGCCATGCACATGGGCTTTCTCCTCCTTGATACTTGGCCAATCTGGCGCTCCTTCATGTTTGGCTGAGCGAAATTTTGCATCCTTGTATTCCTCATTGGCTTTGGCCCTGGAATCGTCACAATATTTAAACCTGAGAATGCACAAGAAGGCTTAATAATTTTTTAGTTAAATATATTTAACTAAAAAGCGTAAAACATGAGCATATCTGCATTAATCTTTTTTGATGGGTCCCAAAAACAACTACATACCCAAGAGCTTAAGACTAGAATCGAAGATAGTTCAGGGCATTTACTAGGTACGAACCCTATTTTTGGACCTGACAAATTAGCTCGAACACACACTCCTGTAGCTTGCACTCACTCATACACTTGTTTTGGGTCATGTGTGATCAAGGGAAACGAGGAAATAACATATAGCAATTTGTAACACAGTTGAAGAAGGTACCAGAAAGTATGAACATCAAATTACAAATTAAGATATAAGAAACTAAGTACCATGTACATATTTTACAAAGGATGTTGGACTTTTCCAACCTGTAAATAACCATAGTTTGCATCTGCTAATTACTTCAAACAAAAGATGTATTGTACCAGCAATGCAAGACAAATAAGCAGTCGATGTTGTCGTCTTCTTCATAGATGAAAGACTTCACATTTGATGCATATTTCAACTAAGGAGCAAGATGATCAAGAAATTGAGAGTTGGGAAAGGAGTGGATGGAGAATAAACCCTATGTCACATAGGCGTGGTGCGGGAAGGCCAAGGGTCGGCAGTCTAGATCGGAAGCAATGCAAGAATTTGGAATATACAAAGGAAAAGGGTCGGCAATCTGAACTCGAAGCAACACAGGAAGTTGGAATACATAAGGTCTCCCTTAGACTACTATTGGGCTATTTGAAGCTATGGACTAATGGACTCTTGGATTGATTTTAGGACAGTTTAATGGGTTTATGCGATCGATTAAACAAAAACTGTTAGTTAATCGTCTTGTATGATCGAGGAGGCGTTCAAAAGCGTTAATGTCCCTTCGATTCATACACACATGACGCTTAGCCTGCCGCATCCACATAATCGGCCATATCAACTGTTTTTCAATACATTGGGTTAACTAGTGAATAGCGAAGGTTCGTATGACTTTTGTCTAGGGAATCATGTAGCAAACACCCGTATACACAAAGGGTGTACATGAAGCTGGGGGCCAAGTCTCCTCTAGCTCCCCTTTGGAGTCCTTCGCATATCTAGCGCTGTAGCTACTTTTTTTTTAAAAATATTTATTCTCTAGACATCCAATTTTGTAAATCTAACTCTTTCTCTGAGTTCAGTAGCTGTGGTAGGCGACACGTGTCACCTGTCGCACTACCACAGCTCGGCAGAAGAGGGCACCGCGGTGGCACCTGCCGAGGTCCTTTAGCTTGGCAAGAGGACATGCCGAGCAACCTGAGCTCGGTAGGAGCACCTATCGAACAACCCTGGCTTAGCAGCCATCAATATTACTTAAGGATAATTAATACTAATTAAGCATGACATTATATGATTAATTCTGATTAAACATGACATTCCCTCGATATCCTTTGCCGTGGCCGGCTACCTCGGCAGGTTACGGCGCTGTTCCCGAGTTCAGGAAGAAGGTTTAAATAGAAAATGCGTAAGTTACGAGTGTTAAGTTTGAAAAAAAAAGAGAGAACTGTCTAGGTTACCAGAGATGCGGGAGCAGCGAAGGACTCCCCTTTGCTGCGTTACTGCCCTAGCCGCACCCGCACGGCTGCACGCACACAAGCCACAAAGACTCCTTTGCTCCCTCCCGTCCCCTTCACCCCGCTTGGCCGATCCGGCGATCCCTCCTCCCGCCCGACGCCTCCTCGCCGTGCAGCGACACCGCGTACTACTCCCCGACGTCGGCAAGCTCCCGTGCGCGGCCCGAGCGACACCACCTCGCCGCCGAGCGCGAGCCCCCTCCCCCCACGCGCGCGTCATCGACTTGCCCGCCAGCCGGAGCCGGCCGGCCCGACCGGAGCTCCCCTCCCCGCACGCGTCTCGGACTGATTCAGTTCTCGCCGCGAGCTCGTCCCCCATCCTGGAACTCAGGTATTGGATCTGTTAGATTTAGTGGTAGATTTTGCAGGCCGCCGCTTAGTTCCGCGTTTGCCTTGTTTTTGCAATCTTCACGCGACGCTTTGATGGGCAGATGGTTTTTGCAATCTTGGATCTGTAGGAGCAGGATTTATTTTCTCAATGTATGCAAAGATCGCTCTGTTGGGTAGATGACCTGAACCTGGCAACTCTTGATTAGGTGTTGACTTCTCGATCTATAGGGTGGGTTGTTTGCATTTGGCTTATGGTTTGGCTTCCATTTGCTACAGTAATCAGCTTTTAAATGGTGCATTTTTCAATATGAAGTCTAGTACAAACTATTCCGAGTTCAGCTATACCGGCCAAAATAGCATGCGACTATTTTCTTCTGTATACTGCCTCTCACAAACAGTCTATCAAAAATTTCAGCCATAAGGCACAACCCAAACGAACCCACCTATAATCTTGTTCACTGAACGGTTAGTGGCTGTATTGCTGAACCTGGAACATTAGGTGTCTGTCCAGTATTGTCGAACCTGGCTTGGCCATGATCTGCGTCATGTAGGCTTGGCTGTATCGTGGAATCTGGCTTTCTATTAAGTGCCCAGTTGTTGACTTGTTTGCTCTTCACTGTCTAGAGGCTTTGTATTGTTGAATCTGGAACTTGGAAACTTTTGGCTCTTTGCTATAGGTTGTCAAAACTTGTTAATTGCTAACACACTCAAAAGTTGACCTTGCATTTCACCTTAATTTAGTAAATATGATATTTACTGAATGATGCCGACCAAACCAAAATTTTATTTGGTAAACATGGTATCTAGTTTCAATTGTTGAAATTTGAAATATACCAAAAAAATGAACCAAAGCTACTTTAATTTACCGAGTGAACATCCCTATAATTAGTAGTCTGCATTTAGAGGCAACTTTAGATGTAAGAAGGATATGGTATTATTTAGCCCCTGTTAATTTTGCAACAAGATATCTCTATGATCCTTAGTTTTATTGTGTAGCAACTTATTTTTCTGCTTTAGTGGCTGTTTTTCTATCATTAAGCTAAAAGAACTTGAAAAACAGTACTGTTCAAGTTGATTCATTTTCTTTCCTGTGCAATTCAGGTACCATCTGAAATGGACTTTTTCACCGAGTATGGTGAGGGGAACAGGTATAAGATAGAAGAGGTCATAGGAAAAGGCAGTTATGGTGTGGTTTGCTCTGCTTTGGATACTCACACTGGCGATAAAGTTGCTATCAAGAAGATAAATGACATCTTTGAACATGTGTCTGATGCAACACGGATACTTCGTGAGATCAAGTTGCTTCGGCTTCTGCGACATCCGGATATTGTGGAAATAAAACATATTTTACTTCCTCCATCAAGGAGAGAATTCAAGGATATATATGTTGTTTTTGAACTCATGGAGTCTGATTTGCACCAAGTTATAAAGGCTAATGATGACTTGACTCCAGAACACTATCAGTTTTTCTTGTATCAGTTGCTTCGAGGATTGAAATACATACATACAGGTAAATGATTTATTCTCACATAAAAATTGTATCTTTGCATATTCCAACACTTGCTCTAAGGAGTGCTCTGTGTACAAATTAAAATATTAGCCCATCTGTCATCAGGTAAGTGTTGTTTTAGGCAAAAGCTTTTGTCCCTAAATAAGTGATGTGCTAAGATTTATAGGTGGGACATGCCCAAGATACCCATGTTTCCTGAGTAGTGGAATAGAAAGTTGTACAAAATCTTTAATTAACTAGAACTTTAACTACTTGGGCCAGAAAACACACATTTTTTGTCCTTTTATTTTCCCAATGATTAAATTTGACTATTATACACAAGGGCAGCTTTAATAGAAGTAATGGAGTTGGATAGTAATCTTGTATAGATCCTTTTATTGTGTGAGTTTAGCTAAAACACCGAGAAATGGAGACTGGAGAGAGTAATTGCCATAGTCAATGATCACTGCGTGTGATTGTGGGAGCGATATAGATTGCCATAGACAATGATCTAAACTATTGTGGATGCCTAGGTGATGTCATGTTCACCCAGGCATCGTGTTGTTTGGGAAGGGGGAAACTGGAGATGGCGGCAGTGGATGTTGTGGCAATGGCGTGGAGCCGGAGGTGGCTCCTGGAAGGAAGAAGATAATGAGACATAACAGAAAGGAAAAGGGAAAAAAATAGAGGAAGAATATAAGGTCCACTTGGCCCATCCTGCCACACACAAGGCTCCCCCTCTACATTGTGGACTCACATGAGCCATGAGCTTTGCCTCCCACCCAACCGCTCCCCCATCCCCCGTGCCTCGATCTCAATCTCATTCTCTCTTGATCTTGCTGCTTGACCCAACCTCTCGTTGCCACTGGTGGTGCACTACCACTACCCCTCCGAAGAAGTAGAGGACCGAAGCTTGAGAGGCAGTTGTGGAACCACCACCATTGCCGCTCAGGATGCTGTCCACCATGGCTCACCTCTTCTGCGTCGAGATATTCCATGTCGTCGCCCGTTTACAGTCTCCTCACCCCATCCTCTCTCTCTAGACTTGGCGACCTCCCAAGGTTGCGTGGATGTGAGGTGACGTCTTGATAACCAAAGCTCTTTGTTGTGGGATAATTATAATGCCCCATGTTGGTTATATTCTGTAGCGTAAACTTACGTATATAGTACTTAGGCATAACCAACATCATGCTATTTAATTTTTTCCTAGTTGTGGATCTGTTGAATTTCTACTATGGTTGTACAACATGTGGTGGTGTTTTTATAGTTATTTCACCTTGTGAACTGATTCATAAGAAGTTAGGAATTAATGCCATTCACCTGTGATGCATAGTTTAAACTGACAATCATTCATGCAATTGGACTGGAAAAATCCGGCTGAACCAGCAGTTTTTTCAGAAAACAAATGAACCGGATGATTAGAAAAAAAAAATACAGCTGTAAGGAATGGGGACGGGTGACTGGGCTTGGCCCAACCCAGTTGACCTATTTTGTACACACCACCAGACACACACAAATCGCCATATGCTGGCTGCCGCTCCACTTCTCCCGCTTTCCCCATCTCATGTGTCTGGAACACCCAACCTCTTGTATCCTAATGTCCTTGTGGTGCAAGAGAGCCGTGGCTGCTGCAGATTGATGTCTCAAGTATTGGTGATGCTTGCTTGTTTGTGATGTGTAGTTGGCTGTTGCTTGCTTCCCCTCTTGTTCTTACTCTTTTTCCTTGTTCTCTTGTATCCTCTACCAATGGGTGGCTGCGAATTTTAATGCCGTTTGGGTGGCTAGTTTTTAAAACTATGGTGTGAAGCTGCGTGCAATTCCGCCACTATCTGCCACAGAACATTTTTTTTGCAATGTCTATAACAGAAATGCCTTCCTTCAGTTCCTTGTAAGGAGACTACGGTAGTCTCTTCTTCAGCTTGAGATAACAGCTAGCTAAACATCAAGCCATCTCAGTGTCTGCAAGTGAAATGCGATTTTGCATTCGGGTGCGAATCAAGCTTCCCTGTGGGATGTAGGAATATATTGTTATGAAGTTCATCATCCCAGTCTGGTTGTTTAGTCACTTCTAGATTTTATTTATTTGAGGACAGATGATAGAGTAGATTGCCTAGGTGTATTTGACACAATTTGTTGTTCCTGATAGGCATACTATTCCTCCAAAGCACCTATTTGGTGGCCGAGGTACTTCCATTTTTAAAGATTTTCATGAGGAACATGTTTGTGATAAAGTAGGCCTTTTCTATTTCGTTTTTTAGCTTGCTAAGAAATAATTTCTTGTTGCAATAATGATAAGGCATGTGTCCATCTCTCTGTGTAAAAAAACAGTAAGGCATAATTTTTTTTGTTTCAAATTAGTTGAACAAATCGATTTAAACAAACAAGTAGCAATATTTTTTGTTATGTAGAAAGCTGAAAGTGGAAATGTGGCATTAAGAGTTGAGGAACAATACGATGTAAAAACTTTTCTAAACAATTCCTTTTTGGTTAGTTTTGTGGAATAAATTACTCAAATAAATTCTCTTCAGTTGTGTGATTAGTTGTGACACTCCTGGTATGAATGATGCATCTTTCATTGTTGGTTTATTGCAGCAAATGTTTTTCACCGGGATCTCAAGCCAAAAAATATCTTGGCAAATGCTGATTGTAAGCTCAAAATATGTGATTTTGGCCTTGCAAGGGTAGCTTTCAGTGACACTCCAACTGCCATCTTTTGGACGGTACATCATTTTTTCCCAACTATTTCTTTTACGTAGTGAAGCTTATTAACATCAGCTAATTGCTTGTTCTATTTTTAGGATTATGTTGCAACAAGGTGGTACCGAGCACCTGAGCTGTGTGGATCCTTTTTCTCCAAGGTTGGTGGCCTTCTGAACTCGTGTCTGATTTGTTATGAACCATGATATTTACAAGAATGTCCATGATTCCCTTTTTTTAATTATTGTTCTGGTGATCTGTTTTTCTACAGTTAAATGCACATTGCAAGTCTTGAACAGTGAAGCAAACATGTTTTTCATTTCCTTGTTAGTTTATTTCTAATAGTTTATGTTTAAAAATGCATATAGTTGAGTTCAACAAGGACTGGTCTGGCAGCATGATTATTAATTTAGGGCAAATATGGTTTCTAACACAACACAGGATAATCTTGTCTGCTGCACTATTAGGCTTATTATTGGTTTCTGTTGAGAAGAAACATCATGACCGAGTGATTGTGTATGAAAAGTTGATTTACTGTCGTGAATTATGGAAATATTGTACTACAGGATCTTCTGTGTATGAAAAATTGTGGTTTGCTTATCTTCTATAGAGAGAAAATATGTTGCATATTAGAGCAGCATACCAGAATTGCTGGGTTCACAAACCGCATTCCGTGTTAGTGAACCGAAGAAGTATACCCCCTAATGAATATTTTTGAGAAGTGGCGTAACGTGAGCCTCGAACCCAATGAACCGTGAATCGGGTAACTATGAATAGCAGCGTGCTCACAAGAGTAAATACATTATCTGCCTACTCCATAACTACAAGCTACTCCCTTCATGTTTTTTACTTGGCTTCCTGAAATTCATATCGTCAAACTTTTTAAAGTTTAACCGCCAATAGATTTAAAACTATCTAGATTGACTATATGAAAATTATATCATTAGATTTGTCGTTAAAAATATTTTCATAATATTACAATAAAATCATAAAAAGTAGCGGTCAAAGTTGCATCTTAAAGATCGTGAAAAGTTAAAAACGCCAAGTAAAAAGGAACAAAGAGAGTATCATGGTAAATTGAATCAAGAACAAGATCACACTTTGTATTCCTACTGTCCTACTAGATTAAATGTAGGCATGTCCACAAGAACAATAATCTACGACTAGTTGTTGTACCGTACTAGATTAACCATGATTGTTCTAGAAAATAATTATTGTGACTTACAGCTATTGGAACCTAATAGGCTGGTGGCCAAGTGGACCCCAATTGGACCTGGCCTAATACAAAATTCTATTAGTTATAGTTCTTCAATGTGGGGGGGGGGGGGGGGGTTGTAATATGAGCTATGTTTCTGTGCTTATTAAATGTCGAGCTGGACAAGCGCATGCCCCATATTAATTCAACATAATTTGGAACCTGAGATACACATAGACCTCTTTGTCTGACCACCCAACAATCTCAAATTCTTTCTCGTATATTATCCTGACAACTGTTATGGATAGTTCACTGTAGCGCGGATACTGTAGCAGCTGCCTTGTTATCGTTCATAGAATGGGATGCTGGATATTGTTGGAGATTAGGGTTGATGGGTTGATGCGCTATTCCATTACCAAACAGAGGCAGCAATACAAGGTATATATGGGCAAGGGTTAGGGTTAGGTCTAACAGAGGGAGACCACCCTGGAAACCCTAACAAACACCCTGACAACCCTAACAGAAAGTGACTAAGGGCACATGGGCCTTAACAGCTATGCATACACCTATGCAGTTGTCTAACACCCCCCCCCCCCCCCGCAGTCGGAGCGTCGGCACAGACGTTCAGACTGGACCGAAATTCCTGAAAAACTGTCGAAGGTAGACCCTTGGTGAAGATGTCGGCATACTGTGAGGACGTCGGCACGTGAAGGACGCGGACAACACCAATGGCAACACGCTCCTGGACAAAATGAAGATCAATCTCAATATGTTTGGTGCGTTGGTGCTAAACCGGGTTGGATGACATGTAGACGGCGCTGATGTTGTCGCAGTACACCAAGGTAGCCTTGCTGGGTGGGGAGTGGAGCTCACATAAGAGTTGGCGCAGCCAGGATGCCTCAGCCACGGCATTAGCCACACCGCGGTACTCGGCTTTGGCGCTGGACCTGGAGACAGTGTTCTGGCGCTTGGAGGACCAGGAGACGAGGCTATTCCCGAGGAACACAGCATAGCCGGAGGTGGACTTGCGAGTGTCCGGGCAGCCGGCCCAGTCAGCGTCGGAGTAGGCAACCAGATCTAACTGTGCTGAAGGTCGAAGGAGCAGCCCAAGGTGAAGAGTGCCACGAAGATACCGCAGGATACGCTTCAAAGCGGCAAGATGAGGCTCCCGAGGATCGTGCATGTGAAGGCAGACCTGCTGAACGGCGTAGGAGATGTCCGGACGCGTGAAGGTGAGATACTGAAGAGCACCGGCCAAACTCCGGAAATCTGTGGCGTCGCTGACGGGGGTGCCATCCTGCGCTGAAACCTTGGAACAAGTATCCACCGGGGTGGGGCAGGGCTTACACTTAGCCATGCCCGCGCGGTCTAGAATCTCCTGCATATACTGGCGCTGCGAGAGGAAAAGGCCATCAGACCGCCGCTGAGCCTGCATCCCGAGGAAATGATGGAGATCACCTAAGTCCTTCATCGAGAACTCCTGCCGCAGGGCATTGATGGTGCGGTGAAGGAGCGCGGTCGACGAAGCGGTGAGGACGATGTCATCCACATAGAGAAGCAGGTAAATGAGCTCAGCACCACGGTGGAACACGAAGAGCGAGGTGTCAGACTTGGCTTCCACGAACCCGAGAGACATCAAGTAAGCTGCAAAACGGCTGTACCATGCTCGAGGTGCCTGCTTGAGATCGTAGAGTGAACGGTTCAGACGGCAGAC
The DNA here is from genome assembly GCA_017311315.1 of Dendrocalamus latiflorus. NCBI lineage: Eukaryota > Viridiplantae > Streptophyta > Magnoliopsida > Poales > Poaceae > Dendrocalamus > Dendrocalamus latiflorus. The sequence continues at coordinate 14,887,003 of CM029641.1, forward strand.
GTAATCCGGATGAGAGGAATCCTCGAACCCGGAGGGTTGAACGCAGTAAACTGTTTCATCAAGGGTGCCGTGGAGGAAGGCATTCTTCACATCAAGCTGTCGAATGGGCCAGTTGCGGGAGAGGGCTAGTGAAAGCACAGTCCGCACTGTAGCTGGTTTGACGACGGGGCTGAAGGTTTCTGAAAAATCTACTCCTGGGCGCTGTGTGAAGCCGCGAAGGACCCAGCGAGCTTTGTAGCGCTCCAGTGAACCATCAGCTTGAAACTTGTGTTTGAAGATCCACTTGCCAGTCACCACATTCGCGCCAGGAGGGCGCGGAACGAGATCCCAAGTGTTGTTCTGGAGAAGGGCAGCATGCTCATCCAGCATGGCAGCGCGCCAGTTTGGGTCGGCAAGAGCGGCCCGGTATGTCCTCGGAACAGGAGACAGCAGCGCGGTGTGGAACACAGCAGGTTGCCGGAAGCCGTGTTTCGCCCTGGTGGTCATGGAATGTTGATTGACCACGGGGGGAATGGCAACCGCGCCCGTTGGAAGGGGCGCAGGGGCTGCTGGAGGCGCCGGCGGGCGGCGGCCATACACCTGGGTGATGACGCGAGCCAGCGGCGGGAGCTGGGCAGCCGCTCGAGGAGGTGTAGAGGACGCCGAGGCACCGCACGTGGCTGTGCGGAAGACGCCGAAGCAGCCGCACGTGGCTGTGCGGGCGTCGAGAGTGTTGGCGACGGCGAGGGAGGGGCCAGCAGGGGCGCATCGGGGTGCACTGCCGCATCCGCAGCAGCAGGCAGAGGAGCCGGCGATGGTGATCCTGCAGGCAAAGGAGACCATGTCGGGCCTATAGGCGCCGGAACGGGATTAGTGAAGGTGTCCAAAAACTCGAAGTCCGCGGTGGATGGGGTGTCAGGCTGCTCGGCAAAGGGAAAGGAGGACTCGTCAAAGATCACATGGCGGGAGATGATGATCTTGTTGGAGTTGATATCTAAACAGCGGTATCCTTTGTGATGAGCAGAGTAGCCAAGGAAGACACACGAAGTGGAGCGCGGAGCGAGTTTGTGGGCAGTAGTGGTGGACAAGTTGGGGTAACATCGACAACCGAAGACGCGCAGATGGTCATACGCAGGTGGAGAGCCGAGCAAGGCTTCATGAGGCGTACTGGAATGCAGCGTTTTGGTTGGTAGGATGTTGAGTAGAATGGTGGCGGTGTTCAGTGCCTCGACCCAATACCGAGGTGGAAGACAAGCTTGGAAGAGGAGAGACCGAACCATATTGTTGAGAGAGCGGATGGCTCGCTCAGCCTTCCCATTCTGAGCAGAGGTGTAAGGGCACGACATTCGAAGGTGAGTGCCGTGGGTGAGGAAGAAGGTGCGGGTGCTGGAGTTGTCAAACTCGCGCCCATTGTCGCATTGGACAGACTTGATGGTGCGGCCAAACTGGGTGGAAACAAGAGCAAAGAAATTAGATAGAGTGGAAAAGGTGTCAGACTTGAGGCGTAAAGGAAATGTCCATATAAAATGTGAGCAATCATCGAGAATAACCAAATAGTATTTGAAACCCGAGACACTAGGAATTGGTGAGGTCCATAAGTCACAGTGTATGAGTTCAAAGATGTGGGAGGCACGAGATGCTGACATAGGAAAAGGAAGACGAACATGACGCCCGAACTGACACGCATGACATGGAGAGTTTCTAATTTCTTTATTACAAGTCATGAGTTTGGACAAAGTCTCAAATCCAGGATGACCGAGACGACGATGCCATAGAGTGGACGCGGCTGTGGTGACGAGATGTGCAGCAGGAGGAGATGACGCGCCAGAGGAGCGAAGAGGGTACAACGGCCCGGAACTATTGCACCTGGTGATCACTCTCCTGGAAAGCAGATCCTTCACAGAACAACCAGCAGGGTCAAATTCAACAGAACAGTTGTTGTTGGAAGTGAACTGACGCACAGAAATGAGGTTCTTAATAAGACCCGGAGAAACAAGGACATTGTTAAGACATAAAGAACCGGGAAGATGAGCTGTGCCAGTGGAGGTGACAGGAAGGAAAGCACCGTTGCCGACAACAATAGAAGGAGTAGGGTACTGCTGGGAAGAGGTGTGGGAGAGAGTACCGGCGTCAGAGGTCATATGCGAGGTGGCGCCTGTGTCGAAGATCCAGTCGTGTTGCGGAGGCGGAGTCAGCGACACGGTGTTGAAGGAGGAAGCCAGACTCTGCGCGTCCCAGGACGGCACACCGGCCGTGGGGTAGTAGTAGCTGTGAGGGACAGTCCACTGCCCCTGGGTGCCGGCAGCGAAGGCCTGCGGCTGAGGTGCAGGAGGTGGCAGCGGAGAACGAGCAGCTGGCAGCGGAGCCAAGGGAGGGCGATTGTCCGGCTACATGCTGATGGAGCCGGACCATGGTTTGTAGAAGCTGGGCCACGGTCCGCCCGACGGAGCTTGCGCGGTGTGCTGGTGTTGAGGCGCCGGGGGGGCTGGACCAGGGGTAGGCGCACCAAACTGCCGCCCTTTGCCCTTGCCGTTGCGCGTGCCGCGCTTGTCGCCTTTGCCGGAGTTTCTGTAGCTGCTGTTGCCAGGAGGGGGTGCGGTTGGCTTGCTGGGTTGCTGATGGAAGGAACCAGCAGAACCGGTTGTCGGTGCGGGCTTCCAGGAAGGTGGGGAACGGGCGCCCTCGCCGAAGATGCATGCCGATGGAGGCGAAGCGCTCGTTGAGGCCGCGGATGAGGTTGAGGACGAGCGTGCGATCAGTGACAACCTCACCCAAGTCGCCCAGGGCATCGGCCATGGACTTGAGCTTGCGGCAGTAGTCGGTGATGGAGAGATCGCCCTGGACGAAGTTGCGAAAGGCGGCGTCGAGGTAGAGCGCGCGCTGCTCGCAGTTGCCGAGGAACTGGTGTTCCAGGGCGAGCCAGACGGAGCGGGCGGTGGCAGTGGCGTGGTTGTCCCGAACAATCTCCTCGAGGTCGGGAGAGATGGTGCCGAGAAGCCATGTCATGATGACACAGTCCATACGCTCCCAGTCGAGGTAGGTGTGGTCGGCGATGTCGGCGAGGACATGGAGCCGGAGGGAGAATTTCCCAAGGACCAGGAGCATCTGGTGGCGCCAGCGGGTGTAGTGGTTGCTCTCCATGTCGAGGACGGCGGGAACGAGAGCGCGGATGTTCTGGACGGCAACGGCCTGGGCGTGGAGGTTGATGATGGCGGCAGCCTCGTGCGCCAGGAGAGCTTCCCGGAACGGCTGGGCAGAGCCACCGGTGTTGAAGGCGGCGGCATCCTCTGTTTCCTCTGTTTCGACAGCGGCCTCTGCCGCTTCCCGTTCGCGAGCGGCGCGGGCGAGTGCGTCATGGGCGCGGGCGGCGGCAGCGTCGCGTTCCTGGGCGGCGGCCGTGGCCTCCTGCTCGGCCTCCTGGGCGCGCTGAAGAGCGGCGTCCGGCGGCGCTCCTCGGCCTTGCGCCGAGTCTCGAGGGCGGCCGCAGCAGCCTGCGCGGCGGCGAGATCGGCAGCAGAGGGAGCGGAAGGGAGGGAGCCAGGCTTGGTGGGCGCGGGGTGGGAGGGGGCGCGCGGAGGAGAAGACCTAGGCGGCGGGGTGCGCAGCCGCAGGGGGCGCGCTGAAGAGCGAAGGAAGCGGAAGAAGAGCCTGGTGCTCTGATACCATGTTGGAGATTAGGGTTGATGGGTTGATGCGCTATTCCATTACCAAACAGAGGCAGCAATACAAGGTATATATGGGCAAGGGTTAGGGTTAGGTCTAACAGAGGGAGACCACCCTGGAAACCCTAACAAACACCCTGACAACCCTAACAGAAAGTGACTAAGGGCACATGGGCCTTAACAGCTATGCATACACCTATGCAGTTGTCTAACAGATATTTCCCTTTTCTACTTGTTGCATGTGCTTATGTGTTCTACAATATCTGGAGTATTTTTTAAACATTATATGGTTTGAATTCTTGCAGTATACACCAGCAATAGATATATGGAGCATTGGCTGTATATTTGCGGAGCTATTAACCGGAAAACCTCTTTTCCCTGGAAAAAATGTGGTGCATCAACTTGATATAATTACAGATCTCCTGGGAACACCATCTCCAGAAGCAATATCTAGGGTCAGTATGGTTTGACATAAATAAGTGTGTTATTTCCAATAAAGTTTTCTAATGATTGTAGTTACATGTACTCTTTATGCAATAGATTCGAAATGAGAAGGCCAGGCGCTACTTGAACAGTATGAGGCGGAAAAAGCCTATACCTTTTACGCAGAAGTTTCCAAATGCAGATCCACTGGCATTACGTTTGTTGGAGAGAATGCTAGCTTTTGAGCCAAAAGATAGGCCAAGTGCTGACGAGGTACAGTTTTAATAACTTGCTTGTTAGTACTAGCAAGTGGCATCATCCTTTTAATGTGTTTTTGTGCTTGTAATCTGCATACCAGGAGCTAACATATCATACACATTTTCAGGCTCTTGCTGACCCTTATTTCAAGAACATAGCCAATGTGGATAGAGAACCTTCAGCACAACCCGTCACAAAGTTGGAATTTGAGTTTGAGAGGCGGAGAATTACAAAGGAAGATATAAGAGAACTCATCTATAGAGAAATTCTGGAGTATCATCCTAAGATGTTGAGGGAGCTCCTTGAGGGGACTGAGTCAACTGGTTTCATGTACCCAAGGTGTGTTGTCAGTCCAAGTCGATTTGCATTACTTTACATATTTAACTGAAGTGGATCACCTAATGTAATTCCTGAGACAATTTTAATGGCCACATTCTTAGGCTAGTTGTGTGTAGAACATGCTATAGGGCCTCTTCTTTTCAGCTTCTAAAAACCACTTTCGGTTTTCTACAATAATTAGCTTTCAAACGGTGTGTCTTTCTAAGGCGGGGTCTATAAATTGATTGTAGTACACACTGTAGCGACTTCATTTATATCGGCTAAAACCACATGCGAGTTTCTCTTACTCTGTTGTACTCTCACTAACAACCTAAAAGTTATAAGGCGCAGCCAAAAACCAAAAGCCGCAGCAAAAAAGAATAGGTCTATAGGCTTGTATCTTATCATTTATGTGTCTGCAGGTTCTTAAATAAATAAAGCATATTTATTGACATGTTGTTTTGTCTCTATGTTTTGACTATTTTTTGTTGATGTTGATAACTAAATCTGGGATAATTGTTTTTTTCTTTGTTTGTATTGACTATTGAGTGGTTGTATTTATTTCTTATTTTTTCGTTGTGTGGAAGTGGGAGAGGATGATGGTTAGTGGAATGGGATTCTGGTGGGACTAATCTCTATTGCTTTATCTGCTTGCAGTGCGGTGGATCATTTTAAAAAGCAGTTTGCATACCTGGAAGAACATTACGCGAAGGGATCAACAGCAGCTCCACCTGAGAGGCAGCATAACTCTTTACCAAGGTAATACTTCCATTCTTTTCTATATGTGGCTTAAATTAACTGGTAGCACTTTGGCTGCAATTGAGCGCACGTTTCTTGACTCACCATGTGTGCATTAACAGGCCATGTGTGTTATATTCGGATAACCGACCACAAAGCACAGCCGACATCACGGAGGATCTTTCGAAGTGTGTAATCAGAGATAATACACAAAAAACACAGCAAGATTCTGCTTCTGTTGGTGCAAATAGAATTCCTCAAGGTAAGCTTCTGCGGCTTCCAAAAGTTGTAGCCACATCATCATGATGGACAACTACACCACTACAGAAAGTCTCGTGTTTTTTACTGCACCTCAATATTGCCATCCAAATACTCGAGTAGATTCAGTGACAAATAAATATCGTGTATTGTCACGAGCAGGAGTCACCGAGCGTAGGTAGTAGCTGTGGGAGACAGGAGGTTGAGGCTCAGGTCCTCGGCACCCCAGCGCTGTGACAAACAGGAAGGGTAGACGGAGGACTAGGGTACGGAAAGGAATTACTTGCTTGCTTGCCTTCATGGTTGTCATGGTGTCACCTAGGCGTCGCCTAGTCATCCTGGTGGCTGGAGGGGGACGTTGAGGCTGTTTGCCCAAGAGATCTCTCGCCGCTAGCGCTGATCTGCGGCCTTGTCACACCGCCGGCGCCGATCCCTTAAGACTCCTGCTATTGCGAAGGCGGCGACTGAGGGAGGGGTGGAGCGGCGGGGCCAGCGCGTCACAGTCGGCACTGGCACTGCCTCCGTCGCCACTGCAGCTGGGGTTGAGAAGCTTAGAAGAGTTGGACGGGCGGAGAGACGCGGGCGCGTCGGTGGCGGCTGAAGCAGAGGAGGCCGCAGAGGTGCGAGAAGTGAAGCCACCGCTGCCGCCCCGGTTTATTGGTGGAGGCGCTGGCAGTGCTGCGGTGTGGGGAGTGTGACTGAGAGGAGAGGGGAGTCACAGTACTATCGTTGGCAAGGGTAGTGGTTATTTAGTATATAGCTTGAAATGGTATGCAGTATACTAACCTATTAATTTGTGCTATTCTGTTGCATACTTGCATGGTTATTTAATTTTCAGTCATATAAGGTGTTACTTGTATTTATTACTATCGTCTAACTGTCGTTATGGCGGTCGACTAGGCGTTCAGGCACCCCGGTCTTGCGGCGACTCGCTGGAGCGCTGTGACCTATGTAGCACGGACACGGATACGTCGACACGACACGACACGACACCGACACGGGAATTCGCCGTTTTCCCAAAAAGACCGATACGGCGATACGGCTATATATATTTAAATAATAAATTATATATATATATATATATATATGTATGTATTATTTTCTATGTTTCCACATGCTTATTAAACTGCGAGTAGGGAAGAAGCCGACGGGCGGCGCTTGGGGAAAAAGCCGGCGGTGCTTGGCAACGAATCTGACGGTGCGCGGGGACGAATCCGGCGGCGCACGGGGAAGAAGCAGACGACGCTTGGGGAGGAAGCCGACGGCGCTTAGGGAGGAAGCCGACGGGCGGCGACGAGGTGCAGGAGCGGGCGGTGGCGCGAGAGCGCGAGCGGGCGGCGCTTGGGGAGTGGGGAAGAAGCCGACAATGCTTGGGGAGTGGGGAGGAAGCCGACGACGCTTGGGGAGGAAGCCGACGGGCGGCGGCGAGGTGCGGGAGCGGGCGGCGGCGCGAGCAGACGATGCGGAGCAGCGGGAATAACGCGCTCGGCCGCTCGCGCGTGCGATGCGTGCGTTAGGGTTAGGGCACGCCGTGCGTGCGTTATGGGTAATGGGCCGGCCTGGGCCGACCGTGTCTTGAGCCGGCTGTGTCCAGGCCTGTCCAATTCATGTATTTAGTGTGTCCGACACGTGTCGAGAATTTTACTAATTAAAATTAATTCTAAAATCGGTCGATATGTCTCCGACACGTGTCGAAGACGTGTCCGTGTCGTATCCGTGTCCGACACGGTGTCGGACACGGATACGGCTGTTTTCCCAAGTATCCGTGCTACATAGGCTGTGACAACCTTGTTTACCTTCTCAATTCATGCAACAGTCCATTTATAGATGGAACCACCCTCCTAACAACTTGGAACTAATGCTATCAACCAAGGATATCTTATCCTAAGCTAGCTCCTTAACTAATGTAATCGGCAACTAGTATTTAACTAATGCAATCTCTGAGCAACCAAAGAATCCCTGGCGTTTAGTGTGCCTTAGGTCAAGGCCTTTGCACCATTCGGCTGGTCCTGCCTGTACTTGCGCTGCTGGTATGGAATCCCATGCATGACATGAAATAAATTCCTAGTTAGCAGCATGTGCTGGGTGAGTCACTCAGCCATCATTGTCTAATGGGTTAATGACCAAATTGTTGCATCAACTTGGGCAAAAGGAGCACTTTAGTGCCTAATGTTTAGAAAGAGGCAAATAGTTGTTTGCATTTTCGGTCACATACGTCGGTGAGTTGGATGACATGTCTCGCCACGTGAGCATACTTACTCAGCAACCGTTGTCTTGCATATCTTTGAGCTGACTCAGCAGCTCTGAAATGACCTTTTTGCTCCCATCCTCACAGGATGCACCCAAATTCTCAATCCCCTTAACAGGTCCAACCTAGACTCAAATCCCCATGGTTGCCGCTCTGGTGGCACACAGAGGCATAGCAATTCGCTGTGCTGCGGTGTCTGCACCAGTGTTGCAAAAAACGGAATATGGTCATTGGACGGGCAGGGTACCGCCCAAGTGATTAATTAGAATACGGACTATTAATTGGAATTATGCGGACAATGTGGCGTTCTACTAATATATGTATTTGTTTGATGATAATAGTAGTCCAAGAGCCAAGAGGTATTCAAACACATACTGTTGCCATAATTACTAGACACACATGTACATCTCAGCAGTTTTCGACGATTTTCACAGCACTGGTCCGCACTACCAGGCCATGTAGGTGCAACAGCAAATGGTCCGCACCTTGCCAAGTGTCACCAGCAGCTCAGCACTGCAGCAGCGCCACTGCCATGGTTGTCACGGCGGAGTCGGCGAGCACGGCGAGTGAGCAGCGCCTGGACGTCTAGGTGACGCCACGGCGACGCCATGGCGAGCGCCATTTCCGCGTATAAGTATGATCATGCCGTGCGTATATGGGTCAGGTGATCGACTCAGTCGTATATATCTCTCGCTCGCTCACTCGAGTCCGTCTCTCGGTCTCTCCTCATCGCTATTCCTCGCTCCCCCCCGACTCTTGCGTCTCTCTCGGACTCTCCGTCTCCCCCGTCCGTTGACTCCTCTCCCCGCCGCCGCCTCCCCCGTCTGCCGCATCCTCTCTCCGCCGCCGCCTCCCCCGTCCGCCGCATCCTCTCCCCATCTCCGCCTCCCCTCGCCTCCTCCCCCCACCGCCTCCAGCTCCCCGCGCCCGATCTGCTAACCCTAGCCGCCGTCGCCGTCGCCGGGAGGGAGGCGGCGCGGGTGGAGGGAGGCGGCGCGGCCGGAGAAGACAGGGGCGGACGGCGTACCTGGGCAAGGCGAGGCGATCCTCCCCGGTGTCTCCTCCCCGGCGCTTGGACGCCAAGGCGTCGCCTAGGCGACGACAAGGTGACGCCGTGACAACCTTGGCCACTGCCAGTGCTAAGCACGCACAACCCGACCACTGATTTTTCCATTTGGCTCCCACGATCAGCCGCAGCAGCAGCACAGCTAGATCCTCCCCTCCAGATCAACTTGAGCTGTGTGGCCATTATAGACTTTAGGGACCAATGTGGTCCTGCTAAACTTGAAGGGCAAATTTTTTCATTAACACTTGTGTAATATGCTATCTGTTTTAGTTCGTTAATGGCTTCACCTCTGGTGGTTTTGGAGTTTGGACAATTGATGCATGGCAGTAGTTTCTCGGTGATATTGCACAATATTGTTTCTTGAGAAGTAAATTATCTACAAGCTGATTCCTGAACTATTTCTGTTGAATTGAATTTTCTAATTTTGTTCATTCATTATGCGTGATATTTGAACTAGGTAGCTCAAGGCTGACTCAATCTCTATCTCTTCATATGGCAGGTGGTGCTGCGAGGCCCGGCAAAGTGGTTGGTTCGGCGCTGCGTTATGGTAACTGTTCAACATCTGCTGCTGAGCAATATGAACAGCGAAGAATTTCCAGAAACACAGCACTTGCTCCAAATACTGTTTTCGCCCAAAGCTCATACCCCAGGAGAAACCCGACCTGCAAGAGCGAAACTGGTGACGCAGAAAGGATTGATCCGAACCAAGCTAGGCAACCAAAGCCGTACATACCAAACAAACTACCTACAACTGTTGATGGCCGGAGTGGCCACTGGTAGGTAACTAGGCATCTGCAGTGCACCAGCAATCCCTTACCGTGTCATCGACGTGGATTACTTGTTCTGAGTAGTACTTTCTGACACATTCAAACATGTCATTCTGTACAGACCTGTACTATTTGTCAGGGCTTGCTATGCTCTGGCTCCAAAGTATGCACACTCTGATCGTTGTTGTACCATGTAACCTGACATTTAAATGTAGCATTTATGTATTTAATTTTATAATGAATCATCATACGGTGCGACTACTTAGGAATATGTAGATATGAAATGTTGTGCTTGTACCTGGTTGCAAGGATGGATGTTGGCTTGTAGCAACTAGCAATCATCTCTGTCACGACACGTCTTCAAACGTAGACTTGTCATCTTTTCCAAACGTAGCCTTGTCATCTTTTTCTGATGCTTGTCACGACACGGCTTCAAACGTAGCCTTGCCAATTTTCACCGCTCTTGTTAACATTTTCCTGGTACCTACCATCTCCATCATCAGATAGTTTGCATATTTCACCGACACGTGAAATTCTTGCCTGCTTCCATGTTTCTTTTTGCCTCTAATGAGATTAGAGGATGTGGTACATTGGATGAGTGGAATAGGAAAAAAAAGACTCAGGCGGCCGAATTTTTTGTATTTAGGCCCTTTTTTTGAAAAATATTCACATTTAGACCCCTGGTGGTTTTAATTCCGTTTTTGGACCCAGTGGGTCGGCGCCGTGACCCACGGCGCCGAGGTATCACGTCTCGGCGCCGTGGACCACGGCTCCGAGGTGCCAGGCCCGCGACAGCGTGCCGGCCTGCGTGGCGCCGACGTGGCAGGACCTCGGCGCCGTGGATCGTGGCTCCGAGGTCGGAGCCGTGGATCGTGGCGCCGAGCTCGGCGCCGTGGATCTTGCGCTGAGCATGCGGCTTCTGCACAGGGCACCGAGCACGCGGCCGTTCGTTCATTTGTCCCGCCTCCCCGTCGCCTCCGCTCCCCTCCCCGCCCGTTCGCCTGCGTCCCCGCTGCGGCCGCCCGCGCGCCTCCCCTCCCCGCACGGCCGCCCTGCTCCCCTCCTCGACCGCCTCGGGCGCCCGTCCGACGACCTCCCCGCCGCGGCCGCCCGTGCGCCTCCCCTCCCCGCACGCGCGTCCTCCCCGCCGCGGCCGCCCGGCTCCCCTCCTCGACCGCCTCGGACGCCCGTCCGACGACCTCCCCGCCGCGGCCGCCCGCGCGCCTTCCCTCCCCGCACGCGCATCCTCCCCGCCGCGGCGCCCGCCACCCTCCTCGACCGCCTCGGCCGGCCGTTCGACGTCCTCTCCGCCCGGCCGTTTGACCCGCCGCGGCCGCCCGCGCGCCTCCCCTCCCCGCACGCGCGTCCTCCCCGCCGCGGCCGCCCGCCTCCCCTCCTCGACCACCTCGGCCGGCCGTCCGACGTCCTCCCCGCCCGGCCGTCCTCCCCGCCGCTGTTGACGAAGAGGCCACAGAGCGACCGCTACAAGTGCCTCAAGGTGACGACTTCTCCTCCAAAATGTTCGTTGTAGTTTCGTAATCTTGCGCGGGGCTTAGATTTTTTTTAGCTAGCTATGAATGTGTGTGTGATGCTTAGGTTGTAGCTTGGGCAATGGTGCCGTAGAATGGAAGGATTGTATGGAGTAGTGGAGTCGGCGATATGGCTCATAGAAATGTGCGTGGGCCTGATCTGCCGCGGTCGCCACGACCTAGCATAGCAAAGAGGGCGCGTCGCGTGGTTTGCTTGCTGGTTTGTTGTATGCCGTCTGGTGCTACCGGATCGCTCAAGTGTCGTCTCCAGTGAAACATGGATGGGCTCAAGCCTCAAGGCTCATGGGTTGGACTGCCTCTGCCTACTCACATCTCTAGGCCTGATCTCTGTAGGCCCATCCACTGTCTAGAAATGTGGCGATATGGCTAGGCCGTGGTGCTTTAGAAATGTGTTGTGTTGCTGTGATGTTCTAGGCTAGGATAGGTTTTATCATTCTTGAACTTTGGGGTTGCAACATATAATGATGTGGTATTACCTTGTTCCTAGTGTACGATTTGGATGGGATTGTAGTATTACCTTGTTACAGCAAGCCTCAATTCTGTATCCGATTTCGATTCAAGGTACTTATTAGTTTGGTTTTCTGTATGAACTAGATGGACAACCTAGTCACCATATATCATGGAGGCAGTGTGACAAGTGATGATTATGGAAATGTTCGATTTGTTGAAATGCAAAGGGTGCCTCTGATATTCAGTGATCGGCCGTCGTTTAGTGAGTTGGTTGCTAGGGCTCGGGAGGAGCTACATTGTCATGGAAACGAGAGCATCACAGTTGAGGGGTTACTTCACTTCGGTTCGAAAGACATAATTCTCAAGCGGTTGATCTTAATTGGTTGTGAGAATGAGTGGGACAAATATGTCAAATTGGTTATGCGGAATGAGTTAAAATGTTTGGACCTTGTTGTGCGGAAGGTGTCCATTGATCCCACCCCTCACGGTTATTCACCAGAACTAGGTGATCAGGCACCCTTTGACCCTCCGTTACCGGATCTTGCGGTGGATGTGGAAGAAGAGCCTGAGGTGCCCGATGCTCTATCTGCCCCGAACGAGGTTCAGATTTCTCAACCAGTTCGAGTTGAATGTCGGACTGATGATGTTGTGGCGGCCCCTCAGGATCATCCCAGTAAGTGTCGAGCCACACTTTAGCCTTTTCCCGTCATTGCTGTTTTTTGTCTCAATCCCATCGTTTTCGTGCTTATGATGCAGGAGACATTCCTGATAATGTTGGGGTTCCTCCCGTTGCTCCATCTGGCAACGTTGAAGAAGTCTGCAGGGACTCCAATAATGTGGATGTTCAAATTGTGGATGATCTGCAGCCTTACGAGATCGCAAGGGCCGTTGATTCTGACGATGACCGCCCTTTTGGAGAGCTGACCGAAAGTGATATTGAGCTGATCAGGCGTTATTGCCCTGGCCGGGATCCATCAGTTCATGAATTCAGCGATCTTAGGCATTCTCATGGGGCTTATGCAGAAGGAAGGGATGACGAGCTGCTAGATGCTCCTGAGGCCGGTTCAAGCATGACAATTGAGAAGGGCATGATGTTTGAGGACTTGTCTGCATTGAGAAGGTGGCTGCAGGAGTATTCAGTGATTCGTAAAAGGCCATTCAAGGTGAGGCATTCTTATGTGGAGCGGAGGTACACAGTTGTGTGCGAGAAGGAAACATGTGAATGGAGGGTTTGTGCTAGGAAACAGGACACGGGAAAGTTCAAGATCACAAGAATCGTTGGCCCACACACTTGTGCCGAAGCAGAGCTCAAACAGAAGCATCGGCAGTTGACCTCTACCATTATTGCCAAGTCACTGTGTCACATAGTAAAGGGAGAACCCAATATGAAGGTGAAGACACTTGCTGGGATTGTTAAGGAGAAATTTGGATACGAGATAAGGTATGGAAAAGCATGGAGGGTAAAGCAACGCATCTGGAAGATGATATATGGGGACTGGGAAGATGGGTACTTGCAGTTGCCAGCACTCTTCAATGCAATCAAAGCGGTTAATCCAGACATGCATTATGAGTACGTCCCGAAACCAAACGAATGGACTCAAGATGGGATGCAGATATTCTTCCGTGCTTTCTGGTGCTTTGCTCAGTCCATCGAGGCCTTTCAGCATTGTCGTCCCGTCTTCTCCATTGACGGTACGTTTCTTCTTGGCAATTACCAGGGCACACTTCTGATAGCCATTTCGTGTGACGCAGACAATGCGTTGGTTCCTTTGGCGTTTGCTTTGGTTGAGAGGGAGAACAAAGACAGCTGGGGATGGTTCTTGCGGCTCGTTCGGAGGCATGTGGTCGGCCCTGGTAGGGAGGTGGGTGTCATATCTGATAGACACCAGGGCATACTTGCTGCCGTACAAGAGCAGATACCGGGGTATCCACCTTTGCACCACCGTTGGTGCACTCGGCATCTTGCCGAGAATCTACTCCGTAAGGATGGTACGAAGGATAACTTTCCTCTGTTCGAGGAGGTCGCTCGAATGCTTGAGGTCAAGTTCTTCCAGGAGAAGTTGGAGCAGCTTAATACTGCAACAAACGCAGAAGGTAGACAGTGGTTGTCGGGATTGATGAGAGATGTAGACAAATGGACAAGGTCTCATGACGATGGTGGCTGGAGGTACGAGTTTCAGACAAGCAATATGGCCGAATCCTTCAATAACTTGCTTAGGGGTATACGTGGTATGCCCGTCAATGCTATAGTATCATTCACCTTTTACAAGCTTGTTGCCTGGTTCAACGAAAGACACACACATGCAATGGCGCTACAGAGTAAACAAGAGAGATGGGCGCCAAAATCGAAGCGCCACCTTGAAAAGGCAAAGGCGAGGGCTGAAGCACATGAGGTACATTGTTTTGACAACTCCACGGGCACTTACGAGGTTGTAGAAAGGGGTGGTACAACGACCGATGGAGAGCTCCGGCCGACGAGGAGGCATAAGGTTGTCCTTATTGATTTCTCATGCACATGTGGTAAACCGAGGCAGTACCACTTTCCATATTCTCATTATGTGGCAGCAGCAAGGCATCACAACTTTGACTACGAGAGCAAGATACCTCGGGACTTCAGTGTTGACAACCTTGTGCTTACGTGGTCTCCCCGTTTCGAGCCTTATCGGGATGAGGGAGAGTGGCCACCATACACCGGGCCCAAATACATTGCGGATCCGGGTAGCCGTTGGAACAAACGTGGAACCAGGAAGAGGACGAGACACAAGATGGTTATGGATCAGCTTCCAGGAAGAACGAGGCGAGGGAGAGCAACCCCCTTTCTTACTGACCCCGAGCAGAACCAGTGTAGCAGATGTGGTAGACTTGGCCACAATTCACGCACATGCCATTGGCCACTTAGTCAGGTGCGAGTGCTTGTTGTTCGTTATGTTTCATAGTTCGTCTAGTTGTTTTTCCCATATGCAATTTGCTATGTTTATTGTTTAATTTCTTATTCTTTCCATATTTTATGCATGTTCAATTTGTTGTTTACTTATATGTTGGACTGACAAATTCAATTTTTGTTGTAGGATGGCGCAATTCCACCTGCTAGACCCGTACTACGAGGAGAGGCACTGAGGACGGCTCACCGCCGAGGGGAGGGTACTGCCTTCATCACTTCCTGTGTAATTTCATTTTATGTTGATGCATTAACTAAAAAAATTATTCTATTCTATACAGGAGCTGCCCATCCTTCGTCCTCGAACCCATGACGGGTTCATGGACATGCGGTACGACGAGAGGTACACTCCCTTCCTGGAGAGGGCTGGCCTAGACGCCATATCTTACCAGGTTCGCCGTGGGTTGCCCACCCTCAACCCCTCCGCCATGACTGCACTGGTTGACAGGTATTCTTCTAAACCATTGATCCACTTGCATGTTCATTGTGTATCGGCTATGTGTGCCTCACGGCCTCTGACATGTATTCCTCTTTTTTTTATCATGTAGGTGGAGGCCGGAGACTCACAGCTTCCACCTCCCTTTCGGGGAGATGACTATTACGCTCCAGGACACTCAGAAGATACTTGGTGTCGCCATTCACGGCCGTCCAGTTATCGGACCGTGCGTGCCTGCTGGTTGGAGAGCCCGAGTAGAGGCCTTCCTCGGGAGAGAGCTTCCTCCTGAGGCAGTCCATCGCTCTTCTGGAGTGCCTATCACATGGCTCCGGCAGACTTTTGCAGTGTGTCCTGAGGGTGCGGACGAGCAGACAGTTGCCTACTTCTGCAGGTAGGGGTGGATATGGAGCCAACTCGTCGTCTTATCGTGCTTTTTGTAAAATTGACATAGTTTGATTTAATTTCATTCTACATATAAACGCAGAGCATGGATCCTGCACTTGTTTGGCTGCGTTCTCTTCCCCGACGGAACGGGGGACAGCGCGTCCTGGATGTACATCCACTGCCTCACTGACTGGGACACGGCGGGGCAGTACAGCTGGGCTTCAGGGGTGTTGGCGTTCCTTTACCGCCACCTCTGCGAGGCGTGTCGTCGGAGTTCGGCGAACTCGATAGTAGGTGGTTGCCTCTACCTCCTCCAGCTGTGGATGTGGTCTCGTCTACCAGTTGGTCGTCCAACGGTTTTGCCGCCTCGTCCATGGTTCGCAGAGGTTCCTCTTCGTCGACGTCCGACATTTGCATATCTTTGGGACCAGGTCTCGGTTCCCTACGCCAGGACGAAGAGGGCCTACTTAGAGCACACGAACGAGCTAGATGCGCTCACGGCCTCCAGTGTAAGTTAATTCCATTTAGTATCGTGATTTTCATTTGTTAGTATATGACCTTACAAGTACAATGTTGCTATGCAGGTTAAGTGGGAGCCGTACGCCGAGCAAGAGGTGGTGGCCATTCAGTTCAGCGCACTGTGCAGCATAGACGAGGCCCTCTACAGGATGAGGTGCCCCCTTATCTGTTTCTATGCTGTTGAGTATCACCTGCCACATCGAGTTGCACGCCAGTTTGGTATGAGGCAGCTGTGGCCAGTAGCGTCGTTCTCCACGTCTGTGGCCTTGCACAAGTAAGTGCCATGCAATTTCAATTCTAACCTTGGATTCCAATTGCACGGAGTTTCTACTAATTCTAACTAATGGTTTACGTGACATGCAGATTTGATCGTCAGCGACAGAAGAAGGTCACAGACTTCGAGCAGCACCACCACGTGTACGTTGAGGAGTGGGGACACTTTCAGGACCACGTGGACGACAACGACGAGCCGCACAGCAACGAGAACTTCCGTCGGTACCAAATTTGGTACCAGCGTGCGACGCGGTCCAAGCTTAAGGGCCAATGGACTCAGGATGACTACGCCGACATTGCGTCCTCCGACGACGATGACACGCCCTACGACCAGTCGACTCGCCTTGGGACGCAGGTGGAGATAGCACCAGTCCTGGATCGTGTGGTAATGTTCAATCTCATTGCTTATTTTCCAATAGACATAAATACCACTACATACAGCAAATTATCCATTCTTTTGCTTGTTTGCAGGGCAAAACCCTGAAGCAGTCCGTACAGGACATAGAGCGTGTGTCCGTGACAGTCGACGACGTCAGGATGCGTAACTTCCTAGAGGTAAGCTTCGACAAAGCCACTCACAAAATTAGTACCTAATATCTTCGTATCTTGTTGGTTAACAAAATGTTGGATGACAGAGGCTAGCAGGTCGGCTACGTCGTGCGGCTAGTCGTTGTGGTTGCAGCACAGGCGCGGCGAGGGACGCAAACGTGCCTTCGACACGACTTGCAGACCCGACGCTGCGAGGGTCGTACACGGGACAGAGCTCGTCCCCCACGAGGAGCGCCACCTTCCCGTCCCAGGGCGGTGAGGACGAGGACGAGGACGAGGTGGAGCAGACTTACGAGGAGATAGGCCCGTCTCAGCTCGTAGACGCTCCTTCGACACAGCCTTCACAGCCTCCACCACGCAGACGCCGCCGCGATCCTAGCCGTTACACTCCAGGCACCGACGCCCTTGGACGACCGCGTACTCATTGTGTCTGCATTTCGGCTACGGTCGTTGAGCACGCCAGCTTGGTATCAATCGGTACTGCGGACCGAACATATCCCTCGTTTCTAAGGGAATGTCGTCCTTCGGTGACCCAAATCCCATTGGCCCCTCGGCTTCAGACATGGTATGTTTCACTACGAAAGAGAGGGTACTACTTTGTTCGATTCACAATGTCATGGGACCCCAACCCTGCTACTTATAGCAAAACAGGGCAGCTTAATGCAGTGACCACCAAAAAAAGAGGCTTTTGCTCAGGGAAATGACAACACGCCCCAGCTTTGCTCAGGGACATGACACAAGAGGTCAGCTTTTGCTCAGTGAGATGACAAAAGAGGGCAGCTTTGCTCAGTGACATGACAAAAGAGTTCAGATTTTGCTCAGTGACATGACAAAACGAGGCAGCATATGCCAGCTTTGCGCAGTGACGGAGTAGGCCTTTAGCCTGTACACATATAGGGCGTAGGTCTTTAGCCTTTACAGGAGTAGGCCTGTAGGCCTTTACACATATAGGGGCGTAGGTCTTTAGCCTTCTAGGCTTTGAATGGTCCAATATCTGAAAAGGCTACGAACTATGAATTTATTACGAGACTATAGTCTCTGAAAAGCCTACATAGGGCCATTTATTGCTACACTGGAATCCAAGAAAAGCGAAAATATCCTCTCCATGGACTATGCCCACTGCACCAGATAACCTGCCTACATAAAGGCCTCCCTCCTATGTCTTCCATACCACATCTCCTCCTCAAGGCATCACAATACTACTACACAACAATGTCTTCCTGGAGGTCCGACCCATTTGGAGTGCCGGAGTGGCATGAGCGCCCGAAGTGCCATTGCGGCTTTAGGACGATGTTGGGAGTCTGGACTGATCGAGTACAACGAGCCAAATACGGTCGTAGGTTCTTCAAATGTCCTGACCTGGATGACGACTTCGTGGTAACGACCACAACTAAATCATTTGTTTCTCGTTATCTTTTTTCAACTTGATCGATGACATCTACCACGCCACACATAGCTTGCAGGTTCATCGAATGGGTGGATCGGGTGTCGCCGGCATGGCCAAATAACCGGGCAGTGGAGGTGGAAAACAAAGCACAATATTTTGTCAAGATGACTCAGGCTCGCGAGGTGGAACGACAGATGCGGCTTGACCAAGAGCGCCGCGTGAGGGTGGACCAAATCCGTCTGAAGGGCAAGGAGGATGAGCTGCAAAGGAGGCGGGAGCAGTTAAGTCTGCGTGAAGCTGCCATCAAGCGTCAGGAGGAGGAGCTTCAAGCTCGGGAGGCAGCTCTCAAGACCAAGAGTGACAGGAAGAAGGATGCAGCGGAGCCATCTTCAGGGCGTGACAAAAAGGGGAAACAACCACGCTACACCCAGTAGACAAAATGTAATAGACCCAGCAAGTTATTTTCCCTAAGGCATGCATGTTAGGACTAGTGGTGGAATTCTGAACATTAGAAGTACAGAGTTGCACACATGCCACATGCCTGCCATGTCAAAATATCACTCACCTTCGAAATATCACTTACCACTATATGCATCGATATTTCTACGCTCAATCCTTCGGCAAAAAAATTTAGCATAATTTGGTTCGCATGTCCAACTTGCAATGAACATAAACTTTTATTACGACTTCATCAGATTCGTTCCCATATTACAACTACAAAATTACCAAACCTTGCAAAAACCACGGGAATTGCAAACCCTTAAAACATATCAAACCTTAAAAGTCACTTACCATTTTATATATCGACCGTTCTACGCACAATCGTTCCTAAAAAAATTACCATATTTTTTTATGCATCTACAACGAGCCAATCAACATAAACTTGTTTTACAATTTTTTCAAATTGTTTTGTAATTCACAACTACAAAATTAACAAAACTTATAATCATTACAGTTCCTGCAACTAGTAACAAAATTAACAAAATACAACTAGTAATTCTTTTTGCGACAACGTAAAGCCTGATCGGTGCAAACCCTAGACGCCGAGTGTCTGCAGACGTGGCAGGGAGCTCGGCGCCACGTGGCAGGCAGCTCGGCGCCACGATCTATGGCTCCGAGCTCGGCGCCACGATCCACGGCTCTGAGCTCGGCGCCACGACCCACGGCTCCGAGCTCGGAGCCACGATCCACGGCGCCGAGGTGCTGCCACGTCAGCGCCACGCAGGCCACCAGGCTGGAGTGGGCCTGCGACCTCGGAGCCATGGACCACGGCGCCGAGACGTGTTACCTCGGCGCCGTGGGTCACGGCTCCGACCCCCTGGGTCCAAAAACGGAATTAAAACTACCAGGGGTCTAAATGTGAATATTTTTCAAAAAAAGGGCTAAAATACAAAAAATTCGGCTCAGGCGGGGGGTTATATACATAGTAAGAGGATAAGTGAAATTAGGTACTGAATATTACCGGATGTGGTACTGTATATATAGGCAAAGGTTGGTGAGGACATTTGCTCCAGAATAATAACGAAGCTACCTGCTCAAAAGAGCTTATTTTGAGTGGCTTATAACTGAAAAGCACGGTAGCTGGTTAAAAAAATACTGTAGCTGACGAAGACTTATTTAGCATAATTAAATTTAAAAAAATTAAGAAATAGAAAAAACATGTTAGCCCATCACGTATAATGCAAACAAATACGAGAAAAAACCGGCAAAAAGCTAAAAAAAACCAAAAGTACAGAAAAAGACGAAATTTATGAATAGTACAAAATAAGCTAGAAGCTCAAGTCGAAACGAGCGGGGCCATGTGAGAGAGCAGGGCACACGGTAGTATAGACTAGTTCATCTAAATACAGTTTTCATAATGGAGTGCTCTTTTTCAGCACGTAGTTGACAACCATCTTGCAATACTCAGACCCAAGGAAGGATGGCAACGCTCTCAAGCCTGCTCTGGCGACTCTCATGGTGATCTCTCTAGCCTTGCGATCTCCCACCTTTGCTAGCTCTCTGGTAACTTTCAAACACCCTCTCAAGGCTCTTTCTCCTAGCGAGCTATGCTCGGGTTGGGACTTCTCCCTGGGTAAGAGATTTCAGAAACAAGTTGCTTCAAGGTATGGTTCAGGGGTTAAGCCCACCTTGCCCAAAAGCTCTGGTTTTCTGATGTTGGTCACTTTCTCGCGTTTCACCTTCCGTCTCTCTGAAGAATCAGTTGGTAAAGTGCTTTAATGCTGTTTAGGAGGTGAGCATCTAGGATTTCACGTTAAAAGGGCATATGACTTTGGCTTTCGCTTTTTTGTGAGGTCTAAGCAAGTTGGACTGCTTGTTCGTCGGCTTAAGAGTTTCTCCACCAAGCACTTCTCTATTCATAATCTAGGTCGATTCCTTTTGATGGGTCTTCTCATCGAAGATGGTGGTCAGTTCCGGTTGCCGAAGGTGGACCTGGTGCTGTAGGAGTCGCCACAACCTCAGCATGAGGACTATACCATCGTGACCATGGTCCCACCCCCCAAGAATAGGAGATAGTGGAAGTAGTGATGGACATTAGGGACTTCATCCAAGGTGCCCTCGATATTAATGTGGTAAGATGCTCCCCACATCTACTCAGTGTTGGAATCTTTCAACTTAATTCTCCAATTTAGCAGGACATGTTAATCTTTGGAAACCCCCACCACTTGGATGATTAACATGAAGTTAGGTTTCACAGGCACAATGAAGCTTTAAACTGGAGAGGGACCAATTTTAATCAAGTGGGTTAGATCATGTTTTGGGGTTTCTGTTGGACCTTCTAAATCATCGCTCCATAGCCCATGTGGTCTCTTCCTTTGGCAAGCTCCTAGAATGGCACTTGAGTGATAGGATCAGGCACATAGTACTTGTCAGAGTGCTGTACCCCTCAGTTGAGGCAGTTCCCAGGAATCTAGTTCTAAAGAAAAGCAATGATTTGGGGGAGTTGGGTAATATTGGACTGTCCAGGTTTTTATCCTTAACGCAGACTTTTCAGATGTTGCACCGGGGAACGAGGATATCCCGAAAATCTAATCAATCCACAACATGCCAACAGAAACAACCAACAACATGAACCCCTGCCCCTCCCCACAAAATGATCAATGGGAACAATAGGAACCACAACAACAAGGACCAGGAGAATGGGATCACCTCCCAATGGATCAAGGAATGCAAGCACAGGAGTCCACGTCAATTTCTTTAGACCGTTTTTATATTTCAGAGTTATTAAACTCTGAATCATAGCAACTACAAGAGGCCTCATCTCAACTCAATTTGATTCCTCCGATATGGCCTTGATCCCCTTCGATGCTCAGATTAGCACTTCCTCTGCCATTATGAAAGGGCTGCTGACTACCCAAGCACCTGGACCAGATTTTATGCAGTTTATTCATCAGGTCATTGTAGGTTTTTAGAGCTACTCCAGTCCGATCTTCTCCATATTGCCATCCTTTCCTTGGGGATGGTCAATCCCCCACCAGCTGGTCTTACTGTCTCAAGGATTTTCTCTGAAGAGACCATGGTGCATTGCTTTTAATCCGGAGGTCACTGGCTTTGGAACCCTACGGAAGGCACACTCCCTTCTGAGTCACTTCTGCAATCAACATATACCTCTGCTAATCCTCTACTTCAGTCAACACCTTTCCTTGCTTCAGGAGGCATGTATACTGACGTCTCCTCATGGAGCCCTTCCCACCATGGTTCTTCTTTGGTCCGTATTGAGGAAATCCTTGACCAACAAGATGATGATTCTCTCAATCTCGCCTCCTCGGATACTGAGCATAGGCCGAGTTACAAGAAATCCACTCCTTTGACGGTTCACAACCTACGCAGGAGCCCAAGACTGAACAAGCAAGCTGTTGCCTCCCAACTATCATGGGTCATGCACTCTCAAAAATGCAAGTCCAACATACCTCCAATCCACTGCAAGTTTCAAAATCGGAATGCCTCAGTCTGCTTGTCATCTCGGTTACTTGCTAATAGGAGGTGGGTTCTTGTCCGTTGCCTAAGTAACGAATCATTGTCCCATCAGAGAGGTGGGAACCATCATGACACAGCCTAGGGGCGGGGCGTGCCTCCCAAAGCTCTCGCCGGTTCATCTCCCCTGGCTTCTCCCTACCTTGCCAGTTCAAATCTGGGGCAGTATCGCTGTGCTATCTATCTAGTTTCTCTCTTTTGCTATGTGTTAATGAATCCATCGCAAAACTTTAGAAGTTGGAAGGTATTATGCTAGAATGTCAGAGGTCTAAACTCCCTGGAAAAATGGAAGTCCATCCGAGATAAGATCTTGGATAGTGCCTACTTAGTTGTTTGTCTCCAGGAAAATAAAAGAGAGGATTTTGAGCACTCTTACATTCGCAATTTTGCTCCCAAGCACCTAGATAAATTTACCTACTCCCCCTCTATTGGTGCTTCTGGGGGACTGCTAATCCTTTAGAATAGCTCAGTGTTTTCTGGTACTCCTTTACTCAACACACACTTTGCTCAAATAATCGGGTTCTCTTCAGTTCATAACTCAAATAAGTGGACTCTTGCCAACATTTATGGACCATGTGAGGGGCAGAGAAGGGAAGAATTTGTCAATTGGCTCCTTCAATTGAATATTCGAGATCAACAAAACTAGATTCTAATGTGAGGTTTCAACTTCATTCGATCAACTCAAAATTGTAATAAACTAGGGGAAACTTTAATGATATCCTTACCTTCAACTCCAGCATTAGTAGCCTTAGCCTCACAAAGCTGCCGCTCAAGGGTAGGTCCTATACCTAGAGTAACATGCAAGAAGATTTTCTTTTAGAGCAACTGGATTAGTTTTTTTACCTCAACCTAGACAACACCCTTTCCTTACTCCGAAGTTCATGTCCTGCATAAAGATACTTCGGATCATGCACCATGCACCGTGCACATTGATACGATTATTCTCAAATCCATCCTCTTTTGGTTTGAATCTTACTAGACAGAACACCCAAGATTTAAGGAAGTAGTTGCTCTCATTTGGAATTTACCAATCTCTCAAACAAACAGTGCAACTAGAATCTCAGTGAAATTAAAAAATCTACACAGGGGTCTTAAGAACTGGAGCAAATCCATATCTCACCTAAATATTTTTGATACAAAATTGTAGAATGATTATACTTTTCATGGATAATTTGGAAGAACAGATGCGCTTATTCTTGGAGGAGAATAGCTTTAGAAACATAATCAAAGCTCACTTCGCAAGACTTTTAGATTATCAGCACAAGTACTGGAAAACGAGATGCACCTCCCGAGAGGCAAAACTAGGTGATAAAAACACCAAATACTTTCATGCTCACAACTGAAAGATATAGAAGGAATTCAATTCGCTCCCTAATTTTGGACAATGGAATAACAATTCATTCTCATTAGGGTAAGGCAGTGGCCATTTGGAACTCTTTCAAGCAAAAAATGGGAACAATAACTCACCCCACAATGTTCTTTGATCTCATCGACCTCATGCAAGCTTCGCATCACCTGGAAGACCTGGTGGCAGACTACTCCCAAACAGAGATTGATGACAATGTTAAAAGCCTGCCAAAGGACAAAGCCCCTAGGCCAGATGGGTTCAATGGTCTATTCATCTGCAGGTGCTAGAATATCATTCGACAGGATTTCTATCTCCTATACCAGGATTTCTTCAACAATAGGGTTAACATAGAAAGCATAAATGGCTCTTTTATTACTCTTGTCCTAAAAAAGTTGAACCTAGAATCCTCGAATGATTATTGGCCAATTTCATTAACGAACTTGATGCTAAAGCTGCTCACTAAGGTTCTGGAATATATACTATAGAATGTTATTGTTCAACTGGTCCATGCTAACCAATATGGCTTTATCAAGACTAGAACAATTCAGGACTGCCTGGCCTGGGCTTTTAGTAAAAAAGAGATCATAATCCTCAAATTTGACTTTGAAAAAGCCTTCGATACAATTAAGCATGAAGCAATAATGGCAATGATGAAGGCAAAGGGCTTCCCTCATAAATGGATGTCCTGGATCGCAAGTATTCTCTCATCTAGTCACTCTTCAGTGCTCATAAATGGGGTACCTAGAGTTTTTTGGTGCAAAAGAGGAGTCAGGCAAGGTGATCTGTTGTCACCATTGCTATTTGTCCTTGGGGCAAATATCCTTCAGTCGATTATAAATGAAGCAGCCAGAAGAGGCCTCCTCAAGTATCCGATTCCGCCACTTGGAAATGAAGATTATCCATTATTACAGTATGTAGATGGCACTCTAATTATTTTTCCAGCGTGCTCCAGGTAACTCCTCTACCTAAGAGGACTCCTTCAAACCTTCTCTGACTCTACTAGCCTCAGAGTGAATCTTAATAAGTCAGTGTTAATCCCCATCATTGTCCCACCTGACGAAGTGGCTAATCTAGCAGGAGTGTTTAGATGCAAAATTGGATCTACGCCATTTACATACCTTGGACTTTCGGTGGGGATGACAAGACCAAAAGTGAAGGATTTCTTACCTCTTGTTGACAGGATAGAAAGACATCTAGCCAGTACGATGAGCTTACTGTCCTATGGAAAAAGGTTAATAATTGTCAATGCACTTCTCTCCCTTCAATCCATATATCACATGTGCATGCTCCGATTACCCAAGAAGATGATAAACCACATTGATAAAGTTAGAATACATTGTCTTTGGAGAGATTCCAGGGACTTGCAAGGACATTGTAATTCACTAGTAGCATGTGAGCACGTCTGCATGCCCAAGAATAAAGGAGGTTGGGAGTCCTAAATTTTCAAACTCTCAATGAGCGACTGCTATTAAAACATTTGCACAAGTTCTATGGAAGAATTGAGGTTCGCTGGGCCAGCCTGATCTGGCGCAAATACTACTCAAATTCGGTTACTCATGCGGCTAGCACCTGTGGCTCATTCTGGTGGAGACAAATCACGAAAAGCATCAACCAATTCAGGGGTATTGCCATGGGACAACTGGGAAATGATCACAACATTCTATTTTGGAAAGATTATTAGAATGGAAATCTACTCTCTGCAAAATTCCCAAATTTGTACCTGTTAGCTTCTGTCGGACTCTGGGTTAGCAAACCCAGATCCTCTGTGATTCCACCGCACTATTCCCTGGATCAGTAGATAGTGCTCACAGATACATTACTGTATATCAAAAACATATAATGCGGAAGCGTAAATAATACAGTAATACTTACTCATGAGCCGATGGGGCCGAAAACAAAGAAGTGCAGCAGCGGAAACTTCACACAGGTGGGACACACATGACTTGCCCACAAGCAGACAACTGGGGTTTGCGACCTAGTCCATGGCCGCTTCGTCTTCCAGCTCTGTCGACCCCTTTTTAGTGCCACAGTGCTAGACATTTTTGTTCTTTCTGGCTGAGTGATGGTAGTTAAGCAAGAGTGAGTACGATGATACTCAGCAAGCCACCACACAGGATGCAGTAATAATAGATGCAAAGCTGTTAAGGGAGGCTTGGGGCTATTTTATTTGCTAAAAGCAGTGTTTTGAAATTATAATAAGGAAAACTCCTGAGACTTAGCAATTTTAACTGAAACAAATTTTATGAAATTGATTGAGAGGATGCAATAGTAGTTGCAGTGTAGGTTACATCCACCTTTTACAGTGCATGGCCACCTCCATCAATGCTAGTTTTCGCTACTGGAGTACTTCCCTCTAGGAAAAATCAAAGTCAGAGTACATCCCTCTAATAGGTTTTATCCCACCCACAAATATTTTTGGAAATAGAACTAACTCGAGTAAGTTCCCATGTCCGCCCTTGACCGTGGGCACGGCTATTCGAACAGTTTTACACTCTGCAGAGGTTGTACACTTTCACCACAAGAGACAAGTCATCTTTATAGTCAACATACTTCCTTAGGCATAAGACCCAGATGATTTATCACAAAGCCTTTACTTTACTCCGGTCTAGCTAGACACCACCCGCTGAGGTTTCACCGCTGAAGGGTTCTATCCGCCACAGTCAGAGGCCCCCTCTTGCGCCGTATGGGTACAGTTGGTCTCTGTATCCCACTATGAGTAGATCAGTATATCCTGACACCCACTTACCACTGGTGATATCTGAACTAAACTTTTGTAAGTTAATCAGCTAGGTCGTACCCATATAGACTTGTGGTTGTACTGTTTTACACAAGGAGGTCATCACAAGATTCAGTCCTTAATTTGTCCAGGCGGTTCAACCACAAACCACGGGTTCTCGTGCGACATCGGCACCATCCACTCTCACCCACCGCCTAGACAAGTAAAGCAGATTTTGAGGGTTTTGAGAAGCATAAAACAGTCGTAACAAAATACTCAGCCACGTACATCCCATGACTGTCCCAAAATAAATTCTTTTGTTGTAAAGATTGATGATCAGGGCGACTAGCCCCCTGGACTTGACCAGACTAGCATAGCATTGTAATGTAATCTATAGCTAGTACAGATTATCATTAATATCTATGGAGACAAGGATTAAGTGATTCAAGTGTCAAGGAATGACATATTAAGTTTAATACAACAGCAAATGGGCATGTAGCTACCTTACGCTTTGACATACATTTGCATATTAAATTAGGCATGCTAGTTGATAATTTAAGTGAACATAAGTTTGCATAGAATTGTGGGATCAATATGATCAAAGTAATGACTTGCCTTGCTTGTTTTACCACGGCCTTGGTTGCTTTAATTCAAAGCCGGCTCAGTCAGTGACTTTAAATTATTGGACCTTACTTTTACCCAGTCTTACTGTTCGAATCCATGGCCTCGACGAGTCTTCAGATTCTAATACGCAGCAAAGAAAGAAAGACCAAATACATCCAAACATTTTTAATGCCCAATTAAATTTGGATTATAAATTTATTACGATTTTGAGGATAAGGGGACGATTCAGGTTAATGCGCCGCAGGCACAGCCATAGCTGGATCTGAGTGAGAATTTGTGTTGTTTGAATAGCTTTACCGTGAGGGAAAATTTTAGAATAGCGAGGGGGTCAAAAGTGAAGATGTAATTACAGTAATTATCTGTTCTGGGAAAGGAAAGTGGCCAGACAGCCGAATGGGGAAGGGCAAGGCTCGACCTTTTATTTGATGACTTTCTCTTCATTGACTCCTATTTATCAAAGAAGTTCTATGAGTCAGGCATGACTTATGGACAAATAAAATAGGGTATTAATGGTAGTGAAAATGAACATGGTTTTAGGATGCAGAAGCCTTACAGGAGATGAGTATAAATTTCAATGCTCAGCATCGCTTTGATAATTTCACGCGGCACTATTGATCTAAGATTGCAACCGCCAATTTAATGAATCAATATTTTTAATAACTTAATTAAAGTATGGAGTTAATTATTTTACCAACTATTACATTTGAACTCTGAGATAAGGTTTGGAGATTCGGATGTGAGGCAAGTTCTATGTTATGCACTAGTAAGAAAGATGACATGATTTTAGAGATGAGCATCTCCTGGTCAATATTTTATGTGGCAAAATCTTGTTAAATTGATTTACTCAGTTTGGCATTAATGGATTTCGATTTGGATCGAGAGATGGAAGATACCATTTAGATCACTCGAGTATTTAACAGAATGCGGTATTAATGTTCGATTTGTTCGACGCCACATTTGAGAGTATTTAGAATTATCTTTATAAAGCTTCAATTATGCCACTTTAATTATTTAGGATCAACTTCTATTATCCTTAATTCATAAAAGATGATCTCCCAACTAGCTTCACATTTTCTTTATTTCTAACACTAATATCCATTGGATCCACATGAATTCTTGTTATCTGAAAACAGACCATGCATAAACTTGTTTTGAATTTTACATAGGGATAAGTGTGTTAATCTCAACTGGCACAACATGAACAAATGTTGAGCCTTTAAATTAATATTGTGAATCTTCTCTTTATGAACTCATGAATAATTCCTTATTCTCATTTTTATTTATAACCCTTAGTTTACAGACTTGCTCCTTTGATCATCTGCACAATCCTATTTTGCAAATTAGCCATTCACCAGAGGGACATGCAAGCAAAAGCTCTTGGGGATGCTTGACTGGTTGGGCCCACAAGTCATACACAGAGAGAGAGGGAGACAGAGGGGGCAGCTTCGGCTGGGGACAGAACAGGGCAGAGGGCCTCAGGCCGAAAAGAGGAGGGGAAACGCCGGGGATGGGTGGTGGCGCCACCGGCGGGGAGCGGCTGGGGGTGGCGGCGACCTCCAAAATGAGTCGCACAAACGTCAAGGAAGCTCAGGGCGGCGGTAGCGCTGACCAGGGTGGCGCCCAGGCGGACGGGCGGCGGCTCTAAGCGACCGGCGATGAGAGGAAATCGGGCGCCGGTGGCCGAAAGGGAGAACGAAAAAGAGGGGGCGCGCTTGAGCTTGAGTGGGGGCACAGGAGCTTACCGGAGGGGTTGAGATGACTGGCGGGAGGCCGAGTTGTGCTGGCGACGAGTACGAGTGGCGGTGCGGGGGAGGTGACCGTGGCGGGAGCGCTCCGGTGGCGGAGGACGTCGGCCGACAGTGGGGAAGTCTGCAGGGCGCCGAGGAGATGCTCCCTCCTCGCGGAATTGGTCCGGGGTCGACCGAGGAGGAGGCGGCGGCGATAACGGCGATGGCCGGCCGGAGGCGGAGAAGATGCGTGTACGGCGGGCTCGGGCATCGGTTTCCCGATTAAACGCGAGGGAAGGCAGCGGGCGACAGGGGGAGCGCCATGACGCGAGCGATTTGTGGAGAACTCACCGGAGATGGCCGGGACGGGGAGGGGCGACGGCGGCACCAACTGGGCAGCTCGGTTGGGCGCGGGGAAGAGGAGCAAAGGAAAGAAGCGAGCCCGGTGCCTCTTATAGGCGAGGAAGGGGAGTAAATGAGCTGCATTGAAGGCAGGGAATACCGGGGCGGGATTGAGCGAAACCAGGGGCAAAACCAGCTCGACCACGGTGGGAAGGAAGGTGGCGGCGACGCGCGGCCGAGCTAGGGAAGAGGGGGCGGAGCTAGGCCGGTGGTAGGGTAGCAAATGCGCGTACGGAGGCGAGCTGCGGCGGCTGTAGCTGGTGGGCGAGGCCGAAGCACGGGACCGGGCCGGTGCGGCGCGACAGGAGGAAGAGGGAGGAGTTGGACGAACTGGGGAAGGAGGAAGAAGGAGAAGAAAGCAAGCGAGCGGCCGGGCCAGGAGGAAAAAGAAGTGGGCCGGGCCCAAGAGAGGATTTTTGGGGATTTCAAGAAATATCTCTATCTCTTGAATTTCTTATTTGGGTTTTGCATTTGAAAGCTTGATTTAAATTTTTGAGCCCAAAAATTTTATATATATATATATATTAGGATTGCCGAGTTTTGAGAGATAACCATCGGATTTCAGAATTTAAATTTTTGGGCATGAACATTAGGTAAAAAGGTTTGATTTTAATTTCTGCTCTTGGTTCTGAATATCCGAAATTCAAATTTTTAAATTTGAATTTTACTACTTCCAAGGGAATTGGGATTTTCTTAGTTTGTGTCGGGCCCCCGGATTCTCAAACCCGGACCCTCTGTGTATTACTGCACTAGTCCCAGATCAAAGCTAGTGCACACAGTTAAACAGAATGGAAAACATCACCATTGACGATTTATTACAATAATTAGAGTACTGACCACATGGTCTCATTATTACAAATGAGGTTTCAAGACCTCGCACAATCCAAACACAGCGGAAGCAAAAATAAACTCGAGGACGACCCATCAATTCGCCACAGGCAATTGACTGGGGAAGCGCGACCTAGTCCTCCGGGAAGAATCCATCACAGCCACAAGCGAAGCAGTAGTCGTAGTCACCTTCTTGAGCTTCAACTTCCTCTGAGATGTTATTTTTAAGTGTAGCATGTGAGTACATAAAGTACTCCGCAAGTCTTGGGAAAAATGCATAGATGCAAGGCTTAACAAAGGAAGGCTATATGGTTCTTTTGCACAAAGCAACATTTTAAAATTCAATTACTACTAATTATTTTCGAAGGCATTATTTTAATGAAGTAATGTTTTAACAGAATTAA
Organism: Dendrocalamus latiflorus; assembly: GCA_017311315.1. Lineage (NCBI taxonomy): Eukaryota > Viridiplantae > Streptophyta > Magnoliopsida > Poales > Poaceae > Dendrocalamus > Dendrocalamus latiflorus. Next base: position 14,917,230 of record CM029641.1, read on the forward strand.
CTTTCTAGTGAAGGATCCAACTACCAACACTAGCTAACCAATTACCATTGGTCAAGTTTTAAACTGCGGGTTCCATCCACCCTCTCTGGCTCCATCCGCCAGGATTCCCTTCCGAGAGTTCCCTCCACCCTCGGAATACAAAACTTTTGATTTTAAATCCAAAACCAGAAATCTACCATGTGAATGCATTCCTTGCCCGCCCTTGACCGTGGGCACGGCTATTCGAATAGTTTTACACTCTGCAGAGGTTGTACAACTTTACCCACAAGAGATAAATTATCTTAATAGTCAACATGCTTCCTTTGGCATGAGACCCAGATAAAATATCACAAAGCCTTTCACCTACTCCAGTATAGCTAGAGACCACCCGCTGAGGTTTCACCGCAGAAGGGTTAAATCCGCCCAATCTGAAGCCCCCTCTTGCGCCATATGAGTACAGTAAACCCTGTCCCTCACTATGAGTAACCAGTACACCCTGGCACTCAATACACCACTGGTGATATCTAAACTACACCTTTATAGGTTAGTTAGCTAGGTCGTACCCATATAGACTTGTGGTTGTACGGTTAATGCTCAGTTTGGACAAACACAAGCGTCGGTCCTTAATTGACTAGGGTGGAACATACACTTAACAAGTTCTCGTGCTTACTGCACCAACCCAAACAACCACCCACCCTAATCTAAACCAACTTTCACATTTTTATTTTATTTTAAAATCACCGTGACAATTCCAATTGCCACTTCACTTTCAAACTCAAGGATTTAATAATAAATCATAATTTCCCATTTTCAAGATTTTCCAAAGGATATAAGATAGCATGACTAAGCATTATACTACCATACTAACATCAACAAGTAATTAAATACTCTCATTAATGAGACAAAGGGAATTCTATGGTGACAAGAGTACATGGCAATCAATTCCAATGGAGGGCATAACAAGGTTGGATTAACTACTACCTTAAGATTTGAATTATCATTTTATGTAAATAGCAATGCATAACATTTAAAATAATTAAAACATTTCAAAATCATAGGTTCAAGATGATCAAAGGAGACTTGCCTTCTTGCAGATTCTCTGGGTCTTCTTGCTGTTGGGTGGAGTGATCGTCAACAACGTTCGAATCTACGCGAGAAAAGACGAAGCCAACAAAGCAAATAAATACAAATAAAAGTCAAATAAAATCCAAAATTAAAATAGAGGCCATATTTGGATAGGTTATGATTTTGGATGAATTTAGAAGAAAGAATCAACGGATTCGGAGTTCGCATGAGGGAGAACGAATATCTGGATGATCGGTTGGGAAAAGAAATTATTGAGACAATATTTGGGCCAAGGAAAATAGAATGGAGTTTATGGAGATTTGGCAAGATTTGAATTTAAGTTTTGAAAGTGCACAGAAAATTTGGAATGGAATTGAGGCTTTGAAATTAAACTAGGCATTGGAATTTGAAATTTAAATTTTGAAATATCAAATAAATTTCAAATATTTGAAAGGATGGAATAAATAGATAGTTTGGAATTTTTGATGAGTTTAGAAATTTGAATGGGCTCAAACGGAGTTAGGATGAAGGAGAACGGGCTCTGGGAAGTTTAAATTCAGAGAAAAAGAAAAATCTGAATTTTTGGAATTATTTTTCTAAAGGAAATTGGGATTATTGCGTCAGCAGGGAATTTCTTTTTCGGCCGAATTATTTTCCAACTGAAAAATCCGGCTTACTACGTCAGCATGACATCAGCCTGAGGGGGGTTTGAGTGACATGTGGGCCCTCGGTCCATGGACCGAGTCCACGGGCGGGTGAAGGCGCTGGGGTGGCAGGGTGGCCAGCCAGGCCTTGCGTGGCGCCTGCGTGGCAGCCACCTCGGCAGCCACGTCAGCCCGACGGCCGATGTGGCCGGGCTGGCCGGAGGGCGCACGGGAGCGACGGCGGTGGCGGCGCTCCGGTGGCCGGCGGCGAGCGGCGAGGGCGGAAATGGGAAGAGGGGACCGAGGGGCAGTCGAGGGTAGGGGCGGCGGTTACCGAGGGCGGCCGGGAGGTGGTCGGTGACCAGGAAAGGCGGCGGCGGCTCGGGGGCTCCGGCGGTGAGGAGGTTCCGACGGCGGGGAGAGGCGGCCGAGGTGTCCCCGAGGTGCGCGCGGGCACGGCGAAGGTGGTGGCGTCGTCGGCCGGGCGCAAGGGCGAGCGGAGCGGCTGCGATTGCTCGCCGGAGGGCGGCCGAAGCTCGGGAGGGAGGGGAGCACGGTGGCGGCGGTGCTCGGAGCTTGGGGAGGGAGAAGGAGAGCGGAGGGCTGCGGTGCGGAAGAATGCGGAGCCAGGGGAGGCTTTTATAGGCGTCGGGGAGGGGGACGCGCCCGGGATTTCTCGCCGGAGTTAACGCGGGGCGGCGGGAGTTACGGGCGGAATTAGGGGCGTGCAAGTGGGGGAAGTGGGGGTAACGGGCGCGAGATGGGCGGGGCTGGCGCGGGCCGCTCGGGGGAGGAGAGAGAGGGAGGAGATCCGGCGGGCGGGGAGGCGGCGGAAATGGCGGCGGTGAAGGCGCGGCCGCGCGGGAGGAGGAAGAAGGGGGCGGGGACGAGATGGCCCTGACAGGCGGGCCCGGCCTGTCAGCGGGGCCGAGAGGGGGAACGGAGCCGACGGCTCCGATGGCGCCACGCCGAGGGGCACGGATCGGGCGGCCAAGCGGAATGGGCGAGGCGCGGACGGGCCAGATGGGCCGGTAGCGCGGGGCGAGGGAGATCGGGCCGGACGTGTGTCGCACGGGGAGAAGGGGAAGGCGGGTTGGTGGATGGCGGGGATGGCGGCGACGTGGAGAGGATCCGGCCGTCCACGTGGCGGCCGGAGGGGAGGGGAGGGAATTTTGTTTTCAGATTTCCAGAAATTGCCAGAAAATTGAATAAAGCTCAGAAAAATATGAAATAAATTCCAAAAAAAATTCCAGAAAAATTTACAGAAGTTCCTGTATAAGTTTTGGACTTAAAAAAATATTTTCAACTAATGTTGGTATTTAATTTTCATACTTTAAAATACTTTTTAATTTGAAAAATAGGTTTTTAAATTCCAGAAAATCCAGGAAACCAGATAAAAGCCAAATAACTCCAAATAATTAATTTGAATTAGGATTTTTATAGAAATTCAAAATATCTTTTTATTTAACAATATTTTTAGGTTTTACTTAAAATACTTTTCAAATCTTTTTTTTACAGAAATTCAGGGCAAATCCAAATAAAACTCAAATACTTTAAAATAATTAATTTGAATTTAATTTTTTCAAAAAGAGAATTTTTGGGATGTTACAGTTTGATTTTCAAACTTGGTTCTTGATTCCAAGGTTTTGAATTTTATTAATCGCGCTTTCGGCTAGAAACCAACTCGAGAAATGCAATTAACACCAAAACTTTTTGAGAAACTCGAGGGAAACAAATAAAATATTTTATACTTCTCGCAATTTCACTAGTTCCCTTTTTGGGATGTTACAGCTTCAAATCAAGACATCTCAGTCAAAAACTACACAACTACATGAGCCCCATAATCCATTCCAGTTGCCCCTTTCACACCAAGCATACCAAGAGTATCTCCAACTTCTGCATTTTATGGATCAAGTGGTGGTTAACCAAAACACCTCCAACCAATGGATGTTACATTTGGGGGAAGTTCCACTTCTCTTCACGAAAATGGTATACTTACCAGTTTAAACAACTCAACACCTCACTGGTATTCCTGCTTATTTGGAAGAACAGATGCTTCATGAAGTAAAAGGTCTTCGCGTGGCTCCTTCTCAAAGAAATACTCAATATGAAGGATGTGCTTAGACGGAAAAAATTCATTACTGATGGGAATATACTTGGTTTTGTGCAATGGCCAAATCGCCAAGACCAACACTCATCTTTTCTTTCAATGCTCCTTCTCTCTGCAATGTTGGAATGCGATTGGGTTTCAGTGGGACACTGATCTGGATAATCCAACGAGAGTTCTAAATACAAAATCAAGCTTCACAGGGCATCTCTTCATGGAGAATTTATACTGGAAGCTTGGCTCATCTGAAAAGTAAGGAATGAGTTTATCTTTCAACAACAGCGACACAGTCTCTTTGATTGGCTATCTAAGCTCAAATTGGAGGCAACTTTGCTGCTCCTTAGAGTCAAGCCGGCTTTTCACTCTATTCTTTCCAGTTATTAGCTCACTCTGTTGTTTGTTGTGTTTTAGGCTTCTTCCCCTTCTCTCTCGCCTACGGTTTCTTTCTTTATATATTATTATTTATTTAATATAGTGCAATAAAAATCTCTCGTACTGTTCTATAAAAAAACAGTTTTCATCTATTCTAGTTGGAGCCTAACGATGAACACGGTTACATCTGCTATGACGTTGTCTAGCATGGTAGTGGGAGGAAAAGGAAATGAACAAGCAAAACCAATAAGCTACTAGCACTATTAAGCTTCCTGTGGCAGTTTGAAATTATTTGGTTTTCGCGTGATACAGGTCATAATTTTCTTGTTCCTTTTTGAATCGGATGAAATCTACTGAAGGTTAATTGCTGCCACAAAGCTTCTCTTTCACATGCTAAATTACTATAAGCTTGAGAATTTATCACTTATGTCTAACTGATATGTGATCTTACGACTCATATGTCCGTGAGATATTGAGTGATAAATCCTCATATGGTATACCTTTACAGTGGCAAATCCTTAATTATTTCTTAAAACTATAACAAAATTTCTAGCTTTAATGGCTTCCAACTGCTCTGTAATTAGAGCAAGTATACTGGAAGACTTCAATATCGATGGTTTGAAAACAATATATTGGAATTTGCTCGGAGGCTTGAATATGAAGATACAACCGCCTGTATTCGGGGACGTGTTTTCGGCTTATAGTATATGTTATAATAACTAGCTTTTCAACTAAGTATTTTTTTAAGATAGGATCTACAAGTCGATTATAGTAGACACTGTACCAACTTAATCTATATCGGCCAAAATCGTATGAGTATCTGGTGGTGATCGGTTCGGCTGAAAAACTCGTGGCTTATGGCTGAAAACACTGTAGCTGGCTGAAAAAAGCACTGTAGCTGACAGAGGCTTATTTAGCATAATTAAATTTAAAAAATCTAAAAATAAAAAAAATGTTAGCCCATTACGTATAATACAAACAAATACGGGAAAAAAAGAACCGGCAAAAAAGCTCAACAAAAAGCTAAAAGTTCAGAAAAAGACGAAACTTATGAATAGTGAAAAATAAGCCAGAAGCCAGAAGCCGAAGCCGAAGCCGAGTTGATCAGGGTCTATCTCTCCGTACTCTCTCCTGAACAGGTGGAATTAAAAATTTTCAGCTATAAACTACAGCCAAAAAAAAAGGAGCCCTAAGCTATGTTCGCACCGGCTCACCTCCAACCGAGTACCTTGTTTTCAAACTGCAGCAACAGCAATGTGTAGCTTCACAAATCTTAAAGTGAAGTTTATTGCTTTTAGAGAGTTTTAGGCCTGCTCTATTTTGTTGCTTGTACAAATCATATTTGCAAAATGAAAGGAAGTTCCTAAAATGATTTTCACAAGGACACTGCAAGGCTGCAACCTTCACTCTATCAAATCTCAAGACGATATATTTAACCTAAAAAGATATTGCAGTACGTTGAATTATAGTCTGCTTAGTTACAAACGCCATCAGCTTATTGTGCAAAATTGAACTACATTGATGATTAAAATAGGAAGTAATGGAAACCAGGCCGCACTCACAAACGATCACGGCGTGCGGTGGATCTCGTAGGTGCGAACCAGCTGGCTGTATCGGGCATGTTTCTTATCAAAATCGGGAACTTTCTTTCCTGGTACCTTCCATTCCCATAACATACATCATATTGTGTCATTTTCCAGAAACATCATTTCTAAAGAAACTTCAAGAGCATAATCTCCTAGATGGTTTCCATATGCTCTTAAAAGTGTGGTGTAGGGGAAGAGAAGAAACACAGTTGTAGTATTATATATTGACATGCCAAAGAATGAAAAGTGAAAATTGTTGTAGGTGGTGGCTGGTGTGGGCATTTACTTGTCCTGTAATAACTCTGTGTACAGCAATCACGATTTCAATATCAACACAACCAGTTCATCCTGTGATAAATGTTTGTAGTTACTATCTATAACACGAGAGACAAGTATAGTTTTATTTCTTTGTTAAAATCACTTTAAAATACAAATTAATAGCAACAATTTTTATGCACCAAAACTTGCGCCGACGAAACAACTTTTTTAGTAAATCTTACTGTTATGGGGGTGGCCCAATCCCCCGCGACTAGGCCGTGCAACTAGTTCAACGTGTGATAGGCCCAATAGTGTAGAGAAATATACCAATGTAAATATACCAATGTACCCTCATCCTTTGTAAGTATTAAGGGGTAGAATGGGGATTTCCTATTCTACCCCACTCATATATAAACCCCCAGGAGGGGGCAAAGGGGGACATCCTCTCATTCTCACCAACCACTCCACAGATCTGGCTCCCTTCTCCTCTTCCATGAGTCCCCCTCTTTACTGTTTGGCCTGTAGCCATAATAGATGGCGCTGTCTGTGGGGACGACAAGAAGTTGTACATGGGAGAGATTTCTCCAGCATTCAACAAAAGGATAGGTAGTTGGGCGCTAGAGGAGGTTGCTCGATCGTGCCATCACAGATAAGTTCATCTTGTTGCTAGCCTGTTTGAAGAGGAGCGAGGCACAGTATCGATCAACCACACATTGTATTGATCAGTATGCTGTTACATATATACGAGTACAACAGACTTGACGAGCAACTAGCTAGCGAGTATCGCGGCTTGGCGAGAGAGTCTTCCGGGCATGCTGCACGTTCGTAGATGGGGAGCGAGTCTTCCGGGGCGAGACGGTTGACGAGCGAGCGCGTCTGGAGGCCAGCGATGCATGCGCGCTAACACCCCCCCGCAGGCTCAGCGTCGGCCATGTCGATGCAGAGGCTGGACTTGAAGTCGTTGAACAGCGCCGTAGGTAGCCCCTTTGTGAATATATCGGCGAACTGCTGCGTACTGGGTACATGGAGAACGCGTACTTCACCGATGGCGACCTTCTCACGAACAAAGTGAATGTCCAGTTCGATGTGTTTGGTTCGCTTGTGGTGCACCGGGTTTCGGCTCATGTAGACGGAGGAGATGTTGTCGCAGAACACAATCGTGGCCTTCGGGACGCTGCAGTAGAGCTCGCCGAGCAGGGAACGGAGCCATGTACATTCGGCAACCGTGTTTGCCACGCCGCGGTATTCTGCTTCCGCGCTCGAGCGCGACACCGTCGTCTGCCGCTTGGAGGACCAAGAGACAAGCGTGTCGCCGAGGAAGACACAGAAGCCCGATGTCGATCGTCGCGTGTCCGGACAGCCTGCCCAGTCGGCGTCGGAGTAGGCGGTGAGGGTAGGCGATGTCGTGGCGCGGATGTGGATCCCGGTGCTTGGTGTACCCTTGACGTAGCGCAGCACTCGTTTCAGCATGGTGGCGTGGACGTCGCGCGGCGAGTGCATGTGGAGACACAATTGTTGCACGGCGTAGGCTATGTCCGGGCGTGTGACGGTGAGATACTGGAGCGCCCCCGCCATGCTTCTGTAGAACGACGCGTCGGGGCAGGCTTTGCCATCTGTCGCCGAGGGCTTTGGCTTCGTGTCCGCCGGCGTTGTGACTGCTGTACAGTTGCTCATGCCGGCGCGTTCGAGGAGGTCCTCAACGTACCGAGCTTGGCAAAGGAAGAATCCGGCGGCAGTGCGGCGAACGTCGATGCCGAGGAAGTACGACAGGGGGCCGAGGTCCTTGACGGCGAATGCACTTTTGAGTTGCTTGACGATATGCTCAAGGAGTTCGGTTGATGACGCGGTGAGGACCATATCGTCGACGTAGAGGAGCAGGTAAGACGTGCCGGCGCTGGTGCGCAGGACGAACAGCGAGGAGTCGGCCCTGGTCTGTACGAAGCCAGTCGAGGTGATGTGCTCGAGGAAGCGTGTGAACCACGCGCGGGGTGCCTGGCGAAGTCCGTAGAGGGATCGAGATAGCAAGCAGACGTCGTGTGGATGTGCAGCGTCGACGAAGCCACTCGGTTGTTGGCAGTACACTTTCTCCTGCAGATTGCCATGGAGGAAGGCATTGGAGACGTCAAGTTGGTGCACAGGCCATCGTCTGGATGCAGCGATGGTGAGGACAGTCCGGATGGTGGCCGGCTTGACGACCGGGGTGAAGGTCTCCCCGAAGTCGATGCCGGGCCGCTGGTGGAAGCCACGCACCACCCATCTCGCCTTGTACCGCTCAATAGAGCCATCGGGACGCAGCTTATGCTTGAAGACCCATTTGCCGGTGATGACGCGCGCGCCTGGCGGTCGAGCGACGAGAGTCCAGGTGCGGTTGCGCTGGAGGGCGTCGAATTCATCCTGCATAGCTGCATACCAGTTAGGATCACGCAGGGCGGCACGCACTGAGGTAGGGATTGGCGAGACTGAGGGTGTGTCAGCTATGGAAGATGTCATGGCATATTTGGGGTTTGGTTTGACCACGCCAGCTTTGCTCCGTGTGATCATTTGGTGTGCCGGGGCATTGGTGGTTGGTGCTGCCTGTGTGGGTGCTTGGGGAGCAGTGGATGGCGTGGGTGGGGCGTATGAGTTGGCTGCGGTGGTAGGCGGCGAGAGGCGCTGGGGTGCGGCGTGGTTGGCGTGGCGCGGCGTGCTTGCGGGCGCTCGCGGTACGGGGTCGTCGTCGTCGGCGTGCGCAGTCGTGGAGCGGGCAGTCGGGGGCGCCGGATTCCGGAATGGGAACGCAGCTTCGTTGAACACCACATGGCGGGACGTGATGACGCGGCGCGAGGTGATGTCGTAGCAGCGGTACCCGCGGTGGTCGGCTGGGTACCCGATGAAGACGCACGGTGTCGACCGGGGGCTGAGCTTGTTCGGTGATGTTGCTGCAAGGTTGGGGTAGCACAGCGAACCGAACACGCGAAGCTCGGAGTAGTCCGGCGGCACGCCGAACAGCAGCTCGTAGGGTGAGGCGTCATCGGTGGCGCGGCAGGGGCGCCTGTTGACCAAGTGCGTCGCCGTGGATAGAGCTTCTGCCCAGAACGTCTCTGGAGCTGCTCTGTGAATGAGAAGCGTTCGAACACAATCGTTAAGCGTTCGCAAGATCCGCTCGGCCTTCCCGTTTTGCTGGGATGTATAGGGGCAGGAGAGGCGAAGAGCAATGCCGTGGCTAGCAAAGTAGAGACGGAGTGCAGTAGAGTCGAATTCCCTCCCGTTGTCTGTTTGCAGCGCGAGAATTGGAAGCCCAAATTGTGTGCGAACGAAAGCATGGAAAGTGCGTATCAGAGGAAGGACTTCTGATTTGTGTCTGATTGGGAAAGTCCATGCGTAATGTGTGTAGTCATCAAGCAACGCAAGGTAATACTTATACCCAGAGAAACTGAATGCAGGCGATGTCCACACATCAGCATGGATTAATTGGAATGGAAAGTAAGTTCTTGAATCTGAAGAATGAAAGGGTAAATGTACATGCTTCCCTAGTTGACAAGACTGACAAGCATGTGTGCTAAATTTAGGACACTGAAAATCAAAAGAATGCAAGACTTGCGACAAAACTTTATTGCCAGGATGCCCAAGGCGCTGGTGCCACAGATCGGTCGTCGTGGACGCGCTGAGGGCGAGCTGTGGAGGGAGTCGCAGGGGGTAAAGGTCGCCGGAGCTTTCACAGCGGAGCTTCACCGAACGAGTTTGAAGATCCTTGATGGAGAAACCATGGGGGTCAAATTCAACGGAAACATTATTGTCACGAGTGAGCTTACGAACTGAAATTAAATTCTTCACCAAGGAAGGAGAAATCAGAATGTTAATAAGCTGAATGGAGGAGCTGGCTGTGGGAATGGAGGCGGCAGCTGAATGTGAGACAGTCAGCCGAGCGCCATTTCCAACGATGATGGAGGAAGGATGGGGAAGTGGAGTGGAGCCGGTGAGATTACCAGGAGCATTGGACATGTGAGCGGATGCTCCGGTGTCCATGTACCAGTCGGCGGAGCTGGGCGGTGGCTGGGGCTGACCGCCGTTGTTCTGCAGTGCCGTCAGCAGGGCCTGTCCGTCCCAGGTTGTAGTGGCGGCGGGCGGGGCAGGCAGCGCCGGGTGGTGGAAGGCCGTCATGGCGTGCTGCGCCTGGAATGGTGGCCGAGGTGCCATAACGGGGGCTCCTGGGGTACGGAACGACATAGGCCAGGCCTGGACTAGGCCAGTCCAGGGGTTGTACCCAGCTGTCCATGGAAGGCCTGGAGGAGGCTGGTGCTGGTGTGCGCTGCTGCTGCCGATTGGGGCGCCGCCTGAGCTCGACGCGGAAGAGGCGCCGTTGCCGGGGGCGCCTGAGCCACGACCGCGCTTCTTGTTGCGCGATTTGTTGCGGGAGGCGTCGGAGCCGGACTGACCACCGTTGCGGCCGGCGTGGTTGGCGTGGTCAGTGTTGCCGGTGGAGGAGTCGCCGCGGTGGGCGGCGTAAAAGGCCTGGCCGGCGTCCACCTTAGCGTCATGCTTGTCGTAGAGCTCTTCGAGAAGCAAATATGATCGCGCACTCATGAATGTGTGCGGCGGGAATTTGGCCGTGATCACGGGCTTCACGTGCCGGTACCGAGGGTTCAGACCCCGGAGGAGGTTGAGCACCTGGCTCGGCTCGGAGACTATCTGGTCGAGGTCGCGGAGACTGTCGGCGAGCGTCTTGAGCCTGGCGCAGTAGTCGGTGATGCTCATGTCGCCTTGTTGCAGGGTGCAGAGTTCGGCCTCCAGGTACACGGCGCGTTGGAGCTCGTTGTCGCGGAACAAGCCTTCGATCGCGTTCCAGATGGTGTACGCGGAGGAGTTTGGCTTGTACACGATGTCGAAGACGCCTTTGTTCACTGTGGTGTACAGCCAGTTAACGACGCTGTGGTCGTTCATCTTCCACTCGGCGTTACGCTCGTCGAGGGGCGGCGGCGAGAAGACGTGATCGTTCAAGCCGAACTTGCCGAGGACGGAGTCGAGGAAGCATCGCCACTGGCTGTAGTTCGACTCGTTGAGGTCGAGGACGACAGGGACGTGGGATCGGATGTTGACCTGTTGGACGACAGACGCCGGCGTAGCAGGGAGACGGACGTCGGCGTTGTTGGAGTCAGAGGAAGCCGGGGAGGCCATGGAGAGCGGAAGTAGGGGAGGACGCGAAGGAATTCACAGGGTGGATCTTTCGGTCACTGATACCATGAAGAGGAGCGAGGCACAGTATCGATCAACCACACATTGTATTGATCAGTATGCTGTTACATATATACGAGTACAACAGACTTGACGAGCAACTAGCTAGCGAGTATCGCGGCTTGGCGAGAGAGTCTTCCGGGCATGCTGCACGTTCGTAGATGGGGAGCGAGTCTTCCGGGGCGAGACGGTTGACGAGCGAGCGCGTCTGGAGGCCAGCGATGCATGCACGCTAACACCCCCCCGCAGGCTCAGCGTCGGCCATGTCGATGCCACGTCAGCCTCCGCACGGCGTCCGCGTCCTGGACCTCGACACCGCGCGACGGACTTCGCAGGGGCGACTTCAGCCTCCGCACAGTGTCCGCGACCCGGACCTCGACACCGCGCGACGGACTTCGCAGGGGCAACGTCGGCCTCCGCACGACGTCCACGACCTGGGCTCCGACTCCGCGACGGACTTCACAGGGGCGATGTCCGGTGATGGTACGCGACTACGGACGAAGGCCGGACGGCAGCCAGCGGGAAGGCTCGCATTATCCTGCCCACACGCATCCATTCCCTCTGTACGCATGCACAGGGTAGTTGCAAGCCCCCAGGATGAGGTCTTTGCACCGCCCACGCATGATTCGAGCCCCGCAACGACGTCACCGACCTTCGGCTCGGCTTCGAGACGACTTCGCCGGGCTCCGCTTGGCTCCGAGGCGACTTCGTCGGCCTTCGACGGCCTTCGAACTTGGTTCCAGCAGCAACTATGTCGCGTTGCATACAAGATCAGGCGTATATGTGCAGAGCGTATACACCCGTCGCATGTATGCACCCAGGCTGCATTGCAAGCATGGCTCGTACGCCTCGTCCCCACACGGGCTGGAGAGGACATCAAGGTATCCGCACCCGCAGAGTTGACTCCACGTCGCCTCCGCGCCGCCCAGTACGCATTGCATCTGGTTACGCGTGGGGCTTTAATAATCACCGCTGTCGGTTTCTTGCGTGCATGGCAGTAAAGAAATGTGTATTCATCATATTATTTATTGCGGCTGAAATTCCATTCTGAGAGCATTTGATTTGGCCGTACTTGTGTCTCCGGTTTTGGCCTGTTCTGTGTTCCCGTAGCATCTAATGCTTTCCTAGTACTGCATTCTGGAGCGTTTTGTTGTCGCAAGTCTTCGGCCATTTCTTTGGTGCCTCGGTCTTGGTCCTCGTTTTGGATTTAAATCGCACGATAGCCTTGAGCGTCAGCGTACTCTTCGGAGTCTAAATAAGACGCGGATGTTGTCCTTGCGCACTCTACTGAGTATAAACAAGACGCGGATGCTCTGCGCACGCGTGGATGCTGTCCCTACGCGTACTCTCCGGAGTATAAATAAGACGTGGTTTGATATTCCCACGCAGTCTATGGACTCTAAATAAGACGTAGCGCGAGGTCCGCCTCCACACGCACCTTCACCGCCCGCAACGCGCGGAGGCTTGCCTCTGCGCGCAGTCTACGAACTCTAAATAAGACGTAGCGCGAGGTCCGCCTCTGCACGCACTCTACGGAGTACAAATAAGACGCAGCGAGGGGACGCCCCCGCGCGCACTCTACAGAGTATAAATAAGACGTCGCGCGAGGTCCGCCTCCGGCGCAGTCTACGGACTCTAAATAAGACGTAGCGCGAGGTCCGCCTCCGCACGCACTCTACGGAGTATAAATAAGACGCGGATGTTGTCCCTGCGCACTCTGCGGAGTATAAACAAGCCACGGATGCCGCGCACGCATGGACATTGTCCTTACGCGTACTCTCCGGAGTATAAATAAGACGTGGATGTTGATCCCACGCACTCTCCGGAGTATAAATAAGACGTGGATGTTGATCCCACGCACTCTCCGGAGTATAAAAAACTGCTCGATGGCCAAGACACCAGGGAGTGCATCGCTTTAGCGACGCACCACCAGGATATAACGCCCTCGCGCGCGTTGCACCAGAGAGTGCGTTGCGAGTTTTTGACGGTAGGGGAACGGCGGTGTCGCCTCCCTGCCTATGTGTGCGTATCGCCCTCGGCATACGCCGCAGCGCCCGCTCTCCGCGGGCACTATTTTTGAAGGTAGGGGAACGGCGGCTCCGCCTCCCTACCTCCGCGCGCGTATCGCCCTCGGCCTACGCTGTAAGCGCCCGCTCTCCGCGGGCACTGTTTTTGAAGGTAGGGGAACGGCGGCTCCGCCAACCTGCCTCCGCGCGCGTATTGCCCTCGGCCTACGCCGTAAGCGCCCGCTCTCCGCGGGCACTGGTTTTGAAGGTAGGGGAACGGCGGCTCCGCCTCCCTGCCTCCGCGCGCGTATCGTCCTCCGCCTACGCCGTAAGTGCCCGCTCTCCGCGGGCACTGTTTTTGATGGTAGGGGAACGGCGGTGTCGCCCCCCTGCCACCGCGCGCGTATCGCCCTCGGCCTACGCCGTAAGCGCCTGCTGTCCGCGGACACTGTTTTTGAAGGTAGGGGAACGGCGGCTCTGCCTCCCTGCCTACGGGCGCGTATCGCCCTCGGCCTACGCCGTAAGCGCCCGCTCTCCGCGGGCACTGTTTTTGAAGGTAGGGGAACGGCGGTGTCGCCTCCCTACCTCCGCGCGCGTATCGCCTTCAACGTACGCCGCAAGCGCCCGCTCTCTGCCGGCACTGTTTTTGAAGGTAGGAGAACGGTGGCTCTGCCTCCCTGCCTACGCGCGGGTATCGCCCTCGGCGTACGCCGTAAGCGCCCGCTCTCCGCAGGCCCTGTTTTTGAAGGTAGGGGAACGACGGCTCTGCCTCCCTGCCTCCGCGCGCGTATCGCCCTTGGCCTACGCCGTAAGCGCCCGCTCTCCGCGGGCACTGTTTTTGAAGGTAGGGGAACGGCGGTGTCGCCTCCCTACGTCCGCGCGCGTATCGCCTTCGGCCTACGCCGCAAGCGCCCGCTCTCTGCGGGCACTATTTTTGAAGGTAGGGGAACGACGGCTCCGCCTCCCTGCCTCCGCGAGCGTATCGCCCTCAGCCTACACCGTAAGCGCCCGCTCTCCGCGGGCACTGTTTTTGAAGGTAGGGGAACGGCGGCTCCGTCTCCCTACCTCTGCGCGCGTATCGCCTTCGGCCTACGCCGTAAGCGCCCGCTCTCCGCGGGCACTGTTTTTGAAGGTAGGGGAACGACGGCTCCGCCTCCCTGCCTCCGCGCGCGTATCGCTCTCGGCCTACGCCGTAAGCGCCCGCTCTCCGCGGGCACTGTTTTTGAAGGTAGGGGAACTGCGTCGGCACGGCTTCGACGCTCGACTCCGCCGTCCGCCTCGTAGGCATCGCCTCGGCGGGATGGCATGACCTCGGCGCTCGACTCCGCCGTCCGCCTTGTACGCATCGCCTCGGCGGGACGGCACGGTTCCGGTGCAGGACTTCGTCGTCCGCCTTGTAGGCATCGCCTCGGCGGGACGGCATGGCTCTGGCGCAGGACTTCGCCGTCCGCCTTGTAGGCACTGCCTCGGCGGGACGGCACGGCTTCGGCGCTCGACTCCGCCGTCCGTCTTGTAGGCATCGCCTCGGCGGGACGGCACGGTTCCGGCGTAGGACTTCGCCGTCCGCCTTGTAGCCATCGCCTCGGCGGGACGGCACGGTTCCGGCGCAGGACTTCGCCGTCCGCCTTGTAGGCATCGCCTTGGCGGGACGGCATGGCTCCGGCGCAGGACGTCGCCGTCCGCCTTGTAGGCACTGCCTAGGCGGGACGGCACGGCTTCGGCGCTCGACTCCGCCGTCCGCCTTGTAGGCATCGCCTCGGCGGGACGGCACGGCTCTGGCGCAGGACTTCGCCGTCCGCCTCGTAATCATCGCCTCGGCGGGACGGCATGACCTCGGCGCTCGACTCCGCCGTCCGCCTTGTAGGCATCGCCTCGGCGAAACGGCACGGCTCCGGCGCAGGACTTCACCGTCCGCCTCGTAGGCATCGCCTTGGCGGGACGGCACGGCTTCGGCGCTCGACTCCGCCGTCCGCCTCGTAGGCATCGCCTTGGCGGGACGGCACGGCTTCGGCGCTCGACTTCGCCGTCCGCCTCGTAGGCATCGCCGCGGCAGGACGGCACGGCTTCGGCGCTCGACTACGCCGTCTGCCTCGTAGGCAGCGCCTCGGCGGAACGGCGCGGGATTCAACACAGGAGTTCACTTATTTCTTCGTAGGCATTGCCTCTGGGGTCTACAAACTACCAGTTGCATTGGCTCACTAGTCGGCACCCTTGCGCTTGCTGTCGGGGAACGGGGGGCTGGGATAGTTGATCGCGTCAGCTCGCCCATCGGGACCTCAGCGCTTGCTGTCGAGGGAGTACCTGTTGTGGGGGTGGCCCAACCCCCCGCGACTGGGCCGTGCAACTAGTTCAACATGTGATAGGCCCAATAGTGTAGAGAAATATACCAGTGTAAATATACCAATGGACCCTCATCCTTTGTAAGTACTAAGGGGTAGAATGGGGATTCCCTATTCTACCCCACTCATATATATAAACCCCCAGGAGGGGGCAAAGGGGGGACATCCTCTCATTCTCACCAACCACTCCACAGATCTGGCTCCCTCCTCCTCTTCCATGAGTCCCCCTCTTTACTGTTTGGCCTGTAGCCACAACACTTACAATTCCGATGCCTACTATTATTTACAGCTAACTGGAACACTGAGCACAGTTTAATCAGGCGTCTCATTGGTGCAGTGTTGGCACTCACATTGAGAGGCAAGAAAACCGGCGAGTTTTGGGATAACGGGCCTGTTCTTTTTGGCTGCGGCTTATGGCTTTTGGCTGAAATTTTTGAATTTTGGCTGTTTACGGTACAGATTATGGAGAGATCGATACTCACTTGCGAGTTTGGCTGGTACAGATGTTGGGCTTTTAACGTGTACTACGTTTAACTTGTAGACCCCGTCTTAAGAAAATACTCCGTTTAAAAGTTTGGTACTGTAGCGGCAGCCAAAAGCCGGGCGGCTTGTGCCCTGCCGAACACCCTCAACATCTATGTTGAAATTTGGTTTTTGAAATATTCCCTATATTTCAATATCTAGTTCATCTCCCCGTTTTCCATATCTATTTCGTAAAAGTTCAAATCTCTGACAAATTTCAAATTTGTTCGGCTGTTTTTTTTCCATATGCCGTAAGCAGACGACAACGAGAAACCGGCCAGTTTCTGAGAAAAAAAATATACCAAGATAGTTTTCCCTGGTTGGCACAAGATTCCAGGAAACCTTGTGTTGCATAAACTGCCGCCACTTCTACCACTGCTCCATACCTTGTGAGCCCTTGGTCGGATGGCATGGGTGTTATACTTTCATCTGTGCTATGACTATGTGACCCAGTCTTAAAAGTGATGTGATTTTTTATTTTTAGCTATGGCTTATGGTTTGTTTATGAAAATTGTCCTGTAGCTGTTATTAGTTTTTTTGATATATTTAATTAAAAAAATAAAAATATCATTATATATTCATAGATAATGCAAAGGAAAAGAAAAAATAAAAAGAGAGAAAAAACACGTTAAAATCCAACGTATTTCAAATGACTTTTGCCATAAGTTGTTGCTTTGCTACTGCCGCCATCTCTACAGCTGATGTTGCTGCTACACAGGGGTGCTGCATTGGTAAGAGTACCCTGAGATGGAGTGCCATATACAGTATCAAGTGGGCTCCCAACATTGTAGTGTGTGTTAAATATTGGAGATAGATTTGTGTGATGGTTGACGAGGGTATAGGGTAACTATATTCAATAGATCACTTGATTTCCTTGCTATCGTTTATTTGTGGAAGGAGATAGGAAGTGATACGAGGTTACCTGATCTTCTCGACGTAGGACTAAGGATACTCATGTGTGGCTTGATGAATCGTAGTTATCCTCCGCTGCTAATGAAATAGACTAGTACTCCATAATTCGCCAAATCACACATGTGTTGATCTTCACCAACCACCAAGTGAATATCTATCATGCTCTCAATTCTCAATGGAAAGATTGAACGATCTTTGGAAGAACTCCTAATTCCCTCTAAAGTCTGGTTCTGCTAGCACTTGGAAGAACAAGAGTAGATGCAATTTGTAATATGGTATTTCTCATATAAAAGTGGCCTGGCCAAAAAGGCACAAATACATGGGTATATATAGCCCCTATTGTTGGCCATAAGGTATGCAAACAGACTCCAACTCATATTTGTATGTATTGAACTCAAACTCACACATAAAGGAAACTTAAATTTACAGCCATCGCATTTTTTCAGTCATAGCAGCATGACTGCAAGGTTTCTGAGGTTGGCACCTTACCCATTATGTGAGGCTTAGAATAAGCTTTTCAACAAGCATAAGAACACTCGAATCGAACTCCGTTTGTGAAAGTTATGGTTTTTTTATTGCGAGCCCTGTGGGCTGTCCCAAACTGAATCTGAATTATGTTTCGAGTTGATACTGATTTTGAATTCAGTTGGACTTGTGGGAGGTCCGATTGAGTTAAAATCTTATGCTAATCTTGGGCTTTGGACTCTTGTGCTTCTCCCCTTTTACTCTCCCACCGCATTGACCTCCCCCTTCTGGTCGCATGGGCTTCTTCCCTTTGCTGGCGGCATGGGCTTCTTTCCACTTGCTGGCCGCATGGCTTCTTCCCTTTGTTGGCTGCATGGCTGCACGTCGCATAGCATAACTCAACTCATCATAAAAAGCCTGGACATATCATGATCCTTGCTTAATGGTCATGATTTGATCAATTAGCTCATACTCATACGATAGTGGTATAAACTCCCATCTCATGATCTCCTTCAATTCTTCCCAAGTAATGACAAAGTGCTTCTCATGATATCGTTTCCACCAAGTGTGTGCATATTATTAGAGCTCCTTTGTGGCTTGCGTTACTTTCTTGGCTTCAGGCTATTTTTGGAATTTGAGGTTGCATTCAATCTATTCCACCCACTCAAGACATTTCTTTGGATCAGTATTGAAAGATAAAGCTCGATTTAAGTTGGTTTTGGTGTTAATGACAAATGCCATTATGACATTATGATATTAATGACATATACTTTATAATATTTTGGTGAAAATGATAAATGAATTTATGAGACTAATATGTTTATTTGAGTTTATCTTTGGTTAGTCTCATTTGGATGAAAAGGTGAAATCAAAGAGGTATGCATTCGAAATCGCTTTCTCATTTACAAATGCATTCCTTAGATCCAAAATATAGATTGAACTCCTCAATTAGTCTAAAATGAATATGTGTATATGTCTTCACTATATACACTTGTATGCACACATTTAGGGGGAGCTCTCTATATTTTGGAGTTTCATAAGTATTGATCCATGCTTCTTTCATATGCATATTTGGGATCTTTACTTTCAAATACATACTTGAGTATATATAGTTTGTGCAATATATATACTCATGTGCAATCGGGTGTCATCTAACTTCTCCATTATGTGTTAATAGTTGGATGACTAATGACAACCGGATAAGTAAGCTTTGTTTAAAGCTTATCTTGGAGTATACATTTGTTGTGTACATATTGTATACTCGCAAATCAATTTCATATCTCATTATTTGTTGAGATTGTCATGAATTACCAAAATTATGAAGTTTGGTAATCGATGACAATTGTTTTGTGGACTAACGGTTTCCATGAGTTGGATGCAGAGGTTAGGTTGCACAAATGAGAACGACTTGGGATGACTTCATGTGTTGAAGGTCATCAAATCAAGATCGAGAAGAAGATGGATTCATGTGTTGAAGGCTATCAAAGAAGAAGACGCATCATGAGTTGATGCATGAGGAGATGATCATGTGTTGATCATCAAGTCAAGTAAAACCATCATGTGTTGATGGAGTTGATGATAGGGTGCATCATGAGTTGATGCATATCGAGACGATGACCCAAGGCAAAGGTATGACTAGCTAGGGCTAAGGATGTGTTCATAGTCTTTTACCGGTCTTGGTGTTTGGTTGGAAGACCGGATTGCTAGTGTAGGTTGCCATACTATTAAGAGGGGTCATGTCTAATAGTTTGAGTCTCATCATGTGTTGATAACTCAAACCTCACTCGCTCTAGCTCATCTCGACATGAGGCTTATATTTGCGAATGTGTTTTGTAAATAGTTGAAGCTCATGTGGTGAATCTTTGCAACATGTGACTATGCATTGCGAATGTGTTTTGCAAGTGCTGGAAGTCCATGTTTTCATTTTTTGTGATATGAGGCTTATATTTGCAAATGTGTTTTGCATATGCTTGAAGCTCATATATAATCCTTGTGGCATGTGACTTAGGTTTGCGAATGTGTTTCGCAAATGTGAGAAGTCCGTGTACCTAATCCTTGTAGCATGATCTAAGTTTGCAAATGTGTTTTGCAAAAGTTAGAGATCATGCATTATCCCTTCGCATAGTCTAAAATTGTTTGTTGCTATTACCTTTGACATTAGACCATGGTAGTGACTCTTTGGATGTCTTGTGACTTATGCATTGATCTAATGTGTTTGAGGTCATGCAAATAGATGGGTTGTGTAGTCCTCTGAATAACCTTTCCATAGAGTCCAAGATCACTGAATTCCTACATCGGAGTCAAAAGTTATGACCGTTTTTTCGAGTGTCGTCTGTGCTGAAAAACCGAAAACAGAAGTACCGCAATTTGTACTACGGTAGTTCCGATTTTTTCGGAAGTACCGTAATTTGAACTGCGGTAGTTCCGATTTCGCTGAGAAACGGCTAGTTTTCTGACCGTTGGCGAGGAAATCGGAAGTACCGTAATTTGTACTGCGGTAGTTCCGATTTTCCTGATTTTTTCAGGGATTTGGCTCCAACGGCTAGTTTTCTTGTGTGGGGTATGAATACCCCCTTGTGGCCGGTTCGGGTAGAGAGGTTGTTGTTTCATTCATTTCTGTGTTCTTGAGCTAGAGTGAGGCTCTCCACTCAATTGTGCATGTGTTGCACTTTGTTAGAAGGGAGAGAGGATCTAGAGTGCATGTGTTGCATCTAGAGGTGGACTTTGTGTCCAAGTGAGCTTGTGCATTCGTTGCACGTGGTGAGAGTCAAGTGAGGGACTTGACTTGTTACTCTTGGAGTTTGCCGACTCCTAGACGGCGTGGGAGGCGTCGTGCGCGGTGATCTTCTCAAGAAGCTTGTGAGAAGACCCAGCAAAGTTGTGAAGGTCGGAGCTCACCTACCCGGAGCGGGAAAGAGCTACCACTAGTGGATTGGAGGTGCTTCGGCTTAATTCGTGGAGCCGGTCCGATTTGTTCGGGCTAACCTCAACGTGGACTAGGGGAGACCGGCAAGTCTTCGAACACCACGGTAAAAAGAGAACGTGTCAATTATGGTTTGTTTTCTTGTACTCTATTTACTTTCAAGCAATTTACATACTTAGAACATATTTGATTGCTTGTCAACCTTGGATTGCAAACCTTGGCCTAGGATAGAATTGTTGGTGCACTTAAGCGAACTCATTAGTTTAAGGCGCTATTTGTACTAAACCATCTTGTATTTAGCTTCCGCATTGTATATTTGGTTTAGGCAAATAGAAAAGCTCTTTAATTGCTATATTAATTTGTAGAGAATTTTTAGACCGCCTATTCAGCCCCCTCTAGTCGACCACCTCGATCTTACAAGTGGTATCAGAGCTTGGTCTCTCATATATTAGGCTTTACCGCCTAGAGAGTATAAGGATGGCGACTAGTGGGTTTTGTGCACCTAGATGAACCACCTCAATTTAATGGCCTAAATTATGATAATTGGAAAATCCACATGATTTGCTATTTTAAGGCTATGAGCCCAAAAATATGGCGGATTGTAGATGTGGGCTTTTCTCCTCCTAAGGATCCTCTTGTTCCAATAATTGAGGAAAAGAAATGCCTACATCTCGACGCTCAAGCTACTAACGTTTTATTTAGTGCTTTGAGTGTAGATGTGTTCAATGAAATATGCAATCTTGATAATGCTCATGATATGTGGAGTAAAATTCAAGACAAATATGAAATGTCCACATCAAGCGATGAAGATTGCATACAAGAGTGGATGTCGGGAGAAGAATGCTCAACCTCTAGCTCTGACGATGAAGAATCTACCATTCGCTCCACATCAACTCAATGCTTCATGGCAAAAGGTAACAAGAAGGAAAAATTTGATGATAATGATGATGCACCTTCTTATGATGAGTTGATGGACATGCTAGAAGAATTAAATGAATTTCTTGGGAAAGAAAAAGCCAAATATAGAATTTTGAAGAATGAACATGTTTACCTTCAAAATGATTATAATAAATTAAAAGAAGAACATGAAACTATTCTTCTCAAGGAATATTCAAAATCTAGTGTGGATGTAGGAATTACATGCAATTTAATAGATGATATACCATGTGTAGTTCCTAGCTCTAGCAATTCATCTAAAATTAGCGTATCTACATGTTGTGATGATTTGCTAGATTTACCTTGTTGCTTAAATATAGATGCTTCCACCTCCTCTATGTTTGTTGAGACTAACCTTGTAGAGGAGAATAATGAGCTCAAGACCCAAGTCATAAGTTTGAGAAATGACTTGGAGAAAAGCTACAAAAGGAAAGCCTCTCTTGACAAGATATTAGGAAGTCAAAGAATATCAAATGACAAGAGAGGTATTGGTTTCATCTCCAAGAAGAAGGAGAATAGCAAGACAAGGCACAATGCAAGACACACGAAGAAAATCAAGTGCCATGGTTGCAATGAAATGGGTCACTTCACCTCTAAGTGCCCCAACAAGGTGGAAAACAAGAAGAATCAATCAATGAAGAGGCAAACCGGTAATGAGCAAAGCAAGAAGATTAGAAGAGGTAATAATTGCCAAACTTGCTACAATTGCCGGGAAAAGGGACATTTAAGTAAGGATTGTCCCAAAGGTACCACTCCTAAGCCATCTCTATTTAATGAACAATATTTGCTTAGCAAGGATAAAAATGGCAATATGTTTGCTAGAAATGTTAGTTCACTTAAAACCACTCCTAGGGCCATTTGGGTGCCCAAATCTATTGTGACTAACATTCATGGACCCAACCAAGTTTTGGGTACCAAAATGCGTTTCAATGCTTAATAGGTACTTAGAGATGCATTGGAGGCTTGGCTTATTCAAGAAGAGGTGATTTCCACCATATGGACAATGGAAGTCAAGCTTGAGGATGATCATGCAGAACTATACACCAATGCCATCTCGGTAACAAGTATCTACATTTGAATTTATATAGCCCCTAGTCTTGTGTAGGTTGCATTGCATGAAAGTCACTTAAAAGGGGTTCTCTTACTCTTGGTCTAAAATTTCATTATTGTAAATTATGAGCAAGATGTAGTGGCACATTAAGGGGGAGTGCTAAATCATACTCATGTATATCACATCCCTAAGTGTGCCCAAATTAACTAAGTGCTAGTATTGTTTTTCAAAATCGAGCCATTAAGCCAAAAGTCAAAAATTTGAAACTATTAGTATATCTTTGAAAAATTAGTTGGAAAATGTATACAAATGCATTTCAAAGGTTTTAGAAATGTTTTGGCTTTAGAAAAACTTATCTCAAACACAATTGAGTTTCCATCCCAAAACTATCAATCTAGTATCTTGTTTTGGCTTTAAACTCAAACATTCTCCAAAACCAATTCTAAAAGTAATTTGAAAATGTGTTCAATACAAAAAACCTAGAGTTGGATATTTCAAACATTTTTGGTATTCAAAAGTTTTCCAAAAGGCCAACCAATCAAAAGTTATCTGATTTCAAAACTCATCCAAAATATTGAGTTGACATAAGTGATCACAATCTAGCACTTAAGTGAGTTTTGCCATTTGAGCTAAATCTATTAACATATATTAGCTCACAAGGGTATTTACAACTCATACATGTAATTGAATGCCTAAAATTACCCTAGATGCTCATTTTTACAATCATGAGGATTTTAATTGAAAATGAGCTTATTTTTGAAAATTGAAAACTTAATTTGTTAAAAATTATGTTGAAAAGTGTTTTGATCATGGCATATAGTTGGAAATGCTCCACAAGTAGTTTATGTTCATTTGTGAAAACCTTTGGAGCAATGTACAACACTATATCAAACCTCTCCTCAAAAATCCAACTCTTGGCGTGCTCCCAGAAATATCGGAACTACCGGCAGTCATTCTGCGGTACTTCCGGTTATCGGAACTACCGGCAGCAAAACTGCGGTACTTCTGGGTTTTCGGAACTACCGGCAGCGAAAATGCGGTACTTTCGATATTTCTGGAGAATGGCTGTTTTGATTCAAAATTTGATTTCCAATTTCCTCAGCTATTTCTTTGCTCCTCACAGTCAAGATGATCTTTGTTAATCCTTGCTAGCTACCCTCAAATATTTCTTGACTCTATATGTCATTTTGCTCTTACCTTGATTCCTTTTTATTAAAAATGGCATCCTCTCTAAAGAGTGGTAGGCTTTTAGTCATCTTGACATCGGCATGTAATTCACTTCAATCTTTTCAAGTGATATCATCCATTTTCTTCAAGTGGTATTGTTGTGGCTACAGACCAAACAGAGAGAGAGAGATGGTAGTGGAGAGTGAGGGAGATGAGTAATGGCCTGCCCCCTCCCCATGGCCTGTATTCATATATATACACACACATGGGGAGTGCTTTTACAATTATACCCTTACATCTGAGCATCCCCTCAGGGGCACTTATGTCATTACACATGGCCTATTCTGGGCCTTACAACCTTCTACCAGGCCTGCTGGGTTTAGGTGGGGGCCACCCCTACAACAGGAGCCTCTCATGGTAAAGGGCTTCACAGGGCCGAAGCCATGTTGCCGAGTCCTTTGGCCCCCTCCGTCCCTGCGGCCTGTGAACGTTTCTGAAATTGTTCGGGGATCGAGGTCGCAGCCGAACCCGACGCCTGAATTGGTGGTTGAGGTAGTCGAAGTGGGTACGCGCGCGCGCTTTGTCGGACGCGCTGCGACGCTCCTTCTGCTGGCCGCCCATGTGGCGAAGTGTGCTTGGCGCGGCGCAGGCCTTGAAGCGTCGTAGTTGTTTTAATGTGCCGTCGGACTTCCGGTGGTTAGACTTCCGCCGGTTGGACTCCCGCCGGTTGGACTTCCGCCGGTTGGATCCCCCGCTGGTGGGGTACAAATACACGGCGCTGGTGCGGCGTTGCTCCTGCATCGTGCCCTTGGACAGGAGCTGCTCCCCTAAAACGGGCCCCTTCCGTGCATCGACATTCCCTAGCGACGTCGAGCGGCTTGGGGGATGCTGATGTACAGAAGGAGGTCCATTTTTCTTGGGAGCTTGGTTAGCGTCTGTTAGCCAGCCGCGCTTCCCATCCTTGCGCTGTGTTTGTGCATACGGCGGCAAGGTTTGCCCTGTTTTCCTGAACAGACCTACCTTCAGTCGGGGTTCCCGATGGAGCCCGTCATGCCCTGAAGGTGGCCTGTTAAGGAAAACAAGCCAAACTTTGCACGACATGATCTTTGCGTTCGCCATGTGAGGGAGACGCCAACGGGCGAGATTGTGCGTGCGGGTCCGCTCCACGAAGCCAAGATCCAGGACGAATCCACGGCTGCGGCCAGGTTGGTGCGGTGATCCAGAGGACGCCTTCCGACGCGTGCGCGCTCCGTCCCTACCCTTCGAGCGGGTGGCAACGGAGTTGACGCCTAGCCGAAGTAGACGCGCGCGCTCCGTCCCTACCCTTCGAGCGGGTGGCAGCGGAGTTGACGCCTAGCCGAAGTAGACGCGCGCGCTCCGTCCCCCACCGTTTGAACGGGCGGCAGCGGAGGTGACGCCTAGCCGAAGCAGACGCGCGCGCTCCGTCCCCCACCCTTCGAACGGGTGGCAGCGGAGCTGACGCCTAGCCGAAGTAGACGCGCGCTCCGTCCCCTACCATTCGAACGGGTGGCAGCAGAGCAGACGCCTAGCCGAAGTAGGCGCGCGCGCTCCGTCCCCTACCCTTCCAACGGGTGGCAGCGGAGCTGACGCCTAGCCGAAGGAGACGCGCGCGCTCCGTCCCCTACCCTTCGAACGGGTGGTGGCGGAGCTGACGCCTAGCCGAAGCAGACGCGCGCGCTCCGTCCCCTACCCTGCGAACGGGTGGTGGCGGAGCTGACGCCTAGCCGAAGCAAACGCGCGCGCTCCATCCCCTACCCTCCGAACGGGTGGCGGCGGAGCTGACGCCTAGCCGAAGCAGACACGCGCGCTCCGTCCCCTACCCTCCGAACGGGTGGCAGCGGAGCTGACGCCTAGCCAAAGTAGACGCGCGCGCGCTCCGTCCCCTACCCTTCGAACGGGTGGCAGCGGAGCTGACGCCTAGCCGAAGTAGACGCGCGCGCTCCGTCCCCTACCCTTCGAACGGGTGGTGGCGGAGCTGACACCTAGCCGAAGTAGACGTGCGCGCGCTCTGTCCTCTACCCTTCGAACGGGTGGCAGCGGAGCTGACGCCTAGCCGAAGTAGGCGCGCGCGCTCCGTCCCCTACCCTTCGAACGGGTGGCGGCGGAGCTGACGCCTGGCCGAAGCAGACGCGCGCGCTCCGTCCCCTACCCTTCGAACGGGTGGCGGCGGAGCTGACGCCTAGCCGAAGTAGACACGCGCGCTCCGTCCCCTACCCTTCGAACGGGTGGCAGCGGAGCTGACGCCTAGCCGAAGTAGACGCGCGCGCTCCGTCTCCTACCCTTCAAACGGGTGGCAGCGGAGCTGACGCCTAGCCGAAGTAGACGCGCGCGCTCTGTCCCCTACCCTTCGAACGGGTGGCAGCGGAGCTGACGACCTCGCATCGCGAACCCCGCCACGCATGCAGTGACTTGAGATCTCACGATGCGTTCCTGCGCTGTAAAGGTTCCTGGAATCGCGCCGGCCCCCGGTTTGCCAGAGCTAGGTTGTCGTACCGTGCGACTCGCCTTGGCGTGTGCAGGGCACGCGGCAGCTTGTAACTGGTGCGCGGCGGGACGTGGACGGTTGCGTGATCGCAACTGCTCGCCTCTTCCCTAGGGAAGGGGGACACGGGGCGGGCGATGAATGGCGTAGCGTCGAAGCTGTTGTGATCCTGTGGCCCATTAATGCGCTTTTAATAGCGGCTGAAGTCGCGTCGATGTGTAGCCTCGCGTGCGCCGGATATCTCGCGCGGGGGTTGGCACGCGGCGGGAGGCTATTGGAGCGTCGTGCTCTGACGGTCCTCGCCGCTGCGGTCGCGCCCCTTTGTCTTCGGATATGGGGGGTTGTGTGGGACGGGCCTTTGTATGACTGTAGTCGCGCCCGGTACGCGGACAGTCGCGACGCTTCGGTATTGAGGCGGGGTGGCTTGAAGTAGCCCTCGTGAGCGCGCTCCCGCAGTTGTACGCCCCCTTCTTGCTTGCATCGCCTTCCATACTTGCGTAGTATTCTTCGCCGCTATACCCCCTCCAGGAGACGCAATGGCATCTGATGGCGAGCGTGGTCAGGCGGGTGGTGTCTGCGGCATCCGCCGGCGGTCCTCACCGTTAGAGGTGAAATACGCGCTCAAAGAACACGACCCGGCGACGGGCGGACAAGCAGTGGCTGGTGGCGGAGGAGGAAGGCACGTTCTTCGGCGAGTTAGGTCCCTAGCTCGTGACCGAGAAGACGATCCAAGTGCTTTTGCGCGTGGGGAAGCTGTCGGAGCACCAGGTGGTACGATTGCCCGCCGTCGATGAGACGGAACCGCACCCCGGGGGATCGGAGGCGGTCGTATTCGTTGCCTTTTTCGACGCGGGGCTCCGCATCCCGGCGGCGGCGATCGTGGGCGACGTGCTGCGGACCTTCGGGCTGGAGCTGGCGCAACTGACTCCGAACGCCATGCCCCGGCTCGCGGTGTACAGCTGGGCCTTGCGCTCGGGAGCGTGCTGGCCCAGCGCCTCGTTGTTCGCCTACCTTCACGAGGCATGGTGCCAGCCCAAGGATCGGAAGGACGGGACGTTGTCGAGCTTCGGCAGCGTCACCTTTGTTCTTCGTTCGACTTGCAACAAGCTCTTCCCTGCGAACTCCACTCGCGGGAAGTGGGAGTCTCACTGGATGAAGCGGTGGTTCTACCACCGTGTGGAGAGCGGGAGCGATCTTGTGTGCACAGGCCGACCGATCGCGTTCAAGCCCTCGCCCGGCCGGACGCTCGATGATGAGGACAGGCGGAGGGCCCGGCGGCTCGTAGGCGTGGTCGCCCGCTTCAACATGCGCAACCTCGCTGAAGAGTACGTGATGTACGGCGTGGCGCTGCTTGCCCGCGACTGGCGTCTTGCTGCCGAGAAGCGTCGAGACGACAATGTTTCGCCGTCGGTTTGCTTACTGCCGGCGCCCTCCGATCTCCGTATGCCTCGACCGTGTCTCTCCTTTGTTCACACGAACTGCGTTATATGCTAATGTTATCTCCTTTGGTTCGGGGATTTGCTTGGAGGATGCGGAGCAGGCCACGCGCGTATTCCTGGGGCCGTATACCGGCAGGGAGCACGAGCAGCGCACGTCTGCTATCACCGCGGCGGGGCTGGGGCGAATAAACCGCGTGTGCGAGGCCCTGGGCCTTGCCGTGCCAGACCGTGCCGCTCCGGACGACGGTGCCGCGAGGAGGAAGAAGGCGCCGTCTCAGAAGAGGGGCTGCAGCGGGGCGTCTGCCGCACTTGGCGCTACTACTGCTGCTGGCGCTCCCGAGGGCGCAGCAGACGTGGAGTCGGATTCGGCGAGTTATGCCGATTCAAGCTTGGATGGCGCAGACGCCGGAGGCGAGGGATCTTCGGCGAGTGCCCTGGACGGCGGGCTTGCCGCGAGCAGCTGGAGAGGGGAAGTCTCGCCCCCCACCGCGGTTGCCGAGACAGGATCTG